>CM055432.1:8258493-8893581 GCA_029228465.1 Salix viminalis
AATAAAGTATTTTTCCCTATTAAAAAAATACAATTTTCATCTTGCAATATTGGCTTGATTAGAAATTGAGTTTTATAATTTATTTATTACCAATTTCATCCTTCAACCGAATTAACCTAGGCCAATTAATTATTCTATGGTCTCAATATTTTCTTAAAAAAATATTCAATATGTCGATGTAAACCTTGAGTATGAATTCAATGTACAAATTGAGAAAATAATTTAAATTAAAGAAAAGAATAAGGTGAATGATATATGAATTGATAAATAGGACACAAATATATGTGTGTGTAGGGTAACTATATGAAAATTTACTCTATGGTCTCAATATTTTCTTAAGAAAATATTCAATATGTCTTTGTAAACCTTGAGGATGAATTCAATGTATAAATTGAGAAAATAATTTAAATTAAAGAAAAAAAATAAGGTGAATGATATATGAATTGATTAATAGGACATAAATATATTTGTGTGTGTGTGTGTGGGTGCGTGGGGGTGAAGATATGAAAATCTACTCGAAGACTATCACTTATAAATATTTAGGAAAAGAACTTGTAAGAGTGGTACAATTCAGCAATTTCATAAAATTCCAAAGAGAGTATATAAGGAGATCTTGACAAGTAAATACAAAAATTGGGCTTTGATAATTACAATAAATAGATCAAGATAATCAAGAAAACTAAAGAAGACAACTAATCAAACCAATTTATTAAAGAAACTCAATCAAGAATGAATAAATATTCAAGATCTAAGGTTTAACCAACTTGTTCAATGATCAAAATTTAATGCTGTATATTTGTCGACCATATGAATTTCAAAACTTTGGAGTTTTTTTTTAAACAAGATATAATAGAGTTTTTTTTAATGATGCTGATTAGATTAATACTTCAAAAAACTCAAGAACACATAATTTTTAGGGTATGTGTTCAACAATTATAAAAAACAAAAAACAAATAGGGTTTTCTTTGTCAAAAAAACAAACTTTAGGCAAGTAACCAAAAGAAATTATAATATGAAATTAAAAGGGATATAACCTAAGATTAGATGTTGTTTTAGTACCAACTAATGTGAACACTAGTGTAATTGAATTCACGAACCAAGACATTTTAATTCAAGCTTTGAAATTGATAATTGAGTTTTACATAATGGATGACCTGCCCCTAAGACAATAAGACTATAATATGCACCCTCATATAGCATTCTCATTTAGATATGAGATAAAAAATATAAAATCATAATAAAGATTGGTCATTTTTTTATATAGTTTAATTCAATCAAGAACCAAGTAAGGAAAATATATATATTCTTTATGCTTCAATACGTGGCAATGGGTATGTTTTCAAATCTAAAAATTAAGTCTTTAAAAAAAATATTTATATACTCTTGGAAATAAACCCCGAAGATAACTTAATGGGGTCACTTAACCCAATCAGCCACTAGCCTCTCCCTGTTTTGTGATCGACAGCCCTTTACTAGGCCACCATTTATAGTACCAGCAACCTGTCACAGGTCGCTAGGTATTGTAAGAGAAACGACGAGCCACTAGGTTGCCGTGACAGAACCGGGCAACGACTTCTGTAGTCGTCATATATGGATCCGTGAGCCGCTGGTTGGCGATCTCCTGCCAATGCATGAGGGAGCGATGCTAATTTGGGTTAAAAGGGGTCATTAAGTGGGTTGGATCGATTTGGTCCAATCCAATATAGAATTGGCCCAATGGTTGACCCAACCGTACAATAGTAATAATAAAAACAACAAGAGAGGAAATTGTGGGTGCAAGGGTTCAAACTTGGGTTCTCCAAGTCCATAAAGGCAACCTAAATCATTATGCTATGCTTCTTTTATGTTTACATAATATAGTTTTTATTCGTTTTATTTATATTGTAAAGTACATTATGCTTACTTCTTTTATGCTTATGCAATTTAGTTTTTTATTCCTCTTGTTTTATGTTGTAGAGTATTTAATTTATATAGTACATTAACTTAGGAATATATCTTGTGATTTATATTATTTAAATATAAATTAATTGATGCCTGGACATAAGAATAATCAATTAAACCACAAATGTTAGTGAATTTTATGGTACTATCAAATTTTCAATGTCTAGGAAAGTTTTATCTAGGAAAGTCTTGGTATTTAAGTATGTCCATTGAGACCCGCCTCACTTTCCTAGGAAGTTACCTAGTTGTAATTTGGAAAAATATTGTTTAATTCATATTAGTTTGTTTGATTCCTAAGAACCTTATCTAGGCATCGATATAATTATTAGATGTTAATAAAGTAGTAATTATCATAATAATTCTAGAAACACCACAGCATTCTAAATTTATAAATGATAGTTACATCAAGAATATATACATGAACTTTATAAGGAAAATTAACATCCGATTGTAATAAGTTCATAAATTTAATTGTTAATCCCCACATAGATATTTTTATTTTTATAACTTAATTAGAATAAGATAGTAAATTTAACATTTAAAAATAAAGTTTATTAGGCCCACAGGTATGAAAAATTTTATTTATTAATATTAGACTTATTAATAAGTAGTAAATTTCTTGCATGATGCAACATTTGCCCCCAGGTAGTTTGAAATTTATTATTAAATTGACATTGGCTAATTTAAATAAAGTTATTTTATAGCAATAAAGTAATTTTTAGTTTCCTTGATAATTGCAGGTATTCCTTCCGCTTTGATTGAAATAGTTCTGATGCTAAATGGTAATATTTTTTTCTGAATGGAAAGAAAATTTGTTTTTTACATTGAGGGTGCATGGAACTTGACTTGTCGCTTTATGAGGATGATCCACCCGCCCTAACGGACTCCAGTACAACACTAGAGATTGCTAAACATGAACGGTGGTAACGATCTAATTGCTTAAGTCTCATGTTTATGAAATCTCACGTCATTAAAGACATTCGGGGTTCAATCCTAGAATGCATCAAGGCTAAGGACTTTATTAAATCTGTTGAGGAACAATTTATCAGTTATGGTTAAGCCTTAGCCAACACTCTAATGAAAAGGTTTTCAAGCAAAACCTTTGACAATTTCAGAAGTGTGCGAGAGCACATCATAAAAATGAAGGACATGTCTGCTCAACTGAAGTCTCTAGAGGTTGATATTTCTGAGTCATTCTTGGTGCATTTCATACTTAACTCTCTCCCATCTGAATATAATCCTTTCAAAATTTCTTACAACACATATAAGGATAAATGGGCAGTAAATGAACTTCTGACCATGTGTGTTCAAGAAGAGGAGATGTTAAAACATGAGAAGCCTTTAAGTGTTCATATGGGTACTCATGATAAGGAAAATGTCAAGAGAGGCAATCATATTCACAAACTCAAAAAGGATAACAAGTTTGTCAATAAAGAAAAATGACAAGAAGGATGTTTGTTTCTTCTGCAAGAAAAAGGGGAATATGAACAAAAATTGCTAGAAATACAAAAGATGGCTCGAAAAGAAAGGTAATATCATATCTCTAGTTTGTCATGAATCTTTTTTTGTTGAGGCTCGTAGTAATACATGGTGGATTGATTTTGGTTCTGCAATCCATGTTATCAACACAATGCAGGGTTTTCTCAACACAAGGAAACCAACAAGCCATGCACAACGAGTATATTTTGGAAATAAATTATTTTCTCAAGTTGAGGCGGTTGAGACATTTACGTTGATTTTGAAATCCAGATATGTTTTGGATCTGGATAATTTATTTTTTTTATTCCCTATTTTTCAAGAAACTTAATTTTGGTTTCAAAATTGGATATCATTGGTTATAGTTTTTGGTTTATCAATTCAACCTTTAGTATTTTTAAAGGTGAAAACTTTGTTGGTGGTGTAATAAAAATTGATCTATATCCCAACTTTGAAAACAATTATTTATCATTACATACAAACATTGGCATAAAGAGGAGTCTTATGAATGAGAACTCCATTTAGTTATGGCATAGGAGATTGGGACATATCTCCATAGACAAAATCAAAAGGTTAGTAAATCATGGAGTTTTAAAAACTACTGACTTTACTAATTTTGGTACTTGTGTGGATTGCATAAAGAGAAAGCAAACCAACAAGATCACTAAAAGTGCCAAAAGGAGTTTTGATATTTTTAAGATCATACATACTGATATTTGTGGACCTTTTCCTAGTCTCTGCTAAATGGTCAAAGATATTTATATTTTTTATGGATGACCATACATCGTTCATGTTTCTCTATCTTCTAAATGATAAGGCTAAGGTATTAAATGCTTTCAAGACCTATAAGGTAGAAGTTGAGAAACTAAAAGGATAGGAAAATCAAGATCGTAAGATCTTATAGAGGAGAAGAGTACTATGGTAGGTACACAGAAAAGGGACAAATGATAGGTCCATTTGTGAAATTCCTTAAAGATAAAAGCATTGTTGCTCAATATACAATGTTTGGCACACCACAACAAAATGGTATGACAAAAAGAAAGAATCACACATTAATGGACATGGTTAGGAGCATGATTAGTAATTCTCAGTTGCATTATATTTATGGAGTGAAGCCTTAAAAATTGTTATGTATGTATTAAACCGAGTCTCATCCAAAGATGTTCCTAAGACACCTTATGAACCGTGGAATGGATAGAAACCAAGTTTAAATCACTTACACATATGGGGTTGTCCTGCTGAAGTGAGGATTTATAATCCAAACATGAACAAATTAGACTCGAGGACAATCAGCGGTTATTTTATTGGCTATGCAATAAACTCCAAAGGATTTAGATTTTATTGTCCTTCTTATAGTATTAGAATTGTTGAGTCTATAAATGCAAAAAAAAATAGAGGATTCTAACCTAGTGGCAATGCTTGTCCTCAAATGATTGAATTTAAGGAAGCACAAGAGTTGACTAAAACTCTTTTACCTCAAGGATGTTTGATTATGCTTAAGGAAATTCAAAATGATTACCTTGAACCACAATCAATTATGGAATAGTCAACTCATGAGGAACAAGTTCAAATTGAACTTACTTAGACTCTGCCAAATACAGAGGAAGTAAAATTAAAAAAATCCTCTAGAACAATTAGACCTGCAATCTCTAGTGATTATGTTGTATATCTCCAAGAGCCCGATATATTGATATTGGACCTAAAGATGATCCCAAAAAAAATTCACGAGCCATGAGTGGAGAACACTCCACATTGTGGTTTAATGCCATGAAATAAGAGATGGAATCATGGCTAAAAATCAAATATGGGATCTCGTTGACTTACCAAAGGGAGTTGTAGTTGTAGGCTGCAAATGGGTTTACAAAACCAAAACAGATGCTTCCGGTAATGTAGAACGATATAAAGCTATACTTGTGGTCAAGAGTTTCACTCAAAATAAAAGCATTGATTATCATGAAACCTTCTATCTAGTATCTAAGAAGGATTCATTTAGGATAATCATGGCATTAGTAGCTCATCTTGATGTAAAGCTATATCAAATGGATGTGAAAACAACTTTTTTAAATGGGGATCTTGAAGTAAAGGTATGTGAAACAACCTGAAGGTTTTGAAGATAACAGTCAAAGGTTTGCAAACTAAGGAAATCTTTTTACAAACTAAAACAAGTCTCCCGTCAATGGTATATCAAATTTCACAAGGTCATTACCTCACATGGTTTTATTGATAACCTTCTTGATCAATTGATTGATCATGGGGATCAATTGTCTAATTTTTTCCTTAATAGGAGGAGAAAATTAGCTAATAAATTAATGAGAAGGGTCCCTGATCTACCTATAAATAATAGAATGTGTACTCCATCTACGGCTACTGGTAGGTATAGATCAGAAGGTTTCTTTTAGAAAAAAAATTCTATTATTTTGAAGTAGTGTTGTTGTTGTTGCATAGGGAATTTTATTCAGAGCTTGAGCAAACATGGCTGGAAGTATTTATAATCTAAATTTCTGCTGCTATGTGTATATAGCAATCGATTATATAAAGTGTATAACACACTTGACATATTTGTTGTTGCTGTTACTAAAAAGCATGGGCATGAACTACGAAATATTGGAGTCGTATGATCTCTCATGATTTAGTCGTTGAAATTTGATCATACAAAGATGCTGTAATGTGAAAAAAACGCAAGTTGGAATGTTAATTTAGTTGGACTAATTATATTTCGATGTTTAGTTGACTAATTACATGTCTATGTTTAGTTATGTAATTTTCAAAATTATAACGTAATGGATCATTAAATTATAATGACTTGTTATACTATAGAAATTACATTAAATAAACTATATGAAGTATTATGAGAAATTCTGTACGAGCCTAATTCTAAAAAGTTTTCATTATAAGAATAATTTAGAAAAAATATACAGGGACTATTGTAAACAATCCCAATTTTTGTAACCAAACAGCAATATAATTGATACTTTTATGGTGCTAAAAAGCATTTTCATATAATTAAAACATAGGGACTAAAAAGCATTTTTCATGGGGCTGATTTGTTATAGTGAAATTAAATTTTACTAATTACAGACTCGAGTTTTTGGACCGGGAAGGTGGGAACGATGCTTATAGCTACGTGAGCTTGAACGTTCCCTGGAAATCAGCCTTGTGACTTCTACCAAACATTGATTATTCCAAAATCGTTTCTCTGCAAAAATCATTGCCCATAGCAAAGGGGTTCATTTCATGCGAAAATCACAGAGCAGGTAAAAACAGGGGGAGAGGGGGGAGTGAGGTGAATGAGTCGACTATATTCTTCCAAACAAAAGTATGATCACAGTGACTTAAATCCTCTGGCAAGTATCCATTCACAATTTTTAGCTGCCTGCAAACAACAAAAGGCAGCCACAATGCTTATAGAGCACAGATGGTCATAAGCACAATACAATATCCCACATGCGATGGCCTCTCGTCCACCGACACACTCTAAGCAAACACCAGCGTGACTTGCTGCTTTGTCAGCATCCTGCTACTTTCTGCAGCCCTCGCTCGAAGAACATTAATGGGTGTACCTCCGGTCCACTGACAGACTCCATGAGAATACCAGCATAGCAACCTCCTACTGTGTCCGCATCCTGCTACTTTCTGCAGCCCTCACTTGAGAAAAATATGGGTGGGCCTTCATCAAAATTACCAAGGAACAATTAGATAACATGTTCGCATATCCAAAATGGCAGGCTTTTGTTATCAACCAAACATTAACCAAAAATAGCTACAGGGAAGCTTGTGCTAGCCAGTCCAAAAGCTCACATGCTTGCATTGCAAAAACTAAAATGTCAAAACACAAGTAGCAACCAGTTGGGATATTGCTCACATTTAGCCATGGCAGTAAGACTTGACAAACTAGGTTCAAGGAGCACAAGATTGGATACACCCACAAAGCAACCCTACTTGGAGTGCAACTTGCAAAACCAATAGCAAGTTTGAGCTTCTCTTAAGCCAATTATGAAATATCAATGTGGATCCCAATTCGGATATAGGAAAATTGCTGTACAAATTACAAAATTTATGTACTGCTATTATGTTTGGATGCAGGACAGGGATAGCATTTCTAACATGTATTTTGTGCAACACCCTCCCCCTCCCATTGCAGGTGATTCAACATGCTTGAGGAAAGTCTGGATGGGAGAAATTTGTGCCCATCAATTAAACCACACAGACAAATATAATTTGGCTGACAGGTCAAAAATGGAATTACCATTGCTTCTCTAGCTGTTAGCCTGTCTTGATGATCATACCGAAGAAGCTTATCAAGAAAATCAAGGGCCTGCACATCAGCAACTCAAGAGAATCAATATGATAGTTTACGGCTATCGATGATAGGTGGGGTAAACTTGACAAATTGTGTAAGATGATGAACCTCAGGAGACACAAGATGCTGATTATCTGAATTAATGAACTTGGACCAGGGCTTCCTACTGTGCCTGCAGCAGTATAACATAACACATGTTGGATATAGGTAGTGTTGCAATCTTGGTTTATTGTGGACCAACTAAATATAAATGGTTGATGCAGAGAGTGAAGGCCGCATTATAGCCTAATCAAACATTTTTCTTACTATTGGCAAACTAATTTGTAAAATGGAGAAGAAAATCATGACTGACAAACCTCCCAACAAGCGCATCAAGTTGAGGATCAAGCTCTAAATGATATTTATTCAAATATGCATTTAACTCATCAGTTCCAAGTACCTGAAATTTGGTCATAAATTAGACACTGGGCATGTGGCAACAATTTAGTTTTATCAAAAAAAAAGAGAAACAATGTCATGATATTCATAAAATATGATATGGGTTGAATAGCATGCCTAAAGCATTACAGAATATTTTATCAAACAACTGAATCGGCATTACCTTCGCAATTTTGACAAGCTGATCATGGTTGTCATGGCCATAAAAGAATGGCTCCTTCCTAAATATCTGCATCAAGAATAAGGGCAATCAGCAAATCACACGATGACAAAGGATCAGCTGATCATATGGTAGATCTCATAAAGAAAAGTCACATAAAGGCTTTGTATGAGTGATTCTCACCATTCCAGCAAACATGCAACCAAGGCTCCACATGTCTAAAGAGTAGTCATAGTCTTGTAAATCAACAAGAAGTTCAGGCCCCTTAAAATATCTGAGAAACAAGGAAAATACTTTAATCTTTCATTCTAAGTTGAAGTGATAAATATATCACCATAAGACTATTAATAAAAGGTAATGGTTAAGCTGATACTGGATTTGCTTGGAATTTTCAGAAAACTGTTAAATTCTCAAAGTTCAGGATAAAAAAACTCAGAATTCCAAGAAAGCACCTCCTAGGAAATCCAAGGAATTGAAACCGAATCCAAACATAGAAAAAGAGATACATTTTGATGGTTGACTCACAAGATCTGCAGCATGGATCATGGAATCATGCATTATCAGAATTTCTCCCAGCTTGGGTTGAAAAGAAATTTGATAGATTAGTTACCAAAAATGCATCTTTATGAACCCACTTAGTTTTCAGTTATTCAACTGATTCAAGGTATAGCTTAGAAAAGAACATTACATAGAGGCCACTTGAGTGGAATAAGCCTTTATTTATAACTTGCGCTTGAATAATGGACACAAAATATTAAGTTGCCTAATTAGAATGGTTTGAGTCCTTTAGCACATCGATAAAGGCCAGGAGAGGTGCACTAAATTTATCCTGAATTAAAGGGCTAAATGTAAATAACAAAAACAAAAAGATAAAGAGGCAGAATTTCATTATGATGATCTATCATGTCATGCATTCAGCCATTACCTTGAGGCTACCCGAACATTATACTCCTTGCCAGGATGGTAAAATTCAGCAAGACCCCAGTCTATCAAGCGGAGTTTCCGCAACTCATGGTCTATCATAACATTGTGAGGCTTGACATCTCTATGCATTATTCCTTGTGAGTGACAGTAATCTAAAGCCTGCATTGTGAAGATATCTTTATTTGATCAGAAACCCTAATGTAATCACTATACGACATTTACAACACAATGAAAATGCTTCCTTCTTTTTTCATTGGTGAACAGGTCCACATAAACTAGTACAGACTCAAATTTCAGATGATGACCTACAAGCAGAGACACTAATATGCCTTAGGGAAGGTTAAAGGATGAGACCATATCATTGTAATCACTTGAATAAAAAAACACATTGGATACTTTCCAATGACTTCTAACATAATTTATGCATAACAAATTCTTAAATTTCTGACCCATCAACATAAGTTTTAAAGAGGGAAGAAAGTAGTGAGTTCCCGTGCTTAAATTACCTTGAGAAGCTCATATATATAGTAGCGTATGTCATAATCAGTCAAAGTGGGGTACAAAACTTTGAAGTCTGTACTGTTCACATATTCAAATATGAGGCTAGGAGTTTTTGAGTGCTGATCTCTAACAATGTCAAGAAGCTTCACTACATTTGGGCCACCACAAAGGTTCTGAAGTATTTTTATTTCCCTCTTAATCTGCAAAAGGATCACAGAATGATCATCATCACTATCTCCAACTAGATATGTAGCTAAATTTATAGAAAAAACTTTTATTACAAGAGAGAGCATAAAACCAATGATATGTCAAATATAGGGATATTAATAATCACCTTCTTTTTCTTAACAGGTTTTAGTATCTTGATAACACACCGCTCATTGCTATTGACATTTATGCCTTCAAAAACCTCACTATACTTTCCCCTTCCAACCTTCCGAACAACCTCGTAATCGTCTTGATCTCTGGAAAGATCTTGAGAAGTTAAAGCATAAAAGAAAGGGAAAGAAAACACACCATGACATTCACAGTTGGAATAAGGAAGAATGAACAGATCTTCCAGCTATATATAACACAATGCTCAATATAATAATCTGGTATTTTACTTTTAAGACACTGAAACATCAAGAGTAAACTGATATGAAGCCTGCAATTTAATATGGAAGACTCATACATGAAGCCAAATGGTACAAAAGGATTCATCAAAACCCAACTCAAGTATTTTAGCTTTTAAAATTGCTATGGTCTTCCATGCTTCACCGTTCCCATTCATTTAAAGATTTAAATTTTGCATCAATAAATGAAACTTGGTATCAACAACTTTCATTTAATATTAGACAGTCCTATGTAATTATGCACTTAGTGATCCTTCAAGCCAAACAAAAGTATTCATTTCTCTTCTATAAACAAACAACTCAATAAAAAAATCAACTTCCATAAGCTGGATGAGGTTTTACCTTTAAAAAATATAGCATAAATCTCCCTCATTTACACAGTTTATCCAACTCTAGACAACAACTTTACGACCACAAAACAATAACACAAACGAAATAATTACTTTCGGTACTTTGGATAATATAGCATTTGAAAGAAATACCCAAGCCAAAGAAATGGGTCTCATCCATACGCCGAACCACGCAACTTTCGATACCATTCCTAATACATCATAAACATCTTAGATTCCTCTCTCTAACCCCACTTGTAGATCCACAAGAAAAGAAATCTAGCTTAGCATAGCTGCAATAAACTCTTTTCCACGTCCCCGATCACAGATTAGTAAAAAATAAAATGAAAATGAAAACCCTAAAAAGAGAGATTTGGTAACAGATTAGGGTTTGACTAAAACTTAATTACCCCCATTGAACGGTGAGAGACTCGTAATCCCAATACTCCTTAGGACGCAGAACATTGACATCGGTATAAACTCGCGCTTTCGACATCGATCCCCGTCGATTCGAGATCTCGATGATATTTATGGTATCGGTTTCTTCGTTGATGGAGAGGGTGGTGGTGCGCTGGTTGGAGTCGTGCGCAACAGTCGCACGCAAAGCAATAAGGGCGCACAGTAGCAGAAAGTGAGGAACAAGTGGTTCTACCGCTGGGTTTCGCCCATCTTTTTTCATGTGCTAGGGGTGTTATCCTCTTTACTCTCTATGCACCACCATCTCATTAAAATATAAAAATTACAAAAACAAAAAAAATCAGAGCCCAACTTTCATTTTAATCCCCTAATTCTAGAGTTTTCAAAATGAATCAATTTTCAATTAGATTCTTCAAATTTCAAATGTTTTCACCGTGGGATTTTTCAACAATTTTATTAAATTATGTCCAATTACTCTAGTCAACATTACTATTACTATTACTTTACTAACATAGCTAAAACAGCTCGGCCAGTCCACTGTGCACGCACACTCATGTGCACCGTGGATCTGGTCGCTTTTTCCACTTTTGCTTTCAGCGAGTGTAGGTGCACTGCTTTTCACGAAATGCTTTTTTATATCTTTTATGGTGGAGAAGATCGAAGAAAGATGTGGGTCGAAAGCTCGCCCTCCAGACACGACGGGGGTTCGAACCTCCGACCATCAAAACTGAATTTGGTAAAAACTGTTTTTCTTTTGTTTTTTTACCTGATTTCGTTTTGGCCTCCAGCCATCAAAACTGAATTTGGTTTTTTTTTTTTTTTCTCATTTCGTTTTTTCTTTTTTTCTTTTTTCTTTTTTTTTAAAAAAACTGTTTTCTTTTGTTTTTTTACCTGATTTCGTTTTTCTTTTTTTTTTTTTTTTTTGAAAAAATCTGTTTTCTTTTGTTTTTTTTAAGAACTGTTTTTGTTTTTTACCAATCTCATTTCGTTTTTCTTTCTTTTTTTTTAAAAAAAAATAACTGATTTTTTTTGTTAAAAACAAAGTTTTTTTTAAAAAAAAAGGTTTTTTTTTATAACTGGTTGTTGTTTTTTCTTTTTACAAATTTGATGTTTTTTTTTAAATGACTGTTTGTTTTTTTTTAAAAAAAAATGTTTTTTTGTTAAAAACAAATATTTTTTTAATTAACGGGTTGTTTTTTTATTTTTTTACAAAAAATAATATTTTCTGTTTTTAATAACTAATTTTTTTTTAAAAAAAAAAGGGTTTTTTTGTTTAATTTTTTTTTAATAACTGATTGTTGTTTTTTTTTCAAATCTGATTTTTTTTTTAAGAACTTTTTTTTTAAAAAAAAAGGTTTTTATGTTAAAAAATTGATTTTTTTTTACTAGCTGGTTGTTGTTTTTGGTTTTACAAAAAACAAGAATTTTTTTTTGATAACTGAGGTGTCCAGGCCAACTTACGTGCACCACAACTAATCTCCGGATTCACTTTTTTTTTTTAAATTTATTCCTATTTTGATTTGCCACTTATACATTTTTTTCCTTAACCGAGGTGTCCGGGTCAGCTTATGCGCACCACGACAATTATTGTTATTTTCTAGAATACCTAAAAGAGATCGCAATTGCAAAAAGTTATGAATATATATATTTTAAGGTGTTCATATGAAATAAATAGCAAAATATATAATTAGTCTAAAAATATTTATCGAGAAAAAAATCACAAATAGTTATTATCATTATTTTAAATGCACTAATATGAAATAAATAGCAAAATCTATAATTAGTGTAACATATTTATAAAGAAAAAAAACTTACTGAATAATTATTGTCATTATTTTCAATGCCTTAACATCTAATTATATTTTTTTTCAAAAAAAAACACATTAAAATGAAACATATTTTATTTTGTGCTCTTTTGTTCAAGTGTATTTCTGAAAAAAAAATATGGATTTTTAATATTTAAGATCTAATATTACCTGGGAAAAAATACAACTCAAAAAAAAACAAAAGGTAAACAAATTTGCCTACATTATATACAATTAAAAAATATATAAGGCACTTTCTGTTTCGACTACACTGTTCTTTTTCGAGACAGACAAATAAGTAATTATAGCACATAAAAAAATATATATTCCTTTTTTTTGAAAAAAATATTGCAATGTTTTTATTTATAATGTGTCGGATCTAATATTACTGGGGAGAAAAAGGCAACTCATATTGTTTTTTTTTAACAAATTTACCTAGGTTATCTACAATTAAAAAAATATAAAAATTACTTCCCATTGCTGATCACACTATATAATATGTGAGACTAAGTATATGTGTTTAATATTTATTTAATATTATCAGCCTAAAAATATATAAAGAGAGAAAAAAAAATGACCCTACTGATTTCTTGAAAAAAAACAATTAATATCGGCATTCTTAAAGATATTGAATATAATAATATGATGAATAAATCTTATAAAAAAAACTTTTCAGCTTTGAATTTAAATTTATATTTTAGACCCTTTGTTTGTTTCTTTTTAAGAAAGCGGTGACCCTTTTTTTTCACATGTATTTTTGATTTTTTTACTTGTCCAACTCAATTGTTCTTTTTTTTTAACCGGGTTTTTTTTGTTATTTTGTTTTTTTTAACTAGAGTATCCAGTGACAACAAATTTCTTAGAAATCATTTCACCTTCTTAGCAAATTTTCTAAGAAATTTTATCAAAAGTTTTTTAGCAATAACAATATTCAATCACATTTTTGTTGAAAAAAACAATTTTTTGCATATTTTATCAATTACAATTATATTAATTAAATATTAAAATAACAGAATACAACATTTATAAAATCAATTAATTTTCTACATAGATAAAAATGCCCAGCGAAGCGGGCCAATCAGCTCGTGATAATCTATTTGCTATACCCTCTAGCTTAAACTAGTTTTCAAATTAAAATAATTAAGAGTTGATTTTATTCACTTGGTGTATTCACAAACAATTTAGTGAAACTAATCAAAGTACAATTTCATTGTTTAACAAAAAAAATTAAAAGGACATCATCTCAATATTTATTTAATATAACATTTTAGATTTGATACATATCAATTCGGAATAGCTCGACAACTCGTGATTTTAATCATGGACTAAATAAATTCAATAACCTTGTTTTTTAAAAATTATTTTTAATTCAAAATTATCTTTTATGATTTATGCAAAAAAAAATTAACTATAAAGTTTTTTTTATTAATAGAATTGTTCATTAAATAAAAAAAAAAGAAACAACAATAAATAAAAATATACATAATGAATTAAACTATATATATAATCAAAATCCTAATTTCTTATTTAAGAATTTCTTTTAATATAAAAAATATGTTAAACATTGTTTTTTTTAGAAAAAATATTATAATCATTAAAGCATGTTTCAATTAAAAATCATGAATAAAATTTTTTGATGTAACTATACAAAAACAATATGAGAACAATAAATCTAAGAAAAGTATATAAAACAATTACTATAAAAAAGAGATACATACATAATTCTCATTCAATATCAATGAGATAATTATATTTATAATTTTTGTATATTATGATAATACAATGATATCATCATCATCATCATCATCATCATATATATATATATATATATATATATATATATATATATTCTAAACCTAATTTATATAGTAATGCATCTTTTATTATTTTAATGAAAACATGATTTTTAATCATAAAAAATATTCTAGAAAAAATATCTATCATGGTCTCAAAATGCAACTTTTTTATGTGATTATAGAAAAAAAGAAGTGATTAATATGGAAAACCATGTAGAGAAACTATTATATATAGAGAGAGAGAGACTTTTCATAGAATATTAATGAGTAATTTGTTTTTTTTTCATTATTAGATATATAATAATTTTTATTAAAAAAAATAAAAATGTTTAGCATCCCATATAAACCTGTAATATTTCTTAAGAAATACGACATAACTATGGTGAAACTATATAATAATTAAATATCATGATAAGTATTAATTTTATAGCACAATGCAATCAAAATCTAAAAATTGAAAAGAAAAAAAAAACAGAGATTAGGCGATCAAGCAAAGAGATTAGGCCTACATACCTCACCTAACAAAAAGAAAGCCTAACATGAGCCTGAAGATCAGGTATGTGCCCCGGCCTCCTTATTTTTTTATGTTTAAAGGTAGATGATGCATCATTCTCTTTTTTATTTAACAAAATATAAATTAAATAATATGTCTTCTGTTAGTTCAATTTCTAGCCTTAAAAAAGGAATGAAGAGTTAATTAATGTACTTAACAAGGTTATTAATATCGTTTCGTTTCGGCCAAAATGACCGAAATATTTTGTTCCAGTAAAAAAATGAGACAAACGACGTTGTTATTGTCTCGGTTTAAATTCCTGCCCGCACCAGAAATTTCAGTCAAATACCAGCCGAAACATGCAAAAAATCACGCCCGTTGTTCCGTTTCAGATACAGGTAAAAAAAAATTTCCCGTGTCCCGCTCATCTCCCGTCCCACTAGCCAAAAATTGATGTGACTTGTTAGTGATGTAATGTGATTTGTGACTTTGTGTGTGTGTGTGTGTATATATATATATATATATATATATTGTTTATGAGATGTATTGAAAATGTGAAAATGAAAATAAAAATAAAAAAATGTATTATAAAAAAAATAAAAATTGTTGTCAACTTTGATTTTATAGAGAATAAAAATTATATTTAATTTTTTTTGTTTTTTAATTTTTTTCATATATGAACAGTACAATCCCGAAACAGCACGCCGAAATATTTCATAACCAAAATGTTTTGTACCAACAGAAAAAACAAAACGGCAACCAAAATGGTAGTGACAACCTTACTACTTAATATCTAAATAAGATTAAGGGAAAGAAGTATTGAATAACTATGAAATATATGGTATAATATAAATTGGTTTAAACAAAAAATTTGTATGTAATGAGGTGAAATCAAGGAAATATTAATCGTGATATTTTCCTTGGATTATAAGGAGTTTCTAAGGCAACATCCATACCTGTTAGAGGAGCACTCCTTGTTGGATTTTCAGGTAGGTGTTATTGCACTTTAATCTTTTATTATAGTACTTGCATTCTTGCAATTTTATTTATATTATTTAATGTTCATCAAGTAATTGTAAAGATATAGAAAAGATGATTGTGTTAAAGATGATAAATGTTGAATTAAGGATGATGAAATACATGAGGAAAAGCTGAGGTTAGTTTTGTGTTAATTGTGAAGAAAAGTCTTTATGTTAAATATATCATAAGAGGATGACCAAAGAAGTGAGAGGGTATAATAATTGAAAATGAAGGAAAGTTTGGTTGTTACTTTCATTACAGAAATGAGTCACTAAGTATGTTGTTTTCATCATTGAATGAAAACCAATAATGTTGCTTGTTGTTTCCTTCATGAATGAAAACCAATAGTATGTTGTTTCATTGCTGAATGAAAACCAATTTGTTGCTTTTTATTATCGGATGAAAACCATTGTTTATTGTATGAAGGAAAATTCATGGAATAGAAGTGAAAGTTTTTTTTTGATAACCGGGGTGTCCGGGTCAGCTTGTGCGCGCCACAACTAAATCTCCAGGACTCATTGAACATCCTGCAAGCCCAATGAGCAGGTAAGGTACTCACGGGGGTGACAAGCGTGCCTGACAAGGCTTGAACCTGGGGTGGGAGGAAGACAAGTCCCTCTCTCGACCACCTCTGACCACCAGGCCAAGACCTTGTTGGCAGAAGTGAAGGCTTGTTGTTTCCATGGTTGATGGAAAACATTATGCGTTGCTTTTATTATTGAATGAAAGCCAACGATATACCTTTCATTGGAAAGTGAATATACATGGAAATTAGAAATAAGAATTGCTATGAAGGCTGAGTTAGAGTTATAATTAGATAACGGATTTGATAAATTCAATATAGAAAATGTATTATTTAGGAAATGATATTTACGTGAAAGATAACATAATTATTTATACTTATGTAATCTTTTCTTGTTGACTATAGGCGTGAGACCATTACATGCAAGGGGATATAACTAACTAGTTATTAGAATAGTTAGCAGTATTATGTATCTTTTATCCTGATTAGTAAAAGAGTTAAAAGAGCTCGGCCAGCCATTGTGCATGCACACTCATGTGCACTGTGGACTGACCATTTTCCGCTCTTGCTTCGCGCGCGTATGAGCACCTGTTGCACAGAGATGCTTTTTATAATTTCTATGGTGGAAATGACAAAGGAGTGCATGTGGCCGAGCGGCTCGCTGGAAAATTCAGCGCGCAGGGGTTCGAACCCCTCAGTCAACAAATTTGATTTTGGTTGGTTTTTTTTTCTTCTGAAATACGTGTATAACTGAAATTAAGCTTTTGAACCGTGCTTAATTTGTTTTTTTCAACATGTTTTTGGTACGCAGGGGTTGAAAAAGTTGCTTTCCCTTTTCTATAAATTTTTTAATAATAATAATAATAATAATAATAATAATAATAATAATAATTTAATTGTTTTTCTTGCTTACTCTTTTGTTAATATTTTCTTTTTTCTCTGGATAATTTAATAATTTTTATTGTTTTGACAGTAATGACAATGATTTTTATTTTTTTTTCTTTTGTTAAAAGTTTCTAGGATATTTTTAGTCTTTCATTAATTATATGTTCTAATATTTATTAAATATTATCTCATAGGAATATATATATAGGGAGAAGAAAACATGACCTAGGATTTTTTGAATAAAAAAAATTAACATCAGTATTCTTAAATACATTTAATATAATCATATAATGAATAAATCGGATAACATAAAAAATTTGTCTTCGAATTTTAATTTTGTACTTAACACAATAATAATAATAATAATAATAATAATAATAATAATAATAATAATAATAATAATAATTTAATTGTTTTTCTTGCTTACTCTTCTGTTAATATTTTTTTCCCTCCGGATAATTTAATAATTTTTATTGTTTTGACAGTAATAGCAATGCTAATTTTTATTTTTATTTTATTTTTTTGTTTTATCTTTTGTTAAAGTTTCTTGAATATTTTTAGTCTATCATTAATTATATGTTCTAATATTTATTGAATATTATCGCATAGGAATATATATAGGGAGAAGAAAACATGACCTAGGATTTTTTGAATAAAAAAAACTTAATATCAGTATTCTTAAATACATTTTATATAATAATATAATGAATTAATCGAATAACATAAAAAAAAATTATTGAATATTATCGCCTATAAATATATAGAGAGAGGAAAAAAATGACCTAGGATTTTTTCCTTAAAATTTTATTAATATCAATATTCTTAAATACATTTAATATAATAATATAATTAATAAATCTTATAAAAAAAAATTTGCCTTTGAATTTAAATTTGGTACTCTTTTGTTTAAGTTTATTTCTTAAAAACAAATTTGTAATATTTTCATTTTTAATATTTTAAATATAATATTACCGGGGGGAAAATAAAACTAAAAAAAAAAATACAAATTTACTTAGGTTATCTACAATTAAAAATATACGGGTCACTTCCCGTTTCGATTCATGTTCTTTTTAGACGGCAAATAAGTCATTATAGCATGTAAAAAAATTAAGTTCATTTCTGGAAAAAAATTTAAATATTTTTATTTTTAATGTGTCAGATCTAATATTGCTAGGGAGAAAATGGAACTCAAGAAAAATATATATAGGGAGAGGAAAAATGACCTAGGATTTTTTTAAGGACAAAAATTCATATCAGTATTCTTAAATACATTTAATATAATAATACGATGAATAAATCTTATAAAATAAAAAAAATATTGGCTTCAAAATTAAATTTTATGCTCTTTTGTTTAAGTTTATTTCTTGAAATAAATTTGCAGTGTTTTGACTTTTTAATTATATATTTGTGTATTTATATCAAATTAAAATATGTGAAACCAATTATATGTTCTAATATTTATTGAATATTATCGCCTAAGAATATATAGAGAGAGAACAAAATAGCCTAAGATTATCCTTTAAATTAAATATATTATGGAAATTATGTCAAATTAATTATATATTTGTATATTTATGTCAAATTAAAATATGTAAAACTAATTATATGTTTGAATATTTATTGAATATTATCGCCTAAAAATATATTGAGAGAGAGGAAAAATGACCTAGGATTTTTTGAAGGACAGAAATTCATATCATGTTTTCTTAAATATATTTAATATAATAATATGATTAATAAATCTTATATAAAAAAATACTGGCTTCAAAATTTAATTTTATGCTCTTTTATTTAAGTTTATTTCTTTACAAGAATTTCCAATGTTTTCATTTTTAATATTTTAGATCTAATATTACTAGGGAAAAAAAAATATCTCAAAAAAAAAATATTGACAAATTTACCTGCATTATCTACAAGTCAAATTAAAAAATATACAAGTCACTTCCCGTTTCCATTAGACTATTCTTTTTAGACGGCAAATAAATAATTATAGCACACAAAAAAATTAAGTTTATGTTTTAAAAACAAATCACAATATTTTTATTTCTAATATGTCTGATATTTATTGAATATTATCGCCTAAAAATATATTGAGAGAGAGGAAAAATGACTTTGGATTTTTTGAAGGACAAAAATTCATATCAGTATTCTTAAATATAATTATACTAACTAAATATCAAAATAATAAAATACAATACATATAAAAGCAATCAATTTTCTACATAGATAAAAAAAAACCAGCATCGCGCGGGTATACCACTCGTATTTTCTATTTGTATAAATTAAAAATACTTAATTATTTTTGTAAATTTTAATAATTTTTTATGTTGTGTCTAAAATTCTCATATTACATATTAGAACTCTTGTCCTCCTTTTATATTTTATATTATTGTGTGATGTGTTGAGTAATGATGATACAAATAAGGTCGAAGATGGTTGGATTATATTGTGATAATGCTGAATGGACAAATATGAAGTAGTTGATAACTTGATATGTTTTAAATACAAAGAAAACTTTTCCAAAATATTGGTAGAATTTTGAACAAAGAACGGTTGAAATTGGGAATATATACACAACAAGAATTTTCTAATTGATTCATATTAATATGATAAAATGAATATGATTTTGACTTGAAATTTGAGATGTTACAATATACATCATGAAAGGAAAAATGAAAAGTCTTTTACCTTAAATCATGTAAATCCTGATTATTTTATGAAATAATTATACAAAATTCCTAAGATTTGTTTGTGTTTTCATTTTTTTGTTGTAGCATGAGAAATTATATTTTATAGAACCCTAAATGAGAAAGGAAGAGAAAGAAGGAAAGGGAAGAGAATAGAAAGAAAAAAAAATGAAAACAATTATTCATGAGGTCAATTTGATCATTTTTAAAGCTTTTATTTGACTCGAGATTTAAAATATAATTTCTCAAACTATAGTTGGAAAGTAAAAATATGATTAGGATAATTTTTGTAATTATCCCTAGTTTTATTGATAATTTAAAATTAGGCTCTTTATAGAAAACCATATTCCTTACTCTCACTAAAATATTGAATATGTCATAAAAATAATTTATAAATCTTTATTTTTTTAATGATAATAAAAAGTATATTAGTTTTTAGTATATTGACGTGTATTTGGTATTATGTGCATGATACTTTTAAAAAATATTTTTTATTTAAAAATATATTCAAATATTTTTTTTTAAAAAAAATTAAATATTTTATTATAAGGTTATCAAAATGATAAAAAATAAAATAAATTAATTTTATATTTTTTTTAAAATTAAATATATTTTTAAAAAAACATATAAAAACAAAAGCTCGGCTGGTTTATAGCTGGAGAGGGTAGCCTATTCTGCCACATGAATTTTGCATCAAGTTTAACAATAAGAAGAACGACATCTTAAAGACAGGTCGCTTAGGGCATCCTCATAAAACCAACGACAACCCGTTTGGTCATTCAATGACATGATTTGGTCTTGTAAATATCTCAAGTCGTCACCTCCTCCACCTTGCTAGCTTTTCTTGCTTGTCACTACGACACCTTATCCATCTTTCTAGCCAAAAACCAAAACCCACTATTTTCTTTCCTAAATAAATTTAGAGTATTTTTACACTTTCAGACCAGTAATGGAACTCTCCTCTTCTTTCTCTCAATTACCAAAAATATCTGACATCTCCTTCTCATCTTCTTGTGCTCCTTTCCCCCTTCAAATCAGATACCTTAAACCCCACCACAAAACCCTACAAAAGCTTGGTGTTTTTGCAGTCGCAGTAGACCCGCAAGAACTCCCTCAAAACAGCCCTCAAAGACTTCTTAAAGAACTAGCAGAACGCAAGAAAATCACATCCCCAAAGAAAAGAATACCCCCCAAAAGATTCATACTTAAACCCCCACTTGATGATAAAAGACTCGCACAGAGGTTTTTGAATAGCCCTCAACTGTCCCTCAAACAATTTCCATTATTGAGTTCTTGTTTGCCTTCTTCAAGGCTGAACAATGCCGATAAAACTTGGATTGATGAGTATTTGTTAGAAGCCAAGCAAGCTTTGGGGTACCCTTTAGAGCCAAGTGATAGATTCGAGGATGATAATCCTGCTAAACAGTTTGATACTTTGTTGTATATGGCATTTCAGCATCCGAGTTGCGAACGGACTAATGCCAGGCATGTGAGATCAGGGCATTCAAGATTGTGGTTCTTGGGGCAGTATGTTTTGGAATTGGCTTTCGCTGAGTATTTCTTGCAGAGATATCCTAGGGAGTCTCCTGCTCCTTTGAGGGAAAGAGTTTATGGGTTGATTGGCAAGAGGAATTTGCCCAAATGGATTAAAGCTGCCAGTTTGCAAAACTTGATTTTTCCTTTTGATAATATGGATAAGTTGCAGAGGAAGGAGCGAGAACCGCCAGTTAAGTAAGTTAGCCTCTTTTTTGTTGTTGTTTTAGATTTGTGAATAAGCTCCTTATTTCATTGAATGTCAAAGTTTGATTTGAAGCTGTAGCATTAATATGAGTAAGATGAGTTAATATCATGAATTTTTAGGATTTATTCTGTGGATTTGTTAAGCGATATGCTTCTAAAATGATTTTTTGATAGTTCTAGATTATGTCAAAACTTTTGGATTGGCTGGTTAATGTGAAGTATACATGTGGTAGTTTCAAATAAATGGATTGCATATCTGAAACATGGCTCCATTGTTTTGGTTTTTGGTGGTTGACATGCCTTGGTATACATTATATGAAATCCTTGAAGAGTTTGCGACTATTGTCCAACTGCATCTAAGGGCTATGGATCATTTATGCAAGTGGGTGCATGAACACTCATACAAGTGTGTTACCATTTTTTCATATATGGAGAGTGGCATTGTCTGGCTTTAGGAAAGATAGGTAGATTATGTTTTCAGAAAAATCTGATGGGAGATGGATTTGTGTCAGTGATTCCTTGATCTAGTGTAAAATGGGTACCGTATGCAACTAATATATGCAATCGCTAATGTTTATTTGTTAGAGAACTAGGATGCTATGTGATAGTGAATCAAAAGGGAATCCATTCTTCCTTTTGTTGAGAGCCAGAGAGAAGACTTGCTCAAGCAGGCAAGTTGAATTTATTCTAGGTTGTATCTGTTTTCAAACTTTTCTCTGGACTTTAGAGGATGGGAACCAAGACAGGCCAACTAACATTGGAGTTTCATGGAAATCAAATATCAAAGCATTCAAATCGTCCAGGTTATGTGCTTGCTGAACAAGGTTTAAAAATCAACCATTAGTCATACAACAAAACCCTGTTATGGAATGAGCTTTGGAGATTCATGAGTAATGCCCTGAACAACCTTTATTTAAAATCACAATCAATAGACCATTATGCTTTAGAAGGCTTAGTAGAGGGAGCCACCTCTCTTGCACCTTCTAACCTCAAGCTGTTTTTGTTTTCAAATTTTTGGAAACAGAAACAATAACTTTTTTTTTCTGATATTTTTGTTGAAAAAAAGCAATACCAACAACCACTTTGAAGAATTTTTAGAAATAAAAAAATTGAATTTTGTTTTTTTTGAAAACCGCTTTGCTTGGTTTTGAAAATTTTTTGACAACTAATGTGTCTCTCTATTATTTAAAATAAAAATGAAAATGAAAATGATACCAAACAACCCCCCGTAGTTTTGCTTTAAAAATGAAGCACTTATCCTTGATTTGAAGATTTTAGTACAAACCTCAACTATTTAAATTTTTTTTGCAAAAAATTATTAGAATCACCTTGTTTATGCTGCATACATTGATTTGTTTTTCCTACTCTTATAGTGATGTAAATTATGAACTTTATTTATCACCAGATTTCTTTCTACTATTCTTTCTAAAATTATTGAAAACTTTTTGAATTAGAAACAACTTTCTAGAAACTGTCGATCATATCCATGACTTTGTGACCATGACTATAACCAATTTTAAAACCATTTTGCTGAAGGCTTTGGATGAAGCCTTTGATCGTTGCTTCAATATGATAATCATTTCATTTTCGATGCTTCCCAGAAAGAAGATGATAAAGATTGGTATTTTGAAGTTGACAATTTTATTTTGAAAATACTCTTGGTAAGTTGGTATTCACATGTTAACTGATTGAAAGATTATACCCCCAGCAAATATATGAAACTTTTGGTAAGTTAAGTGTCAGTGGTACAGTTGGCTGGATGTTTATCTCCAATCAGAGTATCTTTTCCAAATCTCTGTAGATAGTTTACTGTTCAAAAAAAGAAAAAGAGAGAGAGTGTTCAGTGACTTTATATTTTGTAACAGCTTCTCCTCAGCTTAAATCTACCTGTTCCTTTATATAACAATGATTATCTTTAACAGCATCTCCATGCTTGATTTGCTTATAAACCTCACCTTTCCTTTCAATTTTAAACTGTTAGTGTTGTTGTTCATGACATGTGAATTTATATATAATAGGTATGTGCAATTATATGTTTTCTAACATTCTGCTGCTATGGTCACCGGGCAGGTCTGTGTTCTGGGCTCTGTTTGGGGCAATATACCTGTGTTTTGGCATGCCAGAAGTATATCGTGTTCTTTTTGAAGTATTTGAGATGGACCCAGAAGCAGAGGATTGCCAGCCAAAATTAAGGAGGCAATTTGAAGATGTAGATTATGTTTCTGTTGAATTTGAAGGCAGGCAGCTCAGTTGGAAAGATGTTGCTGCTTATAAGGCAAGCTCTCATTTTGTTTAAGCTTCTTTTTAGTTATGATAATTTTTCTATGTTTAAAAGGAAAAGGAAAATTGAGAACAAGTATAATCATCAGGGTGCTGCTGAAAAATGGCCACATGAATAGTCACATGACCTCTATTCATTTCCATGTTCTTGATATCATATCAATGCAGCATTCTTTCATGTGCTTTACTGGAGTATAACAATTACATCAGACAACATTCTAGATTTACACATACAAGCTGATGGGATCAGAAAGAGGTCAGAAAAAGGATCATGCATGGGTGACTTTACCCAATGTTTATAAAGTGAAAATAAGCATGTGGTTGCAAGTTCAAATCTTCTATTTGAATTTTATTTGTGAGTTTCATCTGTTTTTCTCTTAACAAAACAAAAGCTGATTGCATTTTATCGTTGTTGGATGGAATCCCTTGATTGATGTTCATTGCCTTTGCAGCCTCCTGAAGATGCTCTCTTCGCACACCCTAGGCTTTTCAGGGCTTGTGTCCCACCAGGCATGCACCGATTCCGAGGAAATATATGGGATTATGACAGCAGACCCCATGTTATGCGGACATTGGGCTATCCCCTTACAATGAGAGACAGAATTCCAGACATAACTGAAGCTAGGAATATCGAACTTGGACTTGGGTTACAGGTAATTCTTTACTCCGTGCTCATTTATATTTGCAGACGCTCACAAAAGCATGTTAATGTATAAAAAATTGTTTTTATGTGATACATGCATCTATGTTCATGTATATTTCCATGTATCAAAGCAATTCAACATGTCCACTGTATATGGCTAGCCCTCTCATCTATTACACGTGTGAGAGTCCATCTGCCTTCAATATGGGGCTGTAATAAATTATTCCAAGACAATTTAACCATACGAATAGCATGCATATTGATGAGCTGAAGTTACCTTCTGGCATCATTTTATGAGTGTGGCATCAAATACACAATTCTCAAACATCCCTTATTCAGAAGATATGCTTTCTGTTCCCTTTTAAAATTTACTGGGTTCTTGTTTCCTGACTATCTGACATTTCATTGCAGCTCTGTTTCTTGCACCCATCAAACCACAAATTTGAGCACCCTCGATTTTGCTACGAGCGATTAGAATATGTCGGCCAAAAGATCCAGGTAATGCCCTGTATGTTTTTCCTCTTACAAATTCAACCTGCTTTTGCCTGTCTTTGTGAAATGAAATGTTATGTTTCTTTTCCCTTCTATGAATGCGACTATGTTTTTGCTCTGAGCTTTAACATCTACAACATAGAATAAGAAGTTCAAGAAAAGGAGAAATCTCTGTTTGAAATACAAGCAAAATATGCTGTGGTAAAATCATTTGAGAAATCTCTGTTTTCATATCTTTCCTGTAGGATATTGTCATGGCCGAGAGATTACTGATGAAGCATCTAGATGCTCCTGGAAAGTGGCTACAGGAGAAGCACCGCCGTGTTCTCATGAACAAGTTCTGTGGAAGGTACTTGAGAGAGAAGCATCTCCATAAGTATATCGTCTATGCTGACAAGGTTCAAGATGCATACGAGCACAATAGACGACTAAGAAATCCTGCGACAACTGCTGTCAACCATTCCCTTCACGGGCTCTCATACACTATATATGGGAAACCAGACGTGAGGCGCCTCATGTTTGACGTATTTGATTTTGAACAAACTCAACCAAAACTTGTTTGAAGATTCAATGAAAAATAATGTCGTTTTCGTTTCCTTTAGCATTTGAAATATAAGTGGATTAATGATTCGTTTCTGGCTCAGTTTCTCATTTTCTTTTTCCTCTGTACTGTCAAACGATGATTAATGATGTCGATGTAAGTGATGATGCTTTACCTTTCATTACTGTATCTCAGGGTGGTTCGTAGTAGTGAGTTTGCTCAGAATCTGGTGGGAAGCATTCCTATTTGTCAGAATTTTTTACATGAATTATACACGCGCCTTGTACAATGCAAAATTTTAGTGTTTTTTTAACTACAGTTTTACTCCTATAAAGTATGAGGGAAGTCATCAGCATTCCACTTCCCTTCCCATAATTTAAAGTCTATTGATATTGTGTTTATTTGGGAGATTGATACAATCTTGATATTTTTTTTATTTTTTAAAAATTATTTTTAATATCAGTATATGAAAATAATTTAAAAATATTAAATTTTTTTTAATTTAAAATAAAAAAAAATCAAATTATTTCAAAAATATTTTTGAAATATTATTTGAAAAGTCTTTAATGTTACCTCTTAACTTCTAATAGCTTGGTATGCTCTCTGTTTTCATCATTTCCCTTGTCTTTTCCTCTGCTCTCAAGTCTCCCGTCCAATTTCTTATGCATGGTGTAGTATCCCACAAAATTAGTTAATAACCCACACACCTGTGAGAACATTCAAAGTGTGGACTTGCAAATAGATTTCATCAATATATATATTTTTTAATTTCACCTTTATAGTGTACTTTTTTTTTGGTTATTTGCTTTTGTTTTCTTAATTAAATTTTCATTTTTAATGTCTTTCAAAGTATTCTTTTAAATTCATGCTTTAATTAATTCCTATTATCTATTATTTTGTTTTGGTTTTCTAAGCCTTTTTTAAATAGCATTTATTTTTTAATTCTATTGGGTGTATTTAATTTTTTAAGAGGTTAGTATGATTTATTTATAGTTTATTTATATTAAATAATTATTTTTATGATATTTTAAATATGTGCAGTGTTACATAATATTTTTCCTCTTTTATTTTATTCAATCAATTTTACATGTGTGTCAATTTCTATTATAAATTAATTTTAATAAACAAATTCATTTAACTCAACTAGTCAAATGGCCTCTTTATTTGCTTTAGGATAAATATTATTTTTAGCCCATGTTATCATGATTTTATATATACATATATCCCTGTTTGCTATCATTTTTTTAATATGGTTCGAATAAAATCAGGTTATTTAGTTGATTGGAAATATAACATTAATTATTGGATTTTTTTTCCTTTCAAAATACACTTGTGACACCTAAATACTTTACTAAAAAATAATGTGAACTTGCAACTTAGCGCGATTACTAACCTAATGACAACAAATAATTGAGGAGGGGAATTTATTGTTCCCTACCTCACAAAGTATTGTTCACTTGAACAAATTTTCTTAATTTTATCTTTGGAAATTGAATATATTTATCTCAATTTTATAATTCAGGTAACAACTTTGATGAATTAACTTGAGTTTTGTTGTCTTTTTTCAGTTGGGTATTTTTTTCAATTTCCTCCTTTAGTGAGTTAACTCAAGGTTTTTTTTTTTGATGATTTTGTTTTTCAATTTTATCTTTCAATATTCGATTGATTTGAAATTAGACTTGATACTCTGTTTTGATTTTCTTTTGTCCCTTCCAAGCGATCAAAAAATAAAGAAATAATTAATATATTCAAATATCTATTTCCCTCCTTTTCCTGCTAGAATTGGAAATCCTATATTTTCCATATCCATACGATTGAGTCCTTGGGTTTCCAAAATAGTGTAAAAAGAAGTGCTTCGAATCATTGCTATTTGACTCAGATCTGCTCTAAAAAAGTCGAGGCATTTCGAATTGTTTCTTGATATGGATAAAGTCACGGAAAACCTCTGAAAGTACTCTAATATTATACCCTGGTCATAGAATAGTTCTGAATAGAATCTCTATACGGGGTTATCTTGGTCTCAATACATGAGTGATAGGTTTAGTAAGTTACATTAGGTTGAATTAAGTTGTTTTTTTTATGTTTTTCTAGTTTTTTTTTTTCAATTTCATCCTTCAATATTGTGTTGATTGAGAACTAAACTTCATAATTAGTTTTGATTTGCTTTCAATCGGGTTATCTCAGTCACATTATTTAAATTATGGGTTTGACACAAGAAATTGAGTTTTTTTATCTTTCGTAATTGATTTTTTTCTTCAATATCATTCTTCATTACTGGGTTGATTGACAATGAGTTTCATAAATTGTTTCAATTTGCTTTCTATAAGGTTATCTTTAGTCTTATGATTCGAGTGTCTGATTTTGGAGGCTTACATGGGGTAACATATGTCAATTCAATATGTTTTCTTCTTAATATTTTTTTTAAAGTTGTCTTAAGAGTTTTTTTTTTTTAATTTGAACTATGTTTTTAATGATTATCTAAATTAAGTTGACTATGTCATATCATATCAATCTCTGCATAATTAATTTTTTTCTACTAGAATTTGTTTTATCAATACCTAGATATTTTTATTTTAGAAAATAATTTGATTTACAACATAGCATGACTCAATGATATAGTAAATACCAATATACATGACTCAATGATATAGTAAATACCAATATTTATTTTAATTGAGCAAATAGGACTTGGATTGTCTTTTTAACCCATCCTATCCCTAGAAGCATAACCATATAGTCATATCCAAGGTTGTCAAAATCACAATTTTGACACGACATGGAAGTCGCTTTTGAACTCGGATTGTAAAATTGAATTGTAAAATTGTACCTGAATTTTTTCCGTACAAAAATCATAAAATCACTTCCAAAATCGTGTAAGTAGAAAAATCATAAAATCATAAGTAAAATATTTTTGAATACAATACAACACAATTATGACCATAAAACTTCATTAGTTAAGGTTCATACATGATTTAAAATAACTTAAAAATACATTACAAAACAATTATGTCCATAGAATTTCATTAAGTAAAAACTAACAAATTTAAACAAATATTTTGTTGGCGTGCTATGTAAATTAAAATCAGCCTCATTACCGTCATCTTCCTCGCTATTTCTAATACATGCATCAAAAACATTACTATTAAAAGAATTATTAGTACTACTACTGGTACAAATACCGATATTGCTAGTACTAGCTTCAACAAATTATTTCGACATCAACACATGAAAATGATATAAAAACACCAAAAAAAACTTTAATTTAAAGTAATTTTATTTTTTCCAAAAATTTTAAGTATAAATTTTAAAGTTAATATTTAAATCAATACATGAGAATCAAGAAATTTTTATTGTCTAAAAAATGGTATATGCATGCATTTAAAATATTTGATTTTCAAACCATAACAATGAATTACACCATTGGAGGGGGGGACATAGTGACTCGCCTAGGATTGTAAAATTGGATCGGATCGGTTCGATTTTACGATTCTAATTGATTTTAATGATTTTGCTCTGATTTTAACGGGGTTCAATTTTTCTACCCGATTTTACTAGGTTTTTCATGATTTTGACAACAATTGTCAAATCTATTTTAATGAAATTCTTTTTTCTATTAAGTACACCATAAGTTCAAATCCTTTTTTTTCACATCTATTAAATTACACTATAAATTAAAGCAAGGTTGTTTTTATTGTTTCTTTTACTATTTAACATGACTCTCACACACATTGCAGATTCTTACAATGTGCCTAACGCTTTCCTATTTATTAACATTATAAACTAAAAAAGATGTATTTTTCACTATTATATTATTTGTTTAACATGACTTACACGCACTATAGACTACTATAGCGTGCCTAATTTATCTCTTTTTGTTTAACTATTTCAACATTTGATGAGGATTCAAAATGTCACATTTTTCTTCCTTAATGTTGAGTTTTTATTATATACTTCCTAAATGTACTCATTATTCTTATATTTTCATTTAAGATGCAACGGTATAAGGGCAAAACATAGCTAATTGGGTGAATTTTGGACAATCTCAACACTGTTTTCTTATATAAGTGTAACTCTTCCATCCAAGTTTGTATTGAGATGAATCAAGATGCCATGGAACACTAGAAATAATTCTACAACTTTTATATTTTAAGTTTTAAGAGATATTGACTTCATATAGGTCTAAATTGGGTATATGATCGCTATATGTGTATTGCCAACATGTTGAAATGTTTTTTCGCATACAAATCCAATACATAAATCTAACGTGATTTATTTTTGGAAGCTTCCATATTTGGTGCATGAATTCCAGCTATAAATTTCTCTTTCCTAGTTATATTTGAACTCTATTTATTATTATTATTTTTAATTAGTTAGGTTTTGTTGTTATTTTGTTAGGATAATATTTAGAATAGTTTTAGGAGATTTGAGGGGATTTTAAAACGAGGAATGAGATTTAAGAAAAGAAAACCATCATACTAGGGATATTCTTCCCCTATCCTTAACAATGCTTCAAGTTTTCATTATGTCTTTTTGTGGCTGAACTTTTATAATTGGTTGAAATTGACAAAAATCTTGGAATCAATAAGACTATGAGGTCTAATTTATTTTATTATTTATTTCACACTTTAAGTAATGGATATTAATTTGTGTATATTTTCATGGTTGTCTCATTTAATTACTAGGAAGCCTACTTGTTTATTATTTGATACAATCTACTAGTAGGTTAGATATCATTTATGTAATTGTTTGATCCCTTCTAATTTGTGAAGGACCTAAGGTTTAATGATTTGTTATGTCATAAATTAGTAAATATTAGGAAGAGTTTTTTTATTATATTTAAACAATCACTTGTGTTTGTGTTTATTAGTTTTATTAATCTCTCAAATTCTTAAAATTGTTATTGGATTAACTTTCTAACATTGTTTTAATTTATTTAGTTGTTAATGGATGATGAGGTCTAGTTGTCTAAGCTTCACTTACAATTTCTCTCTCTCTCTCTCTCTCTCAATATATATATATATATATATATATATATATATATATATATATATATATATATATATATTCCTGGCTATTGACAATTTTAATGTGTAACACACCTAATTTTTTGTCCTACATACATAGACTTTTTATAGATAGACATTGTTTTATATAATCAATATTTGTATTTTTTTTTCTTTGTCTACAAGCCCACATGAGTGCCAATGAAAAATAAACTTATTGTATCATATGGACATGACACACCAACCACTCTAATTATGTTCCAAGCATATAATATAAGGCACATTAACACACCAACCAATGAGTCATTTTGTTAGCTATGTTGGATTCTTAAAATAAAATTATTCATAAGTTTATAGATCTCATTATATAAATCTAAAGTTGTTTAGGGATTTATTACATGATGATACAATCTTATCTTGCTTTTATTAATTATTTAAAGGTTGAGTAGTCGCAAATTACAAGTCGTCTAATTTTCCAACTTTTAAAGATAATCCATATAAACAACCAATGAGAAAAATCCTAAATTTCTATTTAGAAAAGATGAATTCTTATGCCTAATAAATGTATCAATATATAACATAATATTTATAAGTCTCTATGAATCTATTAAATATCTAGTATTTAAAAGAGCATCAAACAATAACATTCTAGGAACAATGTGGTGATACAATAAGAATCTCATAATATAATATTTTTTGCAAAATATTTTTGTCCCACAAAGTTTATCTTTAATCTAAATTCATAAATAAAAAATTAGATTCATTAATATAATATTATTTTTCATTCGAGAAACCCCACATCTTAGAAATCGCACTTTGTGGGCTCAAGTAAACGAGTACAACTCTGACTGTTTCAGACTCTTACAAGTGGTGCACGTCCTGACTTGAACTTGAGATCTGCTGTGCAGATCTCAAATTCTTTGTCATCATACCACGCTCTTTAGAGACAACTATATCCATATACACAAACTACGTACCCTCATTTTTTTTACATACATTTTTTTTCTCAAATATAAATACTAACTTAAGCATTAAATAATTTACAGTCATTCATGTGATGCTTAGGATACTTTTGAACTTGCCAACGATGATAATTCTTTCTGGAGATATTCAATATGAAAATCCAGAAGTGTATTAATGGAGCCCCGAGTAAAGATGGAGACAGCTGCTGTCCTGAGGTGGCTGGTCCTTAGCGAGCAAGATGCCCAGATGCCACCTATGAGGTTCTCACTCATGTTGTCTGGATCCCAACTCAGCAGGAATCAAAACTACCATCGCAAGGCAGTGAAATCCCTGTGGACTTTACTTGCAGGTAAACCTCTCTCTCTCTCATTTCTTCATGCAAAAGACAATCATCCATGCAAATCCTGTCATTCTGGCGCAATACCAGAGGCTAATCCTTCTCTCTTGTGCTGTTGTTAACCTGTTCTTACACAGGGAATCAGCCATTTTCTCATTTGGATCACTTGATTTGTCTGTAAACATTTTAGATGAGTACAGAAGATCGAACAGGGAAATACATCAGCAATGGACATTTGATTGATTGATTGATAGAAATGTTTACGACTTCTTGTTTCCTGGGTGGATTTCGACTATTGATTCTATTATTTAGCAGAAAATAGCATCTGTACAATGATTCGGCCACTTTTATTGGGAAGAGTACAAAGATATGGCAATTCATTGAGTCCTCGCAAAGTCATGTGTTCTGATACTGATGGAAATTATTGCAGAAAGTTTTCCATTGCTCATCTCAAAAGAATTCACCATTGATGTGCATGTTTTCTAACAACAACATAAAATCTTAAAACATTAGCTTAAAGTCTAAAAAATTTATTTAATAAAATATATTAATGCTAATAAATACTAAAGAAATCTTAGCATTCTAAAAAATAAGAATCTCCATAATATTTGTTTCTCAAATAATATTCTCTTTAGCATTCTAAAAGAAAATTTTAATTCCAAAAAACTAACACAATAATAATATTAATTAGAATGCATTAAAAAACATAACAACATCAACAAAAATAATAGTACAATATTTGTGTATTGTTTAAATGAACTCTTGGGAAATGTCATTTAAACTCAACTCAAATGGTCATCTTTAGATTGATTTGACATGTTTAAAGACAAAGTAGAAAATTGATAAAAACATGGCTTGATTTTGAAAATTTTTCATGATGATATCATTTTTTTTTAATATTGAGAAAGTATCATATTGGTTTGATTAGGATCAACCCTTAAAATTTATGATCCAGGTCATAAACCGAAATGGGTTTAATAAGTTTATTTTTCTAAACCTATATTTTTATCTTTATTATATAATAATAAAATCCAATTATTGCAGTAAAGCAACCAATAAAATAAAATAATTCTTAAGTCATTATTTTGTCATTTTAAAATGGGTGTATAATGCATTGTCCACCTTTTTCTTGTTTTATGTAAAGAAAGAATGAGGCGACATGTTTTCTATAACCTATAATTTGGTCACTATAAAGGCAACAAGAAAATCGAGGGTGTTATTTTTTGTTAAGAAAAATAATTCTCAATTAATTATCACCTAATAAACACCCTTATAGCCCTCAAAAACCAATCAATCAACCTAAAAATCAACCCCAAAATACAAAAACAGAAATGAGATAAAAATTCTCTCCCAACCCTAATTTATTTTCTTAGGCAAGATAAAGGTTTTAATAGACATTAATGAGACTATCTTTGAAGAATGGACTTGTTAGCACCAAGATTGATTTTTTTTATTGTTTGAATATGGTCAATCAATAACTCTCTTTCTCTCTTATTGTAATCCAATGACTCTTTCCTTCTTTTCTCAAACCTATTTATCAAAATGTGAATAAATAAAGTTTTGGACCAAAATGTATTATATCAAAACTAAAAGGGAAAAAAAAACAAATATGAACAAAATTCTAAATCTGGAACGTTCTTAAACAATGGTTTTTATGGTTGTCATTTCACCTAGATTTTAATTTTGATCCCTTATTTTAATTTTTCTACAAAAAAAAAACAAAACAAAATTATTTTTGACAAAATTAAAAACCAATCCAATATGAAGACAATTTTTAAGACGGTGATAATAAAAAAAGCACCATGAATCAAATCATCAAATTGAATCACCGATCAAAGCAATATGGAAGGATGAAATTGAAAAAAGAGGACAAAGGCCGGACCTGAAATAATGATGGACCAAAATATTATTTTCTTTTTAGTTAAAGTGTTGCCATTTCACCTCACTTTCAATTTTGATCCCATCACTATTAAATTGATTTCTTGTTCAAAAAATCAAGAATCAAATTGATGTCAGGATCGTTTTTTAGATTGGGGTAACTTGATAGAAAGGAATACAAAAAAAATCAAAAAAACCTAATCACCAATAAATACAATGTCAAAAGATAAAATTAAAAAAAATCATGACTTAAGCAAAAAAAAAAAGAATAAAAAAATTAAAAATGTGAATGCACAATTTTTTCACTAAAAGACTATAGTAAAACACTTATGTCTTTTTTAAGATATCATTATCTCCAAAAGATAATAAATTAGAGTTCATTGTTGCTTCTAACATGCTTATTATTTTTGTTGCAAAACTTTCACTAAAGATTCTATATATTGTACAATGAATGAGAGAAAGTATAAATGGATAATGGATGAAAGGCACGGGCTTCTAATTTAATTAAGTTATTTGATAATGATATAAACCTGTTGGACCATATGACCATATGTATACACATAAAATAGAAGGTCAAGAATAGATACAATGAATAACAACTACTTTAAATCTTATGTTTCTTCTTTATTCTCGACTTATTATTTGTATAACAAAAAAAAACCAATAGGAAAAAGAAGATAGTATATTCTTCTTGTGCTTATTTCAATTTTTTAAGAAATATTGAAAATATAATAATGACACAAGTTCATAAAAAAAAATTTTGAAACAAGAAAAAATAGTTGAAAAACCAAAAAATAAACTTTTTATTTGTTGAAAACCATTTATTTGAGATTTTTTTCCTTTTTTCAAAGTTTTAGAAAATATTTTTTAAAAAAAAAGGGTAAGATATTGGGTTATGACGTTAAATACATTTACCATTGATACTTAGAGTGAATAATAATATATTTTCAACATGATTTATACAAAAAATATGAGTTTTTTAAAGGTAGGGAATATCAGTTTAATAGGGTTTTATTAATGTGGTTTGAATTCTTGATAGGTTTTATAAACAAGTTATATAACTTAGTTCAAATGTATATATGAATGTGCATCAATTTTCTATTATTTAAAGCAAAAATACCATATCAATATGTAGTTTTGAATGAATCGATGTTCATACACACACAAAAAAAAAGACATGTTGTAATGCTAAAGGATAATGATGAAATAACCAAAGATATGAAGAAAAAAAAACACAAGATGCAAAATTATGAGATTTAGCTAAATACATTCAAACATAAATATCAATCTAAAATCACATCAAATCAATAATAAAATAAGATGCAAGATTAAGAAACTATGTTGATACTATTCAAACACAAATATCAATTCAATAAAAAATATTCCATTGTTAAAATTTCATAACCAAACACATCAAAACCTGGAAAAAAAAACAAGATAATTACTCAAAAAGATGTTTCAATTTTGAATAGACCTTCCAGGGGTGGTTGAGGTAGATTGCAAACTGTTGGAACAATGATGGAAATGGCAAAAATAGTGGTGGAAAGTCTCTAACATGCATTAGGAGAGGTTGTCATGGTTGACATGTATCTAGTTTTACATCATACAAAGCTATTTATACATAAGCATATTAGCCGGACTTCGTCTGTGTTTGGTAACATGCTTGTATTATATTTACAAGTGCATTTAGACTAATGTTGTTTTAGGTAAATTTGAATGGTAATGACATATAAAAAAATATGTTAAACTTGATTAATTTTTATTCAAACATCACTTGAATTGCATTATGAAACACACATCATGGTTTTAAGAACTAGTAAGCAAAACAAAGCTCATACAAGTTATTTTCCAGCTTATAATGATGATACAGCTGTATGGATAGGGCCAGTGAGATTTAATCATGGTGAACTATTGGGACCCGAGCCACAATTAAGAACCATGAAGGAGATTGGATTCGTATTTGATTGTGTCATATGAACGATCAACATTATAAATTGGTCCGCGATGTGATGAGACGTTCCTGATGGTAGCTGTATAATTATTTGGGGAACAAAATCATCAAGTAACCTGTTTGTGACAATACAAGGTCACCCCCGTGAGACCCCAGCTGTGTGTGTGTGTATTCTTGTGCCCTTCAAATTATTGAAGTAGCAGCATGTGAACGCAGCCCATTTTTTGCATGCATTTTTCACCCCCAAAATGACCATTTTCCATGGCAAAATCAACGGCTAAATGTTACTTCTACAGTACTCCCAGGCCAGCAGCTGCCCATCACTCAAGCCCCACTCGGGGAAGGACTAAAAAGTTTCTAATTTAGGACTAAAAAGTTTATTTTTTCTGTAATTTCAAGTTCAAATTATATAGATGTTAATATGATAGTTATTGGAGATTTACATAGTCGTTAATTTCAGAATTCATGAGATTAATCGAGATGCGTACAAACTAACCCGAACATCTACATTCATAAAAAAAAACAAACTAGAATCTACCTTTAATATTAAACATTTACTACATGAGTCATGCACGATAGCATCTGATTATATGATAGATAACATAATGCTAGAAAACATCTTCGGTTTTTTTTTATTTAACCTTTTTTCCTAATTTCCTCAAATCATAATTCTTTTATCCTAACTAAGTAATTATTATAAAGATATATTTGCAATTTCGAACATTTTTGGATACAAATGATGATACTAAGAGAAAATGAGAGATGGGTACTTATGTGGATAAGAATAATTCCTACATGGAAACTCTCATCTTTAGTCTCCAATGAGAATGCACAATCTCATCCTTTACAGCTGAAATCCTTAGCCTACACCACAGAATATAATCTACATCCTCTTACTTCAACTGTCCCTCCTTGCATCTGATAATACCCAAAATGCCATCCTGTACATTTCTATCCCTCGAAAGGAGTCTCATTCCTGTTAAACAATAAGCCTAATATGGGAAATTCATTCGAGAGCTCGAGCTTCTGCCCCATTACTGCTCTTTTCAGCTTCTTATTGGAAGTTTGAAAAAAAGGGTCATAAGGAAACAAAAAAAGTACTGGAGAGTGGAGATAGACATGCACATGAAGGCGGTGGTCTTGCCCAACCACAACCTGTGACTGAAACTAAGGTTCCCGTTTCATCATTCATTGCCTGATGGAGACATGGTAATGATAATAAAGATCATTAAATCTCTGTCGAGGTGGAACTTGATCAGAAGAACCTGCGCCCCCTAGTACTACTAACATGTCATCTAAAAAGAAGGAGCTTCTGTCCACTGTCATGAAGAGAACCAGTGAATGGTTTGATTCTTTACCTTTTTGTTTTATCTATGTTTCCATCAAAGGTTTACTTGTAGACAACTGCTTCAGCTTTCTTGTTTCTTTCTTTTTTTCTATAATTATGAACTGGACATGACAGACACCATAAACTGTCACAGGATTTTTTCCCAGGAAATCCCCAGTGATGTCACAGTTCATGCTGGAGGAGTTTCTTTTTCGCTGCACAAGGTAGGATTCTCATTTCAAATTATGATCATTAGAGATTGAAGAACGATTAATAATTCCAGTCCAGTAATCTGTCTCCTATCTTGTGTTACATTATAGCTTCGATTTTGTTTTCTTGTATCAATAAATCAAACCAGCATCAAGAAAAAATGACTCGGTAGCAATAAACTAATATTCAATTGTGATATTCGTAGCTGTTTAGATTCACATGTGTTTTCTTTTCCTCCTTGTTTAACTGCAGTTTCCATTGGTCTCGAAGTGCGGATACATTAGGAAAATGGTGTCAGAATCTAGTGATGCTGATCTTTCTGAGATAAAAATCCCTAATGTTCCTGGCGGGGCAGAAGCATTTGAGCTAGCGGCAAAGTTCTGTTATGGAATTAATTTTGAAATTAGCACCGAAAATATTGCCATGCTTCGATGTGTGGCAGAGAGTCTAGAGATGACTGAGGACTATGCAGTTGGAAATTTAGTGTCAAGGACTGATGCGTATTTGAATGAAGTGGCACTAAAGAGCCTCGCAGGGGCAGTTTCAGTCTTACGTCTCTCAGAAAACCTCCTCCCAATGGCAGAGAAAGTGAAATTGGTAAGCCGGTGCATAGATGCGATAGCATTTGCAGCCTGCAAAGAAAGCCATTTTTCTGTGTCTGGAAGGTCTGATAGTGGCAACGAGGTTGTGATTTCTTCCATCGTGTCTCAACCAAAGCCCATTGTTGATTGGTGGGCTGAAGAATTAACTGTTCTTAGAATTGATAATTTCCAAAGGGTTTTGATTGCAATGATGGCAAGAGGGTTTAAACAGTACGCTCTTGGTCCTGTACTAATGCTCTACGCGCAGAAATCTCTACGAGGTTTGGTGAGATCCCGACCTGAAAAGTTGATTTGATTCAGTTATGTGTTCACAATATCTGAATCTTGTTTTTCTTGCAGGAGGCATTTGGGAAGGGAAGGAAGAAAATTGAGGCACAGCAAGAGCATGAGAAGAGGGTTGTTCTAGAAACAATTGTGAGTCTTCTACCAAGGGAAAAGAATGTTCTGTCAGTTAGTTTCCTCTCTATGTTGCTTCGTGCTGCAATTTATCTTGAGACAACAGTCGCTTGCCGGCTTGATTTGGAGAAGAGGATGGGGTTGCAATTAGGACAGGCTGCCTTGGATGATCTCTTGATTCCTTCATATTCTTTTACAGGGGACACAATGTTTGATGTGGATACTGTTCAGCGGATCATGATGAATTACCTTGATAGTGAAGCTGAGGGAAATCGAATCGGTTACCGTGCTGATGATGAATTTGGCGCTACTCTGCAATGTGATATGGAACGAGTCGGAAAGCTGACCGAGAACTACCTGGCTGAAATAGCTTCCGACCGTAACTTGACAGTTTCAAAATTTATTGGTCTAGCTGAAATTATTCCAGAACAATCAAGGGTGACAGAAGATGGGATGTATAGGGCCATAGATATATACCTCAAGGTGCAGTCCCTTGCATGAAACTCTCTCTCTCCATCTGCATTACCTAAATTTTTTGAGATAGTATAGTTTGCATTACTAGTTTTGTGATCATAAGACAATTTAAATTACACAGTTTCCATGTTTATGTCTGTCTGAGCCTCAGCATGCTTGTTACTTGGTTGATAATCATTCTCATATCTATCTATCTATATATATATATAAAAAAAAAACCCTCTTATCTCTTCATGCTTTCACTTTAACAGAAGTTGTCCTTTTGATCCGTTCCTTAGGCCCATCCTGCTTTAAGTGACATGGAGAGGAAGAAAGTCTGCAGCTTGATGGATTGTCAGAAGCTATCCCGGGAGGCCTGTGCTCATGCTGCTCAGAATGATCGGCTTCCGGTTCAAACTGTGGTCCAGGTGCTTTACTATGAGCAACAACGCCTTCGGGATGTCATGAATGGCAATCTCATGGGTGGAGATTCCCCTCATCTTCATCTTCCTCCCAAAGTAAATATATTCTCCACCGATATTCATCCTGTTTCGGATGAGCTCGCCAGCTTACGCAGAGAGAACGAGGATTTGAAAATAGAGCTTGTAAAAATGAAAATGAAAATGAAGGAGATTGAAAGAGCTACTGTCTCATCATCAACTGTGAGCACTCCATCTTCTGATAAACCTCCACTGCCTCGAAAATCATTTATCAACTCCGTCTCAAAAAAGCTTGGAAGGATCAATCCTTTCGTGCGGGCTGATGGATTCCCACTCTCCAATACCAAGGCTCGAACTAAACCAAACAAAGATCGCCGGCATTCAATATCTTGAGTCTTCAAGACATGCACTTATTTTTTTAGAACTACCAGTACTTTGTATCTGAAGATCTCCTTCTTTGGTTTGATGTTTCTGTAAATATTATCTTCACTATGTTTTCAATAAAATATTGATTCAGAGGATAAAAACAAACCCGGGAGTGTTAAACTCGTTGTTGTTCCTCAGATTGATGTTTCTAGACAGCAACAAGTGATACTTGTTTCTTCCCAGGAAATGAAAATCTGAGTTGCTTCTGTTGAGAGCATAGCTCAAGCTGCAATCAGAAATAGTACAATCATCTTCCAGTCTTAGGTTCTTTCTTATACCACCTCCTTCTGGCAGGAATCCACGCAGGTAGGTCAATTTATTTTTAAACTACAGCAAGATTTCAAATTATCCAAAACTGAGACAGACCTTTTGGCCCATGAAAATGGAGGACCTGTTAACAGCATAGCGTGGGGTCTGGATCTAAATTATGGATTCTTTTTGGAAAAACAAGAATAGCTCATGGGACAGGCTAGCAGTGGAGCATATTGAGCATGTCTGGGGCTCACACGCGCGCACGTTCACACACATAATGGTTTAAACTTTCAAAATTCAGGTATATGGAATGTTCCTGAGGGATCTACAATATCCTGTGGAGGTAGGAAATTTTTCATTCATTATTGAGATAGGAACCTGGTGCTCATCTGGTGGCAGACAAGCACAAATATACTCTTCTAGTTTTATTTAGTGGGGTAAGGTCTCAAGCTCCAGTTGGACTGCAAAAACATTGAAGAAAAGAGGAAATTCTGTAAGGAACCTAAAATATTTGACAGGATAAACTCTCCAGGATGCTTTGTTCTATACAAGAAAAGGTTTCCTGGATAAAAATTATGAAAATATAAGGTCAATCTTTAGATCATAGCTGGATTGTATTGGGTTTGGCAAGGCACAGGGAAAATCATCTTTACACAAGAAACCCATCATGGTAGTAGCTAAGCAGAAAAATCAATACAGCATAACTGATAGATTTAGTCGATAAGAATCAGTCTAAAATCCTATCATATCGACCTGGAAGATATATTTTCAAGTGATGTTCAGACGCAAAACTTGACAAAGCCATGGAGGTTGTTTTAGTCTCTCCTGTCTTACGTGCAGCTCCTCAACACCATTACTGCTTTTACTTCCATTTTGGTACCCCAAGGTAATGTCAGGAACCTGGAAAAACCCCATTTCAGGGCCACTTAACTCTTCTCTTCTGGTGCTGATCTTTTGATTTGTCAAGGAACTTGTCATGTTTATATGACTGGATCCAGTGGAAGTCGAAGAGAGGCTTGGTCCTGATTCTGAAGTTAGAGGTGTTTCACGTTTCTTCCTTCTGTTATACCTCGAAGGTCCGAGTGTTAGCTGAATCTCACTCTCATCTATTAGCTCTGATACTGTATCTACTTTTGATTCTGCACCATAAAGTTCAGCTGGCCTCTCCAGGTCAAGTTGAGCATGATTACTCTGATAAAAACTAAAGCCATTCTTTGAACTCCATAATTCTTGACTCCTCGTACTGGGCCTGTTGCTTTCAATGTTTCTCATCATAATCTTCTGGATTCGATATAGACGATGAAGTTCACACACCTGCAACATCACTAAGAAAATCAGAATCTTTTACGAGGATAGACAGTATAATTAGTTAAAAACATACATATTCACGTGGAGAAAAAACTAGGCACCTGCTCTTTGAATGTTTCTTCATGTTTTAACATGGCCATTCTCATGCATTCCTTGTCGCAGGGCTTGAGAAATTTCTCCATGGCTTTTGATTGTGTTAGGCTTAGCCCAGTTGTCTCCCCAAGAGATTATATATATATATATATATTTGAATCCAAAATGCCTCCTTTCCAGGAACTTGCAAGCAGAGATGCGTTTAGAGGCTCATTTCCAGTTTGGTGATGTATTATTCCCCTGCTTGAATCTGTAAAAAGACGATAAAATTGAAACAGTTTAAAGCTAAGAATCTCCTTGACTGATGATAGATTGCACAACAATAACAACAAAAGATTGGAGCATTCATTATTACTTCCAAACAGTAATGCAATATAATAAAATCAACTACTTGGTTGTATAATTTGTCTGTTTGCTAGCTTGTGTTCTCTTCCATTCATCCTTCCAGGCCCACAATCGTAATTCCCGCATACAAATATCTCCCAACCAAGAGCCATAGTGTTACATCACGCTCTATGGAATTAAACACTAATCATTTCTTAGAACTTGTACAACTTTTCAATCAAAAGAAGAATACAGTGGTTCTAACATGGAGTTTGATCACCATAACACACGACAATTTAGCTCATCATCATTGCATATCTGAATGGAGAATTTCGATCCATATAAATAATTTGAATTGAGGGTTTCATTATTGAGCTGAGCTGAAATATATGTTTCCAGAATCTGAGTAGATCAAAGGGAGAAGGGTATGCATGCAATGTCTAGATTTATGGGGATGAAGTTCATCTTTGAACAAGAATTATATAGAAAGCAATGAATTTAAGTATTATACTTTCATATTAAACCATTTTTCTGAAATGTTTATCCAAGATTACAACTCAATATACACTTCATGAAGCTAAAAGCGGTTTCCATTATATGAGAGCAAAATGACTAACGCAGATAAATAAGCCTTCTTTGAGAATATTAGGACTAGACAGAACAGTATATATATCAGTGTGTAGCCTGCTGCTGGTTAGATAAGGAAAGCTGGAGAAGAAAGCTTTTCCTCGCTTGAGATTATAAGCTTACGTAGAATAAATGCACAATCAAGAACATGATTGAAACGAAGATTTTAACAACTCAATTGTAAAAAGAAAAGAAAAAAAGAGTCGTTTATAGCATTAAGCACAAAATAAGTGGCAACATTTAAAAGGGTTAAAGATTGATGATCTCTTCTGACCTGTATGCAGAGTTTTCAAGAGCTGATGATCAGAGGAAGATCGAATCTTATGATCCGGGGAAGGAGAAGGAGCGACACAGGAAAAAAAAAAGACTTTCAAATTCCACCCAGAACCTCTCGCCTACAGCTGCCTGTTAGATCAGACGAAAGAGCTTGCCTTCACATTATCCATCACTGTGCACTGCAGAAGATAGGAATAAAATACAACTTAAGAAGAATTTAAGATTCTCTCCTCTCTTTCTCACTCGCGAGAAAGCAAAGTGTTTGTTTCATGCGGGCATGCCAAACAAATCTTAGTGTCTTAGCCAATGCCATTCAAGTTTTGTGATGGAGATGCCTCAGACAAGTCCAGCAACGCAGCTATATAAAATTAGATATAGTAAACCTCAAATTGTTATATATATAATTTTATAATATAGTTGTTGAGGATCACAAGGCCTTGCAATGTTGCTCAGAACAATAAATAGATTACGATGATGGCCTAGATGAATTGCACCACATGCAACCGGGAATTGTTTATGACCATTGACCACCACCAGCAATATATTTACTATTGTATCGATTATATTAATTGTTTCTTGTAATAATATTCTCCAATTAATTAATTCATCAATAAAAATAAAGTCTTTCTTCCAATCTTAAATAAGTACATGTCTCTACATCGATCGATCTTATGCTTTTTAAAAAGATCTCAAACCAATACTTCTCATATTTGAATTGAATTATCATATAAAATAATTGTGGAGGATCATGGGATTGTATCTGTACTAGATATCCTCTTTTTTTTATTCGAGAAAACTTTATTTCTTGGAAAGCACATTTTATGAATCTAGGTGAATGAATAAAATCCCGGTTGTCCCACGTTCTTGCAAGGGATGCACGCCCTGACTAATTACGTCGCTCAATTGAATTATTTTGAAAAATATCACATTTGTTTCAAAAATGATAGAAGCCTCTTTGGACAATTTTAATTAATATTTTCTAAATTAATTGTTTTGCTAACAAAAAAATTCATCAGTAATTTTTAAAAATAAGGTAATGTAGAGTTGCTTTAAAAATAACCAAACTAATTATAATCAGTACTCTTAATTTTATTATCAAACAATAATTAACTTAGCTGAAGAAAAATAACTAGGATATGAAATTATCAAACCTAACCCAAATCTAATATGGTACATATTTTAATTTTTCAATACTATAGAGTATATACATACCTCAATAGTGATATGGTACAGACATATAAGTATAATATTTATAATTTCAGCACTTAAAAGTTAAAACACAGCCAGTACACAAATACTTCAAATATGCATGCTATTATTTTATTTTATATTAAATAATAAATATTACTTAAATGATAAAAACCTAAATAGAATAGATAAAATATACATAAATTGTAAATTTCTTATCTATTAACTACAAAAAAAAAAAACCTATAGATATGATATACACACGACCTGTTTCCATCCATTATCAATAGTTTTTCTTTAATATCATAATGATACTTTAGATTTAGTGTATATATAGTTGTGTGGTTTAGTTTGCATTTGAAAATATTTTTTATTTAGAAATATATTAAAATAATATTTTTTTTAAATAATATTTGATATAAGTACCGGAAATAATCTAAAAACACAACAAAAATTAATTTAAAATAAAAAAAAATATTTTTAAAAAATGAAGGTGTAGGTGCAGTGCATCAACATCCACGTTTCCAAATGTTATATATATATATATATATATATATATATATATATATATAGTATTGAAAAATTAAAATACTCTCTCTCTCTCTCTATATATATATATATATAGAGAGAGAGAGAGAGAGAGAGAGTATTTTAATTTTTCAATACTATATATATATTTATATTTATATTTATATTTATATAAAAATAAAGACAAAATATAGACTGCAGAAACGATATCTATCTATATTTTATAAAATAAAGACAAAATATACAGCAATTTAACGAGAAATTAAAAGCCCGTATGTCTGCTAGTGCTTATCAAGAAAAATAATCACATTCACATGCATATGTAGGCCTTATGCTGTAAAAGCAATACGACTCCCAATAATGGTCGACAAGAATTTAGAAGGAAGACAGAAAGAAACGGTAGTGAAAGAGGAAGAGTGTACGAGAGCGTGACATTGAAGCACGCGTTGCCGGTCAGGGGAGGTGCAGCCGTATGGGGAGGTGGGTCCATTGGGTTTGATGTAAAAGGCTGAGCCACCGAGGCTAGGTGCTTGTGGTGTGGGTGTGCTTTGGTCCCATCTCTTAGAGAGAGAGAAAAATAAACAGCTTGTTTGTAATTCAATTTATTTGATTTTTTTAAGGATATTAATTTAAGTTTTAAAACAAATCAGAAAAAAAAAAGTGTCTCTAAGTTGCTATACTAATTCCAAATAAATAAAAAATGTTATTTCAAAAACATTCCTATTTCTTTTCTCTAAAAAAACCTTACAGCTTCTTTATATTATTATACAATGAGTAAGGAAATTATTCCTTATATTATTTAAAAAGAAAATAATGTATTTATTATTATCCAATGAGTAAGGAAATTATTGTTCTTTATATTATTTAAAATGAAAATAATTTATTTATTATTATCCAAGATCCAATGATTGAGTACGGAAATTATTTTAGATTGAATTTATTGACATTATATTCATCTACTTAATAATTTGGGGACTTGGAGCAGCAACACTTAGGTTTATTAGAAGAAATATAAATAGCAACTACAGAGCTCAAACTGATATTATAAGGGAGCAAACTTTTTAGTTCTAATTTTGTACCACTAAGCCACCTACTCTTATAGTGTTGCATCTCTAATAAAGATTGGGTTGTCATATTTAAGAGAGATCTTGTGAAATGGTTTTGTTTGGATATCCCTTCATCAATTACTTTTATTTCAAACCTAAATTCAAGAAAAATATTTTATCTTATTTTTTTCAATGACATCAATGCTAAATTAGAATTTAAGAGATCAATTTCTCGAGCAATCAATTGCGATCATATTATTTAGGTGTTTTGAATTCAATTTCATATGTGATTAAATCTAAAGAGGTTGAAAAATAATAAACTCGTTGTATGTATCTTATGTTTCACAAATTGCGTCACATAAGTTTTTTTTTAAAAAAATAAAGTTAATTGAGTATAATTTATTGAAATCAAAAGTTTATTTTAGTGAGTTAAATACCTTTTGTCCATTTAAATAATTATTATCAAATTTTATTTCTAATATCAGCACTCATTTTATCACCTCTACTTTTTAATTGAAAATTATTGTTTTTTATTAATTGCGAAAATAAAAATAAAATAATTGCTTAAAATGATATCATAGAGACTGAATCGTAAGAACCAAAAGGTGTCAATAATATAGAGAGTATTTGTATCGCACTTGTACGTATTTTTGTAGTGGGAATTTCAAACCAGAACTGATTTGTCACTGAGGAATCTTGTTTCCTGCCATGTCGGTGAACTCCAACAAGAACATCCTTAATAACAGCCGGTCATATGATCACGAAATGTGGATACAATTTTATTCAAGATTCTCCCATCATTATTTAAATACAGTAACTTAATTTGCCTTGATGTGAGATTTGAGTGTGAGAACACGTTAACATAATGTAGTAAGAAACTAGATTTGTCCGCTATCTTTTTATTTTTCTAAAAACAGCAAGCGCATTATTTTTAAATATATATATATATATATTGAAGGCCATGGAGAATTAATATGTGTCATCGTAATAGTTTTAAATGGTGTGGCAAAGTTCTGTTTATTGGCACATATAGTTTATAAATATATAAAAGTCATCGATATTTCATTTTGACTAATTATTGTGAATAGTGAAATTATATTTTGAGTGTCATGCTCATTGATTGAGTCCACTCAGAGAAATTATCCTCCATCAACGAGTGTGTAACAAGAACAACACCGGGTTAATCTGAATGATGTAAGTAAAGAGCATGGTTGGAGTTCTTCCATGGTCCATGTACTCTCGAAGAGGAATCAGTTTTGGATTTCGCCTCTATATCTCTACCGTCTGCCATGAGATTTGCTCAGTGTTTTAGGTTTTAGGTCTAGGATCGAATTGTCGCTCTGATATCATAAAAAAAAATTATATTTAAAATTGTTTTTATCTTTACTCACGGCTATGCTATAATGCATAATATATATACATGAGTAACCCTAACAATATTAGAAAGACAAAGAGGCTAAACTAGAAAAGGCTGCAATCAAGGCTAATTAATGCCTAGATAACTGCATGTTAATTATACAATGCATATCTTTTATACAACGTGTTAATCACTTTTAGCATTTATCTCCTTGATCTTTGCCTTCAATATTATTTAATTTAACCTAGTTAATTTAATGAGTTCAAATATAATTTAGATAATAAAAAAACAATTTAGAGTTTTACTTAACTAGATTGTGACACGTGATTACTCTATAATTATTATTATTTTTAGTCTAGAAAAGAAAAACATTGCTAATATATTTTCTAGTATAAAAGATCAAATAATATAAAAAATAATTTAATATAATTAATGAGTTCAAATATAATTTAGATAACAAAAAAATAACAGCAAAAATAAATATTTGTAAAATCAAGCACCCATAAAATGACATAATATTTATGTGAAATCATTATAAGTCCATAAAAAAACAAATCATGAGTTTAAAATAAATAAAAAATTGAGGATGCAATTAAAAATAACAATAATATTTTTTTTAATCCAAAAATAATTGATGAAATGGAAATATAAATTTAAAAACTAAAGTATCCAAAACAATCCGGGCACGTGAGCCTAATGTATATAAAAAACCCTCAAGTTCACGAGTCTAGACCTGCACCCACAAACTTTGATTATTTTGTTTTCTTTTTAAAAGGAATAGATGATATGTTGACTATCCTGCTTGTTTTTTTTTAAGGAAAAAAAAAACACTTTGCCAAAACTATTTAATTTTCTGCAATACACTGTGGACCGAGCAAATAATTTTTATAATTATTGGAATTAAAATAATTAATAAATTTTACTAGTTCAAAAATAAAATATAATCATTTGACATGAAAATAAAATAAAAAAACTAATAAAAAAACAAAAGAAATAACAAAGGAAAAAAAATATCAATTTTCAAATGATCATAAACACAAACTAAAATTTAAGAGCAAATTTTTAAAATAAATGTTATCTCAACAAAAGAGAAAGTAATAAAAATTAAAAACCAAAATTAAAGGCACATATATATAAACATGGACAAAAATAGGGACTAATTAAAATATATAAAAAATTAAAGGAATTAAAATAAAAATATTAAAAGTATAAGGGTCAAAACCTAAACCGAATATATTATAAATTTCAATCAAATAAAAAAAATTGAAAAAATCAAATAAAGTATAACATCTATACATACAATGTTTGATATAATGAAACAAGTCAACACACCCTATTATAACAACATGAATATCAAAACCTTAACATCTAAAAATATCATTACTATTATTGTTAAAACAATAAAAAATATTAAATTACATCGACGAAAAAATTGAAACATTAACAAAAGAGGAAGCAAGAAAAAAAAACTAAAATTTTTTTTTATTATTATTATTATTATTATTATTATGGGAAAAAAATCAATCAAAGAAAAAAAAAGGTCAATAACGTTAAGAAAAGAGCAAACAAAAAATGAAAATAAAAATAAAAATTATTAGCTAAAAAAATCATTTGACGTGAAAATAAAAAAAAAACTAATAAAAAACAACCCAAAAGAAAGAACAAAAAAAAAACATAAGTGTCAATTTTCAAATGATCACAAACACAAACTAAAATTTAAGAGCAAATTTTTTTCAAAAAAATACTACCTCAACAAGAGAGAAAATAATAGAAATTAAAAATCAAAGCTAAAAGCACAAATATATAAACATGGACAAAAATAGGGACTATTTAAGAAATATTAAAAAAATTAAAAGGAATTAAAATTAAAAATTAAAAATATAAGGGCTGAAATAAAAATCAAATATATTATCAATTTCAATTAAATGATAAAATTGAAAAAATAAAATCTTTTATACCTAAAATATTAAGGGATTTAAAAGTCATCCGGAAATTAAAAGAATAAGGACTTAAATGAAAATTTAATATATAATCAATTTCAATCGAAGGACACTATTAAAACAAATCAAAACTTACATAATAAAATTAAGACCCATACAACACAATTCAAAGAGAAGGGACCAAAATAAAAAAGGAAATAAAATTAGGGGGCTGACGTGTAGTTTAGGCTGAAGTAGAGAGAAAAGGGGGGATCGTTCAAACACCCATCGGCTCGTCGTCGGCCACCTTTGGATGACACGCGCCACACCATTAGGAATAGTACATGGCGACGCATCCACGGAGACACTAGGATGGATATTTTCGTCCACCATACAACGTTGCACGTGCCTTCCGAAAAGGGTCCGAGGTCGAATGATGTTGTTCGCGTGTTCTACATGCTTCGATAGTAGTCCGAGGAAAATAATTTAAAAATATGGTCAATGACCTCAATACCCCTACAACCAACTCTTCATTTTTTTTCTTATTGGAAGACATATCCGTATGTAGCCATTTTCTAGGAATGTGAAATTCCCGTGGCACCCCTCCCGGCCAAAGCTGATTTTTGTCTTTTTCGAAGGATAAAATAGTTATTTTACTGTAAAAAAAATATAAACAAATCAATAAACCGGTTACTCGAACCGGATCGAAAAGGTGCAATTACCTCAACACCCCTCATGACAGGCTTGATTTTTTTTTTTTTCGAGGGACAAAATGATTATTTTACTGTGCAAAAATATATAAAAAAATAATAAATCAGCAAAGCAAACGAACCCAATCAAAAACTGAACAACACTATTGTAATCCAAAATAATTTATATACAATAACCAACTCTGATATCTTTTAATATATTAGATAGTTATAGCGACTAAAGGGTTCATGGAAAATCACGCAAGTGATCTCTACTACTAAAACAACTATTTCAACCATTTTGTTTTACCCAAAAACACAAAAACAAATTCATTATAAACCTAACTAAACTTATTTATGCCTTCAAATAACTGTCGAAAACAAAAACAAAAAAAATCAACTTGAGATCCAAAAGATTCCCAAGGCTGAGCTATTCTCTCAAGTAATTCGAAGATGAAAGAACATTAAAGTAAAACTACTTTTATCAAATATAATCTTTGAATACCATCATTTGGATGATCAAAATAGATTTCAATAGATATTTTCATCATCTAACATGTTGTTTGTTTATTTGTTTTTTTATTAACGTGAGTATTCGGGTTAGTTTGCGTGCATCTTTATTAATCCCTCGGGTCATAAAATTAACAATTGTGTAAGTTTCCGGTTATCATTATATTAGTAAATACAAGGCTTCAACTTGAGACTATAGAATAAGCAAAACATTTTAGTCTCAAGATCTTATTATTAGATCATCTATTAGATGATTTTATTTATTTAGTTTTTTTTATCAATAAAGAAGTGGATGGAATGTCGAACTATGGTTTTTGGACATTCATATGGCCAAAAGTCAAGTTTTATTGTCACAAAATTAAAACACAAGAATCTAATCAGACATTATTTTATTTTCCGTGTTCAATCATCAATGTGCTACAATAAGGTGTCGAACAAGCAGGATTAAAAATCAAATCAAGAAAAACTTCTATTACAACGCACCCCCACAATGATATGTGGTGATGTAACGAAGAATCTTTATTTATTTTAATTTTTAATGTTCATTGTATTTTAGTACAATTTTCCACATATAAAAAACATTTTTTTTTCCCCAGCAAGTTATCTATTCTCGAATTAGTGCATTCATAAGTGTTTTTCCATAACATTTCTTCGGACATGAAAAAAAAAATGCGAATCAGACCTCATCCTGTTTGTCATTGCGTATCAAAAATGTTTTTTTTTAAAAAAAAATTAAAAAATATATTTTAAATTTTTTTTTTGATGTTTTTATATTATTTTCATGTGCTGATGTCAAATATAATTTAAAAAAAAATTATTTTAATATATTTCTGAATAAAAAATACTTTAAAAAACAACCTCAATCACACCTCAAAGAAGCAGCGACTACCCAAGGAAACACCTCCTGAAACTATATATTGTTCCTTTCTCCATGGTTTAAATAATGTCAACAACAATTGAAGTATACCGATCACCCACCAATCTCATTTAATATTAGTTTTCCAGCTTAGAGACAGTCCTTTCGTATCCCTAGTATAATATATTTTGAAAGTAGGAAAAAATCCCTAAATAATTCCGATAAAATTATAGCTTCTGATTTTGATCCAGTTTTTTTTACTATGATCCAGTTTTTTTACTATATATAAGAACATTACTGGTTAGTTTTTTAATTCTTTTATTTTTGAGTTGCAAATCAAAACCTTGTTTTTTTTTTCTTATATAGATAATTTATAGCTTTCTAAAATGCAAAATATAACTTAAATTTTTTTTAAAAAAAAATCATGTAAAGGAAAAGAAAACAGATACAAATAAGAGCAAGCCTTGTTTCCATGAGAGACGTGGTTATGTCATATGATTGATTCTTTTAATGGACCTTTCAACTACTAAGAGGATCAAGTGTCATGTATTCTGAATCATTTTTTAGACTAAAAAGTCTGTTTTTTTTCAGTGTTTTCATGTTTTAGTTTTATGATTAATAATATAATGATCATTTAAAGATTTATATAATCATTAATTTCTAGAAACTGCAAAATTATTTGAGATGCACGTAAAGCTGATTCGGACACCTACATTCAAAAAGAAGAGCAAGTATTCTATTCTGTTTCTGTAAATTATTGGCTCCTTTCATAGTCATGGATCCTATTATTATTATTATTATTATTATTATTATAAAAGTAATAAAAAAAAAAGTAGAAATAAATCAGATTTGATTATTCTTAGACGGTAAGAAAGAGGTATGATGGTCGATAGTGGAAACTCAAAAAATGGAGGTCATATTTACTTTTTGTTTGTGAAGAGAAGGTAGTGGAGAAGCATGTGGAGGTAAGAGCTCTCCTCCACAGTGGACATTCTTGGAAAGTATTATGTATGCAGTGCACTCCGGACTGTCCTTGTGGGCTTGTCATCAGCCACTCACTCACTCACTGCCCATGAACTTAGTGATCACCTATCCAGATTTGTCCCCCATTTCTTAAATCAAATCAACCATGACGACACTACAAAATTAAATATAAAAAAAGAAAAACAAATTGGAAATACTCACGCCCGTCGGTGACTTATTAGTGGTGACAATAAAGTATTGCTCTTAGGTGGCGCCTAACTTCTGAACTCATACGGACCAATCACTGATCATCCTTTTCTCTGTTAAAAATAATATCACCCTTTCCATGCAAACCGTGACCTGACAGCGCTGTTTCGAACTCAATTTCAACTCCAGTTTAAAACCACTTGCTCTATGCTACTCTCTCTCTCTCTCTCTCTATATATATATATGAAAGTAAGGAAGGAAATTTGGTAGTTGTAAATTCTTTATTGAATATCTTACGTTTACTATTGTAGTATATATACAAAGAAGGAATTTGTAACGTTCTAGGTTCCTATTATAATTAGGAAATTTACAACTGTAGAATAAATCAATTCCTAGAATCTCTCCAATGACAGTAAATGCTAACACTCCCCCTCAAGTTGGTGCAAAGATATCTTCGATGCCCAACTTGTCAAGTGAATCCTGAAAATTTTTGCTGGAGACGGCCTTTGTAAGGATATCTGCGAGCTGATTTTCTGACCTCACGAATGGAAAATTAATCACCCCTTCTTCGAGATTTTGTTTTATGAAATGCTTGTCTATCTCGATATGTTTTGTGCGGTCATGTTGAACTGGGTTGTGAGATATTTCGATGGCAGCTTTATTATCGCAGTATAGGTTCATCTTTGATTCGGATCGAACCCAATTTCGGGACAATAACCTCTTGAGCCATAATAATTCGCGATAGTCCCTTTGCCATTCCTCGAAACTCGGCTTCTGCACTTGACAAGGCAACTACCTTTTGTTTCTTGCTCCTCCATGTGACTAAGTTGCCGCCAACAAATGTGAAGTATCCCGACGTAGATTTTTCTATCCGATATACTTCCCCGCCCTGATCGAGATCTCGTGTATCCTTCAACCGCTAGATGACCATTTTTAGAAAATAAAAGGCCTCTTCCAGGAGCTGATTTTAAGTAACGTAGTATTCTAATTACAGCATCCATGTGTTCTTCATTCGGACAATGCATAAATTTGCTGACTATGCTTACTGCATAACAAATATCAGGACGAGTATGTGACAGATAAATTAATTTTCCCACAAGCCGTTGATACCTTTCCTTATTAGTTGAAGCCCTTTCCGTAGAGTCCCCAAATTTCTGATTTTGAATCATGGGGGTGTCGGCCGGTTTGCAGTCAAGCATTCCTACTTCGGTTAGTAGGTCTAGCACATATTTCCTTTGTGAAAGAAATATGCCTCGGCTTGATCTAGCCACTTCAATCCCAAGGAAATATTTTAGTCCTCCTAAGTTCTTCATCTCGAATTCGGTAGCCAATTGTTCCTGTAGTTTCAAGATTTCTTCTGTATCGTCTCCAGTAATGATCATGTCATCCACATAGATTATCAATGCAGTCACCTTTCCCTGTCGTTGTTTTAGAAATAGAGTATGATCCGAGTTGCTTTGTTGAAAGCCATATTTCTTCATTGCCATACTGAATCTCCCAAACCACGCACGAGGTGATTGCTTTAGGCCATATAATGCCTTCTGTAGTTTGCAAACAATTCCAGTATTTGGGGATGAGGTATATCCAGGTGGGATGTCCATATACACCTCCTCTTCCAGGTCTCCATGCAAGAAAGCATTTTTTACATCAAATTGGTGTAGCGGCCAATCTAGATTTGCTGCTAGTGATAACAGCACTCGAACAGTGTTTAACTTTGCTACCGGAGAAAAAGTCTCCTGATAGTCCACTCCATATGTCTGAGTATATCCCTTTGCTACCAGTCTTGCTTTAAACCGCTCAATGGTTCCATCCGCTTTGTGTTTGATAGAGAAGACCCATCTACACCCAATCGCTTTTTCTTCCCTTCTGGCAGTGGAATAAGTGCCCATGTTTTATTTTTTTCATCGTTGCTTCCATCTCCTCTTCTATCGCTGCGTGCCCACTTAGGATCGGTCAAGGCTTCCTGAATTTCATGCGGGGATATGATGAGTCGATGACTTATTGGTGAAGTCTCTAAGTGGCTTGGTCAGACATTTGAGTTGTTACATGGTTGGAGATGGGATACTTCGATTGTTTTCCCTCTGTGCTAGGGGAGTATCTAGCTGGCGGCTTTCCCCTATTTTTCCTGGCAGGTAATTTGTAACCAATAGGAGTATTCAAAACAGGATTGGAGGATGGAGCAAAAGAGTTTACCTCATGGATATTCTCTGGCGAGGAATGATCATTGTCGAGTACAGAGAGTAGAGGGGTTTGACTACTAGATGTGTGTTCAGTTTCACTTTCCATTTCAGCTTCTTTATCCCCGGTGTCTACTGCCGAGTCTGCAATTAAGTCCTCCTCTCCCATGTCTACAGATACACCAATCTCTTCCTCAACCGTGGCTGCCCTTTTTGTTTCCATGTCTTCTGATGGAGTACCCGTGGTATCATCATCATCTTCCCTTTCCACGTTGATGACTGCCCGTATGTCCCTCTCTTTGTCTGCATGTATAGGCAGTATGCCCATCTCTTCGTCTCCTGCGTTGCCCGTTCCATCATCCTCAGGCAGTGCAGGTGTTGGTTCTATATTTGGGCAGCTCCACCACTTCTCTTCTTCCGTCCATGTCTCCCCCTGAAGCTGAGAAGTGGACACTGGAGAGTAATAATTTTCAGCTTCTGAGAAGGTTACATCCATTGTGATGTATGTGCGTTTAGTTACTGGATTGTAGCAACAATAGCCCTTCTTTGATGCGCCATATCCCAGAAATATGCACCGATCGACACATGCATCCAGCTTTGTTTCGTTGGTTCTTGTGGAGATGAACAAACGCTACACATCCAAATACACGTGGGGGCAACATTAGTATAGATGGTAGTGTAGTATGAGTGGCCAAGACTTGCAGTGAGTCTTAAATTCTAAGACTTTAGAAGGCATCCGGTTCATTAGGTGCACAGTACGTGACCACGGCTTTATCCCAGTATCTATGGGGAACGTTTGCTCCAATTAGTAGTGCACGAGCAGTTTCTAAAATGTGTCTGTTTTTTCCGTTCAGCTACACCATTTTGCTGTGGTGTTTGATCGCAAGAAAATTCATGTAGGAGACCAGCGATTGTGGAAGTATTTCACAAAGTCTTGATTGACATATTCCCCTCCATTATCCGACCTCAAAATTCTGATTTTTTGCCGAGAATTGGTTCACGTATCATAGCATGAAACGCACAAAAATACACCAAAGACTTCATTCTTATTTTTTGAGCAAATATATCCACGTCATCCCGGGTGCAATCATCTATAAAAGTCACAAACCATCGAACACCATGAACCGTGGTGATAGGGGATGGTCCCCAAACATCCCGAATGGATTAATGCAAAAAGGAATATCACTTTTATTATAGCTAACCGGAAATGATACACGGTGGCTTTTTGCAAAAATGCATGTATCACATTTGAGGTCTAAATGTTTTTGACTAGAAAATAAATCTGGAAATAATTGCCTCATATAGCCGAATGACGGGTGCCCCAAACGAGCATGCCATAGCCGAATCTGTTTTTCTTGTGCAGTGGTTGAGTTCTTCACCATATTGATTTTGCCGATACTGAACTCATCTATGTAGTATAACCCCTCTCTCTTAGTACCACGCCCAATGATCTTCTTCGTGAGAATATCCTGAAAAAGGCAAAAATGTGGATACATTAAAACAATGCAATTTAGGTCTTCAGTAGCTTGTCCCACAGATATTAATTTTGTTGTAAGAGAAGGAACTAAAAGAGTATTAGTTAAGGATATTGATGGTGATAATTGTACTGTTCCAGCCCCTGTTACTGGATACAAGACCCCATTAGCATTTGAAATATTGTTCCTTCTTGGCGTTATGTATTCATCAAGGTCGTCTGGATTGTAGGTCATATGGTCTGTTGCACCAGAGTCTACAATCCAGTCATCATCCTTTTGTTTCGTAGAAAATACCAAAGCACTGCTGGTATAACAGCAGCCTTTACCTTGATCACTGCCATTACTAGCCGTCTCTGCCTTTGTCTCCACACGGGGAATGAGAGAAAGAGTAGGTTCTGCATGTGCTATTGCTGCCCGTTCAACTCCTCCATGTGCTATTGCTGCCCGTCCAACTCCTCCATTAGCTTCCTGTGATTTCTTTGCTTTAAATTCACTCCACCATTCCGGATAACCATGTAGCTTGAAGCACGTTTCCCGTGTGTGTTTGGTATTACCACAATGGGAGCAGCCAAGTCCTCCAGACAGATTTTTGCTCCCCCCCGTTGCTGCATATCCGGGTGCTCTTTTGGTCATGCGCAGCATTTGATTTGGTTTCCCACTCTTCGTTGCCATAACTGAAGCAGTAGGGCCACCATTTGTTTCAAGCATTACAGATTGCCTAATGTCCTCTCTTCGAACATATGCGTAGGCCTGCTCAACAGATGGAAAAGGTTGTAATTGTAGAACATCACTTCTGATTTTATCTAGCCGATCGTCCAGTCCATCAAGGAACACATACACCCGATCCTCTTGAAGTAGGGTGTTGTGTCTCTGTACATCAATTGCACACTCCATTGGGTTTGGTCGCCGGTAATCAATTTCCCTCCATAAGCCCTGAAGACAATTGTAATATCCCTCAATAGATTCTCCATTTTTTTTCATTCGAGTGACCCTTCTCTTCAAATCGTATACCTGCGATTTATCATTCTCATCAAAATAAGTTGTGGCAATTGATTCCCATACCTGTTTTGCTGTTGGAAATCGGATAAAGTTTCCGACTAGAGAAGGGTCCATTGAATTAATCAACCAACCCTTTACAATAGAGTTTTCTGTCCTCCATCTTCTGAATGTTGGATCATTCAATTCTGGTTGCGGAAGATCACCATTGATATATCCCAGTTTGTCTTTTCCTGAGATATACATCTCAACAATTTGAGACCATAGGGCATAATTAGTTCCATTGAGTTTGATAGCAATCGGTGCAGCAGTATCATATGTTACTGCAGGGGTCTGGTTCAGGCTTTGTCTCAAAGCCTGGGTCATTCTCGTAGTCAAATCTTCAAGGATAGCCTCTGTTCCTTGTTGATTTTGTTCTACTAAATCGGTAGGGGCTGCCATTGTATCTACTAAATCAGTAGGAATTTCCATCAAGTTTCTACGCTAACAGGGAGAGATAGTTTGTTCTGGGTGGCGGCTGCCTCTTTGTTTCACAACTCAAAGGAAAAAAAAGGTTAAAAATTTAGGGTATTTGCTCTGATACCATGAAAGTAAGGAAGGAAATTTGGTAGTTGTAAATTCTTTATTGAATATCTTACGTTTACTATTGTAGTATATATACAAAGAAGGAATTTGTAACGTTCTAGGTTCCTATTATAATTAGGAAATTTACAACTGTAGAATAAATCAATTCCTAGAATCTCTCCAATGACAGTAAATGCTAACAATATATATATATTTAAAGAGGTAAACATAAATTCTATTAATATAAAAATAAATTAGGACATAAGCTTCTTACAAATAAAAAAAGAACTAAAAAAAGAGAACTGTGACGAGATGCATAGTGATTCCAACAGTGTTCCTCCTATTTCTTGTTCTTTTAATATTTTATAATGGCATTGAATTTATTTTTTAAAATTTTATCTTTTTTTATATTGTGTGGTCTTTGAATAAGATTTTATAATTTATTTTGATTTGTTTTTAAGTAAAGTATTCCAATCTCGGAAGAACATCCAAATATTGGGTGGATGCTCTATTTTTTTTATTAAAAAAAAATTGATTTTTGTTGATTGCAGGAAGAAAAAAAAACATTTCAAGGATCAAATTTTATATCTTAGCCTAAAGAGTTTTACCAATTTCATTTTTTTTGTGTCTTTAGTTTGATTAGTTAACATTTTATTCCACCAATTCAATGTAAGGGCTTTTGTCTGTTATAAAAGGCTTGAATCTCATTAGAAAGAAAGTGATATACCCATACCTTAGCCTATTCTACATCATCTAACTAAATTTAACGATATTTCAATCCAATAAAACTATTATAAAGTTATTTTTTTTGTACAAGTTATTATAAAGTTATTTAATAACACTAATATCTTGAAACTTAGACCCATGCATAAAAGAGATCGAGTGTTGGGATGTGAAAAGGATAACACATGTACCAACCCTCCACAATAATTTTCTTAAATTAAAAACTACAAATAAGAATAAGATGATTTAATTTAAAACAAAAGGTAATTTTTAAAAAGTCTACACATACAAATCAAACTACATCATAAGAATGGAGTTCCTATGGTAAACTAACAACCTCCTCGCTGTTGAGATGAACCTGGAAATTATTTAATAAAAATCATAATTAAACCATAAAATAGAATATAATCTCTTGTAATTTAGTTTTTCTTAAAACAAAATCCAACATCGTTAAATTCAAAGTTACATCTTACACCAAAAATTTCAAATTCCTAAAACCAAACATTTATCTCCTAACAAGAACCAAATTCTCAACTAGGATTATTTATTACATAGCCATAACATACATTAATCCTTAAGAAGAACTTGATTATGTGTCAAGTCCAAACTTCTTAGGTCTGACATGTTTGTTAGGCTAATGTCTTATTGGACTTGGTTGTCTATCAACTCCAATCTCCCTGGATCTACCTTGTTTGTCTAGTTCATGTATTCTTGGACTTGGATGACTATCAAGTTCAGATTTTTTTATGTTTGACGTGCTTACACAACAACATTTCCTTAAACTAAAGATTTAATTGATTGTTATGTTCAAGTTTCCTAAATTTAGCATGCCCATGTATTTTTAGATCCGGCTAACCGTCAAGCTCAATTATTTTGGGTCCATGTTTGCTAAACCCATTTTACTTTTTTAAATTACTTATAAAAAATGTTACTAAAAAAAAAACTCATCAAAATGCTTCTTTGCTATTTAATCAATTTGGAGTTTTAATTAAACTTCATGATAGTGTCCCATTAAACGTGCTAAATTATATATTATCAGTATAAATTTCCTTACAAGATCTAGAAGACTTTGAAATAGTTAGAAATTAATCGTGGGGAGATGTTTATATACTTCACGATGAAGCAAGATTAATGATTTTTTTTGTCCTCAAGAGCTGTGGTGTGGAGTCAAAAGTTTTCTGCATAGCAGGTCTCGAGTTCGAGTAAGGGCGTGCATTTCTTGTAAGAGCCTAGACAGTCAAAGTTTTATTCACTCACCTGGACCCACAAAATACACTTTCCGGAGAGTGTGGATTCCTCGAATAAAAAAAAATGATTAATAATGTTTATAGAAATTCAGAGATAGCACGAAGAAGTAGGGATTAATAATATCAGCATCATGTGGTGATTACTTGGTATCCAAGGTAAGAGCACCATCATGACTCTGGACACTACCCCCTCATGGTGTCATGTCTATTCTATTTACAATTCCAGTTCAAGCAAAGTGCTGCGACATTTTTAACAATTTGAGATCCCATTGTTGAGGACCAAGGAGTCAGAATTATGACATTTGGGCTTGCAAATGTTGCTTTATAATGCTTTCTTTGCTGGGCTAGTAGTCATACCGAATCCTAACTTGGCAATGAAGTGGGCTAGTTGAGTTATGAAGTGGGCTAGTTGACTTATGAAGTGGGCTTGTTGACTTATTCAGTGGGCTAGTTGACTTATTCAGTGGGCTAGCTGTTATGCAGTGGGCTAGTAGACTTATTCAGTGGGCTATATACCGTTTCCGGTCCACGACACCCTTTTTTTTTAAAATACGGGGTCTTCAAAACCTTGTTGCAACTTTCGGACGTTGCACTGTCTCAAGCCATCTTCGTTCCTTTAATTTCTCTGAAAAATGAATGAGGTTATTGCTTGAGCCTTACTGTCACTTATATGTATATATATACTAGCTATATTGCCCGCGTATTGTCGCGGGTATTCTTGTATATATAATTTAACATAATTAAATCTACAACAATAAATTTATATGATATAACTAAATAAAAGTTATAGATTAGAAGATAAAATGTAAAAAAATTTAAGTAGTGTTTATTGCACAAGCATAGATTAATTTTTTTAGAATGTAGATATTACGTCATGAAAGATCACAAAAGAGCGCGAACTAACATTTGAAAAAAGAGCAAAATATTTTAATAAGATAAAAATGAAAAATTAATCACTAAAATCATCGTTATTATTGTGCAGATAGTAAAATTATAAAAATCATTTAATACAAAGAGAAAATTAAAAAAAAACTAAAGGGAAAAAGGAAGCAATATTAATTTAAAATACTATAACAATAGCAACATCGGAGTTTTAAAATATAAACTTATTATTGTTGTTACTATTAAAACAATAAAAATTATCAAATTATACCGAGGGAAAAAAATAAAAAGCATGAACAAAATAGGAAGCAAGAAAAATAATTAAAATATTATTATTATTATTATTATTATTATTATTATTATTATTATTATTATTATTATTATTATTATTATTATTATTATTATTATTATTATTATTATTATTATGAAAAATAACTAAATGAATGAATTAAGATTAAAGAAAAAATATAAATTGTGAAAAGACTTGTAATAATCAAATAACAAAAATAAATAGTTAATTTTTTGTCGACAAAAAGACAGAAACATCAATTGAAAATCCATCCTGATTTATTTTTATTATCATCGCTATAACATCTAAAATTCTTATCAACGTTACTATTAAAATAATTAAATTGCCCAGGAAAATCATAAAAAAAAGGAAAAGAGTTTTCATAAAAAAAAAACAATAAAAAACCAATAACCAAAATTATCATTATTATTGCGTAAATACTGAGATCATAAAAATAATCTAATCTAAAGAAGGAATAAAAACAAAAGGAAAAAAAAAAGAACAAAGAGAAAAAGGGAGCAATATTAATTCTAAAATGATAACCAATATAAAATAAAATTTCAGGATTGAACCGATTAGGAAAAACATCATAGGGAAAAAAATAAAAAATAAAAATAAAAGCATAGATGCATAAATACGAATTAAAAATAAGCATTGTCTAAGAATTAAAAGAAGACACTAAATGAATTATTAAAAAAAAAAACCTCCAATAATTAAATAAAAAAAATAAATAATCAATTCTCTATCAACAAAAAGACAAAAACATAAATTGAAAATCTATCTTTATGTTATTGTCATTATCGTTACTATAATAGTTAAAATTATTATTAATATTATTATCAAAAAAATCAAAACAATTCAATTGCACTAAACAATCATAAAAAAAAGCAAAAGATTTAAAAAAAAAACAAATAAAAAATAATCGCTGAAATTATCAATATCATTGTGTAAATAGCAAAATCATAAAAATCATTTAATGCAAAGAACAAATAAAAAAAATAATAAAGGGAAAAAATATGCAATATTTATTTTCAAATGAATACCAACATAAATTGAAATTTAAGGATTGAACCGATTCAAAATAAAATAAAATTAAAAAAGCTAAGAGCATAAATGCATAAATATGAATTAAAAATAAACATTATCAAAGAATTAAAAAAGAAACAAATGAATTAATATAAAATAAAATATTCAAAGAATAAGGACCGAAATGAAAAATAACATATATAATTAATTCCAATTGAAGGATAAAACTGGAAATAAAAATCTTTGGACCAAAATAAATAATGAAATAATAATAATGATAATTGCTGTTATTATATCAAAAAATTAAAAGAAGTGGGATTGAAATGAAAAGTTGTATATATTAAGAATTTCATTTGGAGGACCAAATTAAAGAAATCAAAACATCCGGACCGAATAAATTAGAGGAACAAAAAAGAAATCGAAAATCAAAAGTATAGGGACCGAAATTAAAAATGCTTTATATAATTAGTTTTAATTAAGGAGCACAATTGAAAACAATCAAACTTTCAATTAAAGAAATCAGCAATAAAATCGAAATCCAAACTTCAGGTACCGAAATGAACTTCCTATATACATGAGGGACCGGACCTCAAATTAGGCCCGCAGGAGAGAGAAAACGTACAATCGCCACAAAACCGTTCCCCGCCGTTTACCCTGACATTTAGGACAAACACGCGCCGCGACGGGAGACAGAGGACCTGGAGGCGCACCGTATTCAACGGCGAAATAGAATTTTTGACCGCCGCATGGAACCGCGCGCGCCGCTTCCATGGCGCATTGGCACTGAGCGCCACTGTCGCGTCCTACCGACGCGTCAGCCGTGCAGACGGAAAAATAATTAAATATAGGCTAATTACCAAGACGCCCCTGACCCAACCGAGATTCACGAAAAAACCGGTGGGAAAAATACGCCCGTGTCCCCGTTCACTGTGCATTATTTTGTCGTTATCGAGCGCTTTTTTCGTCGGTGCACTGTGCACTTAATGTGTGAAAAGCCGACAGAGCCCCTCGTCCCTGTGCACTATTTTGTCTTTTTCGAGGGGCGATTTCGTTAATGCACTGTGCAAAAGCGGAAAGGTGAAAAAAAAAAGCCAAAAACCGAAAACACCTCTAGAAAAAAAAAACAAAGCACGCCGGATCATGAAGCCCAAAATCATCGCGACACTGCCACAATCCACAGTGGAAATACTCTCAGTCCACAGTGTATTGCACAGGAAAAACGCCACGGGAATTAGATGGATTGTAATATACAAGTGTCAAAATCTTACTAAAACAACAAGTAAAAACTAAAGAGCTCAAAGTCACTTCTATACCATGTGAGTGTTTTTACTGTGGATTGGAATAGTAATGCCCAATTTTCAAGTGGGTTCGGGTCGTTCGGATGGCCGGTTCACTGGTTATTTCCGATTTTGCACAATGAAATAGCAGTTTTGTCCCTCGAAAAATACAAAAAAGGGGTTCTAGTTGACGGGTACCGTGGTAATTGCACGTGTACGGTTCGATTCGGTCCGGCTCGGTCCACCATACTTTTTTATTTTTTAATATTTTTTGTAAATGGATAAAATTGATGACTTAAGCACAGGGGTATACCGGTAATTGACCATAATTTTTTTTTATTTTTTTTGATAAATTGTCGGTGCGTGAGGGATGCTCGGGTCGACGGAAATGGGCTGCCGACGTCTTTGTCGATATACGTCTTCGCGTCGTCTTCCTCCTAGTGTGGCACGTTTTATCAACTGGTGGCCTTGGACGTGGCAGCGGCCGGTTAAAGTCATTTTTTTCGTTTCTCCCTTTCCTGCACGCAAAAGTACAAGAGAAACCCCCACTTTTGTTGCTTTTTCACTTCGGTCCCTGTACTTTGAATTTTATGTATGGTCCTGATTTCTGTTATATAAGTTTTGATTTAGTTCGATTGAGTCCTTCAATTGAAATTAATTAAATGTTAATGTTTCACTTCGGTCCTCCATTTAATTTCTGGATTGGGTTTAAATAGCTTAATATATTCACAGAAGTTTTAATTTTTTTAATTTTTTCTTTGATTGAAATTGATAATATATTTGATTTTCATTTCGGCCCTTATACTTTAATTTTTGATTTTAATCCTTTTATTTTTTATATTTATGGAATAAGTTTGCTCTTAGCTTTGATTTTTAATTTTTGTTATTTTCTTATTTGTTGAGGTGATATTTTTTTGAATAACATTAGCTCTTAAATTTTATTTTGTATCTATGATCATTTAAAAATTGATATTTCTGTTTTTTTTTCTCCCTTTGTTCTTTCTTTTAGTTTTTTTATTGGTTTTTTTATTATTATTTTCAAGTCAAATAATTTTTTTTGCCTGATAATTTTTATTTTTATTTTATTTTTTGCTTGATATTTTGTTAAAGTTCTTAGGATTTTTTTAGTCTTTCATTGATTTTTTTTTCATTATTAACACAATAATAATAATAATAATAATAATAATAATAATTTTAGTTTTTTTTCTTACTTACTCTTTTGTTAATGTTTTTGAGTTTTTTCCTCTTAGGATAATTTAATATTTTTTATTGTTTTGATAGTAATAGCAATGATAATTTTAGATGTTAAGACTTCAATGTTAGTATTTTTATAATAGGGTGTGGTGATCTGTTTTATTATATTCAATTTTGTATATATAGATATTATAGTTTAATTTTGGACCAGCAAATCCTATTTATTTCTTTAATCCCAACAACTATAAAAATTGTTTTCTCAGCCCGCAACGTAGTGCGGTCAATGTTTTTAATTTTCAAGTCAAATGATTTTTTTTCCAGCTAATAATTTTTATTTTTGTTCTATCATTTAATTTAATTTAATTTTCTCTTTTGTTAATGTTTTTAGGCTTTTTTTTAGTCTTTGATTTAATTTTGTTTTTTTTCATTATTAACGCAATAATGATAATAATAATAATAATAATAATAATAATAATAATAATAATAATAATAATAATAATAATTTTAGTTTTTTTTCTTACTTGCTTTTTTGTTAATTTATTTGTTTTTTTTTCTCGGGTTAGTTTAATAATTTTTATTGTTTTGGCAGTAATAGTGATGATAATTTTAGAAGTTAAGACTTCGATGTTATTATTTTTCTAATAAAGTATGTTGATCTGTTTCATTATATTAAACTTTACATGTAGAAATATTATATTTTAATCTCAAAAATTATAAAAATAATTTGTTCCGCCTGTAACGTAATGCGGGAAAATAACTAGTAAAAACTAAAAGGTATCATATTAAAAATATCACACAAAAATAATTAAATTATTTTAATTAATCTCAATAAATTTGAATAGCCATGTTGGGTACCTCACATTTTTATTCAATTAATATATTACAGTTGATCTAAAATTAAAACAAAAATTAGTTAAGAGCCTGGGTGGCCTAGCACTTCTAGCCTAGAAAAAGAAAACCCCACCTATGTAGGCCTATAAGATTAGGTTTGTGTATTTGAGATTATTATTTTCTCTTTCTAACAAAGGCTTTTATATATATATATATATAAAAAAAAAGAGTTCAAAAACACATTATTATCTTTTTTTCCCTAGAATTCAACCAATGCAATCATAGCTTAAACATCAAGGGAGGATTTTTCAAGTCTAAAAGCTATTTTGAGTTTATTTTTACCTAAAAACACCATATAAGTAACTTTAGAATATAATTTATCAACTACGGCCCAAAAGATAAAATCAAACTAAGAAAAAAATCATTTTTTATCCTGATCTATTTTTTTAAAGCAAGATGAAAGTTTAGAACCACCACTATTGAGATTCTCTCATAAAAAAACTTGTTGATACCAAGAAGATGATTTTCATCTTCAAAAAGTGACTAATTGTATTTATCTTCTTTTTTTTCATTTTTAGCCAACTTTATTTCCCCTTTCTTAACCTTAAGAGCAAAAATATTAAGAAGATAAATTTTTGAATCAAAACTAAATACATTAAAATGAGTGAATATTAAAAAAAATGAATTATAGGTGAACTCAACAAAATGTTTTCCATCAAATTTGAGCTTGCCAATGAAAATTCTCTTTGTTTTACACTTTAGGTGTCTTTTGTTGAATTTTATGTTTCCTTAACAAATTTAATAAATTGATCTTAATGGAACTATTGTAGATTGCTACAGTATAGTGTTTTATGTAAGTACTTTAATATATATTGTAATGTAATAATCCTAGTTTTCGAGAATACTTTTGTTTGAACCTAATACCAGCAAGAAGAATGACTTGCCGGTAAAAATGGACAACTTTTGGGATGTTATTTTATTTTCTAGTAGAATGACATGTTAACCTTTTGTAGAATTATAAAATATTATATGGAAATCCATTTTCCAATTACATTTCTTATTTATACCTACAAAATTCAAAATAATATAAATCAAACTTCTTAAATCATTTTGAATTAACATAAGCATATATATCTTAATAGTGACCTTTATGAGATTCATTATTAAGGCGTGTTATTGCTTTGCTTTGGTTTCTCCTCATTAGTATGGATACATAACAAGTGGATAATATTCATTTTTATTTGCTTATCAAACTTTTATTTTTGTGAAATTCATTTTAAAAATCAATACTTATAATTGTTTGGTGAATGTTGAAGTTATTTTATCACCTTATAAGCAAGTTGACAAGTATTGCTCCTCTTAAGACTTAAAATCATGGCCTATGTAGAGTCCATATACTACGAACACCTATAATTGAACAACCAAGCACTTTTAGGAAGCTAGAGGAAAAATGACTTTTCTTTCACACCTAAGACAATAACTCATGTGAAGTCTATTATCTTATATATTATAGTGAATAACCAAAATAATATGAAGTTATATTTCAAATAAAATATAATTGTTTTTTTAATATAAAATGTTAGTCCAATAGGTCTTTTAATATGGTTCAAAACATTATGGGTCTTGCCTACTTGTTCCAAGCCCTAAAAATGCATGAGTGAAGGGTTTTAATGATTTTGAGGTAGAAATTCAAGAGCCTTTATTGCCTTAAAAAATCAATTTTGAATAAACATTATATGTTGTAGTTGTAAGTGGGTGATGATCGATAACTTACCAAGAGCAAGATAAAAAATATTTTGAAGGTCTCAACAAAAAATGGTAACAAACAAATAGAAAGAGTTTCAAAACAACAAATACTTTAAGGTGGAAATATCTTTTAAAATACATACTTTGGTTTAGGTTAAACTGAATTTACACAAAAAGAAAAAAAAAATGAAACTTATAGTTATAAATGCATTCTAACATGATACCAACATCAATTAAAAGAAATTCATTTAATTACAGTAAACGTTTTAAAGCAAGATTGTTAAAAAGTTGTCTTCAAGGGGTGTGATGTAGTGGCAAAAGACTTGAGATCTGCACAGCAGGTTTCGAGTTCAAGTCAGGACATGTATTTTTTGTAAAAACCTAAGACAACTGAAATTTTATTCACTCACATGGACTCACAAAATACATTTTCTAGTAAATATGAATCTAATTTTTTTTTTTATTAAAAAGTTATATCAAATTTCAAAACGTGATTTCTAATAATTGATTACTGATATTTAGTAAACCAACGTGTACCTGCAAAACTTCATTTTAGTGAATTTAAAGAATATATTTTTCGTAACAAATTAGGACACTTATTGATGCACTCTGATGTAACGTGTCCTACACAGACAAGAACCTGAAGCCTACCAGCTTAGAAAAGCTCGATCAAAAGCTGTAACCACATGTTTTTATTTAGAAAAGTAAAAAAAAAAAAAAAGATTTATGAGTCAATCAAGCAGGTATATGACGTGCAGCACATATCTAATTAGCTATATATCTTCCCCAATGTTTAATCTCTTGGGTGGTCTCTATTTTTAGAACTATTTTTAGAACTATTTTTATTTTTATTTTTATTCCTTCCCCAGTCAGAGAATTTACAAAATTTAATATATATTTTTTTAGCATTAAATCGAGTATTCAGGAGAATCTATTTAATTTCTCTGCAGTATTACTTATAAAAAATGCCCTTGTTATTGAGATAGGAAAAATAAAAAACCCCAATCGTGAATATACATGCATGCAGGGGCAAAAGTAGTAATGTTTTCCACGTGATAAGGACAAAATTGACAGCAAACACCTTTTTCTTCTTCTTTTTTCGTGATTGTTTGCTGAAATTAATTGTGAGCGTACTGTAATATTCGAAGTCAAGCCCAATGCTTGTCTTTATTGACGTCATCCGACGTGACCTGATCCAATTTCTTTTCTTTTTGAGTATTTTATGCCCCATGAGATGATGTCTTTGTTCGGCCATATTTGACACTGACTTTAAAAATAATTCGAAAAAAATATTGAATTTATATTTTATATTTTTATTTTAAATTATAGATTATTTTTATGAATTGATGTTAAAAATAATGCTGATTTTAAAAATAGTTTTTTTTTAAATATTATTTTAATATATTTCTAAAAAAAAAAAAACTTTACAAAACACTCCAAAAAAACACGAATTAACCTGTCATGCTTTATTTGCTCATAGGCATAATGTTTTGCCAATAGTCACATCAAATCTCACTCTCGAGCAATGAATGGTCAATTTAGGGGCATCAATACTTTTAATAGCTAGCTTATCTCGTTTGCTTTTTTGTTACTGGAGATCGTAAGTTCGGGCCTCTAGATATACACCTTTATTTTTCAATCATTGTCTTTTTTTATAATATACAAAGTAAACTGTTTTTTTTATATATATAAAAAATCGTTTAGAATTTTCCAATAATTTGCCGGAGAATAAAGTGAAAACACACGTGTAATACATGTGACTCCTTAGAATTTTCTTGAAAAGTTTATTTTCATCTTTAATTTTGTTAGGTTAATAGATTATCAGTCTTTTGTACAAATTTTTATTTTTATTTGTTTTTGGTTTTACTTTTTTTTTGTGGATGAGAGAAACAGGATCTCTGGATTCCATCTTACAGAGAGTAGATTGTTGCTGGGGAAGAGATTTATGATACCGAATTGTCAATCAAATAATTCCATATGATAACGGTTTCTATTATATTTTTTTTTATCTTGAAAACACCTAAAAAAAATATTTAAGTTTAATTTTTTTATTTCTGAGTTAATTTTGGGTTTTGGATTGTTTTTTTTTTTTTTAATTTTATGAGGCTTTGATTAAGAATAAAAACAAGGTTGGTAGGTTGTTTCCTGATGTTTTGAATAAAAACAAATGACTTGAAAATAAGTTTTTTTTAATTAAAAAAACCCAATTTTCCAGGGCAAACAATGATCAAAGATTAATAAATAAAGCGTTCTCTCTTAAGACAGATAATGTGTTGTTTAATTAATAAATTAAACTTTGAATAATTTTTTTATTTATTTTACTCACATAAAATATATTTTAATGTCTAAATATTTTTTTTTAAGAAAATAATACACAACCAAAACAGAACACGGATACTACTTATTGTGAATGAAGACCACACGAAGGAGCCTTAACGTGGATGCTACGTTCTAGTTGTGTCCCATTTTGGTCCTCCCTGCCCTTTCTCTAGGTTTTTCCACCCTTAACTGGCCCACTTTTTAAGGCATTTCTTTCTTTCTTATTTTCTGGAGCTTCAAACATTTGTACTACTAATATTTATGTTGAAGAATAATATAAATTATATTATGGGGTCTTATTTATAAGATTAAATTTTTAGATGAGATGGTTCCTTAACATAGTATCAGAGCCTTGTTGTCCCAGCGGTTACAAGTTCGAATCTCATCATTCCCATTCTATTTGATAAAAACCAAGCACAAGATGATGTGAACCTGTGCAAGTTTTAAGTCTAAAGAGCTTTCATTTGAGAGAATATATTAGAGAATAATATAAATTATATTATAGAGTCTCATTTATAAATTTAAATTTTTAAAAGAGATAATTCTTTAATAATTTATACCAATGAAACAAAGGCGGCCAATCTACAGAGCCATCAGCTTCTCTTTCAAACTCTACAGAGCCATTACAGTGATTATAAATTAAATTATGCCCTCGTCCAGCTGTCAAAAAAGAATCTAATCCAACTGTCTTCCTGCGACCACGTCCACCTCTCTTGTATATAATCTCTGCGCTTGCTAGCTTCTTCCCTGTCAGAAAAATGGCAGCCCCCCATCTCCATCTCTTGCTTGTTCTTTCACTCGCTCTCAGTCTCTGCCTCTTCCCTGACACCGCACGGGCTCAGCTTAGACAGAATTATTATGCTAGCAGTTGCCCCAGGGTGGAGAGCATTGTGAGGGGCGTGGTTCAGAACAAAATCAAGCAGACTTTTGTGACGATTCCGGCAACTCTCCGGCTTTTCTTCCATGACTGCTTTGTTCAGGTGATGATGTTTACTGGATATAATAAGTAAACAGCCGCCCGTTTCTTCACTCATTCGTTCGTTCTCTCCTGCTTACAATCGATGTTTTGTTTCTGCAGGGCTGTGATGCTTCCGTTATGGTGGCCTCCACTGCAACCAACAAGGCGGAAAAGGACCATTCTGATAATTTATCGTTAGCCGGAGATGGATTTGACACGGTGATCAAAGCCAAAGCAGCCGTTGACGCCACCCCCGGATGCAGAAACAAGGTCTCGTGCGCTGATATCCTCGCCATGGCGACGAGAGATGTTATTGCTCTGGTCAGACCCTCTTATTCTTCATCTTTTTTTCGTGGTTAATCCATGTCCATGCACTGGATCATAGTCTCTAACTGTGCGGGTGTGGCTATAAATGTGAGATTGATGCAGTCTGGTGGGCCTTCATATGCTGTTGAGCTGGGACGTCTGGATGGTTTAAGCTCCACAGCTGCCAGCGTTAATGGGAAGCTGCCTCAGCCAACTTTCACTTTGAATCAGCTCACTGGTATGTTTGCTGCCAACGGACTCACCCAAACCGACATGATTGCTCTCTCAGGTCTGATTACATGTCCTCTTGATCATCTTAATTTTCCTAATATTACGTGCTCCAATCACAATTTTTTATTTTTATCTAGGTGGGTCCTGAAATTGGATGACAGGCCTTTTATTTATTTATTTTAATTCATTTAGGTGTTCGAGTTAGATTTACTTAGGTGTTGGAGTTAGATTTACGCGTATCTCAACTAATTTCATGAGCTCTAGAGTTAATGACTATATAACCTCTATTGATCATCATATTAGCAACTATAAAAAGCTTGAATATGAGATCAAAAGAGGAAAAAACATTTTAATCTCAAACTCTTATCACTGAACACACGCTAGATAATTATTTATTTATTTATTTATTTATTTTTGTCATTGAAGTATCATTAATCAAACCCATATTCAACCTTTCTATACTCCAATTAGTTATAAACAATTTAAAAAATGTGCACTGCATTGTTTGAAGATGGATCAATTGATGATTTCTTTCTTGTTTTTTCATCAGCGGCACACACGCTTGGATTCTCTCACTGTAGCAAATTTGCCAACCGGATATACAGTTTTAGCAGGCAGAGAGCGATCGACCCTACACTGAACAGTACATATGCAAAAGCACTGCAATCTATGTGCCCCAGAAATGTGGACCCCAGAATAGCCATCAACATGGACCCAAACACTCCCAGAACCTTCGACAACATGTACTACAAGAACCTTATCCAGGGAATGGGCCTCTTCACCTCTGATCAGGTTCTATTTACAGACTCCAGGTCCAAGCCCACTGTTAATAAATGGGCCACTGACTCTAAGGCCTTTCAACAAGCCTTTATCACTGCCATGACAAAGCTGGGCCGCGTCGGTGTCAAGACCGGTCGAAATGGGAAAATTCGTCAGGACTGCGCCGTTTTGGCTTAAATGGAATTCGGTCAACAAGGCTGGTGCTTGAACCCATCTTCGGCTCCACATTTTGCTCACATTACATGCTGCAACTCTGAAAAAACAGAGGAAATAAGATTTTTTTTTTCTCTTTAATATTTGTTCTGGAGTGATTGTGATTTTAATAAGGAAACGACAGTGCTTACCAGCAGAGAGAGAGAGAGAGATGATTTGACTGCAGTAAAATAAAAGTTAATTAGAGTTATTGAGATTAATACATTTTATGTTTTTTTATTTGAAAAAAAAACAATTGTTTGTATAAATTGATTTATAAGAAATACCTCAAAGTACTATATAAGTGTTTGCCTAGAACATATTCCCACATAAGGACTCACCAAGGATATTTCATTTATGTCTATGAAAAGTTACGCGAAAACCTCCCAAGAAACCATATTTGAATAGTTTGCAATGTGACCTTACAAGTACTTGTCTTAGATAACCAAAGTTATATACAATAATCACTTCTATTTTATGTCTATAAAACAGTGTAAAAAAATAGTATGAAGTCACAAAAGGTGTATCAATACTACAAAGAGTTTACAAGTTTAATCAAGAATTTAGTATGATTTGATAATTACCCAATCATACAAAATAAAGCAGGAATGTTGACTTCTTTATTAAAAATATCTTACCTCAAAAAGTCTCTATAAATGAGTAGTTCTAATAAAAAAAATCCTAAGCCTAATAGGATTATCCGTAATGGATGTGGATAAACCTAATAAATAATAATAATTCAATTAACTCAAATTTAAATAAAGGCTCTAAAATCTCTAAAAGCCTAATAATAACTAAAAATAAATATAATAATAACTCAACTAATCTAAATAAGACTAAAGTCATTTTTATAATTTGTTGGCAAAATCAAAGCTCAACTTCAAATACATGATTTCTCTCGTATGATTTGTATGTTTTGCAATGTATCATTGTAAAGATATGGATGTTGACTTTTCAATTCAACTAGAATTGCATTAAAATTCCCTTTAGAGCTCAGTTATGACCAAAATAGTAGTGAAAAACCAAAACTAGCAAATTTAAATCTTATTAATCCAATCTTTTTGTAATGTTTGAATGTCTACCGATAGGTCCTTCTTGAACATGAATTAAAATAATCAACAATATTTCTTGATTATTTAATATTCTTGAAGACTACTTTATTCTACGTGTCTTGAAGAAATTCATTGAAAACCTTTTTAAACCTATAGCCCTAAGTCTTGTCATTGGACAAACTTTAATCTCCAATGTCTAAATGCAGTTAGACTTGGTGTTACCTCCGATCAATATCATTATAATATAATTCTTTCACATACTCAATCCTAAAAGTCTAGTATTCAAAGCATTAAGAAGAACATATCTTTGCACAATGCATATGTAACTAAATCTTCTTTACCACCTGAAGAACCTTGTTTAAATTTGATGATAATAGAAATATCTCAATAAGCCCCACTCACTTAGCATGTTTATAATTCATATTGCATTGACTTTTCAATTGTCTTTAAAGATTGTTGATCAATATGAAACACAAACCCTTGAGGCCAAAAGCAATATTATCAAATCTCATAAGTATTTACTGATGCATACAACACTTTATAATATCTTGGATTGTTTAAAGTTGCATTATTAGACTTTTCACTTAGTTTAATTTCTAATTAATGATCCTTAATGTGTGTGACCCATTAGGTTCCTGATATGTTGGACCAAATATAAATTCTAATTAAATAATTTAATTTATTATCAGTTTATTAATTTATATTTGAAAATCAGTAACAATATGTCATGATCCCTTAAATATTAGAAATATTATTATTGGTTTGACTTAACTTTTCAGTGATCAGTTTCTTAATGTAATTAATATCATTTCATTAATAATATTCTTATTTAACATTAAAACATACATCATATTTGTTGTCTACATAATAGTTTTTTATCCTTTAAATAAAATTTAAAACTCTATTTATATCTCATTTCATCTTGGCCAAGGATTCTTGAGTTAATATTATTTAAGAATAGATGAGGTATTATTTCTAATTTACCTAGGGTGATGAGTTCTTTTTTCACAACTCAAGTAATTTCATATTGTCCATATCATATCTAATGTTTGCCTCTTCGTTACCTCAATTAAGATAACTTGTAACAAGATTAAAGCATAAAATTCTCTATATAAAATAACTTAATGAGCTAAAGTTTAAAAATCATTTACACAATTGTTACATGAGTTTTTCCATAAAAATTATAATTTAATTACATAAGTTTTTATCCAAATGATTGGCTTTAATTTGATTAAGTTTTTCTATAAATTTTTTAAAACTTATTACATAAATAAAATTAATAAAATTCTTTATGAGAAAAATAATTTAATTAAAGGAGAAGGAAATGAATAACTACCTAGAGTTTATATTAAGTGTGCTCCTTAATGAGTCCCACTTCTAATATTCCTCTTCAAATTCCCAATAATACATCCTGAATTAATACCTAGCCTTCTAATTTTTTATATATAGACAAGAAGAATACTGTTGGAGGGAGTGTCCATATCTTAACTCTCTTTGTTTCTATTGTGGAGACTAGAGAGGTTAGATAGAGGAAGAAAGAGTTCCCACACACAAGTACTGAGGAGACTTAGAGTAAAAAATAAGACAACCAATATAGAGTCATAAGGAGTTAGTGAGCATTAATAGGTCAGGTAGCGTGACTCAATCGGGAATCGGTACCAACCAAGGTCATCAATTAAGTTCGTGAATTATTTAAATATAGGCCAAATTCTTAAGGATTAAAAAAAATGGTTATTAAATCTTAAAACTCGTGCAAAACATATTTTTTGTTTTTTCGTATGAAAATATTAAATGATGCTTCTTTTGTGTTTTTATAGGCTTTGGCCATATGCAAATAAAACATATTTGTTTTTTTTTATATTATATGAAATAAAAGTCAAATACAACACACATTCTTTTTATTATTTTTCATTACATTTTAAAAATTACATAACATTTACAAATAGTAATTAAAAACAATAACAGTTCGAATAAAAACATAAACATATAAAATTACAAAAAAACCTTGGGAACAATGTCAAAACATTGTGGCAGTGCAGGAACTGTTGTGGTGGCATTGGTCCATGCACCAGCATCACTAGAGAGAAATTCATCAATGGTGTTAATTCCATAAATACGAATGGTCAAATTTTGTGTCAATGAGTTTCATTTCATGAGAAAAGTTTAACCTAAATGTTTTATTATCATTCTTCTTGCTCAAGAAGATAGATCTAACTACGAGAATAATTTTAGTCATTTGTCTTTTATGGTCAGTGATAGGTTTTTCAAGTTATATAGGGTGTTTTGTGTTAAAATGGATTGAAAATGTTTTTTAATTGAAAAAATTGAACCCTAATTTTACAATGACCCTTGGTAATTAAAATATACAAAAAAACAAATGACATGTTGTGTTCAATTTTCTCTTATGAAAAAATAAATAGGGTTGACATTGTCTATCCCTTTTAAAAAATAAATAAAATAAGCCTAGACACGCTGGATGAGCTTTTTTTTAAAGCCTAGCCCATACGACTGACTTCTTTTTAATAAAACAGATTATTGAACCAAATTTAGTTCATTATTTAGGTAATAGTTTAACCAATTAATCCAATCTATTATTATTTTTTGTTTAATGTTTATTCCGTCTCTTAATTTGTTTTTTTAAAATAAAATTTCATTTTTTTTATTGATTACACATATTTTTTATTTAATTTAAATATAAAAAATGCAATTTCATCTTTCATTGTTTATGATTTCCCTTTATTATCTCGACACCATGTCTATCACTAATTTTTCACTTAAAAAAAACATGTTGTTCATATAATTAAAAAATAATAATCTCTATTTTGTTTTTTAATCAATTATTTTTCAATATAAAAAAATAAAAAAATCAAAACACCTTTGATTAACCATGTTATTTGTTTTTATTCTAAAAATATTTTAGCAAGAAATTACAAAATAAATCAATAAAAGTAAAAAAATCATGTTGAATAAAAAACAATTAAATTTTACATCCAAGATCACAGACAATTAATATCAAGATCATAGACTTTAAATATCAAGATCATAGACGTGACTACAATGTGGGTGAATAATGAAATGAAGCGTGACAGGAAATCTCCGCTGCCTTTTTTAGTGTATTTATATTTACACTCTAAGCCACGTGGCGAACGGGAAATGAAAATCTCTGCAAAAGTTTGTTGTAGAGGCCACCAGGGCAAGGAAATCTCTCAAAAGCAAGCAGAGCTCGAAATCGGCACTCTCTATCTGGATCTGCTTCTGGAAAAAGGAAGAGAAGAAAAAGGAAAGTTAGATCGAGAGATCGTAAGGAGGAATAATGGGAGTAGAATTTGAGAGTTCAAAATGGGAACCAAATTTATCACTCTACGGATTCATAATAATGTGTTGCTTCTCTTCAATCGCTCTCTTTCCTCGTTTTTTCAACAAATCTCTCTCTCTCACCCCTTCGCCGATCAGTCCCGCTCTCCAACTTCCCATCGATACTTCCTCTTCCTTTACTCTCTCGCTTCAGGTATCGGATTTCATTTTTTCATTTTTTTTCTTTTTAACATTCATTTTGATTTTTCGATTTTGTTTTGCAGCGATGGAAGGAGTTTGGTCGGTTTTCGGAGATTTTGAGTTTGTTTATAGTGGCGCGAGTAAGGAGCAGATACTCTTCTCCCTTATTCTTGGATTTGGATCTTCTCTTCTTCTCGCTCCTCTTCTAGCTTTCCTCTTTGATTCAATGTAAGTCTTATTTATTTATTTATTTTCTCAAATTATTTATTTATTTTTTAATTAATATTTTACTGTGTGTGCTGATATTTTTAGAGGCGGGCACAACAAGGCATGTTTGGTGTTTTGCATACTACACCTCTTTGTTGGTATATGGAAGAGGATAGTGCCCCAATCACACCCTTGTGTTTGGTTCCTCACTCTCTCTTCATCGCTTGCCACTGGCATTTTTTCTTTTGCTTTCGAGGCGTGGATCGTTCTTGAAAATGAAGACCAAGGGTATAGGCTACGTGCTCTCACTAACACTTTTTGGTTAATGACTTTCATTGAGTCCGCGTCATTAATTGGAAGCCAGGTGCTTGTAAATTGGCTACTTGCTAGTGATGTGGATACAGGAATTGCATCTTCTTCCACTGCAACTATCTTCATTGCAATTATAGGCATTTTCTGTGTCACCAAAGGATGGAAGCAAACCCCACATTCTGCACCGGTAAAGGATCGCCGCTGGATGTCTTACATAAATATCTTTAGTGGTGAGTGCTGTGTTTTTCTTTTCTGGGTAAAAACTTATGTTGTGTTGACTGATTTCTGGGTAAGAACTTATGTTGTGTTGACTGATTTCTGGGTAAATGTCGTCATCTGTTATTTGAAATCATCACCAACTTGAATAGGATGTACATTTTTTTACCACTTCATTTGTAAGCGTGAATAAGCTGTAAGAGTTATACTGTCTATTTCTGGTGCATGATCTGCTTTTTACAGTCTCCGGTATCTACTTGCTGTTCTTTCCTTCGATGATTATACCTAAGGTCCAAAAGTTATTGTCTTTATTCCCTTGTAAGCATTTGTTTTTTGTTTGATGATGCTCTATATGTACTGCTAAATCAAAGTACCTTGCTGCCTTAGAATGGTGATAGAATATAGGAACTCGTAGAGGCAGAGTTTTTCTTGGGAACTCATGACTTTTAAGTGCTGATATTTGACAAAATGGCAACACAAGGAATCATTTTTGTAGTTCAGAGGATTGGGAAAATCAGGATGTAACACTTATTGATTGATAACCTAGCATTAATTTGTGCAATTATTGGTGTTAGCTTCAGCCTCTTTTTTCAATTTAATTTCCATCCATTTTTTGACAATTAATTCTCTCTCTCTCTCTCTCTCTCTCTCTCTCTCTCTATATATATATATATATATATATATATATATATATATATATTCAAATGTCCAATTTCTTTTAGCTGACATCATCTTTCAAAAAGTGTAAATAGGCCTGTTAAACATGGACAATTTGACATTTTGAAGGTCAAATACTTAAGATGCATGGATATTTTTTAGGAATGAGGCAAGGAGTGGAAAGCTTTTGATGTTCTTTTGGTCAAAATCTCATTAGATGTCACCATGATGTATTTCGAGTATCTTCCAATATCTTGAATCATCAACGAACTTTTTATGCTCCAGATAAACGGATATTGTTACTGGGTTTTGCACATGCTTGCCTTCAGTTCTCGATTGCAATCTTCTGGATCCTGTGGGCCCCAACATTGGTGGTATGATCATTATCAACTCTAATTATCCAATACTGTTATCTCAATTCCTTATAATTCTGGAAGTAATTTTATCATGTTGATCATTTATCTTGATTTTGTTTAAAAGTTGATGTTCTTATATTGAAAAAAAACCAAATTAATTAATTAAAGTGTCAGACATCAATATTGACCTGTTTTATCCTACTATAATAGTTCAAATAAGCTTCGCTCTTGGTAAATCATGCATCACATGTTAATAGCCCTGTTAAGATCAATCCCTTTACACAAGATGTGGAAGGAGACAAAGCTTTCCTGATAAATGACTGTGGCTTGATATGGAAGCAAGTAAAGATGTAATCATTTACTGATTTATGCTAGGAGACGGGTAGTGTCTAATACCCTAAATAGTGCCTTCTTTCATTTTGTAATTATTTTGCCAAAAATAATTGTTTTGGTAAACTGAAGATGGCTCGTTTTCTGAAAAATGATATTGAACTCTTCCAGTGTTTACTTTTGTAACCATGGAAGAACATAAACTGATTATGCATGACCATTGCCTAGTAAGAAATAAAATACTGATCAAGAAATATTACAATTTTTATATTACATGCAAGTTTAGGCTGATGGACGAGAAGTGCATCTAGGATTGATATATCCATGCCTAATGGGTGCAAGAATGCTGGGAAGCACTGTGTGTCCATGGTTATTTTGTGGTTCATCATCACTTCGGATCGAGGATTGCCTAGTATATGCATTCACTGTAATGGGGCTTGCCTTGTCTATTGTTGCTTATGATTATCAGGTATGCATGTCCTTGTCTCTTAATCTGGTTCTAAATTAGATGGCCATAAATTCTTGATGTTGACTTTAAATGCAGGAAATTGGAGTTTTAGTGTCTTTGTTCTGCCTATTCCATGCGGGTGTGGGCCTGATTATACCTTCACTTGCAAGATTGAGGACCATGTAAGCTAAAGAAGTGTCTTTGTTGTTTTATTTAACAATACTGATAGTGTCCCTTATCAAGCATATTAAATTTGGTTTGTGTTTTCTTAATTTTTTCATAGTCATGTACCAAATGAATTGCGTGGAGGGATGATAAGCCTTTCTCTAGCACCCGCAAATGCAGCTATTCTGTTTTTGCTGATACTAGTGCGTTTCTCTAACCCAAAATCACTTGAGCACTTAGGTTGATCATCCATTCATTTCCATATGCAATTGTCATCATGGGGCCAACCTTTGGAAGCCCCATGATGACTTCATGAAGAAATGTTCACTGTATCACATCTCTTTGTATTGTCTGTCCTGTTCACCTCTTACAATATTGGACTTGCCACCATTGCCACATTTCAGAGAGGCTATTACCAGAACATAGAGAATTCAACAATGGTGGCACTTGCTGCTCTTGGGCTTTTCATGGCATCTGGTTCCATGCATTTGTTGAAGCGTTTGGGAAAGCAGCCGTTTGGAAACTGGCACAAGTCATAATAACCAGAAGCTCCATTGGATACCAAGCTCAGTACCATAGTTGATTTGGTTATGGTATCCATCATCTGTTTTTGATTGATTAACTGAAAGTTGAAAGAGTGATCTTTTCTGCTCTCAAGACAAAATTGAAGTCAACATAAAAGGTATACAATTTCTCCCTTTTTCTGTTTTTTACTCTTTCCTCAAATTAAAATGAACAAAATAAATAAATAAATGCAACTGAAAAAAAATTTGATGTCCTTGAAAATGTCTTTGGAGGGCCAGCAAAATGGAATTGGTAGATGTTTTTGGTTTATTGAATTTTATTGCTAAATTTAGAAATGTGTTTCACAGGCAACCTGGTATCTCAGCAGCTATGTCAGCAAGGATGCTTATCTACTGATTAACGAGCCACTATTTGAAGTTACAGTTTACAGAGAGCAACAGGTTAATGAGCCGAGAGTGGTCAAGAAATAGCCTTCCAGATAATTTTGATTAATTTAGGTTTGAACTAGAACCTGAGTAACCATCTTTTGATTGCATTTATTTTTTCCTGTGAGAATTCTTGACAGCGAAACTGGAAAACAAATGAGAAAGAGGAAAATGCTAAAAAAAGTGGTTTGCATGAGTTGAAACTGAAAAGAATTTCGTGACTGTTATTAAGCTTCATTTTTCAAGCAAGGCATTATACATAATTGATGCAACAGCTGCTTGATTGCATTTCCAGAGTTTCATAATAATTTACTGTTTAAACCAAAACAGTTTTACTGAGCTTACATAATCTCTGTCAAGGTCACCATACAAGAATTGCCCCGCGGTGTTATTTGTTCTTAACTGGAAACAGTCGTGAATTTAGGAATATATTTTTTGCTATCAGTTTACCTTTTACTATTTGCTAATTTCATTCATGAAAGCAATTGACTGTGATAAAATTACTGCGGTTGCTATGTCGATGGACTAGACAATTTAATCACAGTTTTTTTTCCTAGTCAATCTAGTGAAATCTAGTGGGGGGCGTAGTAGCATTTGATTTTTATTTATTTTTGTTTAAAATACATTAAAATATTTGTTTCACTCTGTTTTTTTAAAGTGGGACGAAAAGAAATGGAGATCTGTGCTTGAGAATTCATTTTGAAGTTGAGATGATGTAGATTTTGGTACCGGAAGAAAACATGATGTGTTGTCTCTATTTATACTGAATTTGATTCCAAGAAATCCAAAAAGGTACAATCACCAACAGAAAAGAAGAGAGGAAGATGGGGATGGATGGAAGATGGGCAGTGATGCTCTCACCAATGGAAGAAGCCCTAACGCTGCTGCATGTGTTAGCAGCATGAGCGTGTCCCACCACTAGGTCATTAGCCATGAAAGTGAGAGCTCAATCTGCTGAACAGTTTTGTGACAGCTACCATTTTTCCCAGCTCCAACCAAGTCCTACTTGGAAAGAAGCTTCCTCCAATATCAGGAGAGAATAATCACCACAATTTTCTTAATCCTCAAAAAATTGGCGATGTAACATGAGACATTACTCTTGTCCTAAAACCATTTCTTACAATCAATCCCAAAATAGAGTGGCATCGGCACAGATCCTTTTTCTAGAAGAAACCTCGGGTAAAACAGTACTAAGCAATCTAAACTTGTACTTGATCTCTGATCCACTTGGTAGCCACCCATTTCTCCCCTTTGATTACATGACAGCTTGCATGAAGAGATGCCTGCCCCAAAAAAAAACACCACTCTAATTCATCACTGCCAAAAGAACCAATTTGGAAAGCTACAATTCTATGCAATTATCCTAAAATAATCTTCAATCTCGGCATTGTTCATCAACCAAAGTCTTCCCCTTCAAGATGTCCACAAATCCACAAGATTAAATGATATCAAAGAAGAAAGAAATTTAGCAATCTCCTTTTGGAAAAACCTCTCTTGTTAGCTGAGTGCACAGAATTTTAAAAACTCCGATTGCCTGGCTCAGAATCCCGCCCCCCCATTTATGAACACGATGGAAAAGGTGATGAGAATGACGAGAGGGAACAGTTACCGGGTCAATTGTATTGTTTGGGAAGGTCGAATAGAATAAAATCGCATCCCCTCGATGTGGTTTTACTCTCAAACCGTTGCAGTTTTGGGCATCATATCCTTCAAAGTTTTCATCATTCTGCACGAAAAAGAGAGAGTCAGGATGACTGCTTATATTTGTAAGGAAAAGAAGTATATAACTTAATGGGATCAAATGTCTTTATATTTGTAATTGAATCAATTGTGTCCCTGCAACAATAATCAGTTTCCTGTTTCCGATTTCACCTTCCGATGACATTTTCTTGCCATTTCATCATAATAAATCACGTGACCAATTTTATACTGAAAACAATCTCGAGGCAGAAAAATAAAAGAATTATCCCAACTTGTCCTTGAATTTTTACATTTTAAGCCCAGTCTCTAATTTATCCTTAATTTTTTTATCATTTTTCAATTTACCCTTTTAGTAGATATTTTCATACAAACTAATGAAAATGATAAGATTACAAGTTCAATGTCCAATCTCCTTATATCTTTGAATAATTTTTTGTGCTTGAGTTTCGTCTCATAACTAACTTTGAAAGTGTAAACGTTACTGAAATCAATCAATACATAACACTATTTATATGATATCAGGAAAAAAATAGATCCCACTCGAATTTATTGAGAAAAATAATACAAGAGCATGTTAGGAGCAAATAAACTTTTTTAATATAGATTGAAGTTTGCATCTAAATGCATGCAAGGACAAGTTGGGCTATTTTTTTTTCACCTCTATTTTTGGCATAAAATTAGTCATGCGTATCATTTGACTGATTTGGCACAACAACATTATCGAAACAACAAATTAAAAACTCATGGGAACACAATTAACTTAATTGAAAAATATATTGTACATTGACCTCATTCTATGAAGATAAACTCAATCATTTATCTAGAAAGAAAAACATAATAAAGTGTCTTGTTACCTCAAGTGGAAATGTGGTCTCCCCACCTTCTTCAAAATTAGATAGATACAATCAAAAATGTGGCCACCTGAATCAAAAGTTAAGAAAAGATGATATGTTTGAAAAATATAATCAAGTATTTATTAAAACACAAAATTAGAGTTCTAATCATAAAAGTATGAGATTTACTATACCCTTTGGCTTGTTTGAGGCCCATATTCTTCAGGATTGAATGCATCGTAATGAGCATCATACTTTTGGCCAATCTCGTAACGCAAGACATTGAAAGCCTGAAATACAGTGAAACCCTAAGCTATTTAGGTTTTTGACTTAAACCATACACGCACACACTCGACTCATGCTTGGGCTCGTGTCAATTGTTAGATAATATTAGTTAGTGTATATGCCCTTGTAATCAATCAATTGGTTATACGTAACATTAATTTTTTTAGTTAAAATATATTTAATTTATTAATAAAATTTTATTTTTATTGAATATTCAACAAATATTTTCATTAATAAATCTAGAGTAAAGATAAAGTCATATTATATCAAAGTATTATATTTAAATATTCACTATCAATGTTATATTAAGACTGGACATTAATTAAAATTGTTAAGACTAAAATATATTATGTTTTTTCTTTTATAAAAAAAAAAGTTGTTCACATAAGGTAAGGAATGAAAGATACCTATAATCAATATATAGAGCAAAATAGTCAAACCACTTAAAACTTTCATAATATTTGAGGGATCGGGACAAATTGTTAGATATTGTGTTTGATCTTCAAGTATAAATCACTCAATTATTGAATTTATGATAAATTAATTATTTTACATCTATTTTATTTAGGATTGTGATTTATATTTTTCCAACTTATTAGAGAATCTAATGGGTCATACACATAAGAACCATTAGTCAAGAATTGAAATAAAATGATTAATCATATGACTTGATTATAAAAAAAATTAGAATTTGAGGATGAAAGCGTAGTTTGTATAGGGAATTACAATTCTAAACCTAGAAACAAGTAGGGACTTAATTGAATAAATTTTTAAAATCATCTTAAAATAATATATGTGATATTATTCAGGAGATAAATTGATATTTTATTATTTATAGGTTTTTTAGCTTTCCTTGTAAATAAAAAAGCAATGCCTCTTATTTTATGAGAATAGAGTATAATACAAAAATATCTAAAACATTATAATAAAAATTATTAGCACTTGAAGGTATAACAATATCTCTCTTCTAAAATGAATTAAGATATTTCTCACTAATGGTTTTTGTGAATTACTGTTAGAGAGACCAACACTTGAATGATTTTGGTTTGCGATGGCCTAGTCTTAAAACAATTATTCAAATCAGAAAAATAATTTTTCTCTTCAGTTAATCTCTGAATATGTCATAAACAACAATATATGTCTAGCATGGTCCTTTAAAATCTTAGAAAATATTTAAATTTAAAATTGTTCATGGCGTGTATGTTTTTCAGGAAACCCAATAATATGTTAGGCTTTTTTTTCTAGCTAGTTCATGAACAATACCCATCAAAATTTATTGAATGCCTATTTAATGTCTAAACATTGTTTTTGGTTTTAAAACATCATAATTAATGTAAAATTTCAGATTTATTAAAAAAAAATATGCAAAACATTTTTTACACATGTCTCTATTATAAATAGGAGTAAGGGAAATTTATTTGAGGAAAGGAAAAAACAATGAGAATAAAACCTTCTACTTCTTGCCTTATTTTGATTTTTCCTATTTATTGTCCATTTCTTCTAGCCTTTAGGCTCTTATGTTGTAGCAGGAAATTGAGATGGTTTTCAAAGTTTACAACTTGAGTGGTATTGTAAACTTTTAAAGATAAACTTTTTTGAATTTTATGAAGGATGTTTACATCGAAATTCTTTGAGCCAAGTGACAAACAATTTAGTCTTAAGAACAAATAATATAATCCAAGAAAACAATGCTTTTCTTTTAGAAATTCATCATCAATACACCAAATACATTATTCAACATTCTTGCTTGCTTCATCAATCTATTATGCTCAAATTATTTGAACACTAAACAAATAATTTTTTCTTTGCAACCTTAAGGGTAAATTCCTTATAACAAATCTTTAGCTTTCTTCAATGAGATCTATTGTTATTGAATTGAATTATTATATTTGTATGTATATATAAAATAAAAAATTATCAAAGTAATTTTTTTTTGCTATTGTTATAGAAATTAAATATTATTTTTTCCCAAAAAAATATAGCTTTGATTATTATTATTCCTTCGACAAATGTTGTTATGATAGAATTGTTTCGGCACAAAAGCTTTCACCATCACCTTTCAGGATGCATTATGAGAAATCTAAAAAACTTTAATGGCTTGCACTTTGATGGGTTATTTGGAACCCACAAAATCAAATTCAAATTCAAAGATTTAAACCAATTTTTATATTTGGAACTCTATTGATTTGAATTTCAAATAAATTCAATTTATAAAAAAAATAACAAAAATTAAATCAGAAAGAGTCAAGGAGTTCCATTCCAATTGACATTGAAAATTATTTTTCAAAAATACCCCTTTTTTATTTTCTTCCAAGAACTTACGTCTCTCCCTTTCCCCACTCTCTCTCCATCTCTTCTTCTTTAACAAAAAAAAACCTTGGCCCAAGAATACTTAAAGTGGGAAAGTGCTAGCAACAGTGTCTCTTAACAAGTTAGTGGCCCTCCCTAATTTCACCTACAAAGGCTTGTGGCCATGGTCATATATATGACTTTGTTGAGTTGTTTTATAATTACTTTGTTTTAATAAATGCTGTTTATTTGAATTAATTTTTTTATATGCCTAGCGTCCATGCTCGTATTGTTCTTACACTAAACAATTAATTTTTCCTTGACAGATAGAGATGGCCCGAGTTCATACCTCTCCATGAGTTCTGGGAATCATGATGGCCCGAGCAATTTTTTCCTCGATGACTTGCAAGACTCCAGTTTGGTCTTCAGAAGAGAGAACAAACATGCCAGAGCTGTTCGAAAAACAAATTTCAGTTAAGAATATCTATAACAACACCGACATTATTTCTACTGTTGATTTACCTTGTTCTGATTCCTCTTGTGGTTTCTGCTGTTTCTCCCTTCCGTAAGGCCAGAGTTGAAGGCTGAAGGCTTGGCTTTGCCATATTAATTATGTGCTGACACTGCTCCGCGGTTAGAAATCCAGGATAATAAAGTGCTCGCGGTCTCCAGCTTAAAATCTGTAGAAAACACAACGAGATTTAGAAATAAAAGTAAATGAGATCAATGTGATGATCATCTGAAATTTATTAAAATACAACCTGAAACGGGATAAGGGTAATGAAATCATCTCCAGTCTCTCCACTTGGTAGTAAATTATACTTGCTGATTATCTCTTCCTCCACTGATTGGAGCTGCCTTGCTCTTGCCTTCAGCCATCTTTCATCACTTGATGTATCCTGCGTTGGATTTATTACTAGAACCAAATAGAAAGCGAAGAGAAAAAAATAGGAAAAAAAAATACCTGAGAGAGAAGAAGATTCGAGGCAAACAGGCCAGCGATGAAGAAAAATGAGCATGAGAGAATCAGAGCAGGGAATCCCAAGTTTGGTTTCTTATAAAACCTCCAGTTTTCCTTACAAGCTTTGCCTCTCATGCCTTTAACAAGTTTTTTGTGCTCAGTGATCTCTCTCTCTCTCTCTCTCTCTCTCTCTCGGAATATATCTACGTTGTTGAGTTTGTCAGATAATTATTAGAGCAAGAAAGGTATTATAGTACACGAGGTGGTGCTAAAATGACTCGAGCAGGAATTTGTAGCCATTGAAGGTGAAGTTATTGCAAAATTTGTCGTGGATGTGGTAAGAAATGAGAGACAGAGTTTACCAGGACAGGAATGCCCGTTTCCTCAAAAGGTAAAATATTCTTTTCTCTTTACCACACACTGTCCCCTGGTAAAAGTCCACAGGATTTTGTCATTTGGTTTCTTTCAAATTTTAATTTTGAGGTCAAAATGCACTTGATGGTCAGAATCACAAGAGAAGCCTAAGTAATTGGATTCTGCGGTCAAATGCCATGATATTAGCAATCACTACCTGTTCATGCACATGGACATGTGTGACCGATGAGTCGAAAGCTGTAATCATGAAGGCATGGATGATGAATAACGGGAGTTTCATCTTAGGTTAGTTCTTAACAATTGGGTTGAAAATTTAGCCGTTGGCGAGAGAAGAGAAGTGGGATTTTAAAGTTTTGATCTTTTTTGGGATCACAGGCATGTTTCACCCTGCACCATAAAACATGGCTTTAGAGCTTTTAAGCTTATAATAACTAGTCTCTATTTTCATGCTTTTTTTTTGCGAGGTTAGATAAATGTTTTTTTGAAAAATAATGTGTAAGCCTTGAAATGGGATAAAAATGGATTTCAAAAATTGATTATGATAAATCTATAACCATGCTAATTAGAGTCCTGGGTTAATCTATGATATTTTACTAAACCCGCAACTCATATCATATTATTAAAACAACCCAATAAAATATAAAGAATTTTATAGTTTTTTTTTATTTCTCAAACTCGTCACTCAAATCATTAAACTCGAAGCACTTAATAAAGAAAATCATGAAATCTAATTTTTAATTAATTAATATTGAATGATGAAATTGATTATTTGTTTTTAATTTTACACAAAAATATTAAAGAAATGAGGATCAAAATTATGTTAAAAAATAAATCTTATATTTAATTGAAGATTGAAATTAAAAAAATATTTAGTAAAAGGGCAAAAAAGATTTAAAAATAATGAAGATAAGAAATGACATAAAAAATAAAAACAATGTCGTAATTAAATGATGAAAATGAAAACTAGCTGGGGGTACCTGACACTGGACGGACCACGCAATACTGACTGCTAGCATAAAGTCGTAGCTTTGTATGATGATAGTTTGGGCTCTATGTGCTTTTTACCACCTTAATGGAGGGCAGTGATCTTTGGTTCCAGCGAAGGCTGTCCCTCTGGGATCCTATTTTAGTTGTACAAAGCAAATATGAGTTGGCTTTAAAATTAGAAAGCCTACTAGTTAATTGCCTTGCGGCCGAATAAATATTTTTTATAATTGTTGAGATTTAAATAATTAATAGATTTTACTAGTTCAGAAATAAAATATAACATCTATATATACAAGGTTTGATATAATAATAACAACAACATTGAAGGCTTAACATCTTAAAAATATGATTACTAATATTGCTAAAACAATAAAAATTATCACATTATTCCGAGAAGAAAAAAACTCGAAAACATTAATAAAAGAGGAAATAAGAAAAAAAACTAAAATTATTAGTATTATTATTATTACTGCGTGAATAATAGGAAAATAAATTCAATAAAAGAATAAAAAAGACTAAAAACTTTAACAAAAGAGCAAACAAAATAAAAATAAATAAAAATAAAAATTATTAGCTAAAAAAATCATTTTACGTGAAAAAAAAACTAATAAAAAAAAGAAAAAACAAAGGAAAAAAAAAGAAATATTAATTTTCAAATGATCATAAACACAAACTAAAATTTAAGAAAATTTTTGAAAAAAATGTTATCTCAAAAAAAGAGAAAATAATAAAAATTAAAAACCAAAATTAAAGGCACATATATATAAACATGGACAAAAATAGGAACTATTTAAGAACTATACAAAAAATAAAATAATTAAAATAAATATTAAAATTATAAGAGCCAAAAACAAAACCAAATATATTATCAATTTCAATCAAATGAAAAAAATGAAAAAAATCAAATAAAATATAACATTTATATATGCAAGGTTTGATATAATCAAACACATCAAGACATCCCTATTATAACAACAAAAATATTGAAGCCATAACATCTAAAAATATCATTATTATTACTACTAAGACAATAAAAATTATTAAGTAACCTCGAGGAAAAAAATAAAAAATATTAACAAAAAAAGAAACAAGAAAAAAACTAAAATTATTATTATTATTATTATTATTATTATTATTATTATTATTATTATTATTATTATTATTATTATTATTATTGCGTTAATAATGGGGGGAAATTCAATAAAAGGAAATATTAATAACTTTAACAAAAAAAAACAAAAAAAAATGATTTCACTTACAAGTTACAGTAACCCCAAACCGGGACCTCTTTTAATATTAACTAAAAGATAAAGCGCGTGCCATTTTTACTGTAGATAACAGTACTGTTAATATATGTTGCAATACCACTCTCAGCAGTTTCTGATTTTACATCCACAAAACATTTACTATTAATATATGTTGTCGTTAGGAATGAACAAAATGTTCAGGTAGCCGAGATGGCTAAGGCGCACGAGATTAATAGAAATGGCATGGGTTGGAATACCACTATTAGCAGTTTCTGATTTTGCATCCACAAAACATTTACTATTAATATATGTTGTCCTTAGCAATGAACAAAATATTCAGGTAGCTAAGATGGCTAAGGCGTGCCAGTTTAATAGAAAGGGCGTGGGTTCAACTTCCACTCTCAGCAGTTTCTGATTTTGCATCCACAAAACTTTTGCTATTAATATATATTGTCGTTAGCAATGAACAAAATGTTCACGTAGTCGAGATGGCTAAGGCGCGTAAGATTAATAGAAAGGGCGTGGGTTCGAATTCCACTCTCAGCAGTTTCTGATTTTTCATCCACAAAACGCTTACTATTAATATATATTGTTGTTAGCAATGAACAAAATGTTCAGTTAGCCCAGATGGCTAAGGCGCGCGAGATTAATAGTAAGGGCGTGGGTTCGAATTCCACTCTAAGCAGTTTCTGATTTTGCATCCACAAAACATTTACTATTAATATATGTTGTCATTAGCAATGAACAAAATATTCAGGTAGCTGAGATGACTATGGCGCGCGAGATTAATAGAAAGGGCGTGGGTTCGACTTCCACTCTCAGCAATTTCTGATTTTGCATCCACAAAACTTTTACTATTAATATATATTGTCATTAGCAATGAACAAAATGTTTAGGTAGCCGAGATGGCTATGGCGTGCGAGATTAGTAGTAAGTGCGTGGGTTGGAATACCACTCACAACAATTTCTGATTTTGAATCCACAAAACATTTACTATTAATATATGTTGTCGTTAGCAATGAACAAAATGTTCAGGTAGCCGAGATTGCTAAGGCGCGTGAGATTACTAGAAAGGGCGTGAGTTCGAATTCCACTCTCTGTAGTTTCTGATTTTGCATCCACAAAACATTTACTATTAATATATATTGTCTTTAGAAATGAACAAAATATTCAGGTAGCTGAAATGGCTATGGCTATCGAGATTATTAGAAAGGGCGTGGGTTGGAATACCACTCTCAGCAGTTTCTGATTTTGCATCCCACAAAACATTTACTATTAATATATATTATCGTTAGCAATAAACAAAATGTTCAGGTAGCCGAGATGGCTAAGGCGCGCGCGATTAATAGAAAGGGCGTGAGTTTGAATTCCACTCTCACCAGTTTCTGATTTCGCATCCATAAAACATTTTTTTTTCCGATCAAATGTAAGAATTTTATAGATCAAAGAAAGAAACAAGCTGATAAATCAGCGGGAACAGAGAAGAAGAATATACAATAGGGCCTACAAGGGAACATGCTCCCGAAACCCAAAACAAACTAGAAAACAAAAATCCTGCCCACAACCCAACTACATAGGGAGAGGCTAGGATAAAACACAAAAGCACAAAAAAATCAAAATCAAAAGACCCATAAAGCCAAACCAAGAAGGTAAAACCCACAAAAACCAAACTGAAAATCCCCTCAGCCGACATCAAACCAAGAAGGAAACAGCCATAGCTCACCCATAATAGGAGACCAATCAGCCCACATCAATGGAAAAATGGTCTTTTTCATGAAAATGGAACATAGTGAAGAATAACACCTGAAATCTCCTGAAAACTTTCTCAACCGATGAAAGAGAGTTATCAAAAACCCTTTTGTTTCTTTCTTCCCAGATAAGATAAACCGAAATGGCAAGAGAGGCTCTCCGCATCCTGGAGACCAAATGCTTCCGCTTAGGACGAAGAATTCGAAGAGCACTAGACAAGGAGCTCATCCGGTGGTGAAGATGAAGCCAGCGAACAATATTGTTCCACAAAGATGAAGTCCAAGGACACTTGAAGAACAAATGCCGATGAGATTCCTGATCCTGACTACAGAAAACACAACTAGAGTCTGCTGGAATGTAGTGAAGACGGTCTTTGGTACTGAGCTTGCCCAACACCGCAAGCCACAACACAAGCAATGCTTCGGCAAAGACCACTGCTCCTACACCACCCTATCCCAATGAATAATTCTGCCCTTTAGCCTGAAATGATCATAAGCCTTAGCCGAGAGACACTCTTTCCCCACATTCCAAGAAGTCATCATAGCAATAGCAGATGAACTACTACCAAGATCCTGGACAAGCTGATTTTTTAAAGAGACCAAGATCTTCCAGAGAGGGGATGCAACTTTCGAAGCTTGGGCATCCCAAATAGATTGGCCCGACATATAATAATGATGGATCCACTTAACCCAGAGAGAATCTGTTTGTAAGTGAATATTCCAAAGATGTTTGACCAAGAAATCTACGATTCCTGGCTTTAATATCAAAGAGCCCCAGCCCACCTTCCTGCTTAGGCAAGCAAACAGTCCTTCAAGCAACCAAAGCAGAGTGAAATTTTTCCACAGTACCTGACCAAAGAAAATTCCTGCAAATGCGGATAATGTTCCTGATAACAGCATCCGGAAGAGGGAAGATACTTAGCCAAAACTGGATCATACCATAGAGAACCGATCTCAAGAGTTCCAGCCTTCCCGCGAAGGAAAGATGCTTACCCACCCAACTCTGAACCGTGGCTTCCAGTTTGTGAATAAGAGGATAGTATTAGGGAGACTAGCAATCGATGAGGACTGAGAGGAACCCCCAAATATTTGAAGGGAAAAGATCCTTCAGAGAAATTTGTGGCAAGAAGGATATCTTGCTTCAAAGCAGCACCAACCCCAACAAAATAAATGGAGGATTTAGAAGGGTTTATCTCCAAACCAGAAACCTGCCCAAAAACCTCCAACTGACGAAGAAGAGCAGTGATAGAGACTTTATCACCTCTATCCAGAAGCAAAATACCATCAGCAAACCCTAAGATGACAAATATCATGAGGCTTGCAGCGAGGGTGAAAATGAAAAGGTTTGCTGCCGAGAAACTCCCTTAAGCATACGGGAGAAGTACTCCATACAGGTGATCAAAGAGATACTAAGATAGGGGGTCACCTTGACAAATACCACTCTTCCCCGGGAAGAAGCCATAGAGATTTCCATTAACCGCTACAGAAAATGAAGTGGACTCAACACACTGCATAATCAAGTGAATAAACTGCATTGGGAAACCAAGGAGCCGAAGAAGATCACGAAGAAAGGACCACTAAACTGAGTCAAAAGCCTTTCTGAAATCAATCTTCATAAGGGCTTTTTGGAGAAGTGCTCTTCTTGCCATACTGCTGAAGCAACTCTTGCACAAGATTAATATTATCTGACATTGCCCGACCACCAAGAAAGGTATTCTGCATAGGACTTATAATATCCTTCAAAACAAGGGCCAGACGATCTGCAAGAATTTTTGAGATAACCTTATAGATCACATTGCAGCAGGAGATAGGCCTAAAATTACCAGGAGAGGTAGCATGGGCTGATTTAGGAATAAGGAAGATGACTGCATGATTGATCTGCTTAAGCAATTTCCCAGATCGAAAGAAGTCCTGAACTGCCCCACAAAAATCATCCCCAATAATCGGCCAAGCAGTCTTGAAGAAATACGACGTGTATCCATCCGGCCCGGGGCTTTGTCATTACCAATTCCAAACAAGGCCTTCCGAATAATATCACAAGTGACAGGAGCTAAAAGGATCTCACTTGAGCTAATGGAAAGACACGGGCCGCGAAGAACAACATCATTATCCAGAGGCAAGGTAGGTTTGGAGGACCCATAGAGATTCTGGAAAAACCGGACAAATTCAGCACCAACCTCACCTTCCGAAGAAGTAAGAGAACCATCACCTCTATGAATAGCTGAAATAAAGTTGCGGCTATGCTTCTGACTCATCATCGCATGGAAAAAACTAGTGCCTCTGTCATTGTCCTTAAGAAAATCACATTTTAACTTTTGGCCAAAGAACAGTTTTTCTGCTGACTTGAGCTTAATAAGATGTAACCGAAGCCTTTTATTCTCAAGAGCGAGCTGCTGATTATTGGGATCCCCATGAAGAGCAGACTGCAAGATATCCAAGTCCATTTCTGCACGAGACACCCTCTCTGAGATATGACTGAAATGCTGCTCATTTAGCCGCTTAAGAGGAGCTTTCAGCGACTTAAGCCTTTTACAAAAGGAATACATAGCAGATCCCAAGACTTCCATGTTCCAACCCTCAGAAACAGTAGATGAAAAATCAACATGAGTAGACCATATATTCAAGAATTTAAAGCTACGGTGCCCACTTGTCTTGAGGATTTAGCCGAACAGTAGCAAAAGAATGATCGGAGAAAACCCCTTGATTATCGAAATGGACATGAGTAGATTGGTGAAGAGATGACCAAAGGGGATTGACAAGGACCCTGTCAATTTTGCTCCAAATAGAACCATTAGACCAAGTGTAGTGGCAGCCCGTATAAGGAAGATCACACAAACCCAAATCAAGATGGCACTTATGAAAATTGGCAGTCTCATAATTAGAAACAGCACTCTCATTCAGCTTATCATCCTGGGACAGAATGGAGTTAAAATCATCCCAAAATCATCCAAGGGCTAGCGGGGCACCACCTACGGAGAGAAACCCATAAATCCCTCCTAGCAACAATGGTGTGTAGACCATAGATAAAAGTGACATGAAAACTGATATGACTCACAAGGCAGCGAAGAACAACATGAATACCTTAGGAGGAGCAATCAACAAGATCCACCATAACCGTAGACGGATTCCAGAAAACAACAATTCTAGCCGAAGAAGACATGGCAGCATTTGTCAAAAAATTCCAGTGCTTCAATCTAAGTTTTTGCATAGATTCACCTTAGAAGAAGACATTTTATTCTCCAACAAACCACAAACATCAACTTTCTTTTTCTTCATGAGATTCACAACCTCATACTGTTTTAGAGGACTATTAAGCCCCGTAACATTCCAGCAATGGATAATCATCATAACACAAGATTGGTAGGAAGGGTCCTACCATGTCCGCTAGAAGAAGATTTGAATTTCGATCCCTTTCTAGTAGTAACTCCATGAGCACTTTCCACAATATTTTTCCCTTTGCTCCTATTACGGACTTTGTTTGGATGATTTGGAGACCGACCATCAGCCCTAAGAGGAGGTTCAACCGAAACAAACTCATTCGCCAATCCTTCCGCAGCCACTACTGGATTACCCGAGTCAAGTGCAACTGTCAACACATGCTTTGTATTTGCTGCCTCAACAATCGCAGCCCTAGCTGCCACACCAGAGTCAGCCCCAGCAGCCACTGCTCCACGCCACTCACGGATGCAATTTCTGCTCCCACACCATTGGTTGCAGCTGCCCCAACACCTGCAGTCATGGTCTTCTTATGATGCCGATTGCTTTTCTGTTTTTTCTTCACCGTTTCCCATTCACCACCTGCAGTAGCAACTTTGGCAAGAATGGGATCCTGCAGCCCTTTCCTCAATATAGACCCCCTACTGCAGCCCCAAGCCTTGCACATTGGCAGCCCCTTGCCATGCACATTAGCAGCTGAAACATTGGTAGATTTCATGGCACCGCTCTTCTGCTCGGGACCCAAGTGAGCCTCAACATTCCCCCCAACACCATTCCCCTTATCTTTGCCGCAGCTCTTGGTATACTTGGAGCATGTTTCCACCATGTGGCCAAGAACCTTACAATAAAAGCAAAACTTTGGGAGAGTTTCATACACAATTTGTTGTTCAATCATATCACCATTCGGCAAACATATATTAACAAATTCGCGCAACTTCTTGTGAAGGTCAATTTCAACTAAAACACGAGTATAAGACAACCGAGCCATAGAAGAAGTTAACATGTCACTTTGTATGGGATTTCCAACAACACTAACAATCTTGGACAAACAAGTTGGAGACCAACATCTCAAAGGGAGGTTAGGCAACTTAATCCACACCGGAACCATGGACATCTCCGCTGAATTGAAGTTAAAAAATTTAGGCATTTCCCACATAATCAATGGCCTACCAAAAACAAGATATTGACCCCCCCCGCAAAACATCAAATTTATCATCTTCATTCTTAAACTTATAGATCAACCAACCGGATTCATGGAGGTTCAAATCAGCCTCATAATGCCAGGAATTAGCAATGACAGCATGGAGAGCCTTATACCCAGGAAATTTACCCGAAATATAGCCAATTAAACATGATTTCCATACATCACATTTAACATCCAAATCTTCAGCAAAGCAAAGTACATTCATTGGCAGCAGATAACTTAGTAAAATATTTCAATTTAGGGCAGCTTGAGGAGCTACGATTGGACGCAAATAGATTTCGCCACTGTCCTAAGGGAGCAGAGTTTGGTTTCGGTTTACCTGGACCATGCGCAGTGATCGCTTTCGGCAGATAACGCTGGCAGCTGCTGCGATAACGTAGAGAGTGCTTCGGTAGGGTGCACAACAGGTTTAACAGCCTTACGGTGATGAAAATTTGACTCTGATTCGCTCGAAGAAGAGTCATCTTCAACAGACTCCTCAGCACTAGACAAGTCCTCCGAAGAAGAGGATTGATGGTCTGAAGAAGAAGAAACCGAGCTGCATCATCTTCGGAGCAAGAGGATTCCTTCAACAACAAAATTTCCGTGGATGGTGGTTGTGGATCTATTTCAAGGGCTAAAGGTGGGGGAGGGGAGGGGAGGTGGATGACAAAGGTGTATTCTTAGGGGAAGATAACCCTAGAGTAACCTTGGCACCCACAGGAGATTTGTGATGGAATGAGGGCTGAGATTTCTTTTTGTGCCTGTTCTTTGTCATGGATAGAAAAAACGGGTGGGGCTGGGGACACTGGATCGATGGGTAAAGGGGCTGGGAGCGATGAAACAAGCGGGGGGGGAGGGCTGGGAAGATGAAAAAAAACAGGAGACAGGCTATGAAGCTGGGGCGGTGCTAGGGCAAAATTAGGGCGCGACGCAAAATTAGGGCAGTGCAAGGGAAGAGAGAAACAAACAGGCGAGCAAGGCGTTGGGGACGAAGAACACAAGGGGACGAGGGCGCTGCTGGGAACGGGGAGGGCTGGGGACGGGGACGGAACGACTGGGTTAGGGCAAACTTAGCAGCGGCTGGGGAGAATGGGCTAGGGCAAAAGGAAAGAGGTGAAGGGGAGCAAGGGTGGGGGTTGAGCAGCACCATGTCTGGCCGGCAGCAAGAGGAGAAGACCATGGGAGGGGAGAGAATCTCTCTCTACTTTCTCTCTCAAACGGCGCACTCTGAGAGCTCTTTCTTGATTCTATGCATCCATAAAATATTTACTATTAATATATGTTGTCGTTAGCAATGAACAAAATGTTCAGGTAGCCGAGATGGCTAAGGCGCGCGAGATTAATAGAAAGGACGTGGGTTGGAATATCACTCTCAGCAGTTTCTGATTTACATCCACAAAACATTTACTATTAATATATGTTGTTGTTAGGAATGAACAAAATGTTCAGGTAGCCGAGATGGCTAAGGTGCGCGAGATTAATTGAAAGGGCGTGGTTTGGAATACCACTATCAGCAGTTTCTGATTTTGCATCCACAAAACATTTACTATTAATATATGTTGTCGTTAGCAATAAACAAAATATTCAGGTAGCCGAGATGCCTATGGCGCGCCAGTTTAATAGAAAGGGTGTGGGTTCGACTTCCACTCTCAGCAGTTTCTTATTTTGCATCCACAAAACTTTTGCTATTAATATATATTGTCGTTAGCAATGAATAAAATGTTCAGGTAGCCGAGATGGCTAAGGCGCGCCAGATTAATAGAAAGGGCATGGGTTTGAATTCCACTCTCAACATTTTCTGATTTGGGTTTGAATTCCACTCTCAACATTTTCTGATTTTTCATCCACAAAACGCTTCCTATTAATATATATTGTCGTTAGCAATGAACAAAATGTTCAGGTAGCCCAGGTGGCTATGGCGCGCGAGAATAAGAATAAGTGTGTGGGTTGGAATACCACTCTCAGCAGTTTCTGATTTTGCATCCACAACACATTTACTATTAATATATATTATCGTTAGCAATGAACAAAATGTTCAGGTAGCCGAGATGGCTAAGGCGCGCGAGATTAATAGAAAGGGCATGGGTTTGAATTCCACTCTCAGCATTTTCTGATTTTTCATCCACAAAATGCTTCCTATTAATATATATTATCGTTAGCAATGAACAAAATATTTCAGGTAGCCCAGGTGGCTATGGCGCGCGAGAATAATAGTAAGTGCATGGGTTGGAATACCACTCTCAGCAGTTTCTGATTTTGCATCCACAAAACATTTACTATTAATATATATTATCGTTAGCAATAAACAAAATGTTCAGGTAGCCGAGATGGCTATGGCGTGCGAGATTAGTAGTAAGTGAGTGGGTTAGAATACCACTCTCAGCAGTTTCTAATTTTGTATCCACAAAACTTTTGCTATTAATATATATTGTCGTTAGCAATGAACAAAATGTTCAGGTAGCCGAGATGGCTAAGAGCGCGCAAGATTAATAGAAAGGGCGTGGGTTCGAATTCCACTCTCAGCAGTTTCTGATTTTTCATCCACAAAACGCTTACTATTAATATATATTGTTGTTAGCAATGAACAAAATGTTCAGTTAGCCCAGATGGTATGGCGCGCGAGATTAATAGTAAAGGCGTGAGTTCGAATTCCACTCTAAACAGTTTCTGATTTTGCATCCACAAAAGATTTACTATTAATATATGTTGTCGTTAGCAATGAACAAAATATTCAGGTAGCCGAGATGACTATGGCGCGCGAGATTAATATAAAGGGTGTGAGTTCGACTTCCACTCTCAGCAGTTTCTGATTTTGCATCCACAAAACTTTTACTATTAATATATATTGTCGTTAGTAATGAACAAAATGTTTAGGTAGCCGAGATGGCTATGGCGTGCTAGATTAGTAGTAAGTGCGTGGGTTGGAATACCACTCCCAACAGTTTCTGATTTTGCATCCACAAAATATTTACTATTAATATATGTTGTCGTTAGGAATGAACAAAATGTTCAGGTAGCCGAGATGGCTAAGGCACGCGAGATTAATAGAAAGGGCGTGGGTTCGAATTCCACTCTCAGTAGTTTCTGATTTTTCATCCATAAAACGTTTACTATTAATATATATTGTCGTTAGCAATGAACAAAATGTTCAGGTAGCCGAGATAGCTAAGGCGTGCGAGATTAATAGAAAGGGCGTGGGTTCGAATCCCGCTCTCGGCAGCTTCTGATTTTGCTTTAAAATAATTTTTATTTTGCATGGAAATGTGATTGATTTTTATTTTTTTTATTTACAAATATATCAAAATGATAATTATTTTTTTTAAGATTATTTTTAATATCAGCACATTAAACAATTAAATTTAAGTTTCATTTCGGTCCTTGTTGTTTTAATTTTTTTTCCAGCAATTGCATTATATTAATTTTTTTAAATCCCTTTATTGTTTTTTAGTCCCGAATTTTTTTTTCATTTTTGTCCTCCAATTAGAATTAATTATATATTTTATTTTTCATTTTGGTGCTTAATGATAATATTTTGTTGGTTATTTCGTTTAAACCTACTAAACAAATAAATTTATATTATAACAAAAAAAACATAATTAATATTTTTTTACATTGAAAAAAATATAATATCACTTGCGACAAGATGCAGGTGCATCGGCTAGTATAGTATAATGCCCGTGGAAACATGAGAGCTACACACACAATTGCGTGCAAGGTCGAGTTGAACCACAACAAGTATATCACATTTGGATAATCTGATTCCCCAAGAAACAAGTGGTGGTATTAAAAAAGGCCACGTAAATAGATGGCATGGACAGATTAGCAGTCCATCTGTTAATTATTATTACTAAAACAATAAAAAATATTAAATCACCCCTAGGAAAAACATAAAAAATATTAACAAAAAAGGAAACAAGAAAAAAACTAAAATTATTATTATTATTATGCGTTAATAATGAGGAAAAAATTCAATAAAAAAATATTAATAACTTTAACAAAAAAACAAAGAAAAAAATAAAATGATTTCACTTACAAGTTACAGTAATCCCGAACCGGACCTCTTTTAATATTAACGAAAAACATAATTGTTGTGGTGTTTTTACTGTGGACTGCACTATAGCTTAAGACTCATTGTCACTGTGGACTGGATATCTGCTCGCCGTGCTTTCGCGCGTGTACGTGAGCTCTTATTTTTTTCCCCGTTAATGAACAATATATTAACGAATTTGCCCCTCGAAAAGGACAAAAAACACCGCCTAGGCTGAGGGGCTTCACACTAATTGCACATTTTGGTCCGGCCCGGTCCGGCCCGCTGCACTTCTGATTTTTTTTATTATTTGAAATTGGCTAAATACTGATATAGCCCCTAATAAGACAAAATTGATGACTTAGGGGACAGGGGCAGACCGGTAATTGACCATATTTTTTATTATTTCTTTCGGTTTACTGTCGGTGCATGCGGAGCAAGCGAACGACGAGTATTCCGCCTCACGCCCCGTGTAGGTGGTGCATGAGTGGTCATACGGTGGACGTAGATGGGCCACCGGTGTCTCCTACGATGCGCCTCCGCGTGTTCTTTCTCCCGGTGCGGCGCGTTTCAGACACAGGTGGTTGTGGACGTGGCCGGTGAAAGCCGCTGGACCTGTTTCTCTCTCTCCTGCACGTAAAAGTGCAGGAGAGGCCCCCGATTTTGTATGTTTTTCACTTCGGTCCTTGCAATTTTAATTTTGTGTATGGTCCTTATTTCTGTTATATAAGTTTTGATTTAGTTCGATTGAGTCCTTCGATGGAAATTAATTCAATGTTAAAGTTTCACTTCGGTCCTCCTTCTTTTAATTTCTAGATTAAGTTTAAATAGATTAATATATTCGGTACAAAAGTTTCAGTTTTGTCAATTTTATCCTTTGATTGAAATTGATAATATATTTGATTTTCATTTCGACCCTTATACTTTTGATTTTTTTAATTTTAATCCCTTTGTATTTGATTTTCATTTCGGTCCTTATACTTTAAAAAACTTATTATTGTTTTTCGTTTTGATTTTGGATAACAACTATATATATATTATCCATTAGAACTTTTGATTTTGTCTGTTTTTTGTTCCTTTAATAATTTTGGTATGCAAGTTTTATTTTGTTCTGATTTTGTCTTCCAATTAAAATTAGTCATATATGCTTAGTTTCATTTCGGTCCTTGTTCTTTTAATATTTTTTCCAGCAATTGCGTTATATTGATTTTTTTAAATCATTTTATTGTTTTTTAGTCCCAATTTTTTTTTCATTTTTGTCCTCCAATTAGAATTAATTATATATTTTATTTTTTATTTTGATGCTTAATGATAATTTTTTGTTGGTTATTTCGTTTAAACCTACTAAACAAATAAATTTATATTATAACAAAAAAAATATAATTAATATTTTTTTACATTGAAAAAAATATGATATCACTTGCGACGAGATGCAGTTGCATCGGCTAGTATAGTATAATGCCCGTGGAAACATGAGAGCTACACGCACAATTGCGTGCAAGGTAGAGTTGAACCACAGCAAGTATCTCACATTTGGATAATCTGATTCTCCAAGAAACAAGTGGTGGTATTAAAAAAGGCCACGTAAATAGATGGCATGGACAGATTAGCAGTCCATCTGTGGGCCACCCACACGATGCCAAATCGTCACCGTGGCCAGTTTTGTCCACGTTGGCAAGAATCCTCTCCTTCAAAGAAAGAAATAAAACGACGTATCCCATGTTCTCCTCCACGTAAATAACCCGTGGTCCCTGAAGAAAAAGCAACCATCCCTTTAACTAGATAGTCCACTCCTTCCACTGAAAAAATCGAACTCCTAAAAGTTCAGAATTTGGTTGCTGCAGCTGCCGGCGGCTAATTTAACGGCCTGAAACTCAATGCTCAGGCTAAATAATGTCTGCTGCTCCCTAATTCCTAGCCCAAGACAAGCCAAACTTGGAGCCAGCTGTGGATCATGGATCATTAGATACCATAGAGCTCAGAAACTCTTACCGGCGGTTTCTGTGAAAGCTTTGAAAGATGAGACGAATGGGGGTACAAGCAGTTCTCCGGGCCGGAGCTGGGAGCCGGGCTTGGAAATCGAGGTCCCTTTTGAACAAAGGCCGGTAAGTCTGCTGCGCGACTGTAAGCACAGCTTTCACAACTGCTTTATGCAAATTTATATCCAAGTGTCTTATAAAGCTTTCGAAGAGATGCATAATTTTCTTGCCCAAAAACAAATTGCACTCAGATACGGATTGCATAAAGTAAACCATCTCTTCCGCATGATATAAGATGTATTCACACTTACAGTGGTCCTGGTTCTGTAATAGGTGAACGAGTACTCGTCTTTGAAAGAAGGACCTCTGTATTCTTGGGGCGAACTTGATCCAGGACCCTTTTTCCTTCGTCTTGGTGGACTCTGGTTAGTGACCTTCACAGTTCTTGGAGTTCCGATTGCAGCTGCAACTTTCAATCCTTCCAGGGTAAGTTTATAATGCAGATCATCTTTCCAAAAAAAACTTTGATGAAAAATATGAAACAGAGTTGAAGCTAGTTATCACATGGAAGGCCCAAAAAGAATGTCTTTAAGCTATTTAAAAGTGCTGAAGCACAAGCAATCAGCAGTTCTGCATGAGCTTTTTGCCTTGGAAACAGCAGTTCTATCTATATGTATTAGTAGAGTTAGTTTTCGAAGAAGAACTACCTGATGAACGGGTATAAAAATAGAATGATGGAGACGAGAATCACGTATCTCAGAAACTTAGAAAGTATAGATATAAAGCTAGATATATTTGATTTGTGAAAAGATTTTCACTTGTGAATTTTGAGGCTTCATTTCAGTGTTCCAATCTTGCAGGAACCATTAAGATTTGTGCTAGCTGCTGGAACAGGAACTCTATTCCTTGTGTCATTAATCATCTTAAGAATATATCTGGTATCATCTCCATCTTCTTTTCATCGTCATCATCATAACATCACACCCACAAAATCACAATCCAGGGAACTCCAAGTATTGTCATGGAGTAATAATTATTTTCCTCCAAAATACTTCATAAATATAGGAATAAAATAAATCATTTGTTTGGTTGTGAAGGTGGTAACTACTGGGGTAAATAGCTATGAGATGCCTAACAGAAAACCAGTTTGTTAGTAGTCACTCCCTTGCTGAATGTATTAGCCAATAAAGGTAGGTTCTGAAAGGTGCTCCTCAAATGGAAAGGCCATATTCTTAAAGCTCCCACCACATATTCTATCCAATTCATCCGGAAGAAAGGTGGCCGCAAAGTTGTCGTAACATGGTAGTTTCTTATCAAAAAAATCATGAAGTGGTAGTGTTGAAAAGTGTTAGAGAGTTCGATATCTGATCTACAATAGTTTATTCAAACACTAAACTCTGGCAGTAAAGAACATTTTACCCACTCAAAACATTAGAAACATACCTAGGCAGAATATTCTAAAACTATAGTAACATATCTTTTCTCTAAATGTCCTTAAATAAAACTACCACGTAGTCTAGATGAATGCACAATCAAACCGTCAGTATGCAGGAGATACAAGAGGTGTGATCCCAACTAATTATCATTCAAATTGCACCCTTTCAAGTCATTTCCATTTTAACATGTAACTGCCCACCAATGCATACATTTTTTCTAAAGTAATCCTTTGGAAATTACCGTATTTTAATCTGCATACCACAGGGATGGAGTTACGTTGGTGATAGACTTCTGTCTGCAGTGATCCCCTATGAAGAGAGTGGATGGTATGATGGACAAATGTGGGTAAAGCCACCAGAGGTTAGCATCTCTCTCTCTCTATCATCTTTCAACATATGAGTGTGTGTCTGTGTGTCCTTTAGGTGTGGGGGGCCATGTGTCTGCATGCATGCAGAAAAAAACTTATGAATTCTTTAGGACGAAGGCTCCAATGAATTCTTAATTCTAGTGCATTAAAAGGATAGGAAGCATATGAAAAGGACAATTTCCTAACAGTTAATTGGTCAACGAGGCTGTATGAGGAATGAAAAACTCAATGTCAAGGGGGTTCAACCATCTTCCAAGAATTTTTAATTGCGCCCTAAGCACAATACCAATGGTGAGAATGATATTCTTAGCGAAAAGGCTGAGGGTCAGCAAAGGCTTTCAGGGGCACATACAAGTGGAGGCATTGTTTAAAAAAAAATCAATTTTGAATTAATTCTGCCAACAACATACTACATTTTCTTAATTATCAATGTTTCTGGCACTTGTGCGTGCACAGAGCTTTGATAGAAGAGAATAAATCAGAGAGATCACCACAGCTAGTGAAATTATGTATTTTGTGACATCACTGATATTTAGCAATTACAAGAACAAAATATTAACAGGAGTCAGAGAGATGTCAGGCCACAAAACAATAAAAAAATAACTGTCGAATAACATGAAGGAAATAACCCCTTAATAGATGTAAAATCATGCAATTTATTTGGGACAAAAAGGGTCACAGTATCATATAAGCTCATAAACCGTGAAGGGCCACTGTTAGATTGCTACACATAATGAATATAATAGCATGAGTGTATTAAAATCAAGTATAATAACTAGCACATTCTTGAATTCACATGAATGAGACGTAAAAGCATAGCTTATCTTACCACTTCGTGATATCAGCCAACTCAGCTAGCAGCCAACATGCCCTCAACAAAGCACAGTGATGGAGATAGCTCAATAGCATTGTCTCAAAGACCAAACTTCGAATAAACATCAAAAAGTAAAATGTCACAATCCCTGTAGAAAAGTCAAAATAACTAATAGCAATAAGAATGTCTACTAATGTTCAACCAGAGTTTCTCACTAATGTGGTTGTTTGAAGTGGGGATAGGATGCAATGTTTAGGCAAACTAGGGAGGACATGTACCAACAGTTTGTTTTTCATTCTGTTTTGCATGCTTGCTAAAACAGGCATATGCAGGTATTATCTCTTCAAATCAGAATGGCACTCGAATTAATATTTTTTTTCTCCCATGCAGGTCCTGGCTCGTGATAGACTGTTGGGCTCTTACAAGGTAAGAACACCATACAATATATGCAATTCAGGATGATGCTTGCAGTGAAAATTATAACAAGGACAAGTTTTATACTAAACCCAAATGAAATACCACATGTATAGAACAATAAAGACAGATGGACACACTGAATGAAAAAGACTTTGATGGAACTAAAAGATCTTGCAATAACTCTGCACATGCCTAGATAGAGTTGCACAGGTGTGAGTTAATGGGCATTACCGCATCCAAAGCCAGACAACACACACGGGTATGCAAACCACAAGCACAAGAAACCACACAATACTCACTAACAAGGAATCAAATGCCAATGTAATTATGGAGTGGACTGTAGATGATTTTATTCATTGTCTTTTCACATTACAAACTGGCACATATTAGCGCTCTTAAATTTTCTAAAGCAAAAGAGATTCATACTGAAACTCCAACCTCTAGGTTAAACCAGTCATCAAGATGTTGAAACAAACACTTGTCGGAACAGGAGCATTGCTTGTCACAGCAGTAATGCTATTTATCTTTGCTACACCAGTAGAAGATTTCTTTCAATCAATTGATCCAGCTTCAGGGAAAAATACAAAGAACAACGTGAGGTACGAGCACAGGTCTAGAGAATCCTACTGCCATTGCATGTCCATTCAATTTACACCATTATATTTTCCTGTGCATATCGTAGGAAAGAGGAGTTGCTTAGATTGCCTGTGGGGGTGATAGCTGATGATGAAATGGCATCTGCTGCCGCTAAGGCTGCTGATGGAAGACCAGTCTACTGCAGAGACAGATATTATCGTGCATTAGCTGGTGGACAGTACTGCAAGTGGGAAGACCTACTTAATTGATGAGGAAAAGGAAATATCTTGTAACAATTAAACTGGAATAAGAAATATATACATATATATATATATGGTTTTATGTGGTTACCTTCAAGGAAATGATTATACTTTCAAAAATCAGAACAACAACGAAGTTTTGGGAACATCAGGCAACCATCATAGAGATAAACTTCATGCAGGAAAATCCAATTTACTGATTGCCGGTAGATTAGAAACTTTAAAGAGGCAAGCAAATGCAGCAAACCTGCAGGCTATAATGAGATGATATACACACTCTCATGAATCAAATAAGCAAACCCATGCCAGCAACAAAGCAACTGAATTAATCTTGAGAAACCATCGCTTTTTCTATGATCCGTGCTTAAATAACTGTCAAAGTATAACTGTGGTCTATCTACACAATGATGAAGTTAGATATTTGCCAAATGTGTCAATACTTTAACATGCTTGATGAACAATGCCTCATAATAACTTCAAGAAAATATGGTAAAGAGAAAGATACACTTTAGAATAGAAACATAAGCCAAAGATATCTATAAAATGTTCTTAAATCCAGTTAGCTCCGGAACTAAAGGAAAACAGTTTCTCCATATACCACTAAGGTCATCTTTGAAAGCAGGGTACATAAGGATAGGTTCTGAAGAATTCCATTCACCAAACAAAAAGAGAATAAGTTCTGAAGAATTCACGCGCTCACATAAAATGTAGCCAAGGGGGTTCAAGATTCACAGAATCACCTCCCCCATCCATGACTGACCAAAATTGCATGCAAACAATCTCAAGAATATCAGGTGCGGATGACAAGCCCTTGGAATAGGTGAGCAGGCAAAACAGAATTTCCATGTCCCCAAGATATCTGGATAATCATCTTGTAAATCCAGCTAGCACAGCAGTGACCATTTTCCCTATAAAACCTGTATGCCATAAAACTCATCTAGCAGGATTTAAAATGATAGAATATTGAGAAATTATTGATACCGAAACCTAGCTCTTGCTCAATTGAATATTAGAGCAAACTTAAAAAATCATTCTTCAATCATAGAAATAAATAATCCAAAATTCTAGAGCTGTGATATTTAGCATCAGAAATGAGCATCCAAATGGCTCCCCTATTATACAACTTTGTTGTCCTGAAAATCACACAGAGTTGTTCTTCAAAATATTCACACTCATCTTGCAGAAACTATGGCTCACACAATGGCCTTGCTTGATTTATACTAGTATAGTAACTGACCATCCTTCGACATATAAACAATGTGCTTACAAAGTATAAGAGCTGAAACTGATATGAATCTTGAAGCCCTCAAGGTCACTCCTACACAAGTTTCTTGCACCAATGGAGTATTCTAAACAGTTGACTTTCAACTAAATTCCTAACTGTTCGTTTCTTTCTTTTTGAATCTTCGATATCCAGAGTTCTATATGCAAGAGCAAGTAAATACATCGCTGGATGCAGTCTCCTGCGATGGAAAACACAAAAATTATGTGATGCGGGATTGCAGGAAGACAAGTTTTTTCGAATTCAGTACTCAAAGAGAAAAATAGAGTTAAGTTTTGATGTTTTTGTTTCCTTATGGATACAAGACTGTTTTGAAGGTTTTCCTATTTTATTTGGTTTAGTGCCTATAGACATCCAGTTTAAACTTATAATGATAATTATAAAAAAATTCTCCTAGATAACAGGTTATCTTGATTTGTGTTGTTGGCAGTTCTACAACAATATGGTTCTTCAAATCTCCTTTGGGATTCAAATCATTGGGACACAAATACATAATTTTTTATTCTTAGCTTGAAGGTATGGAATATTTATTGATGACAGGTCACTATCAAGGTGAGATTAGATAAACTGAAAACACATCATTTATAGCAAACAAAGGTGAATATCTTCAATACATTCAGATCATGTGCCATCAAAGATAAATTGAACTGGTATTTCATGCTAATAAAGGCATAGTGAAGAAGAATTGTCATGCATGCAAACAAATCATACCACGATTCCATACAAACAAATGTGGTATGTGATAAATGATCAGTTCATCATATAAAGAATAATTGTCACATTGGTTTGTATGAAAAATCTGCATGATTTGGATGCTACACGGATGGCCCAGCTTTGCTAGAGGCATTAGATTCAAAAGTTGTTTGCTTTTTCTACCCCTCTCCCCTTTTCTTTAGCTTTTTGGTGTTCTTTCATGTACCTAATGCAGAAAATAGATGAGATGTAGCTACAGGTTAAAATGCCAACTTGCAACAAGAGGAGGTTTGGAGAAAAAGTACTGAATTTGAAGAAATATAACAAGTTGAGACTTCATTCCACGTTTACTATCAGGCCATTTTAGGTATTAACAAATCTAGTACCTTCTTAAAACCTTTGAAAAGATCTACCTATCCCACTAGTTTTACATAATACTTCCAGTAAGATCATACATAATACAAGTGAAATCCTTGACCTTATCAAAAGATGAGTCATGCAAAGTTAGGGGAAACTATGACATAACTCAAAATTTCATTAGGCTACATGTCATGTACTTACTTGTCATATTGTTCATTTCCATCAAATCCATCCCAAAACCTTCGAGATGGAACTGTCCGACCCTTCTTATCTCTACCAAATGTTTCAACATACCAACCACCTATGTCATGCATGTCACAACGAGGCTCAAACAGCCAAAATCTGTTGCAACCATTTACATGGAGCAAATTAAAATAAAAAACTAAAGAGAAAATTGTCTGTTGGCAACAGTAATTCATCCATCATTGTAGGATAAAATGAAATGAAGCTGCTCACTTGCTTGGTGGCAATCGGGCTCTGCTGCATCTGCATTCACCAATAGAAACTCTATCTCCTACTCCATACCAGTGCATATGCTTCACCTGAATTTTTTTTTACAGAATTCATTAGTACTATATGATTAACTAACATGAACAGTAACCCATAGGGCATGCATTAATAATTCTCAATGAAAATGACATGCATAGTCAACAGGAAAAACTAGTATTATCAATTGTCCCATCTGTTGCCATCCCTTACTTTGCAACATAAATAAATTCACCTCAGGCCAGGATTGAATGGAAAACCACCCGAGGACAAAAAAATAGGTTTAATAAATATCAGTTACATTTCCACAACAATCTGAAAACTATCAATCGTCTTCATGAAAGGTGTTCCAGCAAGCTACCAGCATAGCCTAGAAAATACTTATAGAATTGTGGCAAGATATCCATGCGCTCATAAATGGATCTAGATGGTAAAACTCAAACAATGACATGCAAGGATAAAATACTAAACAGGGCTATTGGAGCTATTAAATTAAAACAAATCAATGTAATTAGAGTATTCATGATACACAGGGAAATAAAGACATTTATCTTCCTCACGAGCTATAAAGAGGAGACGGGTCTTCTTTCTGTTCATTGACAATTCCAATTCCCAGTATGGTCATAGAGGGATATTTGATACTTATGTAAGAGACACCAATAACCAATCCCAACTAGTTTGGGATTGAGGCTTTATGTTGCATTTATTCAAGAGACATTAATCATGCAGGGACCCGGTACTCTCTGTCATTCCATGTAAAATAAATAGCATATAAAACTAGGATTATCAAGAAGAGGCACAGAACAAAAAGTTTAATTTGTATCTTTTGCATAATGGGAAGGGAAAAAAAAGAGAATACAAACAGGAGAATAACACTACAAACCATCAAAGTTCTATGATTCATTATCACATGAGTTTTGGTACCGCGGCCATCATAGACAAAGCATGATCCCTCTTCAGGACAGCTGCCCAGTCCTTCTATAGTTCCTAGTGGAATCCTTGCACCAGCAGAACCATTCAAAAGAGATTCCTTGTAAAAACCTTTGCTAGCATGCACAAAGTCATCGTCCGAGTTAAGAAAAACATGTATCTGATCTTGTGCATCTTCATTCTGTACTACTCTGTCATCCTGGTTTTTAGGAGGAACTCTAGTTGCCACAGCCACTACCCTTCCAGAAACATACAGTTCTAAATCTTCATATGCATCTGATTTATCACTAACACTATTCCCTGGATTCATCTGAGAAATTCCAGCATCGTCCACCACATCAGAGTTTTTCAAGACACGTGTATCCTCAACAGATTTACAGACTCCCAAACCAAAAGACGCAAAGGCATTTTTTAATTTTTTAGTAGAGGCAGAAGATAATTTAGGAATCTTGTTGGCCAGGCAGACCATTCCAAAAAGATCACGACCTGAAACCAAATGCAGAACCTCAGGGGTTTCATAGACAGACCTTTCCTCCGCCTCAAACCGATCAGGAAGAAGATCCATAGACTCAATTACAGGTCCATAATAAGCTGCATGTATGGCTGAATAAAAATCAGCTTCAAGTACATCAAAATAACCAGTTCCAACCACCACCTCTCTCTGAGACAATATATCATTTATAGCCAATCTATACCACTTTAACCACTCAACAACTTCCATCTCTTTATTCATAGTCATTCGTGATTCGTATCTGTACATTGTCGAACCTTGTCTCGGCACTATCACTCTCTTTCTCTGAGATAGCAAATAACTGTCATAGTGCGCCCTCTTTTCAGAGTCCGAAAGAATCTGCAATTAAAAATAATTTCTACATTCTCAACTAAAATTAAAATACTTTCTAGAAAAATCATTCTCGACTATAATTAAAATGCATATAATTTCTACAGAAAATCATTCTCAACCACAATTAATTTAATTTCTAAAACGCACCTGAAAAAGCGTTCATCAAAAACGAAAAATCCACTCTCGGTAATAAATTATCAAATTCAACAAAGAAATGATACTAATAAATAAGATCAGAAAAAAAAACAAATAGAGGCCTGGAAGAAGACTAGGAACCTCATAAGCAGCTAGGATTTGGATGAAACGATGAGAATTAAAGGCGTTTGAGTGACGAGCGAGGTCTGGGTGAGTTTGCTTCGCTAATTTATGAAACGAAGCTTTGATATCTGCCAATGAGCTGCTCTCCGAAACTCCTAAGATATCATACGCGTTCTCTCCAGTGAACTCAGGCCGAGTCGACTTGGAGCTGCTGCTCAACCACCGACCTCCATGACTCGAATTCAGAGATAAGACTATATAACTGTACTTCATTTTATTGTTGCTGTAACTTGATTGAATCGAAATTAAGTAAATAATTCTTTTTCACTTCCTGCTTTGAATTGCGTTTTAGTTTCTTTTCTTTTATTTCTTCTTTTTTTCCCCGGAAAATGGTGATGATGCTCGGACTCTAGCGGCTACGCCTCCGTCAGATTGGTGATGAGGTATGATAAGTTGACACTCGAAAGCATGGAAATTGAAACGTGTCGGTTTTTCATTTTCGTGTGTTTTTACTCCATTTCCTTTGTATTCTTTAAAATTGTTTTAATTTATGAAAAAAAGAAGATTGGGTAACAATAAGAAATGCTTTTTCTCTAGCATTTGAGGATTAGAGGCATCAAAGTAAAATTAATCATATTTTTAACAAACCTATATATGTTTTTTTTATCCCTCGTACCATATATTTATACTATATTATCATGGCCTAACAAAAAACAAGTTACAAGCATTCTTGTAAATTATATCATAATAAACCCTATCTTTATAATTCCCTATAAAAAAAAATTAAATCTTTCAGTTATTGTTATCTTTGGTTCCTTTTTAATCTAACCGATAGTGTAAGGTTTTAAGGTGTTTCTCAATATTTAAACCCAATTTAACATTGATTTCCTTACCAATAATATTCTCGCAGCTAGCATATCAATAATAAGGCCAAAAACATGTTGGTTTACCGTGCACTTGGTAGGAAAATGTTTGTGCTATTGTGTTTCATCTTTTTCGTGTAAAAAGAAACCCTCTCACCCATATAGGTATCACTATTATTATCTCTAAATTCACCATTACCATCAGTTTTATAGAACTTTTTACGAATATAATTGTGTATCCTTTTATAACTTTTCATTTTCATGCTCAACCACGTTTAAAGGCTTCCTCTAAGGATATACATTGAATTTATGCCCTTCCTGATTATATCTATAACACTTTATTAAAGGCATTTTGGCTTAAAGGGTTATCTCTTTTATGGTTAACCATGTTAGGAATTATTTGGGGCTTATTTTTATCATAGCTAAAGCTAACAGTAGCTTGCTTGGATTGAATTTTTATTTGTGGCAGATTAACTTTCTTAGCAAAAGAGGGATCAAGAATTCATTATCCCTTTTACATACTATCAACTAAAAAACTTCAACAAAACCATCCTCTTTTTTCAATAACATTACCCATATTAATCTTCACCCATTACCAAGAGTAATAGCCTCTATTGTAACCTCCACCCACACTAACAAACTAAAACAACACCATTCCCATTTGAACCTACACAATCTCTCCATCTTAAAATTGATATTCCAAGATATTAATGGTCTCCATATGATAATTAGATAAAAATCCCTTCTATCTCAATCACTATCTTAGCTATTCTAAAATCGCATACCAGATTACCCTTGCACCAAAAGTCATCTTTATTTTCCCTATTTCATTTTTAAGAAACATCTCCGATTATCCAAAACTCAGCCACTATCTCTTCCCAGCCTTACAGACAACCTTTGATTTAACAAATCTGACTACCTAAAAGTTTATTTGGTATTCCAGCCACTTAATTCTTAGACCTAATCAATACCAAATCAAATAATTTATCTTAATAATTAAAACTCATATCTTTTTTCTCTATCATCTTCATTCATTACTCATCCCATATCTATCATCTTCATTCATTACTCATCCCATATCTATCATCTTCATTCATTACCCATCCCAAATCCAATAACACCTAAATTGTATCTAACCTAATATCAGTTTCAACCTACCTCACTATGATGGGATCAAGTTACGTTATGAGCAACCGATTATGATTAATGAGAAAAGGATAACCATCATTTATCATAATCAACTTTAACAAAAAAGGATGGATATGACATATGGTAAGAAAGCTTGAAACCATATATATATATATTATAGATAACAAAGAGAGAAATACAAAACCCTCTAAACAAAGAGCAAAAAACAACTCATCTTTGTTTTTTCATCCATAGAGAAGAGATGGAATAAAGGGAAAAGATGGTGAGGAACCTATAATATTTCACTTTTAAGGATATTTTGGGTATTAAATTAATAATAACAACAAACTTGTAATATTGAAAACTTTTTTATTTTTACAAATTCTTGATTCATTATATAAAATGATATTAATTATTCAAATAGTAGTATAAAAAATGTATTTTAAAAAATAAATGGAGAAAAATATCATTGCAAGTCAAAACTCAAAACATAGAAGGATATCCTCTTGAAAACCTAACCCGACAACAAGAATCATCCTTTTTGACTCTTGGAATACCAACAACCGATAACTTTTTCTTTCATTAGCAATTTTGTCACGAACTGGAAAAGGAAGAGGTGAAGATTAACAGGGGACTGAAATATGATTTTGAAATTCAAATTACCTGTAACACAAAACGACTGTGTTTGTGTAGTTCTTCTATTTTATTCCAGTAGTTAGCCACGTAGACGATGCCAAGCTGACACGTGCATGGTCTGTCTTTAAATTCCCTAAATGTTATGAGCAGAACACAAGAAAAATATAGCAAGAATTCAGAATCTCTCCCCTGTCCTTTCTGTCACACGCAGAAAGCATTTCTTCTTCTTGCCTTCTTCCTTGAACCTCCTTCTTCTTCCCCAGCTCCCTCAGTTTTTTCTCCCCTGTTTCCTCAAGAATTTCTAACCTGCTGCAAATTGGTATCAGAGCCACGTCTTTGGACTCAGAAAAATGGCACCAGAAACCAGGTCCCAAGACGTTCGAAGGATGGATGATTCTCTGGAAGCTGCTAATAAGAGGGTTAATGGGGTTGAGATCAAACTACATGGTCAATCGGAGGACTTAGCCCAACTGAAGACCATGATGAAAGAAATGGTTGCGCAACAAATCGCCATTAACCAAGCCCTACAGAACTTAACTGGAGAGGCAAGTTCTTCTCAGAACACTCGCACTCACCAATCCCTTAATACTGCCAACAACTCAGGCTGGATGAGGGAGGGAACCCAATCTACCTACCAGTCACGACGACCCCGGAGAGACTTCCCTACTTTTAAGGGGGAAGAAGTGCATAAATGGTTGTACAAATGCAACCAATACTTCGACCTAGAAGAAATACCAGAAGCTGATAAATTGAAACTGGCCTCGTATTATCTGGATGGTATGGCTCTATACTGGCACCAGAACTACACGAGGAATTTAGTGGGAAATGAGGTTACTTGGGCAGAGTATGTAGACACCCTGTGTTGTCGGTTTGGAGAGCAAAAAGGACCTCCTAGAAGAACTCACCGAGCACAAGCAGGAAGGGGACCTTGAAGAGTACATCAGAGACTTTGATGTATTATGCAACAGGGCACAAATCTCTGAGAAGCAAGCCATGGTGTTTTTCTTGGGAGGACTGGTCGTAGAAATCAAAAACTTGGTGAAAATGTTCGAACCCAAATCCCTCAAGCAAGCACATAACCTCACTAGACTGCAGAACAATACTCTCACCCACCGAAAGGTAAATACCCACTACCTAAGATCCTAGAATCATATGAATCCCAATCCCCAACATATGAAACAGGATTGTCCTGCAACCTTCCCCAAGACGAATCCCATTCCTTACAAAAACCCAACCCAAGCCTTACTGTCCCACTCCTACGAACCCTATTCCCGACCACCACAATACATCTTCCAGCCACATCCCATCGAGACCAATCATAACCAAGGAAATGTATGAGGGGAGGGCCAAGGGCCTCTGTTTTTGGTGTGATGAGAGGTTTGACATGGGCATAAGTGTAGAAACCGAAGGATGTACTCCTTATACATAGTAGATGATGATGGAGACAATATGGAGGAGGAGACGATGGAGATTCCCTCACTGTCACCTTGAGGACAAGGTTGATTTCATGGACGGGGCATTCTCACGAACAGGAAAAGGAAGAGGTGAAGATTAATAAGGGACTGAAATATGATTTTGAAATTCAAATTACCTGTAACACAAAACGACTGTGTTTGTGTAGTTCTTCTATTTTATTCTAGTAGTTAGCCACGTAGACGATGCCAAGCTGGCACGTGCATGGTCTGTCTTTAAATTCCCTAAATGTTATGAGCAGAACACAAGAAAAATATAGCAAGAATTCAGAATCTCTCCCCTGTCCTTTCTGTCACACGCAGAAAGCATTTCTTCTTCTTGTCTTCTTCCTTCAACCTCCTCCTTCTTCCCCAGCTCCCTCAGTTTTTTCTCCTCTGATTCCTCAAGAATTTCTAACTTGCAGCAAATTGTCACGAACTGGAAAAGGAAGAGGTGGAGATTAACAGGGGACTGAAATATGATTTTGAAATTCAAATTACCTGTAACACAGAACGACTGTGTTTGTGTAGTTCTTCTATTTTATTCCAGTAGTTAGCCATGTAGACGATGCCAAGCTGGCTCGTGCATGGTCTGTCTTTAAATTTCCTAAATGTTATGAGCAGAACACAAGAAAAATATAGCAAGAATTCAGAATCTCTCCCCTGTCCTTTCTGTCACACGCAGAAAGCATTTCTTCTTCTTGCCTTCTTCCTTCAACCTCCTTCTTCTTCCCCAGCTCCCTCAGTTTTTTCTCCCCTGTTTCCTCAAGAATTTCTAACCTGCAGCAAATTGTCACGAACTGGAAAAGGAAGAGGTGGAGATTAACAGGGGGCTGAAATATGATTTTGAAATTCAAATTACCTGTAACACAGAACGACTGTGTTTGTGTAGTTCTTCTATTTTATTCCAGTAGTTAGCCATGTAGACGATGCCAAGCTGGCTCGTGCATGGTCTGTCTTTAAATTTCCTAAATGTTATGAGCAGAACACAAGAAAAATATAGCAAGAATTCAGAATCTCTCCCCTGTCCTTTCTGTCACACGCAGAAAGCATTTCTTCTTCTTGTCTTCTTCCTTCAACCTCCTTCTTCTTCCCCAGCTCCCTCAGTTTTTTCTCCTCTGATTCCTCAAGAATTTCTAACCTGCAGCAAATTGTCACGAACTGGAAAAGGAAGAGGTGGAGATTAACAGGGGACTGAAATATGATTTTGAAATTCAAATTACCTGTAACACAGAACGACCGTGTTTGTGTAGTTCTTCTATTTTATTCCAGTAGTTAGCCATGTAGACGATGCCAAGCTGGCTCGTGCATGGTCTATCTTTAAATTCCCTAAATGTTATGAGCAGAACACAAGAAAAATATAACAAGAATTCAGAATCTCTCCCCTGTCCTTTCTGTCACACGCAGAAAGCATTTCTTCTTCTTGTCTTCTTCCTTCAACCTCCTTCTTCTTCCCCAGCTCCCTCAGTTTTTTCTCCCCTGTTTCCTCAAGAATTTCTAACCTGCAGCAAATTGGTATCAGAGCCACGTCTTTGGACTCAGAAAAATGGCACCAGAAACCAGGTCCCAAGACGTCCGAAGGATGGATGATTCTCTGGAAGTTGCTAATAAGAGGGTCAATGGGGTTGAGATCAAACTACATGGTCAATCGGAGGACTTAGCCCAACTGAAGACCATGATGAAAGAAATGGTTGCGCAACAAATCACCATTAACCAAGCCCTACAGAACTTAACTGGAGAGGCAAGTTCTTCTCAGAACACTCGCACTCACCAATCCCTTAATACTGCCAACAACTCAGGCTGGATGAGGGAGGGAACCCAATCTACCTACCAGTCACGACGACCCCGGAGAGACTTCCCTACTTTTGAGGGGGAAGAAGTGCACAAATGGTTGTACAAATGCAACCAATACTTCGACCTAGAAGAAATACCAGAAGCTGATAAATTGAAACTGGCCTCGTATTATCTGGATGGTATGGCTCTATACTGGCACCAGAACTACACGAGGAATTTAGTGGGAAATGAGGTTACTTGGGCAGAGTATGTAGACGCCCTGTGTTGTCGGTTTGGAGAGCAAAAAGACCCCCTAGAAGAACTCACCGAGCACAAGCAGGAAGGGGACCTTGAACGAGTACATCAGAGACTTTGATGTATTATGGAACATGGGCACAAATCTCCGAGAAGTAAGCCCTGGTGTTTTTCTTGGGAGGACTGGTCGTAGAAATCAAAAACTTGGTGAAAATGTTCGAACCTAAATCCCTCAAGCAAGCATATAACCTAGCTAGACTGTAGAACAATACTCTCACCCACCGAAAGGTAAATACCCACTACCCAAGATCCCAGAATCATATGAATCCCAATCCACAGCATATGAAACAAGATTATCCTGCAACCTTCCCCAAGATGAATCCCATTCCTTACAACAACCCCAACCCAAGCCTTAGTGCCCACTCCTACGAAGCCCTATTCTCGACCACCACAATACATCTTCCAGCCATATCCCATCGAGACCCATCAGAACCAAAGAGATGGATGAAAGGAGAGCCAAGGGGCTATGTTTTTGGTGTGATGAGAAGTTCATGCCAGGGCATCGGTGCAGGAACTGTAGGCTATACTCATTGTGTATTGTGGAAAATGATGAAGATGACTCAGAAGAAGAAGAGTCAATGGAAGCCATGAATGTTGAAGCCCTTATTCCCCATCTATCCCTCCAGGCAATCTAGGGAACTTCGGGTTGTCAAACCATTAAAGTGTGGGGAAGGATACACCGACACCCCATCTTTATCTTAATAGATTCTGGAAGTACTCACAACTTTCCTTCACACAGAGGTGGCAAGCAAGCTAGGATGCCCCATGACACCCATAAAACCCATGGAAGTTGAGGCACCAAACGGGGGCACCATGTCTTGCATGGCAATTGTAAAGACCTGCAGTGGAAGATGCAGGGAGTTAAGTTCCAAGCAGATGTATTTGTGATGAAACTGCAGAACTACGATATGGTGTTAGGCATTCAATGGTTAAAACTGTTGGGGAATGTGTTGTCTAACTACAAAGAATGATGGGTCTCATTTGTGTGGCATGGAAGAGAGGTGATGCTAAAGGGGGAGAACCCTAAGGTGTCTCAATCCTTACGGCTAGAGGAGTTAAATGGACTGTTGAGCACAGAGTCCCTACTATCAAAAGTAAACCTATGCAGTTTGAGGATTACGGGAGAAACTGGTCCTAAATGTTAGGCTCAGGAGGGACACCATGAGATCCCAACCACAGAGAACTCACCCTTACGGGTGTTGATAACAACCTACAGGCATATGTTACCCCCGGCTAGGAGACATGATCATAGGATACCCCTGCATGATGAGAAGCAGATTGTCAATTTGAGGTCCTATAGATACTCGGGACTACAAAAGGATACACTGGAGACCTTGGTGGCTGAAATGCTAGAAACTGGCATGGTGCAGCCCAGCACAAGTCCTTTTGCCTCTCCAGTGGTGTTGGTGAAAAAGAAAGATCAAACTTGGAGGTTTTGTGTCGACTACCGAGCCCTCAACAAACTCACTGTCAAAGATAAGTATTCTATTCCCATAATTGATGAATTGCTAGAAGAACTAGAAGGGGCAGTAGTTTTTTTGAAAATTGATCTAAGGGCAGGATACCATCAAATTCGCATGGTTTCGGAAGATGTTTTTAATACAACATTTAGAACCCACAACGGCCATTATGAATTCCTCGTCATGCCCTTTGGCGTATCTAATGCACCTGCCACATTTCAAAGTTTAATGAATGATATTTTTCGCGAACATTTGAGAAAATTCATTCTAGTCTTCTTTGATGACATATTGGTTTATAGTAAAGGCATGACAGAACATTTGCATCACCTAAGGCTGGTTTTTGAATTGTTAAGTACTCATCAACTGGTGGCTAAGGAGAGCAAATGCGTATTTGGTACAAACCAAATAGAATACCTAGGTCATGTGATTACTAAAGAAAGGGTGGCCATAGACCCTCACAAGGTGGCAGCAATATTACAGTGGCCTATACCGAACTCCCTTTAAACAACTTAGAGGGTTCTTGGGGCTGACAGGGTACTATAGGAGGTTTGTGCAGGGATATGAGACAATTTGCAGACCCCTTACCCAGCTATTGCAGAAGGATTCTTTTGCGTGGATAGAGAAGTCTACCTTGGCATTTGATGAACTTGAAAAAACAATGTCCCAACCACCGGTGTTAGCCTTGCCAAACTTCGACAAGACATTTGTGGTTGAAACAGATGCCTTCGGAGTGGGAATAGGAGCAGTACTAATGCAAGAAGGGCACCCCATTGCATTCGTAAGCAAGGCATTAGGTCCAAGACAGCTATGCCTCTCCACATATAAAAAGGAGTTGTTATCTATTGTTTATGCTGTTACGAAGTGGAAGCACTACCTATGGGGCAGAAGGTTACTTATCAGAACCGACCATTCCAACCTCAAATTTCTGCTAAACCAGAAGACTACCCATGTGGCGCAATAGGTATGGCTGACCAAACTTTTAGGGTTTGACTATGAAATCGAGTACAGGAGAGTTAAAGATAATCTCGCAGCAGATGCTCTCTCCAGGATCTCCCACAATGAGTTGAGTGCCCTAACTCTCTCATCAATTTCCACCAAGGTCATGGATGACATTAAGAAGACGTGAGAAACAAACCCCCACCTCCAACAGCTGATAACAGAATTAACTGCAGATGCTAGCTCACATCCAAGTTATTCTTGGATCAATGGCACCCTTATCAAGAAAAGGGAAGGTAGTGGTGGGACAAGACCCAAGCTTGCAGACGCAACTCATCAAACTCTACCATGACTTCAGTTGTGGGGGGCCATTCGGGAGCCACAACAACTTCAAAGAAAATAGGACAGATGTTCTATTGGAATAAAATGCAAAAGTTGGTAAGGCAGTACGTGAGGGAATGTCCAGTTTGTCAACAAAACAAAACTGAAAATGTCAAGACCCCAAGACTACTACAGCCCTTACCCATACCGTATGCTCCCTTCATAGACATTAACATGGATTTTATCGAGGGGCTACCAAAATCAGAAGGGAAAAAGGTAATTTTCAGTGGTGGTTGACAGGTTTAGCAAATATGCTCATCTTATGGCCCTAGCTCACCCTTTTTCTGCAGTTACGGTAGCCAAGGTATTTATAGATAATGTCTATAAATTGCATGGGATGTCGACCACAATTGTGAGTGACAGGGATAGCATTTTTCTCAGTTTTTGATTTCGACCACCAGTCCTTCCAAGAAAAACACCAGGGCTTGCTTCTCGGAAATTTGTGCCCCTGATTCCATAATACATCAAAGTCTCTAATGTACTCTTCAAGGTCCCCTTCCTGCTTGTGCTCGGTAAGTTCTTCTAGGGAGGTCTTTTTGCTCTCCAAACCGAAAACACAGGGCGTCTACATACTCTGCCCAAGTAACTTCATTTCCCACTAAATTCCTCGTGTAGTTCTGGTGCCAGTATAGAGCCATATCATCCAGATAATACGAGGCCAATTTCAATTTATGGAACAGGGCATCGGAGACTTCCTCGTGTACTCTTCAGGTTCCAATATTCGTAATCTAGTTTAGCTTAATATTATAAATTCATGGCAGCTTCTGTTCTGTTTGCTCTCTCTACCCCTCATCGCCCCTCTTCTCTTCTCTTCTCCCGTTGACAAGTCAAAACATGCAGGCATCATAGTTTTTTTTTTATAAAATTCCTTGCGGCATGCAAAAATCTATGCAATTGACCACCAAAGAACATAGCAGACAACCATGTTCATCTCAAGAAGCTCTGCATCACTAATCAATATCCACATCTTTCTCAAGATACTACTACTCTAAATAGTGGATTTGAACATCAAATGTGTATAAAAAGAAAAGCGCCCCGGATTGATGTTTATTAACGTGATTAATTATTTCAGAAAATAGGAAAAAAATGGTTATTTTTAATATCGAGAGTGTAAAGTCAACGTGAAGCTTACTTCTAACATCGAGAGCATCAAGTCATCTTGAAATAAAAAAACAGTAACTAGTAGTGAAGACGAATAAAAACAACGTACGGTTGTACCCTACTTTTCGAATACCATGGATCATGCTCAATACATTCTCAAAACAGCAACTACTGCTACTGCTACGCCTAGGATTTTGATTTTTGAAAATATTTAGTCTATTTGAACTGTTTGCTGATGGTTATAGCAAGAATCTTGGAGGATCGAGAACGTTGTGAGCAAAATGACATGATTAGATGTTGTTGTTGTGGTGTTGTGATCTGAATTAAGAATCCAGGACCATTGATCACTCAAACTTGAAAAGAAAGGAAATGGGGAGGGGGGCTCTCTTTCAACTTGTTTCTGATTAAGATAGCGACAAAATGAAGCAAAGAGAAAAAACAGAATGCTCCTCGTCCTCACACTTAATTAGCTGTTCTGATCGATCATAGGGTAAATTATAATGTTGGAGTGAAATTAAGACCCTTTATGTTCTTCCATCTAATTTTAAAACTTCAGCTGTAACGCCCTTAATGTTCTCACTTTGTTGAATCTAATTTGGTGTTTTGCTCGCAAAACTAAGAAAACTCTTTGAAATAAATTAATCCCAAATATTTCATTCATTCTTGCTGCAGACTTTATCTCCAGAAATTACGCCTTCTGATCATTCACTCTGAGTTGCCCATCTTTTATATATAATATACATGCTAACGACAAACTAAATGAACTAGGGCACATATATATACATATATATATATATATATATATGCTAACGACAAAACTAATGAACTAGGGCATATATATCTATATATATATATATATATATATATATATAAATGTACATATGTCAAGATGTGAACTTAACTGTTTGTGGATCATATGCCCACGAATCATGCTAAAAAAGAAAGACATTAAAATGAACTTTGTTTACTTTAATATGTAGAGGCAGTAACATTATTGAACCAAGTTCCAATACATCCATGGTCAAAATATGGGACTAATCATGCCTTTCATGCAGTTACAGATTTCATTTTGGTAGCCGCATTTTCTTGAGACCACCCCGGCTGTACTTGTATGAACTTACTTTGGGATTTCTACTACGCTTTTTTGAGTTGGAAACTAACTGAAAAGCAGGCTTTAATGTTTATGTATTACGGTGCATGTTGCTGTTTAATAGATTATATTTGAAAACAATGATCTTCGATTGGCTTCATATGGAGGGGACCAGGGCAGGTTTCTTGGCTCTAAAGGGATCTAATTCTAACTCTAAATGGAGACCATCATGACTGACTCGACTCCTGATCTGCAATTCAAGACTCTTTTCTATAATCTGGATGCATTTGGTTTAATTTTGAAGTCTCTTCTTTTCATAAATATTGTTATTTGAATCCTTCACCTGATCAGACTCATGGGTATATGGCTATTCCAGTCCGGTCCACTGACCATTTCTAGTATAATTGACTTTTGAGTGCGGCTGCTCTAAAGCTAGAAGAATGTTTTACAGAGAGGGATATATACTCTAATATTTCGTTTCCTTTTCAAGACTTGTTAATTCCAACTTGGTTTCATTTCCATTAAAATAATTCTGCCCACCTGTGATTATGATTCAGCCTTGTTTTGGACCTTTCGGACGTTACTTTATTAGTGGCTGCTGTTTACTTAAAGTTTCATTACCTCCCCCCCACCCACATAGGCTATATATCAACTTGCATGTTAAGTATACCACTCCACCACAAAGAATTCAGACACAAAAACAAAAACTCGACTCTACTGATCATCGCACAAACCTCCAATGGAGTCACAATCTCAGAAAGATTCACTTCACAGAGCTAGCTCAGAATGTACCAATCCTTCATGTTTCTTCTGCTCCATGAATGAACAAGACCTGTCTCTCAAAAAAGCCAAACTTTGCTCGATGTTTCAGAGAAATGCCTCAGAGAGATGACCAAGAACATGTCTTGGTCTTACGTGGGATCTGGAACATTGCCATGACTCAACCTGATGATCCTGAATTCCCATCCCTTGGCATCTTCGAGTGCATGGGAAAACTGATCCAAAGAGCCGTTAAAGATAGACAATGGCTTCTTAGAGATCAAAACATCTATATCCCATACTATGCAGCACATATTATCGGTTCATATACCATGAACAAAGTTCAGTTTGCCGAGAAAGCAGTTAACTCGAGTGTGGTTTTGCCTCTAATAGAGCTTCTGAGAGGCAAAATCAGCTGGGTTGAGCAAAGAGTTGCGGTTCGATCACTGGGCCACTTGGCTAGCCATGCGACAACCTTCGAAGCCATTGCTGAGCATGAGGTTGAAATCATAAAGTTGGCCATGGAAATATCTTGCAATTGCATCAAAACTGTCTATAGAAGGTTTGTCGGTGTCAAGGATAGCAAGAGAGTGAAGTATCATTCGGACCTGCTTACAACTGGGCTTGGAGACTTGGAGATTGAGAACAGAAAGGCTGAGGAATGGGCCAGTCAGTTACAGTGCTGGTCTTTGTACCTCTTAAACTGCTTCGCCTGCAAAGGAAGATCACTAAATCTTATCTGCAACAAACACTTCTTGAAGGAGCTGTGCGGCATGTGGGGTGGCTTGGCAAACTGCGCATCGCCTGGTGGAATAGGATGCATCAGAACTCTGTGCGACTTCAAGGCTGGAAGAGAAAGTTTAGCGAATTCCAAAGAGGTGATGGAGATTTTATGCAATACCTCAAGATCTTCTGATGATTGGCAGTACATGGCTATTGACTGTCTTCTCTTACTTCTAAAAGACACAGATACAAGATACATAGTCATACACACTGCAGCTTCGTCTCTTGCTGATTTGGTTGAGCTAAGAAGCCTCAAAGAAAGAAAAAAAGTTGGAGAAGCGATAACACAGGCACTCTTACAGGATTACCATAAGATCAAATATGGTGACTTGAAATTGAGCAGCCAAGATGCTGAGAGAGCATTGAAGGAGACATGGGATTTGATGGTAGAGAGAAGAAAGAGAGAGGAGCTGATGTCTGAAGAGGAACTGAAAGAGAGAAAAGATTTGGTGGGCATGCTGAAACAGGAAGGAAACAAAAAGTTTTGGTCTGGCCAGATTGAAAAAGCTGTCACCACATACACAAAAGCCCTGGATTTGTGCCCATTGAAGATGAGAAAAGAAAGAATAGTTCTGTATAGTAATAGAGGTCAGAGTTATTTGCTTCTTCACAACGCTGAAGCTGTAATCAGTGACACAACTAGAGCCTTGTGCCTATCCAGTACTGCCAGTCCTCACAGGAAGAGCCTCTGGAGAAGGGCACAGGCTTATGATATGAAAGGGTTAGCCAAGGAAAGCTTGATGGACTGCTTAATGTTCATCCATGGACGCATGAAAGCTGAGAAAACCAAGCATGCCAAGATCCCATACTTCGCAGCACGTATGATTCACAAGCAAATGAATGCCACGTGGCTTTTCTCAACTGTTGCCAAGTCAAAAAACAAAGATGATGCTGGAGTAGAGAAACCGAGAGTAGGAGAGCATGGAGAGGACCTGTGCCAAGTGACAGAAGAGATCAAAGAGAGAAATGGTGAGTGGTAACCTTAAGATTCTTAAAATGCTATTATCATTTCATTTAATCTATTTTTAATCTCCTTCATCCTAGCTAGTCCAAGAAGAATTTGGTATATAAGCCGCTAGCTTTTAATACTAACAGGATTGGACTGTATCAGCCTAGATAGTTATTCGATCAAAATACTCGTTAAGATTGCATTATGGATTGACTTTTCATATGTCCGTAAACCATAAATTGGCTTTGTTCTTTCCCGGATTCAGCTCCAGATGGATCGTTTACGGAAGGGAAACGGATAAGTAGAAGCAGGAAAGATAGGTCAAGGCAGGAAAGGACGCTGCTAGTAGCCATGACTGCTGAATTGGCAGCTCAAAATGCAGCGAGAAGTGTTGAACTGCTGTGTAAATCCGAGAAATGAACTTGGAAGCTTCAGGGCAGATCAACGTCTTTTTGTATGGTCATGTCCATATTAATTATATATATATGTAAGAAAATGAGAGACATGGACTTGCTTATTATTGTAACGAGCTAGAGCTAGCATAAATTAAAAGCACTGTCATGTAGCTACTACTGTCCACGCCTTCAAAACTGTCTTTGTCGATGATACCTGAAGGTCATTTAAATTTTATAGCTTGTTGCTTCAAATTCATTGATGGTTATGGATTATGACCGTTATCTAGTGACGACCCAATTTCCCACCTAAAAAATCCGACCGAAATCTTTTCTAAAACCTAATCTAGATCTTGCATGCCGGATATCTTACCTAACTCGCTAATTGTTCTCTACTGTTGAATTATGGAGAAAGTGGTAATCAATACTGTTCATCTCCCATTAATATAAACGGGTGATTTTAAAGTTCATTGACGCTGGCTGGCTGGCTCCATCGTGGATGCTGGGTGTGTTCATTCACAGTGACCCTTCCCTTACAGATCAAGTTGACTTATTTGGTGACCTCGTGTAAATTTTTATCCTGGTGGCGGGTCTGGACTGCCTATGGACTAGGGAAAGCGATGGTGAATCCTAGCCCTTCCCATACATGGACAAATCAATGCATACAAAACAAACATATAAAAAACGAGCTGCTTGGTGAAATATTATTATATTAAAGCCAGCTACACCTTATATTTAACTCTCCACATGGCTGTTTATCTAAATATATAGAGTACAGGCGGTGGCACAGTTCTCGGCAGGAAGATGCAGCACCAACATGATAGTATCAGGCAGAAGTCATTAGCAGGTGCTCAAAACAAGCCATAGAAAATGTCGATCAAATACAATCATTACCAAGCCAAATGAAACACAACGACAAAGCTAATTATTTATATCCCAACGAGCCCACTTGTGCAAACATGAGCATTTATTTTTAAATTAATGGAGAACTGCAACGGTTAAAACTTTGAAACTACGTTATTCTAAAACGCTGTACAACACATAATGTTGGCAAGATTGTTGAATTGGTGTGGTATGCAATGAGGATGTTTTGTCTAATTGCGGGAGATTCTGGTCCACCATCAACATCAAGAGAGTACTTCATTCCAGGGAAGAGCACCACATCGCTTCGCTCACTGCATTGAGGTTGAAGTTGCGCAGGTTAGAATGCTTGTTAGAACCATTCGTATGCTCAGAAACAGAACGCTATTTACGTGTTTTGAGTTTTGCACATCGTTAATAGTTAGCGAATCAACAAGTCACAATACGTAATTTTTCTAGCAGAAACAGAGACACCTCATCTACCATTTGATGACAACTGTCTGTCAGTCTTAAAATGCCAAGGGATCAATTATATGGAGTCACTTCCATGGGGTAATCAAGTGTTCATTCATGAATAACCCCTCAAACGTGTAATGCAACTAACTTACCTGCTCTGGATTCGTAGGAGCTCAATCATCGTAGGAGCTCAGAGCAGCAACTACAGATCCTGTTGTTGCCAAAGTCGATGCAACATCTGGATAATCTTTCCAGGATGTCGTAATCTTGAGAGAAGGATACAGCCAGCTCTTAATGGATTCTGCAAAGGAGTTAGGATTAAAATTCAGAATGGCTTCCCAGTCCACTTGTATGCCCTTTGGGATTTTCCCTGTAAACTCCATATTTGCGGCAAGAAGTAATCCAAGCAGAACAGAAAACCCAACAACAGCAGAGCCTCTAGACATTGGCATAAAATTGTACCTAAAAAACATCCCGGAAATCATTACACAGAACCTTAACTTATCCAAGATAAATTATCTCAACACAATTAACATAAATGTATCATACCAGTAATACGTCATCCTTAGAATTGCATCTCTAACATTTTCAAGGACATCAAAATCAGTTGACCCATAAGTTTCACCGCAATAAGCATTGCACACAGCCTGCAAATCCAAACCCACGAATCTCAAAGTTGTTTAACATAAAAGGCTACCGGTCTGCTTATTGGGGATAGAGTCTAAGGAAAGAACCCACATCTGCTAAGGAAAGTAATCGCAATTCCACCAAGTTGTAGCTTCGTACAGTAGTGTTGCTAATTTTAGGACCCTATCAAGCAGGGCATGTATAAACTCGGTGCATTAAAATTTATTAAACTTGATCATACTACAGCTCCAACCAGAAGAGTTACAACATCAAAAAATAGCCAGAATGGATGGTATAAAGGCTTGAAGTACAGTTACAATGGTGTCTTGGTGGTAAAAGACCACTCTCACAAGTCAAACCCAAATCTCGAAGTCCTCCTTTGTCATTCAACCACTAAGGAAAGCATCCGCTAGAATTGTCAATTAAGCACATAGTTCTCAAAGCTACCTTGTGATAAACACCACAGGTAGAAAAGAACCTAAAAGGAAACAGACATAGCTTCTTCTACTCCATTTTTAAAAGGCTAGCACATCTTCAGTTTCTATTTGGAATCAATTGAAAGTAGCATAAGCTCCGTTAGAATGTCAGAAATGACACACGGACCATTTTCAAAAAATACAGATGAGCTAATCAAAACAGATAGAATATTTGGTAGAGAAACGAAAGCATGATAAGTAAACATGCCAAGAGTTTTGGTCTACTAATTTGAGGACTTGGTTGACTTACTTCCCATGCCATTGCCATTTCTGCATCAAAATCATTCCATCTAGATGGCATACAAGGTGTTCTGATTGCAAAGTCAAATCCACCTTCAGCCCTGAAAGAATCATTTAATATTTCCCCATAAAAAAAATAGAAGAGCATTTATTATCAAATAAAAGAAGAAACAATGAGAAACAATAATAAAGGTATTTACATCTTCACTAGAGTAATCCTCGTGCCCTCAAGTTGCTTCCTGAAATGATTGTGAAAAGCCAAGAATAATTTTAATGAAAGAAACTTGATATGCTCACTGCATTGCACTTTGAATTAAAAAGATAATTACTCTTCAAATGCTGTGCTGCTGCACTGTGTAGCCAACCAGAAGTCCTCACCAACTATATTATATAGATCAGAACAGTTTTTTGCATCTATAATCTGCACATGGCATCTCAACATTAGCCTTGCGCATAAAACACTCTTTTTCTTAACTGATACCCAATTGAGACAATATTTGATCAAATAGAATGCCTTACCAAAAAGTAATGATGAATTAATGAATTATGGATGTTGTTAATTTGATAGACTCTTAAACAACACAGCCATTCAAAATAAAGAAGGCAGAGATGAAGACTTTTAAACAGTAACAATCAAGCAAGAGCCAAGCAAAAGCTCAAACAAGAACACCATTGCACCTGAATTGTTGTTTTTCAGGAACTATAGTTGACCTCTTTCATTGCTTACTATTTAATTAGCTTGCAATTGTACATTTTAGATAATTCAATATACAAAAAACTATACAGGCCCAATATCCTATTTTGAGCATCATGGGCAGAAAAAAAATGGAGGGAGAACATCTATGGAAGCAGAGTTGAAATGCTCACAGCTTGAATTTTATCTTTGGGCAAATCAATGATGTTGTCCGACTTGTTGTGCACAAAGAGCTTATCCTTCATGATTGTTTTTGCAACATCAAATGTTCTGCAGTGTCAACCAGCAGTGAGCATTTGTAGAGACAACATTGATCTAAAAGAAACCAGAACCAGGTATCACCTTTCATAATTTTGGTAGTAGCGAATAACTTTAGCTTGTCCAAGAATCATTGGTGTGTGAGACCCAAATCCAGAATTGAACTCCTCACTGAATTGCAAAGATACCAAATTAACACAAAAACAAGCAATGGGAAAAAGGAAGAACATATTAAACCATTCATCTGAACCTTTCAAAAACATATAACAAAACTAGAAGTTTTTTTTCTGAATTGTTTGGATTCAGCATCACATGCATAACTATAGCAACTCAACAAAGGTGAGATCTACATATGGAGTCGACTAGGAGAAGAAAGTTCAGGTTTTAATGGGAACCCACTAGCATTCATAAGGTAAGAGATGGTAAAGGAGTTGTCTTGATTTGAAGCACTAATACTTTTGCTTGAGTTCAATGTTTTATGAGGAATAAAAATGATGGCGATGTTTCACATTAAAAAAAAAAAAAAAAAAAAAACTAATTAAAACCATAGTTTTCAGTCATTCTATTCTAAAGTAACAAGGCGGCAATGAAAATCACATTAACAGTAAATAGCGCTGTTACAAAACGTATGACAGTCCCAAGAGACTACTCAATTTGGTAGATAAATAGGGCATACCTTAGCTTGTTAATCCAAACAACTGGGTCACAAGGTTCAGATATCTGCCTCCATTTGACAGCCATTGAGTAAACATCTTTCCAAGACATCATAGAACGACCAGATGATCTATCTTCAAGGACGCCATATGAGGTTGTCGTTTCAGAGGAACTACTGGTACTACAGCCTGCCCCACCTCTATTCTGGCTGGGTATGTTGATTCTTCTCCGGACACGTTTACCATATTTTGACGTGCTTTTATTGGAATGCTTCCATTCATTTTGTACAGAACGCCATGCTTTTGCAACCTTTTGTGCAATTTCAATAATGGCTAATCCTGCCATACGATGCTGACATGTAACAGAAAATGAATCTCATTAATATACTCAAATTCTTTGACAATTTGGGAAATAAAAAATAAGTCTACTTCTTGAAAGAGAAATAAAAAATTGTATGTAGAACCCTGATAAGATTATTAGCAGGCCACTTTAGAGAGGAGAGAAATTCTCTAGAAATGACCAGATCATTTATTAGAATGTGAACACCAGAAATCTTGATAGTGCTTTGTAAATGTAGTTTGAAATGACAAGGCTAACAAGATAGTCTGACACATCACAGAGGAACATATGGAGACAATTTTAAATGAAACAGCTTGCAGGAAACTCTGATACACTAGCAGAAGCAGATCAAGAATAATTTATGTTCAAATCCATAAAATCTCCAATAAAATTGTAATTATTTAAAGTCCTAATTCCATTTCAAATGGTCTATATTTCAGAAAATGAGTGAATTGTTTTGGCTTAAATGTTTCCCTTGTTGAATAAGAACATTAGCTAAGAGTTAACAGACATTAACCGTTTAAATGCCACAACAATGTTATCAATTTTGTCAGCCAACCTAACACTCGGAATAAGGATTTTCTAGCTCCGTACTGTGAGATATAAAAAATAAATAAAGCACCCTGCAAAAAATAATTTTTAGAGAACACATCTCAGTGGTTTTATAATCTTCAATTTGAACCAAAACAGATGAAAATAAAACAATACAAAATTCACAGGAATTTCAAAAACTAGAAGTATTATCAGAGTTGAAATTCATTCTTTGTTTCGAGTTACTAACTTTATCACATCAGCTCTTACTTTAGCATCCAAATTAGTCACTTCGACCACAGGAACTAGTGCAACATGATATCAGCTCGTTTCAATATCAAAACCACATGGAAAAAGCATTAAAATAATATGGATACTTCACACATAACAATCATTCTGGAAAAGAGAAGATGCAAAATCATTTTACATGGACAAACACTTGAGAACATAAAAAGAAAATGAAGAAACCATTGACACACACACACACACACACACACACACACACAATCATTCTGGAAAAGAGAAGATGCAAAATCATTTTACATGGACAAACACTTGAGAACATAAAAAGAAAATGAAGAAACACACACACACTAAAATCTGCTCTCAGAAATCAATTACCTGTCGTCTATTGGATAAGAAGCCGTTACAATCATATTGAATCTTCTGGCCAATTGAATCTGCAGCTAACAATAGAGCAATCTTCTGCTTTGTTGTAGCAAAATCTTGCTTTCTAAGTTTACCCCTTTTCAGAGAATCCCGCAGAGGAGGTTGTCTATAAACCTTTTCGCACACATTCTTAGGGTGCAATCTTTTGCACCAGTACTCCTAAAATTTCCATTATGACATAACTCAACATAAATATGGGCATGAAGAACACGCCTAAAGAAAATTATTTCAATTATAAAGCACTTTGTTTCATCAGAATAGTCCATGAAAGCATTGTGAGATTCAGACCAAAGTGCTTTATAAAGAAAATTATAAAGGCTGTTGAAATCTCACAATGCTTGTCTAAATTGCACTCAGGAAGTGCTTTGCTATTTCTTCCCTATTTTATCAAGGCTGTTGAAAATTCAGACCAAAGTGCTTTTCCAATTAAGCTAATGACATGCAAGAAGTTGATGGATGAATAGTAAATTACATACAATAAGATATTATATCTGAAAGAAAAGTCAAATACTATAGTGAGCTTTCAAAACAAAATATTCATGGAGTTCACAAGCATGTAAACCATAAACTCAAAAAACCTAAAATAAAGGCATGAGATGTAAAGCAGTAATAGCAATGAGTATGAGATTGTGGAATCAGTAAATATCTCAACAACTATCACCTTAAACAGAGGATCAATATCTCCATCAATGTCAAACCAGCAGAACTCACTGTTGATTTTTGAAGCTGTGTACAAAGCAATTTCTTTCTGCAAAACAAAAGAGTTGAATTTAGAACCCTCTTTCTTCAAAAACTAGGGTCAGTTATACACCTCCTTGGGTTTAAATTGATAGCTACCCAATTGGTTTATCAAATAGTAAGGAGCTGTCTTCAATGACTCAGTTAAAGCAAAGGCATTGTGAATTCGTAATAAATCATGTCCCTCTTAATTGCATGTGGATTGACTGCATTATGATATCAGTTGAAAAAAAACAAAACATAAAGTTTTCAGTTAAAATAAAAAACGAAATAAGTAGAAATGTTGCAGTTATGATACTTCTTTGTAATGTTTCAAAATTCATAGAAAAGATGACCTAATATTCTTTAAAAGGCATTGCTGCTGGAATGCGAAAGAAGGTACAATAGAGGCCACCTGTATTCTGCATATTCAACTCACTAGTGAAACAATTGTATTATGAAAAAGGGAAGTAAGAACATTGTATTCAACATGGTGACCATGTAATTCAAATCTTATGCAAAGACAGTCCAAAATAATTTTCAAAACTTAAAAAGTTTATATTACATATAGGGGTGCATGCTAACTTGCACACCCTTTGTGCCTATTTTCCTTGGACTTAAATTACCCTTAGAATAGAGGGTTTTACTGATATATGTCAAACTAACAAAAACCTGCATCTCATTTATTCTCCTTTCACATCATTTCTCTCTTCACTGCAGTTTTTGAACTAATAAGACAAACAGAAAGGCCTTTCATGATCAATTTATAAACGATGAAAGAATTCACTTACCACTTAAATTTTGAATCAACCAAAAGGAACCCACATGCCAATCTTCTTCACGCAATTAAATAACAATGATTATTGATCAAAATTTTAGGCCCGAAAAAAAAAAAGGTGAACTTCGAAAATTGAAGAAACTGTGTACACTTGGGTTGAACTTCGTTTCTTTTAAAAGTTAATTTTGTACCTTTCTTGTCTTCTAGTATGACACAAGTTTTAAATGCATTAAGATTATAAATATGATCTTATTGTTATATTGTTCAAACAATCAGATAGCAATTTAATATATATATATATATATATATATATATATATATATATATATATATATATATATATATATTACTTCCATATCTAAAGCAAGTGATTTCTGTAACAAAAATCAACATAGGTTTCTCCAGATTTTTAGAAGTGAAAAAGTTTTGTTCAGCAATCAAAGCATAGAAAACAAGAGCTAAGGAGAGAGAACCATGCTTTGATGGGAGAGAGTTGAAGGGTTTTCCTTATTTTCACTGATTTGGCATTTAAATGATTGAAACCTTATATTTAGGGGTAATTTAAATTCAATAAAAGTGGCACAAGGCCAACTTGCTCAAGGATTGTGCAAGTTAGCAACCCCATGTATATATTCATATACAGTGCAAATGGTGGTTATGGCTACCAGTTGCGTTCTTGAATACCTGGAATAATTTAAATATTCAGAAGAAGAGCACTACAGGGAACATGTCTATCAAGTAATAAGCTACAGTATTACAAGTCAAATCCTACCTGATAGAAGGCCAAGCATTGGAGCACAAACTTCTCCATTGAGTCTAGTTCCAAATCAAGTGTAGCATCATAATCTTTAACCTGATACCATCAAATAAATGTTATGAAAACTGATGGGGAAAATGGTTGTAGAGATTTAACATGCTATTGAGACTGACCAAAATTCCAGTCAATTCCCAAGTGTAGATGGCGAGTACAAAAAATAACGGGGGTCTGTAATTAAAGAATATTATTTATAAACAATATATAAAGTTTAATGCTCATTTTCTCTTTGTAGTTTCACATATCTTCATTTTAAATGTTCAGATGTCTGCTTGCATTCTAACTAAATAAAATATAAATTGAACTTTGAGAAAAAAATATATCAAACTACAAACATATAAAAAAATCCACAAACAAGATGCATTATAGAAGTAGAGTAATATATGATAAAGAAAAGTAAAAGATCAAATTCACAGTTTCTAAGGATTGGATAAAAAAACTTCCAAAAGACAAATGTATGTGAATTGATATTGTTGGATTATATTGAAAATTATGTCTTAAAGATTTGAAGAAATACAAGTTATGAATTTTAATATAACCCACAAATTAAAGCATTAAATAAATAAATGTTATTCAGTAAACAGTAATCTAAGGGGGGCTAACTCTATAATGGAGAATGAGAACAAATGGAAGAAAAACAAAAAATCATTACCGCCTCTCCATATTCTCCGATAGCATGGTAGCAAGATGCTCGTAAATATAAGCTCTCTATGTTTGCATTTTCAATGCTCAACCCAATCGATAAATCCTTGATGGCTTTCCTACAACAATCAAAATCAATTTGCTTGGTGAGAAAACACCAACACCGATGATGAAACAGTTCTAAATGAACACATGCAATCTACAGTCATCGCTGTTTAATACAAGAATTACCATGTGAGATTATCTCAATTTCATGTGTGCATTCTTATGGGAGATTGGCCAGGTTCTTGCATCTAAACTGTAGGAAGTTGCTAAAAATTGTTGGTCAGGTAATTACTTCTTTTTTTCTTTTTTTTTCAAACAAAGAGAAGAAAAGCGATCAAAAATTAATTATGTATGAATGCTTAAGTGCTAGAGAATCATTCTAGGACCTATTTTCTGTAGAATTTCTGTTCTCTTTTTATCCATTCTAGAATGCTGGAATAATACACTTCAAGGGAGGAATTGCATTCTTTATTTCACTATCTCCATTCCTCTGCAACTTCTATTCTTTCTATCTCCCTCACTATCTCCATTCCCCTTCACCATAATATGTTCTTTCTCTATTCCTTAATAGAAATGTAGCATGACAGTCTTTCTGCCTTCCTAAATGAAGTTCACGGAACTACACATCTATCATAGAAATTATTGATTTATACTGTGTAAATTAAACAGAAATTATTGATTGTAATACTCAAAAGTCCACTATGTAAGTTGTTCAAACTCAAAAGCATAAGATTCATAAAACACGGACTTCCAAAGACTGCACATTTTGATGCAATATAAACCTTGTAACTTTCTACATATACTTTAATTCCAATGCTTATGGTAGACATTCAAGAAAACTAGAAGTCATGAGGAATTGATAGCCTTTGTGTTATGGTTTAAGAGGTAAAAAAGGACAAACAGAGTTTACAATGCATGAAAAGATTACAATGAATCAATGTCAAAGTATCCATCCCATTAAGGCTTGGAAAATGATTAACACAATCTAAAACCCAACTCTTAGTCACATCTCCATTTTATAACACTAAAGGAAGCTCTATAAAATTTTATACAAAACTCATGCTAAAATAGGGGACTATCAACATAAGGTTAATCCCCAGTAGTGCAATTCAACAGATAAAACTAGGAAATAAAACAAAAGAAAGTTAAAACAGTTAACATTGCATCAGAAGTAAATGCTTTGTGTTGTAGGATCTGAGTTCTCTTTAGAATAGCTTATTGCTGACAAACATGAAAATGTGGCACTTTACAACATGCAGCACTCAGACAGGACATACAAAATGGATGTTCTTCAAGCATAAAAACACTAATGAATGGAAAAATGCTTTGCAATACACTTATTTTTTTGTTATTGGGCATCAAAATCATAGATCCACGCATAAAATTGGAATGCTGAGGCAGTTAAATAACAATATCAGGACAGAAGCAAAAATTAAATGCATCAGTAACTGTGTAATCAGATGATGAAGTTATTATTAGATCATCACCCTGGAACTAGGACAGAAGACCAAGTTATTATTAGACAACAATTTTATTTTCAAGTAGCAAACAGTGACATCATGTTAAGAAAATCCACAAAGAGCTATGAACAACCCTCTCATTTTATTATTACAGTAAATTATTCTCCCCAATTCCTCTTAGCATCATCAATGGATTGGTCCCAAAGATCGAGAGTCAATTGTGAGAACCACTTCTCAACAAAATGAAAACTCAAATCATTCATAGAGCATCAATTACTTGGTATAAAATACCTGTGTTCACCCATTCCATGAAGCAGCAGTCCACGCAAATGATAAGCTTTTGCAAACCTATTAAAAGCAGTAACAGTAACAATCATTATTCAAAAAGCTTATAAAGGGATCAGAAGAACCAGATACCAGCAAGTAAGCATACGCATCCAGAAGAAAAACAGAATGGAACAGACTTGACAATTACCTTGAGTCAATTTGGAGAACTTGATTGATGCAGTCCAAAGCTTTTGTTGAGTTTGCCAAATCTTGATAGAACTGCCAAAAAGACAAACTGAAATATGAACATGTACAGGACTGCTTCAAAAAAAAAAAACTAGCAATGTAAAAAAAAAAATCTTTATAATTTTAACACCAAGTAAAATGGTGTGAGCTACCTGGTGCAGCATAGTTATATTGTGCTCTTGAAGACACAATGAATCACGACTATTCCAACCACTAGTAAGTATAGCATTAATGAACTTTAAATAATGCAATTTAAATTTCTAAAGTTGCGGATTAAATTTTAATCCTTGTGCTTTTAAAACCAACACTATATTCCCTATAAAGCATAATTAACAAGGAATAAAGGTACACAGCCACTAAAGCCTTACCTTGTAAATAAAAAGACAAGAGACTATTTTGTTAGTTCTAAAAACACAGGAATCAATGTTCAACTATACCCAAGGCTATCAAAATCACATTTTGGATTGTACGATTCTTAGGTTTTAAAGTTCAAAATTGACCTAATGATTTGACTCCTCTAGAAAATCCAACTAGAATGAGATCAGTAATTGAAACGTCAAGCTCTTTAAAATCGCGAGTTTTACCTGCATTTTTAAGGAGTTCAACATTGAAAGGGATTAGGAGTTTTTGACACAATGACAAAACTAGCCCTTCTCTCATGCCTACCTCTTTTGCTATTATTTACTGAATCTATAGTTGTCACATGCACTCTCTTTACCTACTCTCTTCTCTCCTTCATCCTATTTCCATTTTCCATGTTTAATTGGAGTGTGATCACTATCTTCAATCATCCTCTGACTAATATTCTTCTGACTTGTGAGACTTAAAGCTAAGAAGATGAAGGATGAAAACGATTGAGCAAGAAGAGTGATTGATAAAGTATAGGAAAACAAACTAGAATCACTCTTAGAAGATTTCAAGCACTTTAATGGAGTTAAGATGGAAAACAGAAAAATAGAGAAGATAAGAAAGAAACTACATGGTTTAGTAATGTTGTTGGATATTGGACTGAATGGTTACAAAATTTTCCACATGGAAGAAAAGTCCTTTCAAGTGTTATATTTGTACATGGCCCAAATCAAGTCTTTATTTGACGGCCTATACCAATTTATACATGTGTTTTATTAACTTGGTAATTTTTCTAGAAAAAGTCTCTTTATATGTGGCTTAATGATAAGGATATTTGAATTTAGTAGTTTTAATCTTCATAAAAACAATAGATTAAAGTGTGGACAAAAAATCAAGATGGGATGGGATGGGATGGGATGGGATGGGATGGGATGGGATGGGATGGGATAAGCAAAGGACAAAGTAGCACATTTTAACTTTTTCTGTTTATATCTGTAGTTATAAAACATAATTTTAGTAGTTTATAAAAACTTCTGATTTTACAATGTGATTTTTCAAACCCTCTGTCGATCCTAGTTTTTTTTTAAAAAAAAAGTGATTCTCGGACTTGAATCAATCAACTAAGAATTTTAGTCTTTAGAGGTGTTCCATTCAGATTTAAATACCATAAGAAAGCGACAGAGAATAAGAAGCAAAACCAGATGTTGAGCAAGTTTGGTACAAGATAAGTTTACCATCAAGACAGATACAGTAAGACATGAAGTACATTTACAAACTTGCCTTGTGTCTTGAAGAAGCAATAAGTAGATATTTAAAAAAGCAAAACAAACAAAGAAATAAAAGGAATCATCACATCAAAGACTGATAGTAAAATCTGTATGTGTGAATGCGTGAAATTGAAAATAACCTAGTGACTCTTTTATGTCCCAAATCCCTTGTATTTTCTTTTTATGCTCATTCATCTCCATTCTACCTTGCTATCTCACTAAAACCTTGATCAAACATAAATTTTCAATTGTTTGGTAACTTGAGTCTCTCCATCCCCCATCTTTCTCTCATCTCTGCATCCAAACAGGTCTAATTTATTGTTTTATTCCCCTCTATTTGTTCACACAATCACTATCCACCTATTCATCATCAAAACAATTCCTTAATCTTGTGTTCTACAACATCTGTTATGTTGTATCAATTCAAAGAAAATGCATTTTAACATAAATAATTTTATGCCAGTGAAAAATTTGTAGATTCAGAATATTGGAAACATGCTTTGTACAAGCCTGTCAATTGTGAAGAGACTTTCTCATTCAGCCCAATTCCATGATGGTCCGTGTCTTATTGCCAATTGATGCTTGCATGCATTGACATCAGAAATACAACAATTACTATCATGGCAATCCTCAGTTAAGAAATCAACTAAACTGTGCCCCTCCGATAAAAGATAATAGTATCTCATAGATACCTGGGTTAGATGAGCCCATGCCTCAAGAAAATTGCGATCAAGTTGGATTGCCTTTAAATGTGCCTCCTCTGCCCTTTTATATTCTCCAATTGAAGATAAGGCCAAACCCTAGTAAAGTCAACATACAGTCAGTGCATGACTGGCAATAGAATCTATAATATAACTCAAGTGTAGAAACAGCGTAGTTTCATATGAGCGGTACTGACTAAATATGTGTAGGCAGACATGTTATCCATATCAAGCTTCACACATGCAGAAAGGTCTTCAACAGCAGCATCGAAATCCTTAAACTTGTAACTAACAATTCCTGCATTATTAGCAATTGTGTTTCATTGCAAAACTTCATTGAAAAAAAAGAGACTTCTGTTACAGTATCAAGAAGTATATTGATTAGAATTTAGAACTCAACTCATATCAGAAAAATCTGAAATGTTCCACTTGTGATATCAAGATTTTAACAGTAAATTATATTATGATTTAACAATAAAGACCACTACTTTTAATCCTAAGAAACTACATGAGGTGCGGGTGCAGATAACACTCAGTTATAGATCCTTCCAATACAATCAACACATCAAGTAATTATTCACATGACTTGCTGCAATTAGTCTGAAGTGGAAGTGAAGGCACAGATTTTTGCTGCATCTGATTGAGAAGATCACCGAAACATTCAAGTACATGAACAGATCTAGATTCAGGAAATTACCTCTTTCATGCAAGATATCTGCAGAGTTTGGCTCAAACTCCAATGCCTTAGTCAAGTCATTAATGGCCTGGTTTTAACAGACAATATGATTATGTCACAAATGTGATTCAGTTGGAGCTTGCAGTCATTAGGAACAACTTTGTAATAACTAATAACTGGCACTAACAAATATGGTTTTATATTGATGAATTTTACATAGAAATATGTTTTAGATCTACTTTCCCATTTGTTTGATGCCTTTTTTATTCACTCCATGAGTATAAAATGTCGCTCCACATGAAAATAAAAGTTTCTGTGCAGAGTGGAAGAAAGCAGTTTATTTTTAAGAAAAGCTTATAATTTTTACAGGAAACTTAAATAAGCTTGTTTGCGTGGTCATTTTAAAAACCAAAAACAAAGATTAGAAACATATGGACAAAGGGAATAAAGACAAACTCTTTTATACATTAAAAGACGCTGACATTTCAAACATTTCTTCTTTCTTTTTTCATTAGAAGTTTAAAATGATCTCACTGACCTCTGCAGATTCCCCTAAGGCAGCTCGAGCCTGCCCTCTTCGCTTCCATGCCTCACCAGCTGCTGGGTTTGATTCTATAGCCTAAGTCATAAATCATATAGCCCATTATAAATCAGAGCTGGAATTTTTTTCGTATGCCTGCAGAGCATTGAAATCTGATACCTGAGAAAAATCAGCAATAGCAGATCCTAGTTCTCTTTTGAATGCATGTGCTGTCCCTCTTCCTATAAGTGCCTCAGGATAAGTGGGGTCCTCTTTCAGTATCTGAGAATAACATGTGCCAAAGAAATCACAAAAGGTTCGTACAAATTTTAAAAAAGGACCCAAAATACGAGGGTTAGTTCCAACTGTTCCACACCCACGTACTCTTTGAAAACAGAAAGGGGCAATGAAGATAAATTCCGAGTTGATACAAAATTATCAAATTGATGCATGCACTCATGCCAAAACAAATTACCTGGTTAAAAATAGATATGGCAATAGCATATTTTCCTTCATTAACCTGCAAGGGGAGTAGAGTAAATCTTTTAAACAAGATAAAAGAATGAAAATATCACGAGCATGATGTAGGCACCAACTGTACATTTTAAGAAAATAAGAAGATGAAAATGTAACAAGCACCTGTGCTATACCCCTTGACAGTCGAAAATCTACGCTTATGGACTTGGTCTTTGAAATCCTAGTAACACATAATTTTTTATTTCTTTTGGCTTCATCAGTTACTTCATTATTCATGTTTGCTTTATTACTTGACTTGCTCAGAATGTCACTTGTATCTCCCAAGTTGCCAGGTATCATAGATAATCTACTGGATAGTTCAGATGCATTGTTGACACCACTACAAGATCCAGAAACAAGATTCGGCAAATCAAGAATGTCATGAGTTTCATTCACTAGGATACCAGGCTTTTGATTTCTTTCAGCTTTCTTCTCACTTCGCCCATTATCCATGTCAAAATTATCCCCAGATTTACAGCAGATCTCAGGAGCATCCCTGAGCTCACTGCATAACTCAGATTTGTCACTCTCTTTACTGGTGTTTTTACTGGTTTCACTAGATTTTTCATTGGTATGACATCCTGATTCAGGAACAAGCTTAAGTGACCTTCCACCTCCATCACTTATCCCCTTGTGTATCTCAAAATTATCTCCAGACTTGCTATGGATCCCCAGTACATTCCTTGACTCACTGCATAAATTAGAGATGTCACTCAATTTATTTTGGTGCTTAGAAGTTTCATCTGATTTGCTATGAGGTCGAGATTCTGCTACATACATAGACAATCTAGATTCAACAACATGGGTTTCACAACCAGCACTCCTGTCTTGTTTTGCAAACTTCAAGAGCTCCTCCAGTTCTAGCAATTGCTTTAGATCTGCAGATTGATGCAGAGCATGTTCAAAGCCTTGTTCCCACACCAAAAGAGCATCATCTTTCCTTCCTAAGGATGAAAATGCACGACCTAGATGACAATGAGCAGGGGGGTTAGCATCAGAATACAGCACATGAGCCCAATGCATAATATTTTCTCGATTAAATTTGATAGGCACAAAACCAGTTTATATCACTTTCTATCATTCTTCAAAGAGAATACAGTAAGACAAGCCAACCTATTCTCGCATGGATCAAAAGTCACACTTACACCAAACAAGGATGTGATAACAAAATGATGATTTCCTTGTTCGAACATGCAAAGAAAGTAAGTTAACTTTTGATCAAAATACATTTCTTAAGGAAAAGCAGGAGCATGTGAGAGGAAAAGGAGAATCTACATTCCAAATTATATTATTCTTTGAAGACAGTACATGATGCTCATACTCCTGCGTGTCAACTTTTTATTTTCTATCTGATAAATGATAATTATACACCTATTTTCTTCCACAATAATGAACCAATAGCCACTCTAGTGTTTGCACTCATAATTTGGAAAACCATTACAGTTTCCATAGCCCACTAATTTTTTCATGAGCTAAATTAAAATTTTGTTTTCACATAAAACTGTTCATGACATAATTTATTAGGCAACTCAACCAGAAATCCACAAACCTAATGAATAAAAGCATTAGCAACTCAGAGAGACAGAGACTATAACATTATAAACGAATTATTTGCATATCTAACAAGCAAGCAACACCAGTGATCACTGTTTTTCTCCCTTCAAAAATGCAGAATCGAGATTCTTTTCCAGTAATAAAAATCAATCACGAAAGCAGATAATTGGGTTCCTTAAAATAAAATTGATAATAAGAAAAATAAAACGCAATAATTGCTTCAAAAATCTCATGCAATCTAAATCTAAACAAGAGAGAGAAAAGAGAATTACAGCACCTTTGAGAATATAAGCCTGAAGAAGCGTAGGGTCTAGCTGGAGCGCTCTATCGCAGTCCTTAATCACATGCTTGTGTAGCTCTAATTGACTGTAACAAAACGCTCTATTGCTGTATCCAAACAAACAAAAATCAAATTCACGTTTACAATTACCAAATCGATCAAAGAGAATTGAAGATCAATCAAATTGAACGGACGGACCAGATATCTTGAATAGCGCACGACTGAACTAGGAGCGAGTCGAGAACTCGAATTGCTTTCGACCAGTCTCGACAGCTACAGAATTTAGCGAGCTCAACTCGCTCGGAGATTGCTGAGGGCATCGAAAATCGGCAGCGCTGAGCTTGCCGGTGTTGTTTGATATTTTGGGACGGCGAAAACGATTATTGTCAGTGAAAGAGAGGGGGAGGGGAGAGGGTAAAATGGGAAACAATAAAGTTGGGGGAAAAGAGCTGGAAATAACACGGCGAGATGTGGAAGAAGGAAAGGTGAGGTGGTGGTGGAGAAAATGAGCGTGGAGGATGTGGGATTTACACGTGTGGACAATATTGCTTGAATCTGATTGGTTGGGTTTTTTATTTTAATCTTCGCTCTGGCTGGGTTCATTCATTGTTCTTTGGTTTTGGTGGTTGCCTCTCTTAACCGGTTAACTGAATGTCTGGGAGTGAATTTTTGTTTTTGAATTTTATTTTAAAATAATTTTTTATTTCTAATATTATCATCTTAAAATACTTGAAAAGAATTTAAAAAAATAATTCAATATATTTTTAAGATAAACGCACTCGAATGCAAAACTCAATGTAAGAATCAGTATTGGTTCCCCTACATTTTGATTTTTTTCCGATTAGACCTTTTACTAATAATTAGCCATAACATGCCTTGTACTTCCTCTTTTTGGTCATCGAAGACCCTCCTCAGCTTATGTTTTACGTTACGTGACGTCCAAAAACCAATGGCATACTGACAGGTGTGAGTCTAAGTCACATCCAAACTGTACTTAAAAATTTAAATTAAAAAACACCCCTCTTACATAAAGTTTACACTCGTTTTCTTATATAAAACTATTCCGAAATTTACTTGACGTGAGGAAATTCACATCATCCTCTGTTTTTTAATATGTTTATGTTTTTAAAATTTTAGTTTTTATTTCAAATTCTATTTTAGATATAAAGAAGATTAACATGTGTTATAATGTTATTCTTCGTCTTAAGTCAACTACCAAGTTCAAGAAATTTAATTCTCAATCAATCAAGCTTATGAGTTATATTCTAAGTCATAAGAGCAGGATTACACCATTGAAATCAGACTAGGAAAAAAACTATAAAGTTTAGATATTAATTAATCATTTTTTTATGGACACTATATAATAATTTAAGAAAAAAATAAGAAAATATAATTGAGTTAACTTGACAAACTCGCAATCCAAGTCATAAGACTATGTTAATTTAATAGGGGGGAAATCATGAATCTCAATTATCAACTAACTAAACTTATGATCCAAGTCATGAGGATAACATTATGAAAGGACTTACAAAAATTAGCTCTAAATCAACCCATAACTTATAAAAGAAATAATTTTTAAGAAAGATAAAATTTATATGAGTTCAGATGAAAAGTAAATAAAAAATTATGAAACTCGACTTTCAAACAGTTCTAATTGTTTCTTAAGATGTTGGACCATTTTGGTTACTACCTTGTCGTTTCCAAAACGATGTGATCATTTCGCTATTGTCTAGATTTTATTCCATTTCCATGTTTTGGTATTTTTCTTGTTATTTTGGGTTTGTTTAGGTTGTGTGAGTATTATAAAGGTCATAAACAAGTCTAATGTTTTTCTTTTACAAAATTCAATTACAAATTCTTGATTAATGAAGTCAATATCATAATTTCTACAAGTTTTTCATCCTTGACATTTGCAAATCATTTCCTTGCTTGTTTGATGATTCCTTGAATGTTGTAAGCCTATGTATATCATTTTAAAGTTATATGCAACACACACACACATATGTATGAATGTATATGTACGAAATTATAAATCATTTAAGCATGAAATACATTATTATATTACTAATGTGATATGCAATGTGAAAACCAAGTTCAAAAATAATGAAAAACTTCTCTCCCCCATTACTTTAAAAAAGTATTTCCCTATAAATAAAGCACTTTATCCATAACCCAATATGTTCTCATCATTAAGAGCATTTTTCATAACATAATAATGATGTTTAAACATTTAAAAAAATAAATTTATCAAAAACAATATCTAAGACATTAAATTCATATTTCTTACAACCATATGAATAATATACAAAAGATGTTCCAAATAATAAAAAATAAAAATACAAAAATCATAAGCAACATGAATAAGGATTAATCATCATTATTGTTGTTATCATCGTTTTCATCAATGATGTCATATATATCATTTGGAGTTAAGTCCTCCAAGATTTTAGTTAAGGTGGTTGAGCTACATCCAATGATACATGACATCTACTCTCTTATAGATATTGTCAACTCTACTATTAATCTTAACTCATATCTTGATGCAATTTTATGACGTCCCTATGAAATGCAAGCATATGTCCATGAAAGGTATTCATTTGCCTAAGCATCTCACTTTGCATATCATGAATTGATTGAAAAGTGATCGGTGAGATACTTGATGAATATTCTTAAAAGGTTGATTGAGGTTGTTAAAAAAGCATTTGTTATGAGTAGGAAGGTTGTTGGCCTATATTTTATAATCTTTGTCTTGGATCTAATTCTATTTTTATAATACTTAACTCTTTTGAGGGGTCATAAATCCATAAATTATCAGTACAACCATTATTAATTCTCTAAATTTTATGTCATTATAGATATGTTTTCTCCCAATAACTCTACCATCCCCATGCTCTTCCATATTTATATAAAATGCAATAAGGATATTAATCAAAATAACTTTATATATTAAGGTTTGTGTTGCCTTCTCTCTTCCTTTCACCAAAGCACTCTTTTGTCATTTTTTTTTATAACGAAATACTTCATCCATAAAAGAGCTTTGAACTAAGCCCCTATGAATTAGTTCTAGGAAATGAATGTGATAACCAGAGTGAGAAGGCGTAGGTGATAGGCCTCATACATCAAAATGCACAAAGACTAATGGAATTGAAACCTTGAATATTGGAATTCATAGGTGTTGCCTGTGTTTAATAACATTGCACATGTGTTTACAAAACATATGCCAAATTAAATAGCTTTCCATCTTCTATTATACAAGTCATTTACATGGCTTTCCATCTTCTATTATACAAGTCATTATCCATAGATTCATGAATCTTAATTCTTTTTTATTCCCTTATTTAGGAAAAAAAATTCAATTTAACTATTGAATGCAATAAATACATTTCACATGATAAAGATATTATAATAATCTTTTCACTATCATCCATAATTCTTTCAAACAATAATCTTATTTGGTCAAAAGGTTTTGGTGTGTTTGGTACCTCAATGATTTGATGGGTTGCTTATGTTCCAGTAAAATCTCTTATAGGTATCACTAAATTTGAGTTACAACATTTGAACTCAATTATATTTTAATTCTATAAACATAACTACTAAAATATATATCATCTCTCCTTTTTCTTAACACTTAAATTGACATAAGACATCCTAATAGAATTTTCATAAAAGCTAGCATTTATACTAACCACATCCTTTTAACCAATGTTCTCAAAACAATCAATTATATTCATTCTACCAAGGTCATATCAATCCTCATGCCATGGTGAAAAATTAACCTAATTTTATCTTTGTTGTATCTCTATTTAGCATTTTAAAAGATGAATATATTATAGTCAAACCTTTGAACATCCCTCTTTAATGGGATTTTTACTCTAAGCATTTGTTATTTCAAAAGGGATTTTAAAGAACACAATGTTATGTTTTTGATATTGTGGGAGTTTTATAAAAATCAACCAAATATAGTTCATTATAAGGTGTTTTGGGTTAGAATTTAGTGTTTAATTAAAATGTAAACTTTTTAGGTGTTTAGGGTTTAAAAGAGAGAGAGAAAGGCTATTAAAGATTAAGAGATTGGGTGTATGAAGAGAGAAATGACTACTATAGGTTTTATAACATGCAAAATGGTACAAGTGTTTTGATAATTGATCTAACCAATTTAGAGAATTGGTTTGACCATTTGTGGAAATGATATTACTATTTTAGCTACTATATAAAACATGAGTTTTCATGTTTTTCTTCATTTTTTTCACGAGTCTATTTTAATTGATTCTAACCATATTTCTCCAAATGAATGATGACCTAAACCTAAAAAATCCATATCAAATGACTTAAAAATTTGATGATTGATCGACTCTCATATTGCTCAAGTTTGATGACTTTCATGCTCCTAAAACTCTTATATGATGTATCTTCTCAATACTTGATTATGATATCTAAATTGTTATTGCAGTCTTACAGTTGACTTTGTATATGTTTTACCTTTGTGTGTCAAACATACATTATCCCATGGCCTTGTGTATTGTTGAGATTGATACCCATTACTTATTGGTTCTTAGTTGATATTTTGGACCATAGGGTTTATCTTTCTAAAAGACCTTGTGTTTATAGGTCCTGGTTTTCCTCACACGTGCCTCCAATATCGGTTGCCTCCAATTTGATACCTTTAGGGTTAAGTCCTTGGATGTTGTTATGGAACATTCTCCCTCAATTTGTTATTGATAAATGAGGATTAAACATTTTCTATCGTCATTCTTCTAATGCAAGTTTCTTCTAACTTAATATTTTTAAAAGTAAAGTTTTTCTTACATTTTCCATTAGTTCCACCTATGTAAGATGCCTCTCAATTTTGATTTTAAAATTGATGCCTTGCTTGTCGATGACTTATATCCATTCTTTGTTGGAACACTTTCTTTGTTTCTTCATTCATAAAATTCATGTGAGAAGCATTTTTAAGTATATTTTTAACATTGGATCCTTATTTATTAGGTATTGTATGTTTCAATACCCATAATATATTTTTAGGAATTTTATTTTTTTTAATCTACATTTATATGATAAATAACCTTTCCTGTTATATATATATATATATATATATATATATATATATATATATATATATATATATATATATATATATATATATACAGGAAAGGTTATTTATCATATAAACAATTATACATGCTAGGTATTAATATGCTCATTCAATTTTCATTTTTCTACACTAATGAAACCTAAACCATTTTTATTTAGCTTTTGTTCTATCCTCCCAACAAAACATCAAAGTTATCTCTACCTTAAGTAAATTTGGCTAAAGTTGAAGTCAAGTGTCCACCATGTTTTCTAAGATCATCATCATTATTTTTCAAATCCTGTATAGATAATGAACAACTAGCAATACCGTATAATGACTCATTTACGTGTGTTATTTTATCATATTTTTCAAGCAAATCATTACTTTATTTTTTAGATTCTCATGCATGTTTTTCAATGAACTATATTTATTTCCTAATACTAATTCAAACGTAGCATTTAGTTCATCATAATAGGGGTTAGTTTCATCATTTGAAGAATGTATCTTATTTTTTCTTTCAATTTCCAGGAAACATGTGTTTTCCACTTGCTATTTTTTATCGCTGGAGCTATAATCCAAATTGTCACTCCACATAACTTTTATTGTTCTTTTGTGATGGTGATGATTCTTTTTACTTTAAATAAATGGATAATTTATTTTGAACTAACTTTTTCTATTGTATTCAAAACATCTTTAAAGTTCCTTCCTTGAATTTTCTTTATTCTTTTTTTCTTCTTAAATTTAAGAATACTTTTTCCCTCTGTTTCTTTCTTAGAAATCTTGAAACTATCTTATGAGTTGTGCAATATCCTTTTTAATCTTTTTACCATCATCATCATTGTTAACTTGATATATGTTTTTTATTGCCAAAATATTCTTTAGATGTACTTCTTATTCTTATTTATTCATGGTGATTTCATGTATCATCAAATAGTTGATGATCTCCTCCAATAGAAGTTTTGTAAGATCTTTGGCATTTTGAATTGTTATTATCTTAGCTTCCCAAGTTTTTGGCAATGACCTAAGAGTTTTGCTTATTGTATTAGTACTAGTGAAAGTCCTACAAAGAGTATCCAAATTATTAGTAATAGCTGTCATTCTAGCAAACATAATAGTAATGGATTTATTTATAACATTTTAAATAAACTTATATTGATACACTAACATTTCAACTTGTTTTCCCTTACTTGTATCCTTTGCTCTTTCATGAGTCATCTTTAATGGATACCATATATCTCTAGCATTCTTGCATGATACGATCCTATTCATTTCAATTCTACTAATGCATATTATAAAATATTCACAATTTAACATTCATAGCTAATAACTTCTTATCACCATCGGTATACTCAATTGTAGGTTTAGGAACCGTTATATTATTTCAATTTTATTATACTTGTATGGTCTATTTTCAATATATTGCTATAAATCATAATTAATAGATTGAAGATATATAATTATCCTAGGTTTTCAATAGGCATAGTTATTACCATCAATTAAGAATAATTTAGAGGTTGATGGTCAATTATCTTAAATATTAAAAACTAATGGTTACCATTTACACAAAGTCTAAGTATATTAACATAAATTAGATCTAAGTTATAATACCAATTGTTTTTATAGGATTAAGGCATCACAAATACCTAAAAAGAAGGTAAATTAGGTATGCAAAGTAAAAATATAAATTAAAAGTTTTTTACCTAATAATATGCAATTCTAAATACTTAACCAAATACTAAAGAAATAAACAATATAAATATGATGATTAAAGAGTGGGAATTTAAAGAATTGCATAAAGATATATAGAAGCTTAGGAACCTTTTACTCCTCTTTTTAAACTTTCATTCAAGAGTCTCACTATCATACACGATCTTCTTAGTAGTTAAGACTAAATTGTTACCTAATCTTTTTATATGCACGAGAGCAAACTCAATATTTTTGTGGTTTTGATCAAACCATTATCGCCAATCCTTTTATGGGCTAAATATGAGAAAACCTCTCTTCAATACTTATTGAAGTACTAATTTTAAACCACTCATAATTTTGTCTTTATGAGACTTTTCTAAGTGTTTAGAGTGTCACTTACACTTTTCACAATATACTCTCTTATTAGAGTTTATTGGAATAACAATCAAGCTCTTTAGAAAGAATTTTTCAATTCATACTTGACCTTATTTTGGATTATTATAAGTGAAACAAGAGTGTTATAAGTTCTTTTTAAGAAAGAGTATGCTTAAATATTTGTCATAGGAGTTCCACACCTTTTTTGGGTAAGTGAAAGGATATTTATAAACTTAGAAAAGAAACAAGTTGTTAGAAATAGTTCTTTGCTCAATGGTAAAAATAAATAGACTATTTTAAAATCGATCAAATGTTTATAAGAATCGGTCAAAATCCTTTTATAATTGATTAAACTCTTGTAGAGAACCTCAAGAGTTTCTGGAAATTTTCCAAAAATAGACTAGCCCTTATGAGAAAACATTTTGACTACTTTGAGAATTAGTTTGATCATTACTTAAAATAGTTAGACTTTTTTGGCTATTGCCTTGTCATTTGTAAGTTGTCAAGATCGTTTTGGTATTGTCCATATTTTCTCCTCTTTTTGTATGTTATTCGTCCCTTGTTTTACCTTGATTTATTTTAGGTTTGTTTAGGTTGTGTAAGTAGTATAAGGTTTACAAAAAAAAATTTTTTTTGTTAAATCCCATTACAATTTTTAATTAGCATAGCCAATATCATGCATACAGCCAAATAAATCGGACTTCTTGCTATGTTTTGTCTACTTGAGTGATTATCATACCAAACTCTTGATTGAGCTTACAAACTTTTTAAATAATTAATCAATTTTGTAGTGATTTTATATTACTTGTTTGCGTCTTTTTTATAGATATATGGTGTGAATTATCATTACATATAATTTTGACTCTTCATTATAATTTTTTGTTAAGTCAAGTTGCAAACTACTCAAATATAAGACCACATCATTAGCTCATCGACTTATCATAAAAGAAAAAAAATAAAAAAAGGAACAATCATCCTTTCCTTTTATTTTGTACTAATTTGATACATGCAACTTATATACTCTCAAACGAACTTAACATGACACAAGTCTTTTTTTAACAGTTTTTTAGCGATTTAAATCTCCATTGTGAATCAACGAGAGGATTGCATGTGATCATTTCTACAAGCAAGTTGCCATGAGAAGCAATGTCGAGGAGACTATGAATGAAGACACTTTCGTTCCTCGCAGTGCAAGGAAAGTAATATCTATGATACTTTACCCAAGAAGGAGGAAAGAGTATATCTAAAAGCTTGGCAAAATACTTAGCCACATGTGCTTATGTGAACGAGTAAATTTATACAAAAATTAGTTAGTAAACCTTGCATTGTAATTTCTCTTTTTTCTTAATATATATATATATATATATATAATTTTTTTAAAAATAAAGATGTAATTTAATGAAAGGAAGAAAGATGATATAATCTAATACCACAACTATTTAGCAAAACATTTAAAAAGTTCTTTCAAAAAATTGAAAGTTTTTTATTTTTAATTATTTTTTGTGTTTTTAGAACATTTTCATATGCTAATGTTAAAAATGATTTTTTTTTATAATATATCATTTTGATGTATTTCTGAACAAAAAGAACTATAAAAAACAACATCAACCACACCTTCAAATATCACTTATTAATTATTGAGAGAATTGCATGCAATCATTTCTACGAGCAAGTTGCCATGAGATGCGATGCCGAGGAGACTGTGAATGCAGATGCTTCTTGTCTCGACAGTGCAAGTAAAGTAATATCAATGATACTTTACCCAAAGATGAGCAAGTATATCTCAAAGTTTAACTAAACACTTTCAACCACGAGCGCTTATGTGAGTGATGAAATTTATACAAAAATTTGTTAGTAAACCTTGCGTTGTAATCTTTTTTTTTAATATATATATATATATATATATATATATATATATATATATATATATATATATATATATATAATGTTTTTAAAAAATGAAGATGAGATAATCTGATAACATAACTATTTAACAAAGTGTTTTAAAAACGCTTTTGAAAAAAATGATTTTTTTTATTAATTATTTTAAATTATTTTTTGGTGTTTTTAGATCATTTTCATCTGCTAATGTTAAAAATATATATAAAAAAAAACATCATGTTGATGCATTTCTGAACAAAAAAAACACTTTAAAAAACAACCTCAACCACACCCCCGAATATCGCTTATTAATCAATGAGAGGATTGCATGCGATCATTTCTACGAGCAAGTTCCTATGAGATGCGATGTTGTGGATACTGTGAATGCAGATGCTTTTGTTCCTTACAATGCAAGTAAAGTAGTATCAATGATACTTTACCCAGGAAGGAGGAACAAGAATATCTAAAAGTTTATCAAAATACTTTTAGCCGCGTGTACTTATGTGAGCGATGAAATTTATACAAAAAATAGTTAGTAAACCTTGCGTTGTAATTTCTCTTTTTTTTTAATATATATATATATATATATATATATTAAATGAAGATGTAATTTAATGAAAGGAAGAAGGATGAGATAATCCGATAACAAAACTGTTTAGCAAAGTGTTTTAAAATTGCTTTTAAAAAAATATGAAAATTGTTATTTTTTATTTTTATTTTAAATTAAATTTTGGTGTTTTTAAATCATTTCCATGAGCTAATGTTAAAAATATTTTTTCTAAAAAATAAAAAAAAAATCATTTTAATGCATTTCCGAACAAAAAACTCTTTAATAAACAGTCTCAACCACATCCCCAAATATCACTTATTAATTAATGAGAGGATTCATGCGATCATTTCTACGAGCAAGTTTCCATAAGATGCGATGTCATGGAGACTGTGAATGCAAATGCTTTCGTTCCTCGCATTGCAAGTAAAGTAATATCAATGATACTTTACCCAAGAAGGAGGAACAAGTATATCTAAAAGTTTAACAAAACACTTTTAGCCACGTGTGCTTATGTGAGCAATCAAATTTATATCAAAATTAGTTAGTAAACCTTGTGTTGTAATTTCTCTTTTTTTTTAATATATATATATATAATTTTTTTTTAAATGAAGATATAATTTAATTAAAGGAAAAAAGATGAGAGAATCTGATAAAACAACTATTTAGCAAAGTGTTTTTGAAAAAATTGAAATTTTTATTTTAAATTTATTTTTAGTGTTTTTAAATTATTTTCATGTGCGCATGTTAAAAATAGTTTTTTTTTAAAAAATAAAAAAAAATAGTTTTTTTAAAAAAATAAAAAAAAATAGTTTTTTTAAAAAATAAAAAAAATAATTTTAATACATTTCCGAACAAAAAACACTTTAATAAACAACTTTAACCACATCCTCAAATATCACTTATTAATCAATGAGATGATTACATGCGATCATTTCTACAAGCAAGTTGCCATGAGATTAGATGCTTCCATTCCTTGTGGTGCAAGTAAAGTAATATCAATGATACTTACCCAAGAAGGAGAAGCAAGTATATCTAAAAGTTTGGAAAACACTTTTAGCCATGTGTGTTTGTGTGGTGATTAAATTTATACAAAAATTAATTAGTAAACCTTGCATTGTAATTTCTCTTTTTTAATATATATATATATATATATATATATATATATGAATATGTAATTTAATGAAAGGAAGAAATATGAGATAATCTAATTACAGAGTTGTTTAGCAATGCATTTAAAAAGCGGTTTTGAAAAAAAAAATTATTTTAAATTATTTTTTATTATTTTTAGATCGATTTCATGTGCTGATGTTAAAAATAATTTTTGAAAAAATAAAAAATATTATTTTGATGTATTTCTGAACAAAAAAAACACTTTCAAAACAACATCAACCACACCCTCAAATATCACTTATTAATCAATGAGAGGATTGATAAAAAAAATTGTGGTGTTTCATTTTTTTCTTCTTAAATATCTATATTCTACATCCTCTCTTTCCAATCTCATATTTTAATATTTTATTAATTAGAAATTACTAAACATAATTTATTTTGATTTACTTCACTATTTATATGAATAGTAAAGTTTGTTTTAACTTTTTTTCTTGTTTTTCAAATTGTACTTTCCAAATTTGTTTTCTTTCAATTTTATTTCTTAATATTTTTTTGATTTTATACAGATCATTATAATTTGTTATGATTTTTTCTTTAAAGTTATCATAATCTCAAATAAGATATTTGGTTAATATTTTATTTTTAATAGAGTCTATTTTTGTTATCATATCATTAATTAAAAAATAGTTTTTTTAATAAAAAAAAAACATAAGCACAATAGAGTTCATTTTTGGCTTGCACTATTGATTATTTTATATATATATATATATATATATATATATATATATATATATATATATATATATATATATAATTGTCCAAGCTATAAGAATATTGACTAGCATTTTTATTTAATTTTATCCAATTTGTCAACCTTGAATTCTCCTACCTTGAGTAATTTTTTAGTCCATATTTAAAATTAACTATTTGAGAGTTACCTTAACTTGATTTGATTGACTTGATAGGTCTAAAAATGACTCAGACTGCCAATTAAAATGTTTGTGTTTAATTGGATGGATTAAAAGTTTTGTTGATGGATTAAACAATGTTTTTTTAATTAGTCCATTCATAAGTTGTTTATTGTGATCAATTGATTTTCAAACTTGTATTTTATGATTTGATCTGTCCATAAGAGCTTTGTTTTTTACTAATTCTATTCAAAACATTTGTGTTTAATTAGTTCATCCAAGAGATGTTTGTTTTGACTAATTGATTTCAAAACTTGTTTTTTCTAATGGGATCATCCAAAAGTGGTTTATTTCTAATTGATCATATTAAAAATATTGTGTTTAACCAATCCATCCATAAACAATTTGTTTTGACTAGTTAATTTCAAAACTTGTGTTTTATGATAAGTTCACCCATAAACAATTCATTTATATTCAAACCTTTTTAAAAAAATTATGTTTAACTAATCCACTTGCGAGGATTTGGTTTCGACTAGTTAATTTAAAAACTTGTATTTCTTGATTAGTTCACCCATGAGTGACTTATTTTGATTAATAATTCTAAGAACCAATACTTCTGTTATCGATTCACCCATACATGGTATGTTCTTAACTCATCTATTTTAAAACTTAGGTTTTCTAACAATTCTCCCTTTAGGGATTCATTATTGATGCACTAGAAAACATATTTTCCTTATTGTATTTTCCTTTTATGTAATAAAGTGTTGCATGTTGTATATTTACAACAACAACAATAATTAAAATAACAACAACCCCTCATAGATGATTGGTCGATGATGATGATATTTTATATGTAGTTGTGTCATGTCCCATTAGTTTTGGTGTTTTTTCTTGTGTTACAAATATGGTAAAATCAAGAATTCCATCTATGAGATTGATAATTGGAATCTTATTTGCTTATGTGTTTATTTTTTTGCACTCATTTTCGAGTCCTGAGACCATCATCTTCTTGAGTAAAAGATTCCTATGTTTTTTTAATTTACTTCACTCTTTTTCTTTTGTGTTATAACTAGAGATTTTTCTTATGATTAATGTGCGCACTATGGTTGGCCTCAGGCCAAATGGTGGTGGGGTATCGTTGATTGAGTTCATCTACCTTTCACATAACCAAACCCTTAGACTTTGGTAGATCAATTATTCGGTTCCTAGGGTCGATAATGATGTGATAATGTTTGCAAGTGCATAAAATCACAAGATTAGTAAAGTTTTTATGAATAAGAGACTGTTGGACCCATAAGGATTAATTATGGTATTGAGTATTAAAATTTACCATATTATTTATTACTTAAAAATATAACTAAGAATTTATAAATTTGACCACTGAAATAAAACTAAAGTGTTTGAGAAAAATAATTAAAAGAAATTGAGGATAAAACTTTTAGAGATAATCAAATAAATATAGAGCTTTTGATTTCACCTAGTTAATCCTACGCAGTTTATTCCAAAATAATAATGATCCGTTACCACAATATTAGAATTGACATAACATTGAAGTATATGGTATTGCTTATGACTAACTGAAATGAAAACAGTGAGTTTGAATTGCAAGTTTACTAAATTATTGTTAGTCATACCTATATATTTACAATTTTATCAATCTCTTTAGCTCTAATAAAGAAGCTAACAAGTTGTTATAATGCCTATATTTTCAAGGGATAATACGAAGCAAGTTTTATACCATTTAGTAAAAAACATTTGTAAAGAAACAAGATTGTGTGGATAACAGTTGTTATTATGTATAATTGTCCATTTTATGTGAAGAACAAGGTGAATGATTGCTTTATTCGCATGAGCATCATTGATAATAGTTTGTCTTTGAACCTCATGCCTCCTACCATTATGAGGTTTTTATGCTTTGATAAGAGATATATAAACTACGAATCATCAACTATCAAGGTCAAATGAGAGCACTTATTTTCAAACAAAATGCCATGTTATGGTGGATTTCCAAAAAAGAATGATGTGATGGTAATTAGGTATGTTCATAGTCTGGTTTGGGACAAAAAAAAATAACTTAACCAATTTTGTTTAACTTCTAGAAATTCTGACTAAAAAACCTAGCTCAAACTGAACCAACCCCAACTCAATTTTTTCCTTTAGAAAAATAGAACATCCAATGCCTGAGCTTGTTTTTGGGCTTTTAATGGGCTTGTTTTAAATTGGGATTGAACATCTTCTTATCGGTTTAGGTTTCGTTAACAGATGTTTTTGTATTGGGCTTTCTAAACCAAACCAGCCGAACCCCAAACTTCGGATATCAATAATAATAAATCAAATTTGTTATAGGAATTGACATCTAGCTATCTTGTACAAATATGAACACAAGACATATTTGCCGACAGAAAATGGACACTGAGACACAAAAAATAAAAGCCTCAACTAGTTCGATGTAACTGGTTTTAGCTTATTGAAACAAAAAATGAACAAACCATATGCTTTTTTTTGTCCCAGTTTGGTTTTTACAGTAAATATTCTTTGGTTTCTTCGGTTATTTCAGTTGGTAGGTTTCTTAGAACACCCTTAATAGTAATACATGTCAAGGTACAGTAAACTGTTTTACAATTTATTCTGACTTGTCCCTAATCAACCATACAAACTACGGAGACAGTCAACCCATCTTTTATACCATTCCCAGAAACAATTGTCTTTATCTCTTGTTTCAGCTCATCCCCTCTACCTCAGCTATCTCCGAATTTTCGGACCTGGGACAGCAATCACCTTAGAATCTAGCTACAACCACTCACGCAACTTCCTAATTAGCAGAGTCCAACATAAGAAAGCAAACCCATTTTGCAGGGAAAGAGGAGGTTTACAACAGAGAAGTAATCACGCAGCAATATCATAACGAATGTGCTTCAGAAGCACGGGGATCACAATATCCGGAGAGCTCAACTGGGGCAGGTGGCCGTCTGATGACATGACTTCAACAATTGACTCACCACCAAGATTCTGGTGCAGATATTCAGAGACAACCACAGGCACTGCCAAGTCCTTCATGCTCTGCAGAATGTGGCAGGGCACTGTGACCATGTGCAGGATTGACCTCATGTCACTTTGGAAGATGGTCTGTGCCACGCTAAGGGCTATGTCTGGTCTCATATTGAAGAGGGTGCGGCTGAATTCTTGCACCGCTACAGAATCCATGTCTCCACCCACGGCTAGTGGGGCAAAACCTGAACACCATGCTTTATAATTGCTTTGCATCGCTTCAAACAACTGGTCTAAATCTTCTTGCTCAAATCCTCCAAAGTAATCAGCATCATTCAAATACCTGATAAGAAGAATATTGACAAATTTCACAATCGATTATGTTTTCTCTACTATGATTGTGGTACAGAAACAGATACCTAGTTTGCATAGAGGCAAGTGGCTGGCTAATAGCCCAAAATCCAACCACAAAAATATTATAGAAGTAACTGATCATTAGAAAAATTTAAAGAACGATAAACAAGAGAGCGATCCATAGCAAGTTATCAACAAATATTATAGAAGTAGAAATGGGCGGTACAATCCATAAATGAACTGATGCATAACAATCAAACGCCGCTACAGTAGCAGCTGAAGTGTTTTAACAAAATTGTATCTAGATGGACGTGTCTTACTGTTTTTGCGATTAGAATTAAATGCAGTAGCAACTAGCAATACAACAGCGAATTCATGATGTAATTATGAAAAAAAATGATCAACGATTCAAAAGTTTTCGAGGAACAAACCTTGGAGAAGCAGAAAGCATAACGATTTTCGAGAAGAGTTCAGGGCGACTGATAGAGGCAATAGCACCAATAACGCTAGAAACAGAGTGAGCGACAAGAATACAAGACTCGACTTTTAACTCCTCTAAAATGGCAAGCAAATCATAAGCATAACCTTCAAGAGTTGAGTACCGATTGAAGTCAAAATAATCTGGGTTAGTAGTGCCAGCACCCATGTTATCATACAGAATAACCTTGTACTCATCGACGACGTGTGGAATCAAGTGCTTCCATACAGACTGATCCGTCCCAAACCCATGAGCCAAAACGATCACTTGCTCTCCTGACCCCAAGATCTTCGCGTTGTGAGCTTCTTCTACAATACCCATTTTCTATTTTTCTTTTTTCTTCAGCTAGAGCTGCTGCTTGACTCTCTTCCTGGGCTGGCTTGTGTCTAATGGTGTGAAAGCGGAGTGGTCTCTTTTGTGGGTGTCGTTTTACACATTTAAATATGCAAGGAGGAGGACTGGTGTTCCAATGAGGACCATGTATGTGTTGATAGTTTTATGATAAGATTATTGGGTTGTTGTATGGTTGCGATGTTTTTTTAGTTTTTTAATTATTCTGTTATTAATAAATTATTTTTTAAAAATGATTGTAAGAGCGTTAAATACGCCAACTTGTCTATTTAATTTGATGTGTTCAAAATATATATTGTATAACAACTTAATAAACCAAGAAAAAAATTTATTTTTATGAAAGTTGTTTTTGAGATTTCAATTTAAATTTTTTAAAATAACTAAAATAACCTAGGATCAATTCTTTGGTGGTGCTAGTGACACATATTGTATTCCGATATCGAATGTTAGTGATCTGAAAATCATTAACTCTTAATTATGCAGTGATGAAGTTGTGATGTAGAAGGTTCTCTTATTATGATTTGGTGTAAAGGTGATATAGAGTATTGTTAGATGATACATATCGATCTTTCTTTAATTGCATTAAATAATTAGTCAATTAATAATGGAGATGATGACTCATGCAGCTCCCTTCTCCGACTCTCAATGTTTTTTTTTAAAAAAAATGGTATAATTAAGTTTATCTATGATTGAGTAAACGATTCAAATAATTGAATCAAGTAAAAAACTAATATAAAATCAGTAAAATAAACGAAATGAGATATCCATTCCAAAAATAAATTAGATGATTTTAAAAAAAATCAATTAGTTTTGATTTTAGAATTCGACAAACCAAAAAAAAAAACTTTTGATTTAAATAAAAAAGTTCATACCCATTGTATCAAAGCGTTTAAAAAATCAAATTAAAAGATTTATAGATTTTTTAAATAGAAAATAAATAAAAAAAACTATATATATGTGACACCTGACATGCGGTCCTTCTTCTCTTTGGTTTCTAGTGACAAAGCTAAAGACATGGAATGGGTTGCAAATGGAGTATGCATTAACTTATGTCTTGCATATCAAAATGCTCAAGTACCTTCCGAGGATACTTTCGTCGTGATAAATATAACTTGCTAACACTTTGATCTTTATGTATCCTTATACCAAAAAAACAATTTGGATCTATCTAAATCTTTACTCTCAAACTTACCACTCAATCAATCCTTTGATCATTGATCTTAGACATGTTTTTGGAGGCAATTAACATGTAATCAACATACAACAATATGTACACAAAAAAACATCTAAAGCAGCGTGAAATACAAACAACTATCATAGTCGCTCTTAAAGTATAAGAGTATGAAACATTTTATATCATTTTTTTAGTGATTGTTTTAAGTTATGTAATAACTTTTTCAATAAGGACTCATGTTTTTAATTTGAGTGTTGAAGTGTTGAAACCCTATAATTGAGACGTGTAGATCATTTCCTCCAGTTTACCATTAGACATTCAACTACTCAAGCTTTAAGTCAAATAAAATAACCATAACAAATTGGATGGAATTATGCTTCACAACTAGAGCAACACCTTATTGAAGTCAACACATTCTCTTTATATAAAACTCTTATAAACTAGGTGTGCTTTAAACCTTGCATCTATAACCCTTAGGATCTATCTTGCCTCTTGTAAACTTATTTACACATGAACTTTTGGCTTTATGGTGGTTTAACAAACTTCCATGTCTAGTTCATATAAAAAAACTTAATTTTCTCACAAAAAGTATCCATTAAGAATATTATTTGCAGACATTGATTTTATATAAGAACAAGACTTGTGATCATAAGATTCTCCCTAACATTTAAGGAAAAATAAACTAAATCAATGTAACTATACTTAATTAGTGATTTTATCTATATTATTTTTATCTTCATGTTGAAATACTATAATATTGCTCTTCATATGCATTTGTATCAAGTATACCATATACCATTTTCTTAACGGGATCAACTAAAACATTGTTATGATATGTTTTTGAGCTCCATCAGCTTGCTAGTTTCCTAGTTCACCTTAACATCAATAACAATCAGCTTCTTTTCCTTGTCAAACATAACACACTCATCAAAAGATACATCCTTGCTAGTAATAAATTTAAATGACTTGTGATCAATACAACACAACAAATATCCATTCACCCGTATTCATAGCCTAAGAGTATATGCTTTCTCGCTCTGCATCAAACTTTATCTTTTTAATATGAGCTAAGTTAAATAACAAATACTCTAATTTTAGAGTGATCAATAAGAGAACAAACCATACCTCAATGGAGTATTCAACTCTAAAACTGATCAAAAATATTGGTGTTTGTTCATCCGTGACTGCGGAATTATGGGCTGCATATGTGGGGTTAAAACTTACATGGGATAAAGGGTTTCGAAAAGTGATTTTAGAGTCAGATTCCAGGGTGGTAGTTGGGATTATTAATGGGGATAGTGTGAGGGTAGATAGAAATTATAATCTTATTATGCAAATTAGAGATTTGTTGGGTAGGGACTGAGAAGTAAAAACATTACATGTTTACAGAGAGGTCAACTGTGTGGCCGATTAGTTGGCTAATTTTGGGCTAACTAGAAGTTTGCTAGATAGGAGGTCGGATATTATAACTGACCTTCCAGCATGGACTTATAATTTGCTGTACTATGACCTGATTGAGTCTACTATTCCTCGATTAATTTAGAAGGGCATAAAACCCCCGATCATTACCAAAAAAAAAAAAAAACTCTAAAACTGATCATAAATATTTATTCACTAGATAACAAGTCATGTTAATTACTTTAATCCAAAAGTCTTTCGATAATTCAAGCATACAACATGCTATTTGTATTCTTAACAATATAATGTCTAACAATTCTTTCAATCTTGCAAAAAACCATTAAACTCGCCTAATAAGACGTCCAAACCATTATCTAATCTTAAGCATTTCATCATCTCACGAGTATGCTTCTCATCATCACTTGAATATGACAAACATATCATTTTTTTCTATTAAGAAAATAGACCTATATCGTCCTATAATAGTATATCCACATTGCTCTCATCTTCCTATCCTTCCCCTTTTCACACTCCCACCATTTCTCATGAACGTGCAAAGCTCGAGGGAGTCTTTATCAGAGTTTTTTTTTTTAATTAATATAAAGCCATCCCAATCGAAGCTTGCGTACATGAACAGGTCTCCATTAGGATGTGAAAGAAGTTAATAATAGCTGGAATCGGTCAAACTTTGAGAGATCTCTATCCTGGTAACAAATTAGCGAAGCAGATGTTCATTCTCATTATCAAATGGGTCCATGTCCTCACTGGTTTTTGTGCAACGAGGCTCTTCTCCATTATTGACATCTTCAGACGAAGGTACGCATGCATCAATTATTATTGCTGCTCCAAGAGAGTTGGGTAGCAGTTACCTGTTAGATGACGACACATGAACAAGTGGTCCCTGGATGAAGAACCCACCTTCATATAAAGCCCCGTTTGGGAGTGCGTTGCAACCGGCGTTTCCAAAAAAAAATGATTTTATTTTTCATTTTAAAAACCAGCGGTTTAGTGTTTTTAGATCATTTTGATGTGCTGATTTCAAAAATAATTTTTAAAAAATAAAAAAAAACATCATTTTGATGTATTTCGGCACGAAAAGCACTTTGAAAAGCTATCGCAATCACACTCCCAAACAGGCCTTTATAAGGCTGCGAGTTATCGGTCAAAGTATAGAATTAAGAGGATTGCTTTTTTATAGTTTTATATTTGAGTTTTATAGTTTTTAATATAATAATTATTAGAGATTTATATAATTATTAATTTTAAGACTCATGAAATTAGTCGAGGTGCATGAAAACTAACCCGAATACCCGTATTAATAATCTCCCTGAAATTTACATCACCTGCCTTATACTTGATGATAAACTTAAGTTCCCTATTATTTGTTTTCCTTGGTTAGTGATGAACGTCGAGCCATTGACCCACCTTTCTTCTAGTCTTCTGAATATGACATTTTGGAGGCATTAGCTGTGATTAGTTGGCTATGAATCTCGACCCTTCACATCCTCCTCCTACTCTGTTGAAACACTGCAGATTCATTAAATGACAGATGCGGGGAGTTTCAATTTCAGAGTAAACTAGCCGTTTAAACAGCAGCCACGGGTTACAGTTTTATTTTTTTTCAAAAAAAACAATACTAGGTTGTTTTAATGTGTTTTTTATAAATTTTAAAAAGGCTACACAAATGTTTGATTTAATAAATCGATAATCATTTATATAAATAAATAAAAAATAAGAAAAAAAATTAAGAGATAAATGTAGATTAAGATATTGAATAATATAAAATGAGACATTAACGTTATTATTTTTACTCAACTTATTCATTTAAATCAATAAAAAATAAATTTATATTCTAAAAACTTGTAACTTAAAAAGTAAGTACAAATAAAAGTAACTGAATAAACTCACGCTATAAAAAATATTATACAAAACCGAACACGTCAAAAATATTATTTAAATATACACACACATACAAGTATAATATTTAAAAGCAGCGTTTTTTTAATAATTTATTGAGAAATTAATATTTCTCAAATAATTTTATATGACTATTAATATATGACTGTAAATCATTAAATAAAACATCGAAAAGAAATAGAAGTTTTCAGTAAAAAGCACGTTTATAATATTGCATGATGCACGTTTATAACATTTTTCTAGCACGGCTTTCTAAATGTGTTTTTGAAATAAATATTTTTTTTATTTTAAATTATATTTTTTTTTATTTTTTAGATCATTTTTTATTTTCATATATTAATATTAAAAATAATTTTTAAAAAAATAAAAAAAATTATTTTAATAATTTCTAAACAACAATCACATAAAACATAAAAAGACACTCGCATATTACTATTACTATTACTATATAGCTAAAAGAGCTCGGACTGGTTACTGTACATCAAGATTTATTGACACTGTGGACTAGACATTTTTCATCCCTGCTTCGCAAGGGTTCGTCCACCTTTTTTTTTAGCTAAAAGAGCTCGGACTAATTACTGTACATCAAGACTTATTGACACTGTGGGATTTGAACATTTTTTCATCCACACGCCATGAGGGTTCGATCCACCTTTTTTTTATCACGCAACATGTTGCATACCGACAGCAGCGGTTGTAGCCCACGTGAAAATCGAAGAAGCAGCAAAAGGAACGCAAGCGAATAACAATCCTTCAAGCGAGAGCACGATAGTCGACCCATTTGAACTGAAGCGAAGCCCAGGTGCCGATTAAGAAATTCGTTTGTGCACATATGGCGAGCAAACCAAGAGGAATCGAATTGAAAGTGGGGATCAACGAGGAGCTAAAAAAGAAGGCGACCTGAGCTGCAATTAGATAAGCCCAAACACCGAAGAACGCACCGGGTTTGAAATTGAGTGAGTCGAGGATGTAAGCGATCATTAGCCCTAGGGTTAGGGTTGCAACGACGGGAGCGCCACCCAGGTCAAGGAGGAAAGCGGCGCAAGGAGCGAGAGCGAGGGCGATGCGAGTGTTGTTGCTACGGGTTAGAATTTGTCCAGGTGAACTGGAAAAGGATTTGGGAAAGAAAGAAGAAGCTTGGGGAAAAGGGAAAGAGCAGAGAAGGCAAAACGCACAGGCTGCGTGTTGACAGAGAATAGGAGCAGGAGAGAAATCAGAATTCTTGTTATAAATTTTGCTTAACAATCTGTTCCAATCATTTGGGAAATATAAAGACAATTCACGTGTTGCCAGCGTGGCTACTAGATAGTTCATCTACTGGAAAATAAAGGACTGCTAAACGCAGTCGTTCAAATGCTGCTTAAAACGCAGTCGTTTGATTACAATATTTGAAATTCAAAAGCTCCCCTCCAGTTGTCTTTCGTCTCAGCTCCTCTTCAGCTCCCGATCTTCTCAGCTCGTGACAATGCTCCCCCCATGTTCGCAACCTTGTCCTCAAGGTTAAATTGAGGAAACCTCCAGCTAAACTCTTCCGCGTCTTCCCAAGTGGCCTCTGTCAAAGGTAAATTTTCCCACAGCACCAAAAATTGAGTAGTGGCAGCATTTCTTTTCTTGACTAACCTTCTCTCCACGATTTTCTGGGGTTGTAACCAGGACTGCTTTGAAGGAATGGGAAGGTCAGATTGTATGACATGATTTCCCACATGCTTCTTTAATTGGGACACATGGAACACGGGATGGATCATAGCAGCATCAGGTAATTTTAATTTGTAAGTCACTGTCCCGATTCTCTTGATAATATAGTAGGGGCCATAAAACTTTGCTGATAATTTGTGGGTCTGTCTTTGTTGCACCGATTGCTGTCGATAATTCTGCAATTTTAAGTAAACTAGATCACCTTCATTGAACACTCTCTCGCTTATTTTCTTGTTTGCTTGCTGTGTCATTCGGTTTTGTGCTTGGAGTAGGTTACCCCTTATGAGCTTGAGCATCTCTTCCCTTTGGTTTAGATAATTATCCACAGCCTCCACAGGTGAGTCTTTGAGAGTGTAAGGGATGTGGATCGGAGGCTTGAACCCATATAGGCCCTCATAGGGAGTCTTCTGGGTGGATGAGTGGTAATTCGTGTTATACCACCATTCACAAGAACTCAACCATTTCCCCCATTGATTAGGAAGGGAGTCAGTCATGCACCGTAGGTAGCCTTCAATGCACTTGTTCACCACCTCTGTCTGGCCATCAGATTGGGGGTGATAAGCTGTGGAATACTGCAGGTTCACCCCCTGTTGGCCGAATAGTTCCTTCCAAAATTGGTTGAGGAAAATGCTGTCTCGATCACTCACGATAGTTGCTGGCATTCCATGCAACTTGTAGACATTTTCCATGAAAGCCTTAGCCACCGTAACTGCAGAATAGGGGTGAGCTAGGGCCATAAGGTGAGCATACTTGCTGAACCTATCAACTACCACAAAGATCACCTCTTTCCCCTCTGATTTTGGTAAGCCCACTATAAAGTCCATGCTAATGTCAATGAAGGGTGCGTAAGGCACGGGTAAGGGCTGTAACAACCCAGGGTACTTGACATTTTCAGCCTTGTTTTGCTGACAAACTGGGCATTCTCGGACAAATTGTCTCACCACCCTTTGCAGCTTCTTCCAGTAGAACACCTGCCCCACTTTCTTAGAAGTCACTGTAGCCCCTGAATGCCCTCCCACTGCCGAATCATGATACAACTTTAATGAGTCGTGTCTGCAATTATGGGTCATGTCCCACTACTACCTTTCCCTTCCTGATAAGGGTGTCATTGACCCATGAATAACTTGGATGTGAGTTAGCATCCTTGATCAATTCTGCGATCAACTGTTGTAGGGTGGGGTCTGTCTCCCAAGTCTTCTTAATGTCCCCCTTGATTTGGGTAGAAATGGATGAGAGGGTCAATGCACACAATTCCTTGTGAGAAACCCGAGAGAGTGCATCCGCAGCCAGGTTGTCTTTCCCCCTCCTGTACTCAATTTCATAATCAAAGCCTAGGAGTTTAGTGAGCCATACCTGTTGAGCAATGTGTGTAGCCTTCTGGTTTAGCAGAAACTTTAGGCTGGAATGGTTGGTTCTAATAAGAAACCTTCTCCCCCACAAGTAATGCTTCCATTTAGTGACTGCGTGGACAATAGCTAGCAATTCTTTTTCATAGGTGGATAATGCTAGCTGTTTAGGACCTAGTGCCTTGCTTACAAATGCAAGGGGGTGTCCTTCTTGCATTAGTACTGCCCCCAATCCCACTCCAGAGGCATCCGTCTCCACCACAAAGGTTTTGTCGAAGTTTGGCAAAGCCAATACTGGGGGTTGTGACATAACCTGTTTAAGTCTTTCAAATGCCGCAGATGGTTGTCTGTCCATATGAAAGAGTCTTTCTGTAACAGCTGAGTAAGGGGTTTGCAAATAACTCCATACCCTTTTACAAACCTCCTGTAGTATCCCGTCAACCCCAAGAACCCCCTAAGCTGTTTAATGGTGGTAGGTATTGGCCACTGCTTAATGGCTGCTACCTTGTGAGGGTCGGTTGCAACTCCCTCCTTGGTGATCACATGGCCTAGGTATTCTATTTGGCTGGTACAGAATACATATTTACTCTCCCTGGCTACCAATTGATGAGCACTCAACAATTCAAAAACTAGCTTAAGGTGGATTACATGCTCTGACAAATTCTTACTGTAAACCAATATGTCGTCAAAGAAAACTAGAATGAACTTTCTCAAATAATCTCGGAAAATGTCATTCATTAAGCTTTGAAATGTGGCAGGTGCGTTAGATAAACCAAAGGGCATGACTAGGAATTCATAGTGGCCATTGTGGGTCCTAAAAGCTGTTTTAAAAATATCTTCCGAAACCATTCTAATTTGATGGTACCCTGACCCTAAGATCAACCTTTGAAAAGATGGCTGCCCCCTCTAATTCCTCTAGCAATTCATCAATTATGGGGATAGGGTACTTATCTTTAACCGTGAGTTTGTTTAGGGCTCGATAATCTACACAGAACCTCCATGTCTGGTCCTTCTTCTTCACCAACACCACTGGAGAAGCAAACGGGCTGTTACTAGGCTGCACAATGCCCGCCTGCAACATTTCTTCCATTAGCTTTTCTAGAGTGTCTTTTTGTAATCCAGAGTATCTATAGGACCTCAAATTCACAGTCTGCCTCTCATCTAGGAGTGGTATCCTATGATCATGTCTTCTTGTTGGGGGTAACCCTTCAGGGTCACTAAATATGTGCTGATATGCTGTTAATAGAAACTGCAAGGGTGAGTTTCCTGTCTCCGGACCAGTATTGGTCACCTCCTGAGCATGACAGCTTAGGTTACCTTGTTCTACCACCCTTAAACAGCAACGCCCCACTTCTGATACTAAGGTATCCGTGCTTAACAACCCATTCAGCTCTTCCAGTCGTATGGCCTGAGCTACCTTAGGATTTTCTCCCCTTAGAGTTACTTCCTTGCCTTTCCACCAAAAAGAGACCCATCTCTCTTCATAGTTGGACAACACATTCCCCAACAATTTCAACCATTGAATCCCTAGAACTATGTCATAATTCTGCAATTTCATAACAAAAACGTCAGCCTGAAATTGGACCCCCTACATCTTCCATTTCATATTTTTACACACGGCAGCGCAGGACATAGTTCCCCCATTGGCTGCCTCAACCTCCATTGGCCTTATTGGGGTCATGGGACACCCTAATCTGTCAGCCAAGTTAGCGTGAAGGAAGTTGTGAGTGCTGCCCGAATCAATTAGGATGAAAATGGGACTTTTGTCTATTTTTCCCCACACCTTGATAGTTTGACAGCCAGCAGTACCTTGGATGGCCTGGAGTGACAGGTGAGGAATAAGAGCCTCCACATTCATGGTTTCCATTGACTCCTCCCCCTCTGATTCGTCCCCATCATCTTCAACTATACATAGGGAGTAGAGTTTACGGTTCTTGCATCGATGTCCAGGTACAAATTTTTCATCACACCAAAAACAAAGCCCCTTGGCTCTCCTCTCATCCATCTCTCTAGTTCGGATAGGTCTTGATGGTTTATGGTTTGGGTAAGTAGTATTAGGGTTGGGAGCAAGGTTAGTAGGTGTTGGCAATAAAGCTTGGGTAGGGGGCTTGTAAGGGCTGGTGCTTGTCTTGTGAATATTGGCAGGGTAACTAGGCTTCATGGATTGGGGAAAAGAGTTTCCCTGACCTTGTGCCTTTGGGTAGTGAGGAGTAACCTTGCGGTAGGTGAGGGTGTTGTTGTGTAGTCTAGCTAGGTTGTAGGCTTGTTTTAATGACTTTGGTTCAAACATCTTGACCAAGTTCTTAATCTCTATCTCCAGCCCCCCCAAAAAGAACACCAGTGCTTGTTTTTCTGAAATTTGGGCTCGGTTTCACAACATGTCAAATTCCTTGATGTAGCTCTCTAAGTCTCCTTCTTGTTTGTGTTCGGTGAGCTCCTCTAGGGGATCTCTTTGGCCTCCAAATCGACAACAAAGGGCATCCACATATTCAGCCCATGTCACCTCTTGTCCTTCCAAGTTCCTGGTATAGTTTTGGTGCCAATACAATGCCATGCCATCTAGGTAGTATGAAGCTAGTCTCAGCTTGTCTGCTTCAGGTATTTCCTCCAACTTGCAAGGCTTGTTTGATGGAAATTTGCTGAGTTGCTATTTCGGTTACCATGGCCTTGAGCTGGGCTAGGTCCTCAGAATGAGCATGCATTTGAACTTCCAATCCATGGACTCTTTGATTAGTAGCTTCCAAAGAATCGTCCATCCTCCTTGCGTCTTGGGATCTCGTTTCAGGTGCCATTTAAACTGAGTCCGAAGAGGCTGAGCTCTGATACCACTTTGCTACGGGTTAGAATTTGTCCAGGTGAACTGGAAAAGGATTTGGGAAAGAAAGAAGAAGCTTGGGGAAAAGGGAAAGAGCAGAGAAGGCAAAACGCACAGGCTGCGTGTTGACAGAGAATAGGAGCAGGAGAGAAATCAGAATTCTTGTTATAAATTTTGCTTAACAATCTGTTCCAATCATTTGGGAAATATAAAGACAATTCACGTGTTGCCAGCGTGGCTACTAGATAGTTCATCTACTGGAAAATAAAGGACTGCTAAACGCAGTCGTTCAAATGCTGCTTAAAACGCAGTCGTTTGATTACAATATTTGAAATTCAAAAGCTCCCCTCCAGTTGTCTTTCGTCTCAGCTCCTCTTCAGCTCCCGATCTTCTCAGCTCGTGACAGTTGTGAGCGAAAGAAGAAGCAGAGAAAGGAGATCTAGAAGAGGCAGTAGAAGGGGAAAGGATGTGAGAATTACGATTAGGGTTTTGGTAGGGGGGTAAGGAGAGGTGGAGGGGAATGAGGAGGAGGTAAAGGAAGGGGAGGAGATGGAGGCAGCGATATAAGGGCGAAATGACCGCGATTGGATCTCCGACGGCATCATTTTGGCCGCTGTCGGAAAGTTGAGAGGGTGCAAAGAAGGAGGGGTAGTGATGATGACAGAGTGGAGAGGGGGATCTGAGAGGAATCACGAGTGAGTTTGGGTTTGGGAAATTGGTGACGTGTTTAGAGGAGTCAGAGCCGTCGGATCATGAATTAAGAGGGTCCCGTCACGATAACGGAGGAAACTTCAATTGTTTCAGCGATAGAAGAATTGGAATTGGAGATAACAGGCACGTGAGTGTCCGAATTCTTATGATTTTTACAATTGAGTAACTGGTCTTTATTTTTTCTCAAATGGATATTCAACAATTTATTAAAATGTAAGAATCAGATAGATGTATTTCACTGCTAGAGATAATTCTTATTAAAATATTTTCAAAAAAGATGTCCATGGCATTTTCACTATAGACTCTCTTGAAAACAGTGAGGAACACAACCATTTTTTGTTTTTCATTTTATATTGTTTATCTTAGTCTCTTAACTTTTTTTTGAGTAGTTTAAAAAATAAAAATTACATTGGAGAATCAATAAAACAATGAGTGGAAATTTGAAATAAAAAAAATAATGATTTCAATTATAATTGATATCAATGTTGGTGGGGTTAAACCAACACTTTGTGTAATAATATTTAATCTACTACATCACAATCTAATATTCATTTTAATCTAATATTTAATCTATTTCATATTTAATCTAATATTTACACAGGGTTTAAAGAATTTAATCTAATACATCACAATTTCTATTTACCCTATGTAAATATTAGATTAAAAGCAATAACACTTTGAAGAGTGATGGAAATCAAAATAGAAAGAATAAATAAATAATGATAATAAAGATAATTGTGATGTATAATTGAGGAATGACCTTAATAAAATGAATTTTAGTTTAGAATTCATAACGATAGAGGAACTGGTAACATGTTTTGATGGACAATATAACAAGGAATATGATAAAAAAAAAAATCTAGGGAATAAATGAGATGATGAAGAATAAATTATAAAAAAGATAGTGCAATAAAAATGCAGGATTGAAGTTCTAAGCATCGGTTAAAAATCAATGGCGATACCTTGAAACAGTAATAAGACTCATTATTATTATTATCTAATAACCTAAAACAGATCGGCCATTTACTGTAGATTACTGTTGCTCAAGATTCATGTGCACTGTGGACACAAAATTTTATCCGGTGCTGTGCGTGCAGATGTCCACCTTTTTTTTTCCAACCTATGAATAGTGTATTAAGGAAAAAACCACTCGAAAAAGACAAAAAAGGTCGTCGGTTGCAGGGGCTCCGCGGTAATTGACCATTTTCGGTCCGGTCCGACCGGCCGGGTTTTTTATTTTTTTATTATTAGTTAAACAATGGAATAATCTTTTTGTCCCCCGAAAAGGACAAAAAACAGTCGTTGCAGTTAGGGGCATTAAGGTAATTAGCCTTTTTTTTTTAATTTATCGGCGCAGTACTGTTGTCGCGTCTCCGTACGCGCCGTTCGTTTCCGTGGCCACGCGTATTGCAGACGGCGCGTGCGGCTTACTCCGGCGTCCAAAAAGGCCCAACCGGCATCTAGAATGCTTTTCAGGACTGTTCCCTTCCTCATGGAGCGGCGCGTGGTCCTATAAAGTGTCCGTAGTTGTGTCAATGGTCGTTTGAAATTTCACCCCCCATTTCTCTCTCCTCCTGCACAGGATGACGTCAGTACAACTGTTTTTTGCCGAATTTCATTTCAGTCCCTGAGCTTTGTAATTTTTCGTTCTGACCCTTATTTCTATTATATAGGTTTTGATTTGTTTCAATTTCATCCTTCAATTGAAATTGATTATATATTGTAGTTGTAATTAGGTCCCCAGTCTTTTAATTTTGCGGATTGGGCTGGAATCCTTAATATTATTTGGTATCAAAGTTTTCATTGACTTCAATTTCATCCTTCCTTGCAAATTTATTATAAATCCTTAATATTTTGGGTATCAAACTTTGATTTCTTTCAATTTTATCCTTCTATGCAAGTTAATTATGGATTTCAGTTTCATTTCGGTCCCAAATCTGTTAATTTCCAGTTTTGTGTTAAATTTTTTAATTCCAATGTTTTGATTTACTTCAATTTTGTCCTTTAAATTAAAGATGTTATTGAGAATATGTCAAGCTAATTATATATATGTGTGTGTGTGTGTGTGTGTGTGTTCAACGAATTAAAGTATGTGAGACTAATTATATGTTTTGATATTTATAAAATATTATTGTCTAAAAATATATATATATAGAGAGAGAGAAAATGACCTAAGATTTTTTTTGATAAAAAATCTATATCAATATGCTTAAATACATTTAATATAATAATATGTTTAATAAATCTTATAAAAAAAATTATTGTCTTTGAATTTAAATTTTATACTCTTTTGTTTAAGTTTATTTCTTAAAAAAAAATTCCCAATATTTTCATTTTTAATATTTCAAATCTAATATTACTGGGGGAAAAATACAACTTTAAAAAATAAAAGGTAGACAAATTTATCAACTCAAAAATTTTTTCTTTTGACAAATTTACCTAGATTATCTACACTTAAAAAAATATGTGAACCACTTTCTGTTTCGATTACACTATTGTAATTAAACATTGAAATAACTAATTATAGCACGCAAAATATATAAATTTATTTCTGGAAAAAAACAATTACAATATTTTTTTTTATAATGTGTCAGATCTAATATTACTGGGGAAAAATACAACTCATAAAAAAATTTTTACCTACATTATTTGCGATTAAAAAATATACAAACCACTTTCCATTTCAATTATACAGATTTTATCAATTATAATTTTACTAATTTAATATTAAAATAAAAAAATACAATACATATAAAAACAATCAATTTTTTACATAGATAAAAAAGCCCCGGCGCATCGCGCGGGCACATCGCTTGTAAAACATAAAAAGGAAAAAAGAAGTATACATTGATTTGCCATCAAGGGTATATTCTACCGCAACTTGTTTCATCTCTGCATTACAGGAAGAGAATATTTTGCCGAATTGAGGTCACACATATATATATTTCAATTCAATTGCAAGCTATCTTCCGAATTGCTATACTTTCTTAAACATCTCCAATAAAAAAATAAAAATAAATAAGGGATACCGTTCAACCCTGTCATAGCTCCATCCTGAACTCTCAAATGCTGTGTGTATCCCTTTCTACTCACCAGATATGGGTGCCAACGGCTAGTATTTCTTTCTGAGAACAGAATTTGAAGCTCGTCTTGGGCTTCATCTTAGTCCGATGAGAAGATATCAACAGGGGAGGTTGTGCAGCCGACAAGATTATGATCAAATCTACCATTTGAAGAACCTTTTGGATCATCTAGATACACAACAATGACAGTGATATCATCGTGGATATGGCGTCTCACTCCTCTCTCAGTTGTTTTTATATCATCGTATCTCATTTCTGTTTTCCTTGCAGCCTCCTGCATGGCAGCTCTCACCAATCGCTTTGCTATTCCCTGTAAAGAAAGCTCGCACTCATTTTTCAGCACAAACAGAAACATCTTTTTGTTACAGTGCATCATTAGTTGTGGTTTAAGACAATTTACAGGCAAAAAAGTGAAAAAGGTTTTCAAAAGTACGTTCAAAGAAGCAAATTATGAATGGACAATTTACAAAAACAGATCATAAGGGAGACATTACGATTCGGGGGCTTCTCAAAACTATGTCGACAGCTGTTTTGTCACTTATTTGCTCCCAAAGACCATCTGATGCAAATATCAAGAACAAGTCTTGTGGCTTCAGCTTTCTCATCAATATTGACGGTTCTGCCGTCAACACAGGCCTTGTTAGAGGAACAGGAAATCCAAATCGCTGAAAATGAGGATCTCTATTGAGCTCAGGTTTCTTTAAATAGAAGTCTCCTATTGATCTTGAAATCTGCAGTAGAGAGGTTTTAGATAAACCTAGTGCATCACAAGCTGTAGACTGTCACTAGAAATTTTGACGAGTAGCTGATTTCAATCAACAGCAATGTACCTACTTTTAGCTCATAAAAAGGTATAGAAGCTGAAATTATTGCAGCAACGCAGCTTAACTTACGCTTGATTCCATTAGAGCCACATAACTTGTATTATACCTCCAATTTACAAAATAAAAAAGTTCACAAATGTCCAGTTCGCCTATGTTATGGCTACTGTTGGAGCACAGAGCGTTATATATTGAAGAACACATCTTATGAACCATTCTTCAAACTAATCCGATCTAAGAAAAGGTAGCCAGCAAGTAAAACTATGGGGAGGAGAATGTTTTACCCTTTCGCATTTGAGAAACACGATGTAACTAGCATAGACAAGTTACGGAAGTTCAGCTAAGGAATTCAAAAAAAGTTCTGTTTCATGCGCTCTTCACAAAGTATTATTTGTAAACTGTAGACAATTGTTTTCAAGATATTATCAGGGAGATGCTGGCATGGAATATAGATAATAACTTCTACATTCAACGACAAGAGGTAGATTGTTTCAAGGTTCTAGAGATCAAACTTATCTTGAAAACATTTCATAAATAATCACCAGGACAAGCATAGCCATGCAACTACCACAAAATAAAACTGCAATAGTATAGGAGAAAATGAGAAAATATCAAGAAATATGAAGGAGCATGCGCACTATTTGCAAGAGAAGGAAACAAAGATACACCATTTAAATCTAATAATCTCTCAGTAATTTTCTAATCCATTGACTCTGCATGTCTGATTCTAAATGAAATCGGGAATGAAACTCGTGACTAGGTATAAACTCCATTGGTATACAAAGAGTAATTATCAAGCAAAAGTTAAATATTCAAGTGTAGACTGACAAGGAATCATCAAAGAGTCTGAAGAGGCAGATTCATGGTCGTAGTGTCAAGGAACCATCTCATCTAAAAGCTGAAGTTGTTAGTTGAGGCCCCAGAATATGATTTATATTATTCTCTAGCACAGTCCCTCAAGTGAAAGCCTTTTGGGCTTGAAACTTGCACAAGCCCACACTATCTTGTGCTTGATTTTTATCAAATAGAATGGAGGTGGTGAAATTCGAACTCATGACCGCTGGGTCAACAAGGCTCTGATACCATGTCAAAAAACCATCTCACCAAAAAGCTTAAACTATTAGGTGAGGCTCTAGAATATTATTCTCTAACACCTCGCAGTCAAGACCGATGTCCGTTGAAGTACAAGCATGCTAACTCATCATGGACGAGAAATTAATGCAGAATGCGAACTTAAGATAGTGACTCTGTCAAACATCAGCATTCAAAGGCATTCTGTATAGATGCAGGATCAAATACCAGCAAAATGAAGGATTTAGCAAAGATTCATTATATCTTTAGTTTAAGTTTGCGTCCATCCAAACCAGTTTACGCAATCGCCGCTCATGCTGGGCCAATTTCTATTAGATAAATGGAAACCAAGAGAATTTCGACATCCACTATGAAGCAAGAGTACCTGAATTATGCCCTTTATCCGCCAAACTCCACGAGTACAAACCACAATATGTGCATCGTCAGGGATGGAGTGACTCCACCTCCTTCCTCACCTCCTCAACGCAGACATTATGATCAGTAGTCAACCTTTCTGCCACCACTGCACTATTTTCCTTGCCTTCAGATACTTTTCTACCGAGTACTACTCTCGAGTCCCCGAGATTTGCCACGTATAAAACATCATTTGATATTGCCCCAACAAGGCAGCAAGAACCCACAGATGCCATCTGAGGCCGAGCTATCCATGATTGCTTTACAAAATGTAAGAATTCCATTTCGGCAGCACCAATTGCTTTTCTTATCGCATCTGCAGATAATCCTCCTTGTTCTGCTGCAAACTCTGATAGAGAAAACCATCGAATTAAGAACAAGACGATTAAAGAAATGAAAAATACTAAAACATTGTCCAGGTGAGTTACTATATTGTTTTGATTTAACCAACATGGAATTGCCAATAATAACAATGACCCCAAAACATAAGGTCTTTACATTTCATTGTTGACATTAATTTTTCAAGTATTCTCACCATGTCAATAATCCAACTACCCACTTTTTTTTCTTTTTCTTTCCTGCACCTTCTCGGAAACTGAACTTAGCAAGATTAAGCAGACGAAAACTAAAGATGCTAAAACCTTGGTCTATTTTCTTTTAATAATTTTTTCCAGTTCAAATTCCAAAAATATGCAACACAGACCAAAGCAGAACCAAAGCTCCACCAAAGTGGAATAAGAAAAGGGTAAACATTACGAAAATCAAGATCATAAAACCTTTCATTTTCTTCTACTTTCCCACTCTCTCCCACGAACCAAACAAGCTCTATTAAACTTAAGAGAAAAAGAAAAAGAAAACGGTGCTCACTATGGAGGAAAGGAAACAAATGGCTAGTGAGAAAGCGAGAAGCCTCAGGGCCACCATGGCCATCATAAACACCAACATAAGTAGCAGAAGGAGAAGTGAAAACTTGTCCCTGGTCCTCAAGCAAGGAGTTAGCTTGAACCACAGCAATTGAATAATCTCCAGAAGCATAAGGTTTCAAGTCCAAATGCCATAATAGCCCATCTCCACCACCCCCACCTCCTAAACACCTAATTAACGGCCTTGTACACATCTCCAAAAAATGCCCTCTCAATGAAAATCACTCTCTTTGTCTCTGTGCGTTTGATTTACGAGTTGGTTTAGGTGCATAAACTGAGGACAGAGAAGAGGAGGGAGGGATATTGGGAATTGAGGACGGTTCGAATGGGGTCTTGAGAATGGTTCAAAGTAAACGGTTAGGATGGTGGAAGTTTAAGGTTTTTGTTTCCTTAGTTGACGTGGACCAAGAAAAACTTGTCTTCAGCTTTCGTCAGCTTAGAATCCAATTGCTTGGTGTTTTCTCCCAAACCAATGCCGGTTTCTGATTCTGTGACTTATCTCCTTTTCTTTCGGAAGCAAGGGAGCACGCCGGCGCTACTCACCTGATCGATGATTGTTTCAAAAGCATTTTTGTCATTGTTTCAAAAGCATTTTTGTCATTTTTTAAAGAAAAATATTTTTTTTAATTTTTATTTTAAATTAAAACTTTTTATTATTTTTAGATCATTTATTATGAACTTGATTGGTGAAAACTAAGTTTAGGAGTCTAATTTGGATTTAATTGAGAACATTATAATTTAAGATACCAAATTTACTTTTACTACGTCAATTGGTTCAAATCAAAGGCCAAATTGCAAGTAAAACATAGTTTTATAGTTAATCAAGAGCTAAATTGTAGTAATTTGTAACCAAGTACCAACATGTAAAAGACATTCAATTATAGAGGGGCTTAATTGATTGAAGTCAAGGGTGAAATTGAAGAAAATCAAGAGTTTAATGGTCATTTGAGAGTCAAATTGCATAAGTCCAAACCAAAGACCAAAATAAAAAAGGTCGCGCAAATATGAGGCTCACATTGAAATCCAGCCACGGGTAAAAAATGCACCAAATTGGAAGTTAAGGATCAACTTCTAGTGCAATTGAAAGGAATTAAATGTTAAAGGATCAAATTGAACTTTGACAAAAATCCCTAATATAAACTCTAAAACAACGCCGTTTTGAAGAAGAAAAAATATAAAAGAGTAAGGTCGTTAGGCAGCCACTAGCCAGTGACCCAACTTGACCCAATTGGGTCAGGCTAGTTGGATGGGTCAAGCCCAGCACAATATTATATTTATATTATATTAATATAATAATAAAATATTATACCCATAAATTTTTTCCTCACCAAGATTTAGGAGTAGATTAGACGCTCGAGGCTCCGTGCACCCCACAACTGGTTGACTACTTCTCTAGGGACAATTTGGTCGGGCTAAGTTTTGCTTGTTTAATTGATTACTTTTGTTGGTGTATTTAATCTTAGCATGCATTTTTACTTTCAAATAATGCATGAGCATATCGTTTATGGATTAATACCCTCAAGCACTGTAATTTTATAAATAAACTCAATTTGAGATTAGGTGAGAAGCAATGTTCTGTCTCATGACTTTTAGTCCGACTTCAGATTCATGAAACGTCGAACTATGTGCTTAGTGTTTTATTCAGTAATGACAGTCCATAGTTCCCCAACCATTACTTATGAATCCCTATAATACCTTTATGTAAAGGGATCATTAGATAGTTCTTAGAGCTTTCAAAACTAGGTAGAAAGCTTACCTCATTTGTAATGACGTACTTGCCCTTAGTGTATTAATTGCTTGATAATCCAAACCTAATGATCATGTACATATATTTGCATTCATTTATTGTATAAACATATATATACATTCACTTGATCGAAATATAGGTCTCCAAAGATATTAAACTTGTAGAGTCTACAATACTCAACTTCGACAAATAAATATAGAAGCTGAAAAGCATGCTTACCATAATGCTCACTTCTAGAAAGAGATGACTTTCTGAAAGTTAGCATGATTCACCTCACTAGTTTACTCGAGTATGCACTTATAAATGCCTTAACCAAGACATATATACTTGAAAATTACTCACATCCTCTCTCAACAATAATAGAAACTAAAGATGAAGGCTAATATGATAGCTTGGGATTACGAAGTTTCCTCCCTCAGTGGTTTTAAGTTCAATCCATGTGATTGCTAATATGATGACCATTATAAACTTACATGATTGTTAATTTTAGGACCCGTGAAATTAGTTGAGATAATACACAAGCTGACTAAACACCAATGTTAATAAAAAAAAAGTAGAGAAACTAAAACTAAAGATTAAAGTAATAAGAAGACAATGAATTGGAAGCCTAAAAGAAAAGGCCGGTTGGAGGCGGTTTGGAGGGTAGAGACAATATAATTTATTGTCAAAAAACAAACTACTCCCACCTCCATTATTTACACAAGAAATCAGACAAAACAACTTCTACAATTAATTCAAGTAATTTTCATTTAAAATGTTAATACTATATGTTTTTTAAAAACTAGATAAAAAATTAAAATGAGAATTATTTGAAAATAAAATAAAATATAATTCATAGACTTGACAAATTCAAAGAATCTAGATAAATAAATTAACATAAGCTAGAAAAAAATAATTTTCTATATCAAAAAATTACGAAAACATGACTGTTTTTACACAAAAAAAAAATCACTTTATGTCGGGCTTCTCCCATCTAAAAACTCTAGTGCCATACAAACTTAATTTTCATGACTTTCAAACACAATGCAAGCACGCGAAACTAAAGACAACAAAACAAACAAAAGACACTTGGATTTTAATGAGCGCATAAAGCTAATCTCAAGCTCACAATTTTTATTTTCTCTAGAATTTAAATAATATAGATTGCCTACTTAGAAAATTTACAAGACCTTGAACAAGTCAGAAACTCTACCTAAATTAAAAAAAACAAAATAAAATTTTGAGATTGCAGGGAAAGAAACACAAAATCCAAAAAAAAGAGAGCATGAAATCCAAAACCAAACATGAAATCCGAAACTAACAAGGAAAAATCATAAAAGTGTCAATACTCTAGGGCAATAGTTTGAAAATCTAAAGATTTAATTGTAAGAGTAGCCATTTCATGCTACTCTAAGAAAAAACAACATCTAGAAACTCTTGTAAAAATTTGAGCGTGATTCAACGGCCAAATAAAAAATTATAATTTTTCCAAGTGATTACTTTGGTCTGATGCGAAAACATCTTGAGCCTAAGCTCGTATCATTTCTCCATAAACATATATGGTATGTCATCTATATAATCTATCTGAGACAAATTATTATCTAGTTATATAGCAAATATACTTTGAGTTACTCATAATCATTCATTCTCGCAAACCCAGCTACATCATATACGTTAGTACAAAAGCTTATAGTCTTCTAATATGGAATATGGTGTTTTGAAATTAAATTTCTATTTATTCATAATTTATTTATGATACATGTCAATATTATAAGTTAAATAACGTATAGATAATTCATATAAGTTTGCATACACTTAGAAAGAAAGAAGGAAGAAAAAAAGTATGTCTCATTAGTGATGACATCAATCCTTTAAAATTATCCCAAAAGGGTAGAAGTTGTTTCAAGGGGTAAGATAACAATCCATGGATTCCATGTCATAATTAGGGAGTGTTTGGGAGTGCGGTTGCGGTTGTTTTTAAAAGTGCTTTTCATTTATAAATACATCAAAATAATTTAAAAACACTAAAAAAAATTTCATTTCATCTAAAATAATTTTTTTTTTAGTAAACAGCGATACAACCACATAAACAAACATGTATTGGAAGGAAGAAACCATCATGTCTTTGATTGGTTGAAATCGCTAATTTCGATAAAACGGTCGATGTTCAAAATTTTTGTATTAGGACTCATTGTTTGCAGTATTAAAGATGCAGCGGGGACAGCTTTACCCTGACACTACAACTTTATTTTATTTGCTTACTAGGCTTAGACATTAAAATTGAGATGAATAAAAAAATAAAAAAAATCGAAAGAAGGAAATCCAATGTACTGGTCAAGGCAAAGTTGTCAATACCGTTCCGGTCGCCGTTTTGGTTTTTCGATTGGAACGGAACGTTCCGGTTTCGGAGCGTTCCGGCGTGCCGTTTTGGTATCGTACTATTCATATATATATATATATATATGAAAAAAAGAAAATATTAATTTAACAAGTATAATTAAAATTCAAGATAAATTAACTTTAAATTATACAATACAAATACAAAGTAAAAAAAACATAATCTCAAAATTAGAAACATCTCTAAAATTCCAAAATATTATGAAAAGTAAAATGTTCTAAAATAAAAGAAATATAAATCAAACATCTTGTGTAATTTTTTTCTCAAGGAATACAACACTAAACAATAAAAAATAAATTATTATTATTAATTTACAAAGATAAATCAAATCACTTTTTAATTAGAGAATGTAGTGGTTGCAAATTGTTACAGAGCAGATTCTTTCTCCTCTCATCTGCAATAAGCCCGACTGCTTGCCTCTTTCTCCTCTCATCTGCTCTATCACTCCCAGCAAAAAGTTACAGAGCAGATTCTTTTTTTGAAAAAAGACAAGAGGCTTGAATTTAGCAGCCATGGCAATGCTCTCCACCTCACTTTCCGGTCCAAAATCTGCCACTTTGTATTTTGCATCTGAGTTCTCTGGTCTTCGCCGATTATGTCCAAACAGCAAACGTCATCAGCAACTCTCATTCCCAGTCTCCTCGCAGTGGCTTTATCCGGTCTGATAATCGGTGCGTTTTCTCCTTTCACACTTAATCTGGTCGGTTGATAACATCTCTTCCTTATCAAACATTTGGGAAAGGAAAATAGGAAATTGATTTGGGAATTGCAGAACCGAGACGGCGTCGTTTTAATTTTCAACCCGGAACAGAACCGAGGCGTTCCGGCCGGAATTTCCGGAACGGACCGGAATTTAAACCGGGATGAAAAACGACGCCGTTTTGTCCCGGTTTTTTGAACGAAACAGAAAGTTTCGACCGTTCCGGCCGGAACGGAACAGATTTAACATCTTTGGGTCAAGGTTTTTGATGGATTTAATGAGTTGACATGTATTTATATGCTAAATAAAACTGAACTCGAACACTAATAAAATTGTATTCGACTCGTACAAAATTAGTAAAATCAATAAAAAAAAATGGTCTGATTTTATGAATTTATTAAATTTGTGATATGAACAATCAAGTTAGTTTTGAATTTTATCTTATAATATTTATTGACAATTTTGTGAGATCAAATATATCTTTCAAATTACATATTGGATCTGGTTGAGATTTTATAGGGAAATATTAGATACATTAAATATATTTTGTTAAATTAAATAAAGTTGAGAAAGTCAAAATTACTAGAGGAATCTTGTCAAACTAGTCATTTATATATTGTTTTTGTAACATTTGAAGTTACAAATAAATTTTTTCTATTATTCTAAATAGGAGAAAAACTAGACTTTTTAATATTTTTAAATATATATTATAAACTTAGTAATTTATTTATACAAGGGAGAACTATACGTTTGAAATCTACTAGGAATTTATGAAAAATAAAGATTTAGACTACATGGAAAAAATTTAGAATGAAAACTTTGTTTTTATTATCATATTTTATTTATTTATTTAATGTTAAAAAAATATTTTTAATTTAAATTTTTTCTGACATATTAAACATTGTTTAATAGTTTATTTTAATCATTAGACTTATGCCAATTAATTGTTAATTTAGACTCATTAGATTGCAACTTAAAAAATGTTCATCATGACTTGTTCTGATGAGAACAACCAAGTTGTCATACATGTTATTGATTTCTTGATTTATATTATCTATTTTTTTATTTATTAAAAAAATCAAAAGATAGAAATCCAAATGTGCGACAGCTTATCCAATATAAATTTCTCATTGGATCTGAGTGAATAATTGTAATAATTGTGTCTCCTGTCGTTTTTTCCCGTAAATGACTTTACTTGAGCCAAAAAATTGGAATATTATTAGAGTTTTCTTTAGTAAATTCTAGGTGCGCGTGGTAAAGTGGATTCAGGTTTTTTTTTATTTATAAAAGTACTTTTAGTTGAAAATATAATAAAATAATTTTTTTTATATTTTCAATATTAACATATTAAAAAGTGTATATTTTTTTTTCTGATGTATAATTTAAAAAATACTTTAAAAAACAAAAAAGTGTTACAATACTAAATAAACATAACAAATTAAAATCTGTTCGTTGAGAATTAATTTTGAATTTAAATTTGAATAAAGTAAAAAAATTCGATGCAATAGCTAGAATAAGAGTAAATAATAAATTACTTTCTCTAATTTTGAAAAACAATTATATAATTTCTTTAGTTTTAAAAATTAGTTTGTGAATTTATTTGTAACTTAATACTTCTTATCCATCTCATGTTGTTGTTTTTTTTTATTTAAAAAAACAAAAAGAGGAAAAAATAGATAGTATGGAATGATGAATGAAATTTAATGTTATTTTTTTTAGCAAAATAATATTAAATTAAACATGATTAGTACTTATGAAGAAACTAAGTAATTGGTTTTTAAAAAAGTAAAAAAAAAATATCTAATTTATTTTGCAAAACTAGAAAAAATAATTTATAATTTACTAGTAGAACTACAATTTCTTCTTCGTTTTGATGCAATAATATTAATTTTTTTTAAAATAAAACATCAAACTAAATAGAGATTATACTAGTCAACTGCCCGCACTACGTTGCGGGTGTAGTGCGGGCGAAAAAAATAATTTTTACAGTTGTTAAGATTAAAATATAATATTTTAATATATAAAATTTGGTATACTAAAAGATATCAATATTGTCTATTATAATAACAATAATATCGAAGTCTCAACTTCTAAAATTATCATTATTATTATTGCCAAAAAAATCCTAAAAACCTCAACAGAAGATCAAGCAATTTTTTTTTTTTATCATTGCTATCACTGTTAAAACAATAAAAATTATCAAATTATTCTGAGAGAAAAATACCTAAACACATTAACAAAGGAGCAAGGAAAATAATAATAATAATAATAATAATAATAATTATTATTATTATTATTATTATTATTATTATTATTATTATTATTATTATTATCATCATCATTATTTTTATTGAGAGAAAAAAACCTAAACACATTAACAAAAGAGTAAGGAAAAAAATATCAATTTATCAAGGGATTAAAATAAAAAATTCAAACTATTATTATTATTATTATTATTATTATTATTATTATTATTATTATTATTATTATTATTATTATTATTATTGTAATTATATATTTTTTATAATATTATTATTATTATTGTTGTTGTTGTTGTTGTTATTATTATTATCATCATCATTATTATTATTATTATCATCATGATCATTATTATTATTATTATTATTATTATTATCATCATCATTATTATTATTATTATTATTATTATTATTATTATTATTATTATTATTATTATTATTATTATTATTATTATTATAATGGAAAATAAAACACAAATATCAATTTATCAAGGGATTAAAATCAAAAATTAAAACTATAAGGGCCAAAATGAAAATTCAATATATTATCAATTTCAATAAAAGGATCCAATTGAATAAATCAAAACTTCTGTACTGTATTTATTGAATAATTTAAACCCAATCCGAAAATTAAAAGAAGGAGGACCGAAGTGCAACATTGACATTCAATCAATTCGAATTGGAGGACCCAATCGAACTAAATCAAAACTTATCGAACCAAAATCAAACCAAAATCAGGACAAAACACAAAATCGAAAGTAAAGGGACCGAAATGAAAAGTATCACAAAATGGGGGACTCTCCTGCACTTTTACGTGCAGGAGAGAGAGAGAAACGTGGTCGGCGCTTTAACCGGAATCCGACGCGTCTACGGACATTTTTAGGGTACACGCGCCACCGCGGGAGGAAGACCACGCGGAGACGCATCGAGATACACGGCGGAATCCCGTGTCCGGCCACCGGAGGACACCACACGCGCCACCTAAACGAGCGTGGGGAGTGCAAAAGTAGCGATGCGTCGCGGCACACGCGATCGACAAACCGACAAACGACTAAAAAAACAAAAACAAAGGTCAAGTACCGTACTACCCCTGGACCGAAATAAATGTTTTTGTCTTATTAGGGGCTAGAAGAGTAATTAGCCATTTTTTAAATATATTTTAAAAAAAAAGTGCGGCGGACCGGACCGGTCCGGTCCGTACGCGTGCAATGACAGGAATGACCCTCATCCCCAGCCCTTTTTACCGCCAGACCGAGCCCTATTTTGTCTCATTTCCGGGGCTAAAATCGTCAAAGCACTGTTCAAAATCGAAAACAGCGGATCGAACTTCAGCTGACGCAGGGGCCAAAATTGTTCGAGTCCACAGTGAATTGTCTCTGGTGCTACAGTAAAAGACCTAGCTATTTTGCAAAACTAGAAAAAATAATTTATAATTTACTAGTAGAACTACAATTTCTTCTTCGTTTTGATGCAATAATATTAATTTTTTTTTAAAATAAAACATCAAACTAAATAGAGATTATATTCTTTTCTAAAATATTCTCCCCAATTTTTTGTCTTCACCTTTTGCTTCTTCTGTTTATTTCTTCCTCTCTCCATCGCTCAACTTCTCTCCCATGTGTGTGCTTTTGTAGCAGTCACGAATTGCCATTTTCACAATCACGCCCCCACATCCATAAAGCTCCAATTGTCACGCCATAATCATTACATGCACCTCCACCAACACCACGGCCTCCCTCACCCTTCATTTTTCATCATTTCCTCCCTTCAACTTAGCTTCTATTTCTCAATCATTTTTAATTTTTTAATTTATTTATGTTTTTATGAAAATAATGGTGGATTGAAAAAAAAGATCAACATTCCTATTTATTCACAACTTCCAATCCAATTGGGTGTGTTAGTTTCCTCACGCCTGGCTCCAATTTATTAATGGTGAATTATGATTTCTTGTTATTATTATTATTATTTTTTTATTTTTTATTTAGCTAATGACATCTTATTTATACCGGTAAATAACACATCATCTACTTGTTTATGTTTTAACCATCAAATCAAAGTGTGGAATTTTAAAAGTAAATAATTGATTTTTAATCCTTTTCATTTAAGAATATTTAATAAACATGCTAAAAACCACATTGAATTCACTAATAACAACAAAAAACATTATTTAATAAATAAAAAACTCGAAATCAAATTGAAAGGAAAAATCCTCTCAAACCTCAATTTATTTTTTTACCATATTCATAACACTCCTCGGCAAGATGAACTTATTGATACTAAGATTTATTTATTTATTTCAGTGATTTGTTCTCTCTTTTCTAAGACTTATGGACTTAAACACTAAACAATTGAAGTTATAGATCAAATTGTACTTTACAAATCCAAGAATTCATATACTAAATCTTTATCAACAAAAATGAAGTTTCTTGGGTGAGTATAAAAAGACCCTTATTTGTTTTTTATTTTTAATTTGGTCATTCTTTAAATTATTTTTTTGATACCAAATTTTAAGGTAACCTCTAATTCAATTTTTAAAGTTTATCAAACACATTAAGTTGAAGAAAATGCAAAGAAACAACATCTCAACATATAAAATATCACCATCATAGCCTGTAAGGATGAAATTAAAAATAAATAAAAAAGGTGTCCATAATGAATTTAGGCAAATGAAAAGGAAAACACCGATGTTATTTTTTAGTCGCATTGTGTACTGTGTAAAGGTCCTACGGAGCCTCGCAATCTTCAAAATCCTTCATTTTATATATATAAATCCATAACTAGCTGCTGTTCTAGTTTAGGGTTTTCACTTTTCACAGCCTCGACATTCTCCAGAAAATAAGAGCTGTAGTTCTAGTTAACAGTGCCAATTCACATCAGTAACAGGTAAAAAACAGAAAATCTAAATTAAAGAGAAAGCGAATCCAAAAAACAAAAAGGCAGAGAAAAAGATGATGATTAAAGGAGTACAGGCATGCTGCGAGAGGAATTGTTTTTAAAAAAGAGTCTAGACAGCTTCCTCTTCATGGTCAAGATAGGTATTTGCATGTGAAAGCTGCTTTATCCACTCGAACGTTCGATGACGTGACAGAGCTTGCTTTCCATCCTGCTGCTTGTGCACCATTCTTTTCTTCATCTTCAATTCCTGCACCTTCTCCTCTACCTCCATGGACCCTCTTCCACTTTTATCATTATTGCCATTTCCTGCGCTGCGACTCCTGCTGCTGCTGCTTTTCACGACAGCGATATTGCTCTTCAATGGAACTGGTTTCTCTGCACTGACTGAACAGCTGCATCCACTTAGTAACCCTCCACTTTTCTCCAGCAAACCCTGTTTCTCCATCTTCCTCCCACTATCAGTGCTACTATGTCTACTCACGTTCTTGATTTTCCAGCTACTTTTACTGTTGCCATTGCTAACGTAAATTTTGCTGCACTTGTTGATGCTTGAATTGCTGCTACTAGAGCTACTGTTCCTACTCACTGAATTACGAGCCTTAAGATCTTGCAACTCAATCTCTGGTGTACGGACCAAACCCAGTCTGAAAAGGTCCCAGATTGAAGAATTTCTTGGTTTGCTACTAGCTGCGTTCCCCAGCGAGGCAATGGAGAGTCTAATTTGAGGTTTTGGGCTTGGATGTGCGAGGAACTGGTTTTGAATTATTGGCTTTATCATTCTTGTTCTGGCAATGGCAGTGCTTGTGCTGCTGCTGCTGCTTGTCGAGAAATGGCTTCTGCTACTGCTGCTTCTGCTACTGAAACTTGTTAAACCACCAAGTGAATTGTGGTCCATGGACTCCGACCTTGATAGGCATTGGCATGGGTTCAAGCTGATGCCATTCTTGAACCTGTTCACACCACTTTCTGAGCTAACTGAGAGACGAAGAGGGAGAATTTGGCCTTGAAAGAATATATCATCAGCTGCACACATATATGATTTGTTAGAAAGAGAGCCATCGCCACCCCTGATGATGGGCACCAAAGTCGAATTCTTCTTGATTTGTTTCGGTTTCTTGATGAGCTTCTTGATCCCTAGCTGCTTGGCTTTTGTTCTCTCCTTTCACCATTTTGACCGGTAAATCACTCAGTGATAATGATTCTTCCTCTTCCTCTTCTTGATCTTGATCTTCTTCGTCTTGAGCTCGGCGGTCCGGTTGTTCCCATTTCTCTTCCAAAGACCTTGCTGCCATTTCTGCAAGGTAAAATCTTTACAAAAGGTCTGGGTTCAAATACTGCCGGGGTCCTCCTGTGAAGTCCCCTAAAGGATAATTAAAGAGATTAAGAATTATATATACACCAGGAAGAAGTTATTTAAATATGAGAAAGAAACATGGATTTTGAATAAGGTTTCATAAGAAAGAGCCAGGGACAAGTGGAATATAAAGAAGTAAAAGCTAGAAATGAACAGGCAAATGGACAAGTCAGTGAGAGTGTTGCAGGCTACCCAAATAATTTTCTTTTTTTTCTATAGCTACATGGGACCAAAACAAAAAGTGTAGCTACTTATGCCGGCCATTACCTGCGTTAGAATGTCTGATCTCTAATTTTCAGAGTATTATAGGATGGTGGTGGCGCTCATGTGGGGCTAGGGACAGTTCTGGCACAGAGAAATTTTGTATTGGGACTTTGTGTTTTCTTCTACAATTTTGGAAATGTAACCCACCTCTATGATGGACAGCTTTGTTCGACAAGCATATCTCGCATGAAACCTAAACTTATGCTTTTACCTAAAATTTATTTTGAGTAACAAAACAATTGGCATTCCAACCTAATTGTCGATAACAAAAATAGTCAGAATGAGGATCGTCCTAGAAAATGAGGGGAAAACATCTCCAGGAAAAAAACCCAAGACTTCATCATTAGTAATTATATTTATGAAAAAAAATCCTACATATTTTTTACACTTGAGGTCATCCAATCAAAAACTACATATAGGTTATTGGTTCATAAACCACATGTAGGTCACTCAATCATGAGCCATAGGTAGGCTACCCAATCACAAATCATAAGTAGGTTACTCGATCATACACCACGGGCATGTTATCAAATCATGAACCACGGGTAAATCATCCAAATATAAACCATTTATGAAAAGTACTAGGTATTTTTTATACCATAGATAGGGCACCCAAACACAGACCATTCATGAAAAAAATTATAGATGTATTTTCACTTTATGGGTAGGTCACCCAAACATAGACTATTTGCGAAAAATCATTGATATTTTTCACTCCATAAACCACGAGAAGGTCACCTAATCACGAACCACATATAGATCTCTTGATCTTAGATTATATCCAGGCAACCCAAACACAGACTTTGCGTGAAAACTTTTAGATGTATTTTCACGCAATGGGTAGGTTGCTCAAATAACATCACCTTTAAAAATAAAGATTGTCGCATACTCCGTGAGAGCGTGGCATCGTAGCGACCCTCCCCGGGAGAGGAGATTCATGTCGGGGTTTTTTGTTTTGTGAAAAAGAGAGTTGCATACCTAGTATTATGGTTACTATAAAACCTAACTGGTCTTTTAGAGATTCTAAGCCAAGGGACTTGTTGCATAAGAGGAAAGTTTTAGTATCCCTAGTACGCTTTACCTAAGATAAATTGCATGGTGTTTTGGTTTGCCTTATGATTGCTATGGTGTTGGTGTTATGTAAGCAATTTTCCTAGAATATATTCGCAAGGAAAAGGAACAAAAATTTGGATGATAAATTTACAACCTATAAATTAAGAGAAAGCTAGAATAGAAATCTAAAGAGATTTAATGGGCTTAAAACCTCATTTTTCCCTTTAGTATTTCAAGTGTTTACAACTCGTAAATCACGGAAAAGGAACAAAAAATTAAAAGTCTAAGAAAATTCAAAGCGCTTTAAAAGCCTACTTAATATTTCATACTTTTACAACTCATAAATTGTGGAGTCAAAAATTGAAAATGTCCCCAATTATAATCAGGGTTTCTTTCAAAGATGTGTTGATTAAATAATAATAACTTATTATTCCTGACAAAGTGTTTGGATATTTACCACTTTAGAATTTCTTTATCCAAATATTAACAATGAATAATAGTGAATTATCTCCACTAATATTTTTGATATTAACCTCTATGGGATTTCTTTATCCAATTATTAACAGTGAATAATTTGAATCCCCAATAAATAAGAATTTGGTATTTTTTTGGAATATTATCCAATATCCTTTGGAATTTACAAACATGCTGTAGAATCCACAAATGCAAGAAAATAATTGTGTTTTCAAAATCCATGCTAAAACACATTTTCTTTTAAACTATGAATATTTGTTTTTTCTCTATTAAAAAAGCATTCAAGACATGTTAGCATATTGGCTGTATGCATAAAAACATTTGTGTTTTGGTATATACATATATTTTGTGTATCGCGCCGAAAACTAGGTTATCTAAATATGAGATTGATATTTTTAAAGTATAAAGCAAATACATACCTTAAACTAAATATGTCATAAAATCATAAACCTCTTTCTCTTATTTTATTTTATATTTTCTTAGGAAAAAAAGTGTCAGGTCACTTGGTTGAACTAGTGACCTGGCGACAAAAAAGAGGCATGCGTGAGCTATCTCATGCTTGCCTCCATAGTTACTGTTCAAGTGAATTATAATTCACTTGAACAGTAGCCACAAAGGCAACACAATGAATGAATTAAAATTCAAAGTGAAGAAAAATGCATGGCGGCTTACTGACGGGTAAAGGCTATGCTGTCGGAACTCTTGCGCAACTAGTGATCACTACTTCTAAGAGCAAGTCCAATGGCAAGAGCCATTTTTAAGAGTCAAATCATATAAATGGCTTTTTGAATAGTGTATAAATGACTTTTTTGTTGATGTGTTCTCCAATGGTAAAAGCCATTTTGGAGAGCAATTTTTTTATTTTATTTTAAATAAAATTCAATTATTTTGTATATAGTTTAATTATACAATTAATTGGAGTAAGTTATATAATTAAATAATTGCTTTTTAAAAACCCTCCAACAATAAAATTTTATTATTATTATTTATATTTAAATAAAAAAATGATTTTAATTATAATTAAACAATCTGTTCAGACTCACTTACAAGAAATAAATTGCATGAAATCTATTGGTGAATGAGTTTGGCAAATTTGAGTCCATCTGCATAAAAAATAAATTATGTGATTGCCCCATGTGACATTCTATCTAACTCAAATTCTATCAAAATTACAGTATTAATAAACTTATAAAAACATTTATTTATGAGTAAATGCACAGCAGTTCTAAACACAAAATTTAAACAGTTTATAAATCTAACAGTAAATTTAAAATATGTAATTAAGCTAAATGATCAAGAAATTTATAATTTACCAATTTCGCATAATTATTATTTTTATACTAAATATTATTATTAATTACCCTCTCTTTTTTTTGCTAAATATTATCATTAATTACCCCCTTATTTTCCCCCCTAAATATTATCATTAATTACCCCCTTATTTTTTCCCTAATTATTATTATTAATTACCCTCCCACCCACCCACACACACTCACCCACTTACCCACCCGAAACCCTACCCCTTTTATCACCTGCGCCGCCCACTCACTCTCACTTGGCCGCTCCCTCTTTCACTCTCATTGCCGCTCCCTCTTTCTCTCTCACTGAGCTCCCTCTCTCACTCTCAATGAGCTCCCTCTCCTCCCATGGCCGTCCCCTCTCACTCGGCTCCCTCTCTCATTGAGCTCCCTCTCCTCCCATGGCCGCCCCTTGTCACTCTCACTCGGCTCCCTCTCCTTCCATGGCTGCATTCCCCCCTCTCACTCTCACTCTCACTCTCACTCTGCTCCCCCCTCCCCTTTCATATTTTAAATTTTTGATCTTTGCCACAAATCAACTGTTTGTAGTTGACAGGAACCAAAGATGCAGTCTACTCGTTGGATTTTGATGAAGGTATTTTTTATGATTTTTCTTGTTTGAATTGGCTGGAAAATATATTGTGTTTTTTCAACTATTTCAATTGTTGAATTCATTGTGTTGCTGTGTGTTTTAATTTGGACAATGCAACGGTAACATTACAACGGTCGCATTTGTTTTTGCCTCTGCAGGAGAGATATGTAGGAATGCCTGCGGAAAATGCAAAAGCTATTTTGGCTTTTCATTTAGCTTTCCCCGTTGGAGACGTAAATTTAACAAAAATAGCCAAATTTTTAAAATTTTGGTTTTGCCCGCCCTGATAGCTATCCCCGTTGGACTTGCCCTAAGGATGCAAAGCTGGTGGTGACGGATCGGAAGGAAGTTTGATCAGGGTTGTTACTGGTAGTTGTTGGTTGAGGGAGAGGCTAAGGGGAAGGGGAAAGGGTTGGTTGTTGTTTTTCTTGTTAGCGACCTCTCTCTCATACTCTTCCCTCTCTTTTTTTCTCTTTTTTCTCTCTTCTTTCTTTCCTTTTTCTTCTTCTATTTTCCTCTCCTTTCTCTTGTTTTAGGCCAACAAGGGAGGGTTATACATATCCTAGACATAACTCTTATTTAGAGAAGATTAGTGAAGTTAATCTAGGATGTAAAATAAGGAAAGAAATATTATGGTTGATATTCAGTTATTTTAAGGCAGAAAAAAACATGATTTGCAGCTCAAAAATCAAGTGAGAAAATCATGGAAACCAAATGGGAAGTTGCAGAGAAAAGGAAAGAAGTTGTAGCCAGGGATGTTTCAAAGTGACGACGAACAATAAATATCGCAATAGGATTTTTTGCTTTTACATTGGACATTAAAATGAGGATATCTTGTAGATATAATATCCAAATCGGGCAATTCAAAACCCCAAATTCATCTACACATGTAGGAATACAACTTTCATGAAGAAACAAAGTTAGACAAAAAAAAATGATGGACAAAATCTATCCACATTCTACTTGGTCAAAACTATTCTAAAAAAAGAATTTTCTACTTTTATACAAGACATTCAAACTAAAATATATTGATATTCTGATATCAAAATCAGGTAATTAAAGACCCCAAATTCATCTACACGTGCAGGATTACAATTTTCATGAAGGACCCGAAGTGAGAAAAAATTGTTTTGACGAACACAATCTACCTGCAATCTACTTGGTCAAAATTGTTTTGAAGAAAAAGGAATTTCACGGCAACGACAAAATCATTTTTTTTTGTGCAAATTTTGAGCGATTTATCCAACCTTAAACCTATGGTAAAAATAAGTACTAGTAATAAAAAAAAATGTCAGTGGTACTGCAAAAAGAAACAAAGTATAACCATGCACGACAATCAAGCAACAAGAATTATTGTGACGTTTCCTGAACCATTCTCCTTGTTTTTCAGCGAGACTAATTAACTTTTACAAAATTTAAAATTGGTCTCCGGTTATCCCGATAAATCTTTGAAACATTAAATTCGGTCTCTTAGATAAAACTTGCAATCTCGTGTCAGAATCATTTTCGTGGTTGGATTTTCTTCTTTTATGCTAGAATATATTTAGCTTTCGATAGCGAAATCAAGCAAATCAAAAATCTAAATCGGATTCAAAGTTTAAATAGTAGAACAATTTGGTATGAGAAAAAAAATGTGACAACAGCAAAATGAGTGCAAATTCTAAGGAATTCATCCATCCTTAAACATTAGATAAAGAAAGAATGACTTTACGTTTCTAAAAATTTATAATTGGTCTAAGAATCCTGACGATTTCAATAGCATAGGAGGAGAATAAGAAAAATAGAAAGTAACAAAGACAAGGTTCAAAAAAATATTTTAATTCTCTACTTTTTTTTCCATCATCTAGTAATCATGTGTTATACTCTTGCATTTGGTTCCAAATGGGTGTACGCCATTTTCAGCAAGTGGGGTCAAAAAAAGAGTAACAACAAAGATAAAAACTCTTGATTTCCAAGATAATCGAGCTTATTTACAAGGGTAGCCACCTATTAAGTACTAATATCAAAAATACCTTGTAGACTTTTTCTCTCAATCAAAAAAGGTTTTTACATCATTTTTTTTACTTTGCAAATTAACTTGCTAAAGTCTCTTACAAGACTTGATATCATATGCACCGTAAAAAAAAGGATAATTTTCATAACCTAATTTTCGGTCCCCTTTAACTCTTTTATGTAAAAACAACATTTTGAAATATTCAAAATTCATAAACTCAAAATAAATAAATAAAACTTTTAGAGCACAAATAAATGAGCTTTTAATCTGAACAAGTCAAAATACAAGAATGGTCAAATTAGAATATTGTTTACAAAATAAGTTGAAGAAGGAATTAATCAAAGCAAAATGAAATTTTAAAGCTAATTTGACCAAAATTAGAATAAATAATTAAGTTCAGCGGCGTAATTAAACTTTTAATGGCTTAATTGATTTAACTAAGGACTTATTTGAAGCAAAGTTTAACTTTAAAATCCAATTTGTCCAAGATTAGAAGAATTAATTAAGTATAAGATCTTAATTAAATTTTGAAGGGTTAGTTAACTTAATTAAGAAATTAATTCAAGAAGAAATCAGGTTTGAAAGTCAAATTGGTCAAAATTAGAAGACATTATTAAGTTAAAAGGCTTAATTATTTTAGCTTAATTTATCATTTAATAGATTTATTGACTCAATCAAGGAATGAATTAAAGAAAAATAAGTTTAGAGACCTAATTCAAGCCAATTTACAATAATTGGAATATTAGGGATCCATTTGAACTTCGAAAAGCCTGGATTGGTGCAATAATGAGCTTAATTCAAATAAATTTGATGTTTAATAGTTGATAAATGACCAAATGGATGAATTCTAAAACCATATATCAAAATGCAATAAGCGTGTGCATTCAAGGACTAAAATTAATCAAATTAAAGATCTATTTAAGACAAATTAACTAATAAAGGTAAAAATGTGTATACAGGAAATCAAGACATAAGTTTTAAAAGACTTGCAAGTTAAAAGGATTCTAACCAATGTTAGCAAGGATGTAGCTATAGTAATTAAAAAGTTTGTGGTTCAATTAGAAACATAAACTTTGAAATCAAAACAAGGGAAAAAATAAAAGTTCAAAAAACGCTATTACAAAACCTAATTTTTAGGGTATAGTAGATGTCATCCAAAAATAAATGACGAAACTAGGTGACATGATATTCAGTCATTGTTGTTTTCTCACCTAAACGACAATCGAGAAATTATATTTAGACAAATACTTGTGTGTTTTCTTACCACTTCAAAGGATATGATTGACACTAAATAACTGAGAAATGCTTCACGTATAAATTTTAGCCATCTACATTAAAAAAAAATCTACCTTTTTTGTCTTAATGAAATCAATAATATCTTATGCTTGGTCAATCTCCACTACATTGAAAAGTCCAAAATGAATGGAAACCAACCTACCAATCATTGAATATGGAGTTAAAAGCACAAAATGGATTGTGGTTTTATTCCAATGATAGATTTAAAACCCCTCAACAAGTTTAGAAATGGTACATTGATTTCCTAAAGTTCCAATAGTTGCTCTAAAGTATCATATTCCATCAGCTTTGATTGACAAAGAAACACACTCATAAAACAATTAACTCAAAAGCTATTATTTCTTATAAAGATTTAGTTTAAAAGGAAGAAAGCATCATAACCATTCAAAATACATGATAAAAGATAGAGAGAAGGGAATGGGATAACCACCTAAATTCTAAGAAAAAACATTTTATTTTTGTACTTCCTAGTTTAATTTGTCTTATAAAAGTTGTATCTGAAAGAAAATAGAGGAAAGAAATTATAGAAAGAATCAAGAGTGACATTAAAGGTTTTGATAGTAAAAAAAAGTAGAAAAGTGATGTTCAGAAGATAAAAAAAAAAAAAAAGAACTTACGAATCAAAGATAAGAAGCTTAAAACACCAAGGATCTAGACATTGAAGAAGAAGCAAGAGATTCCTAACCAAAAGGCATTATCAAACAAAAAATGTATACCTTGAACTTTGATAAGATGGTATAGCTTAATAAGCACACATCTCTATTAATTTTTATTACATTATGATTGCTTAGTGTTTTATTTGAGGTGATTATTTATGAGGTACAAATATAATGTATATTATTTTTTATAAACCAAATTTAGTTGCTAAAGAAAATGATGATATGTATGGTTTTAAATACGTATGCTCAAGGTGTTTTGAACGTGTGTTTGATGTTGTTATAATTATTATTTTCTCAAACTATTTGATTGTTATAAAGTCAACAATGATATTTGGAAGCTCAATTTGGTCATTTGGATTTGATTTTGATGGCATGAAAGTAATTAAAATTATGACTATCATTTGGTTTTTTGAGTATATTACTGGTTTTATAGCCAATAATGTTCTTTTTTGCTTGATTAAAAACCATACTAGTTTAATGTAACGATGTTAGAGTTAAATTTTTTTTTTAAAATTATGTGCTGAAGTATATTTAAAATGGTTGTACTGTTTCTTTTTTTTCTTGATGTTTTTATGTTTCAAGAAAATTGCAATAGGCATGTTTAAACTTAAATTCAAGTTTTAGGTTATCATTTTAGATCTATAATCATTTATAGGCTTAGTTATCTTTTTGGGTTTCTTTTGAATTTCTTGATTTTTTCTTAAATTAATCATTTAAAGTGGGTTCAAATCCAATTTGGAAATTTTCGAGTTCATCAACTACTCTCTTAGAGTCATTATTGTCAACTTTATTTTCATTCGTGTTAATATCAAAAACCCATCCTACAAATTTTTATTGAGTAATCCCATTTTCAATCTAAAAAAAAAACAATACTCAATTAATTAAAAAAAAATGGTTAGTTAATGAATTGAAACACAAATGAAATTTTAATAACTTGGTTAAAACACTACCTATCTGTTGGTTTGTCTTTCGAAGGAGACGCCAAATCACTAAAAGCGATGCCCAAATAAGATGTTAGGCCAATCAATTATTTTGGTTAAATTATTGCAGGAACGAATGTTATGCAACCTTTTTATTTATTATTTTCCAATCAAACTCTTAGCCCATTTGTTACGAAATTCAAATCTCAAGCCCACCAAATTCAAAGCCCAAATTTAACAGGGATAGCTGAATTAATGAGTAGTTATCGATCATTTTAGTTTATTGTGGGAGTACGATTAATGTTCTTTTTAAAATTATTTTTTATTCAAAAATATATTAAAATAATTATTTTTTATTTTTTAAAATTATTTTTGAAATAGCACATAAAATGATATAAAAATATTTAAAAAATCCATTTTTTTTCACAAAAATTCTAAAACACAGAACCAGAAATTGTTTTAATCAGTCCAATGCAAATAATTTGCGAGTTCAAACCTGGATCAATACCGAGAAAAACAAATTATGAAATTTACTAATAGTAAAGAAGTACAACTTGTAATTCTTGTCGGTTAGGGAAAGATTCTAGAACTGACGTGTCCATATTATACAGGAACAAAATGCTAGAGAATAATTTTCTTTCAAGAAAAGAAAAGGAGTCGAGAATTTTCCTTAAAACAGACACACATAAGAAGAACGTGAAGCTTCTACCTTTACAAAATTGTATAGTAATCATGAAGTTTGTACCCACTAGGAAGTACAGATTAGGGAAAACTATTATTTATATTGGAATAATTATTTTTTTTAAAAAATCATTTATAAATATATTAAAAATATATAATTTATATAAGTTAACTAAAAGATGTAAAGTTCATTTTATAATTCAATTTAAATTAAATACAACAAACAAAATATAAATTATGAAAACACCTCCAATAATCAAATAAAAAAAAATAAGTAGTTAATTTTCTATCTCCAAAAACAAGAGAACTTAATTGCAAATTTTATCCTTACGTTACCGTCATTATCATTACCATAACAATTAAAATTATTATCAACATTACTGCCCAAACAATTAAAATCATTAAATTTCCCCAAAGAATTAAAAAAAAAAGCAAAATATTTGTACAAAAAACCAATAAAAAAATAATCACTAAAATTATCATTATTATTATGCAAACAATAAAATCATAAAACCATCTTATCCGAAAAAAAGATAAAAATAACAGGAAAAAAAGAACTAAAAAAAAAGGGAGCAATATTAATTTTAAAATGATCACCAACATAAATTAAAATTTCATAACTGAACCAAATAAAAATAAAACCCTAATAAAAAATTAAATGAAAAAATTAAAAACAAAAACTAAAATTATAAATGAATAAATACAGACAAAAAATAAACATTGTCTAAGAAGGACAGAAAAAACCAAAGGAATCAATACTAAATAAAAAAAAATTAAAGAATAAGTGTAAAATATATATATATATATATATATATATATATATATATAATTAATTAATTCCACTTGTATGACAAAACTGTAACAAAACAAAACCTTGGGAACGAAAAACAATAAAGGGACTTTTAAAAATTAATTGAAGTGTAGCCAACATAAATTGAAATTTCAGAACGGAACCTAATAGAAATAACACTCTGACAAAAAATGAAACGACAAAAAATAAAAACAAAATTGAAAAGAATAGATGAATAAATACAGACAAAAAACAAACACTGACCAAGAAGGATTGAAAAAAAATGAAAGGAATCAATACTATAAAAAAATTTAAAAGAATAAGTGTCAAATGAAAAACAAAATATATAATTAATTCCAATTGAATGACAAAACTGCAACAAATCAAAACTTTGTGATCGAAAAATAATAAACAAATATTTAAAAATCAAATGCAGTGTAACCTACATAAATGAAAATTTCATAACGAAACAAAAAAAAATAAAACCCCAATAAAAAATAAAATGACAAAAATTAAAAACAAAAACTAAAAGTACAAATACATAAATATTGACAAAAATAAACATTGTCCAAAAAGGACTAAAAAACCAAAGGAATTAATACCAGAAAAAATTTAAAAGAATAAGTGCCAAAATAAAAAATATAATTAATTCCAATTAAAGGATAAAAATGAAACAAATCAAAACTTTGAACCGAAAAAAATAAAAGGATTTAAAAAAATCAATACGGTGTAATTGTTGAACCAATTAAAAGAATAAGGACCGAAACAAAACGTAGCATATATGACCAATTTCAAGTTGAGGACAAAATTCGATTAAATCGAAACTTGCATACTAAAATTATTAAAGAAATCAAAAACAAACAAAAAATCAAAAGATTAAGAACTCAAATGAAAACATACCATATATAATCAATTTCAATTCAAGGGCATAATTGAAAATAATCAAAATTTCTATTGAAAAAATCATGAAGAAAAACAAAATCAAAAAATCAGGGACTGAAATGAAAACAACTACCAATATAAAGGATCGTATTGTAATTTTCCGACAGCGGGAGAGAGGAAAGCGGGGAAGAAAAACCATTCAACAACAATTCCATGATCACCTTAACATGTCACATCCACGCTTGGACATAGAGGACATGGTGGTGCACTAGGTGAGACAGCGGTTAGGTAGTTTCCATCGCAAAGAGACCCCGCTCGCCCGCCTCACCGGCGCGTGCGCATGAAACACTGCCGGCACGTTCGTACGACGTGCTTGTAGTGTTTTAGAAAAAGAATTAATAAAAAATAATAAATTACTTATAAACCCCTGAAACTAGCAATATCTATGAAAAAAACAGGGGTGAAAGTACTGCAATACCCCAGGTGTCAGGCTTTCTTTTTTTGTCGTTTTTTGGGCTATTTTCATAGTTTTCCTATGTAGAAATTTGGGAAAAAACAAAAACACTCCCCAGTTGTTCCGCGTCCTGTCCTCTACACCCAGGGGTAAAATAGTAGTTTTATTGTGCCAAGAATTCAGAAAATACCATCCATGTCCCCTGAAAATGTCTAAAATGACCCTGCACCCGAGGTTTAAATGTTTCAGACCTGGGGTAAAGTGGTAATTTCACTGTTGCAATCGATCGTAATCTGTATCTATGTGAATAATAACTGTGGAACATTGTTTATATATATATAATCAAGGTTGTTAATACTGTTTCGTTTGGTACTTCGTTTTTTCAATGGGAACGAAATGTTTCAGTTTCGGAGCGTTTTGGCGCGTCGTTTCATGATTGTACTGTTTATATGTGTGTGTGTGTGTGTGTGTATAATTAAATATATAGATTCTAAAAAAATTAGTTCATATCCAAAAATAAAATTATTTAGAATTGTGCAATGTGATCTAAAAAAGATACAATAAAATGATTCTTCTAAATAAAATTATAAAAACATGTATAATATTATGAGAATGTCATCATCAATCTCGCAAGGTCATTACATTCTCGGATTGCTCTAAAATGTTAACATAATAATTATGTCAAGAGACTCTTCGTAAAATTTCATCTCAATCTAATGGTCGGATTAAGAAATATGATTGATATTGTAAAATTATTTATTATTTTAAAAAAAAATTATTTGGCCGGATTAACAGATAGAGTGAAACCGGAACGTTTCAGCTAGTATTTGTCTAAAAAATAAAAAATGGAACGGAATTTAGATAAAAATGACATCATTTGTCCAGTTTTTTAACTGGTACAAAATATTTCAGCTAAAACAAAACGAAATAGACAACTAATGAGTTGGTGGCGTCCATCTTAAATTGAAGTAAACTTGGATTTATAAAAATATAAAAAATTAGCTCAGTTTTAATTTATTTATTTGTAGTGAATTAGCATTTATTTTTTATTAAAAAAAATTAAAGTTTTTTTTAAATCACAAAAGTTATCACAACATCAATTAACAAAAGAGCTAAAACAGCTTGGGGTGCCTACTGTTCACCGTGACTCATTGTCACTGTGGACTGGCAATTTGTCACGGTGAATCGCGGGTGTATGTTCTTTTTTTTTTTTGCTTTTTGAATAGTAAATTAACGAAAAAGCCCCCCGAAAAAGACAAAAAACGCCGCCAGTTTCAGGGGCTGAATGGTCATTGACCACACCCGGCCCGGTCCGGCTCGGTTCGGCCGACCGCTTTGTTTATTTTTTTAATATTACATGGAACAGTGCATTAACGATTTTGTCCCTCGAAAAAGAAAAAAAAAGCAGGCCTGAGGGTGAGGGGCGTTCCGGTAATTAGCCATTTTTTATTTTATTTTTTTCTGAGAGCTGTCGGCGCGTCGCATGACGCACCGTTCGTTTAAACGCTCATGCGTTTTTAGAGCGGCGCGTGCGGCTTACTCCGGTGTCGGAAAATGCCCCAACGGCGTCTAGAATGATTTTCTGAAATGTGCTCTTCCACATGGGGCGACGCGTGTGTCACTATGATGTCCTTATACGTGTCAATGGTCGTTTGAATTTTTCCCTCCAATTTCTCTCTCTTGCCTGCACCACATGACGTCAGCTAAGCTGTTTTTTGTCAAAGTTCATTTCAGTCCCTGAAGTTATAATTTGTTTTTCTTGCCCTTAATGCTATTATATAGGTTTTGATTTGTTGCAATTTAGTCCTTCAATTGAAATTGATTATATATGGAAGTTTCAAATCAGTCCTCATGCTTTAAATTTTTTGGATTGGGCCGGAATTCTAAATAATTTCAGTTTCAAAGTTTTCATTGATTTCAATTTCATCATTCCATGCAAATTTATTATAAATCCTTAATATTTTCAGTATCAAAGTTTGATTTCTTTCAATTTTATCCTTCTATGCAATTTTTGATTTCAAGTTTGATTTCGGTCCTAATTTTTTTAATTTCAGGTTTTGTTTTAAATTATATAATTTCAATATTTGGATTTACTTCAATTTTTTCCTTTAAATTAAATATATTATTTAAAGTATATCAAATTAATTATATATTTGTATATTTGTGTCAAATTAAAGTATATAAAACTAATTATATGTTTTAATATTTGTTGGATATTATCGCCTAAAAATATTTAGAGAGAAAAAAAATGACCTAGAAAAAAAAATTTCTTTACTATTTGTTTTAATCAGTCCAATGCAAATAATTTGCGAGTTCAAACCTGGATCAATACCGAGAAAAACAAATTATGAAATTTACTAATAGTAAAGAAGTACAACTTGTAATTCTTGTCGGTTAGGGAAAGATTCTAGAACTGACGTGTCTATATTATACAGGAACAAAATGCTAGAGAATAATTTTCCTTAAAGAAAAGAAAAGGAGTCGAGAATTTTACTTAAAACAGACACACATAAGAAAGATCGTCAAGCTTCTAACGTTACAAAATTGTATAGTAATCATGAAGTTTGTACCCACTAGGAAGTACAGATTAGGGAAAACTATTATTTTTATTGGAATAATTTTTTTTAAATCATTTATAAATATATAATTTATATAAGTTCACTAAAAATTCAAAAATAATTTAAAACAAAAAAATATATTTTTTTTGACAAGCATGACTAAATAATAATAATAAACTATGTTTATATCAGACGCTTCGCAAGATATCAAAATAATCTTCCTTTGTTTTTACAAGTTATGGATAGACAACTTCAAGTATTATTTGATTATAGAAAATATTACTCATTCTCAATGTCTCGTCTTAGTTGTATAAGATTTTTTATAATAATATAAATTTGGAAAAAAATAATAAATGTATACAGAAATCTTGTGAAGTGCAAGTTTTCTATAAAATATATGAATTTTTATTTGTTTTAGTAGGTTTCAACAAAATATTCAGTGTAAAATTATCATTATCATTATCATTATCATTAAAAAAGCAAGAAGATTTGGATATCTGAATAATTGAATTCATTGTATTAAGATTAGTTCATTTTATAATTCAATTTAAATTAAACACAACAAACATAAATATAAATTGTGAAAACACCTGCCATAATCAAATAAAATAAATAAATAGTTAATTTTCTATCTCCAAAAAGAAAAAAACTTAAATTGAAAATTTATCCTTAAATTACCGTCATTATCATTATCATTATCATTACTATAACAATTAAAATTATTATCAACATTATTGCCCTAAACAATTAAAATTATTAAATTTCCCCAAAGAATTAAAAAAAAACAAAGCAAAATATTTGTACAAAAACCAATAAAAAAAATAATCACTAAAATTATCATTATTATTATGCAAATAATAAAATCATAAAATGATCTGATCTAAAAAAAGATAAAAATAACAGGAAAAAAAAAAGAACTAAGAAAAAAGAGAGCAATATTAATTTTAAAATGATCATCAACATAAATTAAAATTTAACAACTGAACCAAATAAAAATAAAACCCTAATAAAAAATTAAATGAAAAAAATTAATAACAAAAACTAAAAGGTATAAATGAATAAATACAGATAAAAAATAAACATTGTCTAAGAAGGACAGAAAAAACCAAAGGAATCAAATACTAAATAAAATATTTAAAGAATAAGTGCCAAAATGAAAAATAATATATATAATTAATTTCAATTGTATGACAAAACTAAAACAAAACAAAACCTTGTGAACAAAAAACAATAAAATGGATTTTTTAAAAATTAAATGAAGTGTAACCAACATAAATTAAAAACGGAACCTAATAGAAATAAAACTCCGACAAAAAAAATGAAACGACAAAAAATAAAAACAAAATCGAAAAGCATAGATGAATAAATACAGACAAAAACAAACATTGGCCAAGAAGAATCGAAAAAAAAAGAAGGAATCAATACTAAATATATATTTAAAAGAATAAGTGCCAAATGAAAAACAAAATATATAATTAATTCTAATTGAATGACAAAACTACAACAAATCAAAACTTTGTGACCGAAAAACAATAAACAAATTTTAAAAAATAAAATGCAGTGTAACCTACATAAATTAAAATTTCATAACAAAACAGAATAAAAATAAAACCCCAACAAAAAATAAAATAACAAAAATTAAAAAAAAAATTAAAAGTACAAATACATAAATATGGACAAAAATAAACATTGTCCAAAAAGGACTAAAAAACCAAAGGAATTAATACCAGAAAAAAATTAAAAGAATAAGTGCCAAAATAAAAAAAAATATAATTAATTTCAATTAAAGGATAAAAATGAAACAAATCAAAACTTTGGGACCGAAAAAAATAAAAGGATTTAAAAAATCAATACGGTGTAATTATTGAACCAATTATAAGAACAAGGACCAAAATAAAAGGTAGTATATATGACCAATTTCAAGTTGAGAATAAAATTCGATTAAATTTAAACTTGCATACCAAAATTATTAAAGGAATAAAAAACAAACCAAAAATCAAAAGATTAAGAACTAAAATGAAACATACTATATATAATCAATTTCAATTGAAGGGCATAATTGAAAATAATCAAAATTTTCATTGAAGAAATCATGAAGAAAAACAAAATAAAAAAAACAGGGACTGAAATGAAAACAACTACAAATATAAAGGATTGTATTGCATTGTAATTAAAAACGCGAGTTGACTCGCAAAATCGTTCGATTTTGCGAGTCAACTCATGAAAACGGGTTAACTCGGAAAGAAAACTCGAATCCGGTCAAACCCGTTTAAAATCGGTCCGACTAGTAAAATCGGATCCGATTTTACGAGTTTATGGTGTTTGGACATGGCTTTCATTTTCAATTTTTCATTTTGTCAATTACATTCGAACTCAAAATCATAATCTTATTTGCTCTTCTCAGTTCGACAACACAAGCAAAGGCACAAGAAAGGGAGGGAGATGAGCACAAGGGATGGAGATGAGCACACGCACCTGCACAAAAAAGAGAGGGAGATGAGCGGCGGCACAAGGAGGGAGGGACATGTGTGTGGGCACTGTGGAGGCTAGGTAAGGGAATTAGGGTTGGGGGATCTTTTATAATAATAATAATAATAATAATAATAATAATAATAATAATAATAATAATTATTATTATTATTATATTATAATAATAATAATAATAATAATAATAGGTTTCGGGGTGTGGGGGTGTTATAATAATAATAATAATAATAATAAAGAATTTAAGGGTTTAATAATAATAATAATAATAATAATAATAATTAATTATTATTGTTATTATTAATTAGCATAAAAAAATAGTTAGCATAAAAAAATAATTTTAAAAAATCCTATTAATTTAAGACAATAAATAACATTAATTAACTTCAAATACAACTACCATAAAAAAACATTCAATTACTTGAAAAAAAATACAATAAGTAGCTTAAATTTCAAATCTCAAATATTGTGTGTCTTTTAATTATATTTAAATTCATTTTTTAATTTATTTTTTAATTTAAATATAATTTTAAAAAATAATTTTATTGTTGGAGGGTTTTTCAAAAGCAATTATTTAATTATATAACTTACTCCTATTAATTATATAATTAATTGCATAATTAAAATATATATAAAATAATTGAACTTTATTTAAAATAAGATAAAAAATGGTTCTCCAAAATAGCTTTTACCATTGGAGAACACATCAACAAAAAAACCATATATACACTATTCAAGGAGCTATTTTAAAAACCATATATACACTATTCAACAAAAAAATCTTAACTAATGAAGTTTTATGGCCATGATTATGTTATATTGTATTCGAAAATATTTTACTTATGATTTTACGATTTTTCTACCTACACGATTTTAGCTGTGATTTTACGATTTTTGTATGGAAAAAGTCAGGTACGATTTTACGATTTTACGATCCGATCTTACGATCCGAGTTTTCAAAACCCCTTCCATGTCGTGTCAAAATCGTGATTTTGACAACCTTGCTGTATTGTAATTTTCCGGCAGCGGGAGAGAGGAAAGGGGGGAAGAAAAACCATTCACCAACGATTCCACGATCACCTTAACATGTCACGTCCACGCCTGGACGTAGAGGACATGGTGGTGCACCAGGTGAGACGGCGGTTTTGTAGTTTCCATCGCAAAGAGACCCCGCTCGCCCCGCCTGACTGACGCATGCGCATGAAACACTGTCGGCACGTTCGTACGACGTGCTTGTAGTGTTTTAGAAAAATAATTAATAATAAATTACTTATACACCCCTGAACCCAGCAATATCTATGAAAAAAACAGGGGTGAAAGTACTGCAATACCCCAGGTGTCAGGCTTTCTTTTTGTCGTTTTTTGGGCTATTTTCGTAGTTTTCTTGTGTAGAAATTTGAGAAAAAACAAAAACACCCCTAGTTGTTTCGTGTCCTGTCCTTAGCACCCAGGGGTAAAATAGTAGTTTATTGTGCCAAGAATTCAGAAATATCATCCATGTCCCCTGAAAATGTCTAAAATGACCATGGACCCAAGGTTTAAATTTTTCAGACCTGGGTTAAAGTGGTAATTTTACTGTTGCAATCCACAGTAATTTGTATCTATGTGAATAATAATTATGGGACATTGTTTATATATATATATAATCAAGGTTATTAATACTGTTTTGTTTGGTACTTCGTTTTTTCAATGGGAACGAAATGTTTCGGTTTCGGAAATTTTTGGCGCGTCGTTTCAGGATTATATTGTTTATGTGTGTGTGTGTGTGTGTAATTAAATATATAGATTCAAAAAAAAATTTAGTTCATATCCAAAAATAAAATTATTTAGAATTATGCAATTTAATCTAAAAAAGAGACAATAAAATGATTTTTTTTGAATAAAATTATAAAAACATGTATAATATTATGAGAATGTCATCAGCAATCTCGCAATCTAATGTTCTCGTATTGCTCTAAAATGTTAACATAATATATATAAATATGTTAAGAGACTCTTCGTAAAATTTCATCTCAATCTAATGTTCGGATTAAGAGATATGATGGATATTGTAAAATTATTTATTATTTAAAAAAAACATTATTTGGCTAAAACGGAACAGATAGAGTGAAACCGGAACGTTTCGGCCAGTATTTATCTGGAAAATAAAAAATGAAACAAAATTTAAACAAAGATAAAAATAGCATCGTTTATCCTGTTATTTTAACTGGTAACATTTCAGCTAAAATTAGCTCAGTTTTAATTTATTTATTTGTAGTGAATTAGCATTTATTTTTTATTAAAAAAAATTAAAGTTTTTTTGAAATCAGAAAAGTTATCACAGCGTCAATCATTTACTAAAATACTTGGCTATGCTATTTCTTAAAAAAAGATTTACGGACGTTATTTTCTAATTTGTTTTTATTTCTAGCATGTGGTAGTTTAAAAAACACCTCTTCTACAATTATTGTCAATTTCCCCACGTGGCTACCCATAATTGGATTGTCAAACTGGCTAGCTACGCCCCCATCTCAATCATCACAGGGTTGTCAATTTCTCGCTGAAGCCAAAAACACAAACGCACAAAACCCCTCTCCCAAGAGATAATCAAATGATAGTTATGTCTGTGCTGTAAATCTCGTTACCAAAGTAACTTAATGACGTGTCACTCTAGCATTACCATAACAATAATAATCATAACCACAGACAAATCACATGCACTGATGCTACAAATGGACAAGCATGGAACCCATCCAGCTGGATTCTGTCCACATTACATTTAAGGTGGTGCCTAAATACAAACGGTTCTATTTTTAAAAATATTTTTTTAAAAAAAATATCTTTTTTTATTTTTTATTTGAAATTAAACTTTTTAGATATTTTTAGATCATTTTCATGTATTAATATAAAAAATTATTTTTTTAAAAAAAATTATTTTAATACATTTCTAAACAAAAAAAAAATATTTTAAAAAATAATCTCAAACAGTATATTCCCAAACAATCATTTATTTGATAGAATAAGGCTACATCTATGGGACCTTGTAATATTTTTTTTGTGTATCACATATGAAATCCACCTATAATTTGTAATTGTTCCCTAATATATTCATTTAAGTTGATTGTATTAGTTTATCACTGAGGAGAAATGACAAAGTATAATTGGTTTCACATGGATTCAAAAATGTTATCTATATAAAATACTTTTTATCATTCATGTTTAATTATTTGTGGTTCTTCTAATTATTTAAATTTATTCTTTTACAACTACTATCATATGTGCTATATTAAAAGAATTATTATCCATAATAATCAAATAAGATTTCTAAACAATAAACAAGTAATTTCCACATCTACAAAGTCTAAAATTCCTAGAATATAAAATCTCAGAAAAACATGATTTTTTTAAATTTAAATCTATATTTCATAATTGATGTGACCCAATCCACGCTAAGTGATCTATTGCTAATTATAGTAGGCCCAATCACCAGGGCTAGAGTAAAACAATTCAAAGGAACTCTTAATAAGCTTTCACAAGACACAAAGGTTAAGATAGACTACAAAAAAACCTAAGAAGAATAAGTCCTTGATAATTTTTATTTATATTTAAGATGGGCCTGAGAACCATGATTTTTGCCCAAGGGAGTAATTTAGCATCATTAGACTCTAGATTGTCAAAAACATGAGTTAACTTGTAAAATTGTATGGTTGTTATGAGTCAACTCGATAAACCTTACAAAATAGAGTAAAAAATCGACAAACACTTAAATCACGAGTTAACTCGCCAACTCGGTTAAACTCGTAAAATCAGTGAACTCGTACTGATTTTATAAGTTAACTGTTAAATAACTCAAACTGATTAACTGTCTCCGTAGAAAAACTTGGATCTATTGCACAGATTTCTCCCAACAAGGTTGTTTTTTTCTTCTTAAATCTTGCACTTCTCCCATTTTAGTTTTTCTTCTGTGTTAATTAAGCCTAGTTTATAAGGTCTAGAATTCTAATGTGTGCAGCTGTAACTTTTTTTTCTTAAGCCGAATTTCCTTCTCTCCAAAATCATTCACCTTGGGCTTTGCCTGTGCATCTCTTGATTCATGGGTTAACCACTACATGAAAAAGTATGATTTTTGTATTGAGTTTAATTACAAGATGGAGACTTTAAGTCCCATAACCAAATAAGTTTGTGTGCCTTGTTTGGTTCATAGAGTGCGAGATCGTTTGGGTTTTATTTCATGGGAAGTTTGGTCAGTGTATGGTGTTTAAGGTTGGTTTGGATGGTAATGAGTATATGAGTCATTTTTTGATTATCAATGCATGCCGGGTGTGTTGAAATGTGATATGCACGGAAGGCATTTGATGAAATGGATGAAAGAGACTTGGTTTTATGGAATTCGATGATTTCAGGGTATTCTAATATGGGTTTTTACTAGGGAGTAGTTTTAGTTTATTCAAATATAAAAGATATGAGTTTGTTGAATGTAGAAAATCTTCTCAATGATTTATGGAGCTAGAACATAATAATATTTGCAGCTCTACTTGGAGCAACTGAAATTGTTATTTTTTCAATGGTTGGATCTAATGGGTTGTTTCCTTATTATTGTAATTGGTTTTTGGGTGAGCATGAGATTTGTTCATATATTTTTAGGATTTTCCAGCTCTTTTATCAATGTTGTTCACATATCAAGATTTCAAGTTCGTCAACAAATATAAAGATATTGCTCACCAACATGTAAATTTTATAAGGAACATGAAAATAAGAGTTGATGAACCTTAGAATAGTTGAATGATTTATCACTAATTTTAACTCGACATGGTGGAAAGGAAGTTAATGAACCGTGAAATCTTATGCTATATGTTATTTATTTAGTTGGATTGTGTTGAGTAGTGTGAATACTTACAATTTTTAAACCTAAGATACATCTAATTTAACAAAGAAATGTCCACGAATAACATAATCTAGAGCCATATACTTGCTGCATGGAATTATCAAATTAGATTTGATATTAGTTCAAACCATGGCTGCTTAAAATCTGCTGAAAATTATTTAATTTTTGTCCTAAAAAAAATTATTATATTTTGATAATTTATGGCAGACTAGCAGTATATACTTATGATTTTATGATTCAAGTTTATATCAATTCCCTTATTATGTCAAAAAAATAATTTTGACAATTTTGATTGGACTTATTTTTTTGTAAAGTATTTTATGTTTTCTAATCCAACAAGAAAATCATCAATTGTTTAGGAAAAGGAAGTCTAATCTATCAATGAGATTTAAATTACAAGGAACATCTTGTTATACCATGGACTAAAGGTGGCAATAAACTAAGATGATGAAGACAAGATAAATTTTCTAATTTGTTTTTCAAAAAGAAGTAGGAACATAAGATATTTTATTTCAAAACAATTATTTTGCTTGTATTTTTTTAGGTATTAGTTACGGAACCATAAGATAAAAATTAAATAATATTTACATTATTATTTTAAGTTAAGTAGTTAGTTTTTGGATTACTTTGAGCCCATTTTCAAATCAGGTCAAGTGAGCTCATTAAATTATCTTATGAGTTTATTTCCAAGAGTATAAATACTTTTTTGCAAGGTTTAATTTTTTCAATGTATTACACATAAGTTACTGCATGTTATAGCATATGAAATACATATTTCCTTACTCAGTTCTTGATTCAGCTATATTCTTCTAAAATCTAACCAATATGTGTTGTGCTTTTATGCTTCGTATGCTTGTCTTAAGATGTTGTGTAAGAATGATTATTATAATTTTGGTATTGGGGTAGATAAATCATTATATTAAAACTCAATTATCAATCTCAAGTTTTAATTAGGTATATCTTAAATTCAAAGAATCAATTATAGGTTATGTTAGGATTATTATCAACGGTTTCTTCGATTCTCAAGAAACAATTTAAAGATATGGCATACATAACATGAAAAGCAATTGGGTAAGTAAAGAATATTTCTTCATCCAACAAAATCACAGTTATTAGGATTTCAAAATAGAATATCTAAAATCAATTCTAGTCACTCAAATTTAAATGAAAAATTTAATCTCATAACAAAAAAAAATATTAACATGTATGATTATTATAGAAATTTTTATTGTAATAAGCAATAAAACCCATTAGAAAGAAAACATGTTAATAAGATTGATCCATAAAATAGAAATTGAAGAAATAGAACCCTAAAGATAGAAGATATATGAAGAAAATAATTACTAGTAGTTTATTTTGAAGAAAGTTATTTATGTTAAAAAGATATACTTGTTGATATTTAGCGTAAATGAAGAAAAAAAAGTGTGTTCATTTACTAAGAAAAGGAAAACTTTTTCTTAGAAAAAATGCTTAATTTCTAAGTTGATTTGATATTATTTATTCAGTATTTTTAAAAACAATTTATTAAGGTAGTATTTGATTTTGAGGTGATGATTTTTTTAGAAAAATTATATAGTAAAATAACTTTTTATTTTTTTAAAACTTTTTTTCAAAATATTGAAATTAAAAAATATAAAAATTCAAAATCACAAACACTATCTAAAGTTTTGAAAAATAGTTTGTTCAATTTTGTTTGGTATGTTTATCTAAAGGCTATTAATTATGGGCCCCATTTATAATCAACGATTCAGATCCACCTAATAATGCCCGTTGCGTTTTACTACTGGGCTCTCTATATATAACATCATCCCTTCCATTGCTATGTTCCGACAAAAACACTCTTTCTCGATTTTCGCACTCTCTCTCTCTCTCTCTCTCTCTCTCAAAATGGATCGGAATGGCATGCTTGGTTTAGCACTGATTTGCGTCATTGTCGCCGGTGTCGGTGGCCAAGCACCAGCTGCGTCGCCGACATCAACTCCGGCGACTCCAACAACTCCTTCCGTACCATTAGCTGCACCTGCTAAAGCACCTGCAAAACCTACAACGCCAGCACCCGTATCATCACCACCGGCGGCAACACCAGTAGCACCTTCACCGAAACAGACTGTTCCAACTCCAGTGGCGACGCCAATGGCTACACCTCCTCCAGCCGTGGCTCCAGTTAGCTCCCCACCGGCTCCAGCTCCTGTTAGCTCTCCACCAGCAAAATCTCCTCCGTCTCCAGTGCCTGTTGCTCCACCGACAAGCACGCCTGTGGCTACACCGACAGCAGAGGTCCCTGCTCCTACTCCTAGTAAAAAGAAGCCTAAGAAGAAGCACGCATCGGCGCCTGGTCCGTCATTGTTGAGCCCACCTGCACCACCAACGGAGGCTCCTGGACCTAGCGCAGAATCCATGTCCCCTGGTTCTGTCGCTGACGACGTAAGTTCTACCATTTCATCTTTATTTTATTTTTTATGAGCAATTTTATAATTAGGTTTAACATGCGTGATAAGGCAATGCGGGAATAGATCTAGAAACACAAATCATGAAAAGTTTATTAAAATGGAAAGATCCAATTAGGGCTTTTGGTTTGGTAGGAGAGTGTCATTAATTAGTGACTGACTGTGTTGTTAGGCATGCAATGCAATACCAGTAAGAACTCATTTATCTTTCCTAATATGAACTTGCTTGCTGTCTTAAGTAGATCGGTGATATTTTTTATTTTATTCATTTCATTTGAGTCACATTTAATTATTAATAATTATACTAAATTTGATCTCATGGCTATGGATTAAAATTTAAGTCAATTAAAATATATATTTTAAAAAATACAAGTGACTTAGATTATGGAGAAAAAAAAGAGAGTATTTCATCTTCCAAAACTTTCATTTTATTATTTATTTATTATTTTAATGAAAACATATTTTTTTATTACAATCATATTTTTTAATAAAAACCTATAATGATTTATAAAGCAATTTTTAACCAATAAGCAAAAAATAATATTTCAGTTATATTTATATGACAATATGATAAAGTAAGAGAATAATTGCGCACGTGCCTAGGCTTTTAAGCTCAATCTTGTGCATATGGAATTTTTAGCCTTGGAATCCTTTTTTTCATTAACGTAGGAGTTTATGCAAAAATGTTTTCATTAATGTGGTGTTTTCGATCAGCTTACTTGTATTTTAATTAATTCCATGCACCTTTTTGCTTTAACGGAGGACATGATGTTTGTCTAGTAGACTATCCTGTCGCTTGTTATGGCTTTTAGACCACTAAAGTTCAAATCCCAATATATTTTAAAATAAAAAATAAATATAAAACATTTTAGGAATCTCCAAAACTTCATTCTTAACTACAAAACACATTCTAATTAAATAAACGCAACAAATTAAACTAAAACGAGATTTCTAGACCTTGATGCACTTTTTTTTGGAAGGTTAAAACCACCTCTATTGCATTTTCTTTTTTAAATTGAACCCACAATCATATATACTGCACTCCTTTTTTAAAGTCAAACACGTAGACACCTAGATTAGGGTTTCTATTAGAATGTGATAGTGTGAAAGTTGTCTCTCCTCCTCTCCCTTTCACTTGTCATCCTCAAATTTCTTAAATTTAGCGTTTGAAATATAAAATTCTGATAAAAATAGAGATCAATTGTTGATAGATGTCCCAAGAACAGTATAAATAAAAAAATATATCATTTTTCACTGTTAATTTCTATCTTATTCTTTTTTTTTCGTTATTAATTTCTATACTTGTTAATTAAGCCCTTGTAATTGAATTTCGTTATAGCAACCAGTTATGTTTCAATGCAAGTAGTACATATAGCCGTGAGTATTTGTTGAGAAGTGAAAGATGATGGAGATATTTCCTGTCGGTGCGGGCTAAGTGCTAAATTACTAGTGATATGTGAAGTGTGAAAAGCTGGTTGGAGTTATTTTTTAACTGGAGTTGTTTTTAAAAATAATTCTGTTTTGCTTCAAATTATTTTTTCTTTGATGTTTTTGAATTATTTCAACATGTTGATATTAGAAATAAATAAAAACATTAATTTAATATATTTTTAAATTAAAAAAACAACTGCTATTATTAATTACTAGTAATAAATTGCTGGTGTGATTCGGACGTGGGTCAAGCTATAGAGAAATGTTTTTTCAACTCCAAGTAGATATGAATCTTGAACGAACCAATTATTGCAGAGTGGAGCGGAATCAATAAGATGCCTTCAGAAGATAGGAGGAGGAGGCTTGGCATTGGGATGGGGCCTGCTTGCTTTAATCTTCTAGAGAGAGAGAGAGAGATAATGTTCCCATCCTCTTCCTTCTGTATCACTCTTATTATTATTACCTCTTGTTCGAGACAGATAGTTTATTTCCACATTGTTTGGTCAAATTATTCTTTTGGGAGATTTTGACTCTTTCTGGATGATCACAGACATGATGATGTTGATGATGATGATTCTCTAATGTCTTGCTTGCTTTTACGTTTTGTATTTAGCATCCCTCTTTATCGGCGGGAGGCATTTCGTTATCGGGGGTGGTGGCTTTATTCCTTACTTGTATGTCCTCGTTATCGGCGGGAGGCATTTCTTTATCGGGGGTGGTGGCTTTATTCCTTGCTTGTATGTTTTTTAACGAGAAAAACTGCTGATAAAAAGAGAAAGCTGGGGGCGGTGAGATTGTAACACGAGGAAGTCCACAGCCCCACACTCCTGCAAATAAAATAGATAAATTGGGTCTTGATCTAATAGTTGAAGGGACTTGTTTTCTTTCTCTGCACTAGGATTCAAGTTTTACTATACATGCATGTTACCTCTCGGTGCCTTATATGCTCACACCCTCATTATCAAAAAAATAAAATAATAGATAAATTGGTCCATTGATGCTTTCAGTTTTGAATGATATCTTTTCTGGAAAGGGGAAGCCACCAAAATTAGAGCTGTCTCGAGCGGTGCTGTTCATTGTCTTGTTGCCACATTTCGCGGTGAAGAGGACAGTGGATGATCACGAGATGGATTGCTTTTTGGTAATATTTAAATTCTGTTTATTATATAATTATTTATAAAAAAAAAACCATCTATTTAGTTCGGTTTGAATCGTTATGTTTAAAGTATTAAATTAGTATCTCTATTTCCGAGTATTTCATATTTAAGCTAGCGAGTCAGCTCAATATAGCTCCTTGGTTAGCTTATAAGCTAGTTCAATTATTTATTTAATTACTTTTGTTCTTTAATTAGATTATATATATATAATAAAACCTTATAATAGCGAGAAAAATTTATATACCTTTTATTTGAGGAATAATCTGAAATATTATAAATAAATAAATATTTACTATTAATTCATTTATTGACTCGTTAAAAACATTAAAATGAGTCGAGTTCAAAACAAACTTGTCTAAATCAACTTTTAAATTTAACAAATTTAAACGACTAAGCTAAGTTTCATGTATTAGACTTATCTTGAATACAAAATCATAAACCAACTTTAGTCTTGTTAAAACTAGATGAGCTTTATTTTCAACATTTTAAAGTTATATTTATTGAAATCTAACAAAAAAATAATCTTATATAGTGAGTCAATCAATTATTTTAGTTGCTTTGAGTTCAACATTGGACCATTAAAATAAATAAAAAACAAATAAAGAAAATTAGCTTAAAACAATATCTAAATACAAGATTGTGAATGTTTAAATAATTCCAAACAAGACAACCTCCATCTTGTTGATTTTTTTCATTTATTTTTAATATTAAGGTGTGGTATTTTTGGATTTGATTATAGATATGATTCTACATTTGAATGAGGGTTTATATATGTCTAAAAAATAATATAAAAGAGAGAGTGGTTGTTTGTTTTTGTGGTTCTAACCATGTTTGGAAAAAAAGCTAATGATTTGGTGTTTGGTTATCTATTAAACCAGCCCCACAATGCATGGGGCCCACCAACATTATTTTTCAAACCTCCATTTCATTAAAAGCAACTAATAAATGTTTTTCATCAAGAGATGAAATTATTCCCACTACAGAAACAACAAAAATTACCATTGAAATTTATAATTCCAAATTAAACCCTTGTCCCTCAACATCTCTACTCCTTTTCATTTGCTTGTATCACATCTGTGCTCGGGATGGGGGGGGGGGGGTCGAAGTTGAGAGTGGGGAGGGGAAGGGTAGGGGAGGTGCAGGGCGGGGGTTCTGGAAAGAGAAGGGGGGGGGGATAATATAGGTTTATTACTTATTATATTTTTTAATATTAAAATAATGTAAAAATATAAAAAGTTAATTAAAATATAAATAAATATATTAAAAATATATCATAATATAATATTTGCCTCGCAATCCTAATTTTATTTCAGATGATATTTTACAAGATGTTGTTCATCAATCAAATAGTCAAGGATTGCAAAGGCCTTCATATATGGATTTAGTTCGTGATGGAATTCAAGTAGTTTGATGAGAAAAAAAAAAAAAGTATCAAATTCACTTGAATTATTCATTATATTATAAAATTATAATTATTAATACAATATTTAAATATACATACATACATACATAAATGTGTGGATATATGTCTATGTCCTTTAAAGTAATTTAATAAGTTGAAATCAATATGAAATACTTGGTAACCAAACACATGAAACAACTTTTCATTAACCTCAAACTCAACCATATTTTTAACCAAATACCTCAAAAATTATTTGGAATCGCAGCTAAAATTGCTTTTCATGAAACTTTTTTTTTAAAACCTCAATCACAAAAGCAAAAACAATACCTAACACACCCTGAAATATCCCAATATAGGATTAAAACTATCCAAAATATTCTATATTAAAAATTAAATGTCAAGTCATAAAGCATAAGGAACTTAGAGAGTTAAAATGATAATGACATCAATCACCTAAATATCACAATATAGGTTGCAAACCTAAAAGATATCTACATGAAAGAAGTGATCCTATGTTTTCCTACCTTTTAAACATCATTTGATCTCATGCATTCTATTGATTGTCTTATTTCTTTTTACCCTAAAAAGACAATTCATGGGCTATTTTGCATATGTATATAATATTTTTACCCTTTATTAAATTTGACAAAAATATATACCAAAATCATCCTCTGACATTCAACCATATTGTGTATGATCCATTCATGTTGATTAACACCATATGTGCGATATCAGTGCCTCAGAGTTGACAGCCCAAACAATTTTGAATTGTCAAAATTGACAATTCATGATGACCACTTTAAGCCAACGATTGAGATCATTTTGACTTGAATCAAGAGCTAAGTTTTTCCTCAATAAAAATAAGATTTCTTGCATCCACCACTTATAAATAGAGGTGGATACCATGCCCTGAGCATGAGAAAATCAAAGTTCAAAGTTGGACAAAAATCAACCTATCTCACCAATGTTAAAAATAATCTTTTTAAAATTATTTATTTAAAATTATAAATAGCATCAATAAATTAACTAAGTTAGATGCATTAGATGCAGAGACAATCAATTTTGGATAATATTTAAGAGTATTTATGTTTGGTTGCGGTTATTTTTTAAAAGTATTTTTATCACTGTTTGTAATCAACATACCACCCTTGTGCTAGGTAATATTCTTCCTTTAATAGCTTGCACCCATTTCATCTTCCCTCCTCGCCCCCTTAAGTGCATGTTTGGAAGTGTGGTTATGGTTGCTTTTGAAAGTACTTTTCGTTTAGAGATGCATCAAAATGATGGGTTTTTTTTTTTAAAATATTTTTGACATCAGCACATCAAAATGATTTATAAACACCGAAAAACATTAATTTAAAGTACAAAATAAAAATAAAAAATTTTCAAATGTTTTCAAAAACGCTTCTAAAAGGACTTTCAAGCACCCCCTAAATGAGGCTTGTCAAACTTGAATTCATTCACGTCCTCCTGCATCTCATCTCTTTCAATTAAAAAATAAATGATCTATACTTGTTTCGGCCTAGCCCAACCCATAAAAATAGAAAAAACCAAGTTTGTTGGGCTGTTAAACAACCGAACCTGACCTGGTTGGGTTTAACCTAAGTGGTTAGGTCAGAGTCGGCCTAATAATAATAAATAATATTAAAGCAAAAAATCCAAAAATTTCAAATGGGCTTTCAAAGTGTTTGTATTTTTCTCACATATTTTCCTAATAATTTTGTATAATATTAGGTTGTAAGCTAACATTGTAAGATACAGATCTAATATTAAAAATACATGAATTTCTCTGAAACTTCAAGAAACAAATTTTCAAAAAACTCTAAGGGTCATTTTAAAATACTTTTGGTTTTATCACATGGTTTTCTAGCAATTGTGTTTAATATTTTGCTGTAGACTTACGCCATAGGACATGAATCCGTTATAAAATACCCAATTTTCTTTGAAATTTTAAAAAATAAAAAAATACATATTTAAAAAACACAAAAAAGCCTTTGTTTTTCGTGCATATGGACAAATCCTAAAGTTTTTCGAGAATATTTTCATAAAAAAATTCATCTTTCTCATGTTTTACAATATAAAATGAATATCGTAATAAATTTATCTATTAGAATTTGATCAAAATATCAATAATACTTCACCAACAATTTTGTTTACTTTGTATTTAGGATTTAGTTGTAGACTTTAATATTTAAAGGTATAAAACTACACTATGAAATATACCTGTAGATATTAAAAATACAAAAATAAATATGATACTAAAACTTGATTTTTAAAACAATTAGATTTTGATCTAATAAGATAAAGTCTTCTTCATAAAAAAAGATCTATCTTGAGTCTTAAAAAAGACCAACAAATATAAATTTAACTAAGAAATTCAATCAAATAACAATGTAATTTATCTTAGATCGGGTACACCAAAAAGGACCAAGCTTTCTTTATCACGATAAATCAAATAACAATGTAATTTATCTTAGATCGGGTACACCAAAAGGGACTAGGCTTTCTCTATCACGATATATTTGTTTGCCTAGACTATTTCAATTTATTAATTTTTTTAGTGACTGTAATGATTTTTAAATTATATAATAAGAATTTCATTACATCCCGTATGTTTTTTGCCACATGCTAAGTAAACAAACCTGACATTCCCGTGCACGGCACCGTAATAACATAAGATCCATCCTCAGATATCGTGTCAATTACGCTAACCAGGCCATTCTGGAGGTTGTTCCAGCTGGGTTAACTCGACCATCTTAGAATTGGTTCAACCAATGAGAGCATCCCGTGCTCAGATAGGTCTGTTGACCGGAACCTTTGAAGCTTCCATTGGGCCAAGACCTGATGCCATAGGGCCCAACCCGAAACCTAATCATGGGCTGTTTGGGCCTTGAGTGAAGAAAGGGATATTAATATTATGCTAATTTTATTAATAGAGAGGGATATTAATTTCATTTTATTAATAGAAAGGGATATGGTCTCTGCCATTTAATCGTTCAATGCCCATCTATCCATTTCTTGCACGCACCCATTTTGTAACCTCGATTACCCATTCGACATCAACCAATACCCCCCAGTAGCCTGGTGTATTTTTAAAAATAATCTTTTTAAAATTATTTATTTAAAATTATAAATAGCATCAATAAATTAACCAGTTAGATGCGTTAGATGCAGAGAGAATCAATTTTAGATAATATTTAAGAGTATTTATGTCTGGTTGTGGTTATTGTTAAAATGTTTTTTTTTTATTATATCAAAGTAATATATTTTTTTATTTTTTAAAATTATTTATTATATAAGTATTTAAAAATAATCTAAAAAAAATTGAAGTAAAAAAAACTTTTTAAAAAATTTATAAAAACGCACGAAGTCAATGTGTAATATATATATATTGGTAGCCAGCACGGAGTCAACGTGTCTATCACTTGAGTGTATATATATATATATATAACATCTCCAAGCCATTGCGTAAGTGGTAGACGAGCATGTTATTAATACAAATCAGCTATAGTTCAGACATCACTATCTGCCTTGAGCCCGCAGACACATTAATGGAGATTTGACATATACGCAGCTGCTGGTAATAGCAGTATTCTTCTGCCTATCCATTTGGAATCGAGAACCCAGTTCGCTTATACAAATTCTTGCTTTTGGTCATAAGCACAGGAATCTTAAATCCCCTTTTGCAACTTCAGCTTTGCATTTCCGTTGTGGATGTGCTGTGTATGTAGCAGAGCCCATCATTTCCACCAATGGATGTCTCCAGCTTGCAATCTCGGTCTCTTTCTTTCTTTTGCTTTCTCCATGCCTCTCTGTCTATTTGCTTTAATGACTTCTGTTTCTGTTGTTTTTGCTTCAATATAATGGTACTAAATTGTTAAAGATTTGGGGGTTGGGGTCAAGTTTTCGTATCATATGTATGGTTCTATGGAGTTTTTGAAAAGAAGCGAAGAAGATACTGGCAAATTCTTGGCCAGAGAGTTGAGTTTTGATAGATTCGGAACTAATTATGTCAAGAAAAGTTTGAAATTTAGCAAAAGGGTGTTCCTTTGTGGACATCCACAAGAATGAAAACAAAAGGATCATCTATATCTACTGTTTTTTTTCCAAGTTTAATATCTTTGCACAATCAACTACTAAAACAACGCTTACCCTTCCTTTATTCTGTAACTTTGCTCCGTCCAGTGTCCAATTAAGTCCATTATGGAAAGTTAGTTTGTTAGCGGTATCCGGGAAAATTTGATCTTCCTCTGCTGCCTTTGATGTTACTGTAAACTTAACAGCTTCCCTGATATCTAGCTCTGGAAATTTCATTAGATGAATGGTAGAGCTCTAATGTGAGAGTTGAGGCTCAAAGAGTAGGTGGTTTTAGTGTTAGCTTACGTCCACCGACACAAAACTCACAAGGGCTATATGGGCAGTGTTGCTCGATAACTCTCTTGATAATAACAAGTATTTCAAAACTTGTATAGTCATGAATTCAGAAATCATCTTATATTTGCTGTAACATCTAATGTATTTTGCTTCTAGTGTACAATCACCCTAAAACTTGAGTTGATATGACAGGAGAAAATTAATGTCAAGACCGAAGCACATTGCATTTGGACTCACATGTAAATGTAATGTAAAATGGTTCTCCTGATATACAACATTGCAATAAATCTAGTCTAATATGGCGAAACTTAATTCACGAGTAGTTGTAAGCTTCAAAAAATTTAAATTTCATTACTACATCTATGAAATTCTTTTGTGTAGACATGCAACTTCCCATCAGTTAATGGTCCAAAGGATTTGATGGCTTGAGGATGGCTTGGTGCATGACTCTTTTGTTCATGTTAGTGTTGGAGATACTGTCTCCAATTTCTTATATTCTTAATTTTCTGTCCACCTTTACTGTTTTCTACCTGTCTTTTTGGTTCCAGGTACCTTGATTCTTGCAAGAAACATGAAGTGCTACCCAATTCTGCAGTTTTGTCATGGTTTTATAAGGTCTTCTAATAAACTTGCACTCATTTTTTATTTTGGTCCAATGAATATTCTTATTTCTTAAAATTTTCCATATGAGATTTTACTTTGATCGGCCTTTCCCTTTCAATGTTACTTGATACTCTGAAATAATATAGTTAAGATCTATGGCTTTCTAGTTTATCAATGAAAGATACTAAAAAACAAGCAAATTGTAGATGGCTGTGAAAAATTTCCAGCTGCTGGATCATTTTGATATCAATGTTGCATCACCTAAGAAGTGCACTTTCCAGAAGTAATAGAAGTCCGTGAAGGTTGGAAAAGAATAGAATTGTGCACTCACTAGATAGTGGGTTACAGACGAAAATGGTGCATGAAAGATTGTTGTACTTCTACTGATGAGTATCTTAGATCAATCCTCTTCTCATAAATGAATGAAAGATCCTATGGATCATCTTGTGTGTTGTTTTTGTGAAGTTATCGATTACTCAATGGATCAGTGTTCTCCTAAACAACCACCTCGGATTCACACTTTAAAGAATAACATTTGCATCCTACTGAACGACACTAGAATTTTACACCCTAGATTTTTGACCACTCAAGCCTATAGATATATGCTTCAATAATTTCTGTAAACTCGTGCTTTTTTAGCATTGAAGGCACCATACACTTGAATTACATTTTTTCTTTTCATTATACAGGCTGAAATTCAGAAGTCTGAACAAGGGAAGTGCAGCATTAAGTTCTTTCTGAATCAGCTATGTAATGCTGATATTTATCCCCTGATTGATCTGTTCCTGGCAATAGACTCTTCTGATGTTGATGCGGTCGACATACTTCATGAATCACCCTGTAATTTCAATGAAGAATATGTTATGCCTTTGTTGCAGACTATAAAGCTGAAACTCCGAGTAGTTGATCTCCATGACGTGTCCCCGGAAGAGAACTTTTTGCAGTTAGTATTATCACCTTCCTATGCCTCGCTTTTGAATGATTTTTTCTAGGATAATTCGCCTTTCATTATCTATCATTAAGTTACATTTTATAAGAACTAGTGGCAAAGGGGAAGGTTTAAGAATTTGGGCTGGCAGATTTGCCTGGGAATTTTCCATATTATGTCATAAATTGATAGAATAGATTTACTGATAGTGGAAACTACACTTGGTGAATTGATAGATTGGTTTGATTGTAAACCATTGTGTCGCCAAGCACACAAATGTCATGTTAGAGTCTTATCAGAATTCCCTAGATGTGGAAACGCTAAAGGTCCAGACTTTGGTCGAAATACCCATCTCAGGACCAAGCATCAGTGGCGATACACTACTATTGTAAGGAGGGCGATCGATAAAAATATACACTTTAATTTTTTTAAAAGGACTTCTTTGAATGATGTCAATATGAGTAACAAAGCTATAATATCCTAGGAACTTTTCTTAGGTTAGGGAGGGTCTTGGCCACTCTGGGCCCTTCCAAGGGATCTCCACTGGCCACCAGAATTATGAAATCTGTTTCTTGGTGCATTTGCATTGCTTAATTTATTTTGTTGTAATGAAGTGCTTCTTGTCCATCATCTTATGCTTGGAAATGACAAGCATGGCCAATCAACTCTACTTGCGGAGGATGAAGTTTTATCATCCTTTTGTATGAGGTACTCTACATTTATTTACGTTTTAGCATCCTGTAATTGGGATCTTTCCAGGGAATTGTGCCACCATGGCTTGGCGTGTCATATTCTAAACATGAGGTGTGCTCATATCCAAAAGCTTAACATGGCTGGAACGTTTATGCAACTACACACCTTGAATTTGGATTTTTGTACTTCAATTGGTAGTTTGGAGAAAGACTGTTTTTCCTGCATGCCAAGTCTGATGCGTCTCTCAATGTGTGAGACTAGGGTAGCAAATCTTTGGACAACCACTGCTGCTCTATCGAAACTTCCTTCCTTACTAGAACTACGGTTCCAAAACTGCCTATGTTGCAAGGATACTGGACCATGTCCAGCATCGTGTGGTAACAAAGCTAGAATTGCATCTGAGAAACTTGGTTCAGCACCATTGAATATGTGTCTATCCAGTGAGACATCATCTATCAGCATTAGAGATGCTACATTTCAAGGTTTCCTTGCTGAAGAGAATTGTGGGGACTTGCTTTCTCTCACAGGTTCAGCTTTGATCAAGGAAGGGTCTGGAAAATTTGATAATTTATCGCATATCAGTGAAGTTGAAATGTCAAGCTGCCTTCAGAGAGTAGGTTCAATAGAAATATCATCTGATGTCCCACCCAATTTGAATGGACTATCAAAATTGGAAAAAAAGGTAAGAGGATTAGTTGGTTAGGAAGGGAAAGTTTCAAATTATTGAGTGTTGTGATGAATTTATTTTAGTTTGTCTAACAGGTCTCTTTTTTTGCGGATTATAGATTACAGACAAAGAAGAGATCCTTGCAAGAACACATATGTGGGACTTGAAGAATGGCCGCCTTACCTCGTTGAAGAACTATGTTTCACATTACCCTTCACCCATTTGCTTTGAAAAACATTATAGGGAATACATGGTTGCTTCATTGCCTCGTTTGGAGGTTTTAGATAATCTTTCCATTACAAAGATGGACAGAGAAATGGGAAGAACTATTTTTTCAAAATACTATGAGTACTTACCATATAAACGACAGAACAAACAAAGTGTTGTTACTGTTCTGCAGAAGCGTGAGATGGGAACAACGGGTTCTTCCTGCCCAAATTTCTCTAAGTTCAAGCAATCATGCCATTATGGAAAGAGTCAATATCACTTCTCAAGGTCTCTTGCTGCTGCCAAAGTTGGGTCTGCTGCATGGCCCCTGTTGCATCCTTTGCACACCATTAGTCATATATATAAAGAAGGAAGTAAGAAGCTTCGTGCAAGGCAGTTTGAATACCATCCATCTGATTCTTGTCTGATGGTTTTTGGAACTCTTGATGGTGAAGTTGTTGTAATCAATCATGAAAGTGGGAAGCTAGTTGGCTATGTTCCATCTGCTAACAACATGAACAGTGTTTTGGGTCTCTGTTGGCTCAAGAAGTATCCTTCAAAGGTATGCATTACCAATAAATTATTTGTAGCAATATCTTTACTTTTTCATTATTATTTAGATTGTGAAATCATCTTACATTTTGATTCTCATAAATGTGGCAGTTGCTGATCGTCTTTTCTGTGTGTTAGCAGCTGCTTGCTGGTTCTGATAATGGTTGCTTGAAGTTGTTTGACATCAATCATATACCACCAATAATCGGTGGTGTAAATCGCAGTGCTTGTGTGGCCACTTTTGATGACTTTGATCAATTGACTTCTGTTCATGTCAATTCTGAAGATGATCTGTTTTTGGCTAGCGGGTACTCAAAAGATGTTGCTCTATATGACATCAGTAGTGGAAAACGTATACAGCTATTTACTAATATGCATCGAGAACCCATTAATGTCGTGAAATTTGCGCACCATTCCCCCTTCTTGTTTGCCACTTCCTCATTTGACCATGATGTCAAGCTGTGGGATTTGAGACAGAAACCACAGTGGCCCTGCTATACAGCATCAAGCTCAAGTGGAAATGTGATGGTTTGCTTTTCACCAGATGATCGCTATCTGCTTGTATCAGCTGTTGATAATGAGGTATTCCTTGTTAGATTATGTATATACCCAAGTGATACTGGAGAAACTATTAACTAGTTCTAAATTTCTGATCACTTGAGTGTGTTTGGTTTTTAAACATGAGCACACAAACTAGAATACCTAATCTGACATGCTACTAACCTGTACTTGGCAACTTGTATGAAATCTAATCTCGTGATATATTAGTCTTCATACATATTAAATTTTATATCAGATAGGTCCCAAAATACCAGTATATGATACTTGCATGCGTACAGTACACATCTAAAAATATACTGTAGAGTATTTAGCAAAAGTTTCATTATCCTAACTGAATGAATATAAATTCCATGGTTCTTGAAAGGGCCTGTTTGAATGAGCATAGTTGTCAATAAAATCTTCCAGTTCGACCTGACAATTTGACACATCTGACTTTAGATGCCACCAATCTATCATCAAATGCAAGATGCTGCTTTAGGTTTCAGGATGTGGTTTTTCTCCATTTATCTGATAATAATGAACTTGTTTCTGATGTCAGGTCATGCAACTTCTGGCAGTAGATGGGAGGCTTCACATGGATTTCAAGATAGCTTCAACAGGAAGTGTTCATAACTATACCCGCTCCTACTACGTTAATGGAAGTGACTACATCATTAGTGGTAGTTGTGATGAAAATGTTGTCCGAATCTGTTGTACTCAAACTGGAAGGCGACTAAGGGATGTTTATCTGGAGGTATACTAGAAATAAATTTCTTAAATTCCTTTTTTGCATCATTCACTTGGGTCCATTACTGCTGTGCACAACTCTTAATTGTGATAAATGACACAAGGAATTTGACATGGCTTCTTGTTCCTCTTCAGGATGTGGAGTCTGGGAACTCTCTATATGTTCAGTCCTTAAGGGGTGATCCTTTCAGAGTAAGTTTTTTACTGAAAAAATATTGCGCTTGATCAATGAGTAAGATCTGCTTTCAGATTTAGGTATTCGCAAATAATTCATCATTGAAAGAAATGTCAACCACGAGCCCATGCTCAAATTTCTTTCATTTCTAGTGTGCATACGTGCAACAATAATAGATTTCATTGCTGAAAATCCCAGAATATTCATGTTTTGTCAGGATCTAGGCATTATCGTTGTTTTATGTGAAATCAAGATATGATTGTGAAGCATTTACTGGTACGAAACATTTATTAGCTGTTTTCCCAAATGCAGCTTTTCCACATGAGTGTGTTAACAGCCTCTAAGCGTCCATGTTCTAAGTGGGAAATCATCAAGGTAACTTCTGCAACCACCAGTGCTTGACTGTGTTTGACAGCGTTAAACCACGGAGGTTATCTGCAGTAGCTGAGACTATTGATATCCTTGTGCAGGTCAATTTACTAGCTTCCAGTCATGGCACCGAAGAGCATTCTCATGGTCAAAACATCCGATCCACCTTCCTGGGAGGTTGACTTTGGTATTTAATTACACAGTACAGCTTGCATGTATAGCTAGTAATTTTCTGACGTAGGATGCGGTTTCTTTCTATAATTTAGTAATTCTCTCCTTTTCTGCTAGCTTGTTCTGTCTGTCATGGGCTCTCCTTTTTCTGAGTCTGTTTACAGAATATGAGCCATTGCCTCAAAAGGAAGCAGCTCTAGATGAGTTTACCATCAGTAGCAGGTGTTTGAAACTAAAAAAAAATGATATTTTATAGTTTTAGTTTCTAATATAATGATTATTAGAAATTTATACAATTATTAATTTAAAATCTGTGAAATTAGTCGAGATATACGGAAATTAACTAGGATATTCATGTCGATAAAAAAAAGAAATAAAACAAATGCAAGTTGAGAGATGTCAGACAGATCCTTGTTCTCTCTTAGTCTAAGGTTTGAAATCCCAAGTCTTCATCAAACCTCGACAAAAAGCGTATGCATTAAAGAAACAGAACAGTCTTAGAAAAGAATGCAATGCAATGGAGGCGCATTGGAGAAAGCCATTACAGCTTGCACTGAGCTTGCACTGCTGTTTCAAGTGGCATGTAAATTATAAAGTAATTAGTGTGAGTTTCAGCGGTGGCGACTTTTTTTTATTTTTATATATATATATATATATATATATATATATATATAAATAAAATAAAGTAAATATCAATTTAGTATCGGCAGCTAGAAACTCTAGGAAACAATTTGAAGGGATTGCTTGAGAGTTTGGTTTTTAAAGTATTTTTATTTGAATATATATCAAAATAGTATTGTTTTTTTAAAGGAAAAAAATATTTTTTGATATTAGCAGATTCAAACTATTTGAAAATATAAAAATTATTAATTTTCTTTTAAAAAAGTAAACTTTTTTAAAAATACTTTTGAGATACATATTCAAACATGTCTTAAAAAACAATATTGCATTTGTGACTACATGTTTCAATAAAAACAATTATGAATCAATCATTTTTATGAACCTAAATGAATAAAAATAAAATAATAAAGTTTTGAAAAAACTATATAAGAAATAACAATAGAAATAATAAAATGGAAATTATATTTTTATTGAATATGAATAAATAAGCATATTAAGAAAAATTATGATCACTCTCTCTTTTCAATATTTATTGGTGAGTTTTTTTCTTTTTTTCTTCTTCAACATTCAAAAACTGTAACGTGAAAAGAAATAAAATTTTAAATCGAATTGTGAAAAGCTAAGAAAATGACAAATAAAAAATTCAAGCACTAAAGCAAATTTTTCCACGTGTTTTACCAGTAAAAATAAAAAAAGGATTCTATTTTTTTGTATTAAATATTTTAACTATCATTTAAGTTTGTAAAATACTTAGTTCTCTTGTAATTTATTAATTTAATTTTAATAATTTGAAATTTTTATTGAGTGCCATAAACACTGAAAACGCAAATAGAAGGGGTAAAATAAAATTATTGAGCACAAACATCCTAATTCATGCATTAGGAAACAATCAACCAAGTCAATTTATGACATATAATTAAAGTTTTGTACTAGCTATGACATTGTTTTCTCGAGAAAATAAATTTAAATTGCCAAGGCAACACGCAAAACTATCACTGTTTGGTATTGTATTTTTAGAAAATATTATTTTAATATATTTATAAATAAAAAATAATTTAAAAATCAATTTCATACGAAAGAAAAATTAAGACAGTTGAAATATAAGATAGCCCCATGTTTGAATTGATGTACTGTGGTTGAGAGCATGTGGCTACGCTCGCCCTTGCTGGCAGGAGGACATCACAACTCCACTAGTCTAATGCTAATGATACCTGTTTGTCACCGTTTTTTTTATTTTTATTTTGTATTTTAAATTATATTTTTAAATTATTTTCATGTATACTAATATTAAAAATAATTTAAAAAATATATATATATATAACTTTAATATATTGCAGTAGGTGGCCATTGTCGAGCGAGCGTTCCAATCCTATCTGGTGTGGGTGTGCATGTACTTGAAACTGACTAAGAGCATCTCCAGTGGGGAGTGCCATTTTGGAGAGGCAAATCTCCAAAATGGCACTTTGAATAGTGTAAAAATGGTATTTTTGTTGATGTGTGTTCCAGTGGTAAAAGCCATTTTGGAGAGCCATTTATTTTTATATTATTTTAAATAAAGTGCAATTATTTTGTATGTAGTTTAATCATGCAATTAATTATACAATTTAATAAGAGTAAATTATATAATTAAATAATTGCTTTTAAAAAACCCTCCAACAATATAATTATTAATTTTATATATTTCTTATTAAGGTATTTGTAAATAAAAATAAATATTTTTGATATAATTATATTATTTTCTAATATATATATATTACATTGATTATACGATTAATAGGAGTAAGTTATATAATTAAATAATTGTTTTTAAAAAACCCTCCAACACTATAATTATTAATTTTATATATAAATTTTTACTCTCTTGTTAAGAGATTTGTAAATAAAAATAAATATTTTTGATATAATTATATTATTTTCTAATATATATATTACATTTTATATATATATATATATATATATATATTATAATATATATAAAAGGTGGGCCCACCTTTTTTAGCTCCATGTCCCGAGCTGCTATTTTTACCTCCCCTTTTGGCACTCCCGCTGGAGTGCCGAAAAGTACTCAAAATTGCCAAAATATTAATTTTTTATTTTTGCCTCCTCAATTTGGCATGCCCGCTGATGACATGTAAAAATAGCATTTGATAACTGAAATGCTATATTTAGCACTTTATTTGAAAAGCTATAATCCTATTTACTTGTAAAAACTGACGCAAAAAAATAATAAAATAATCACATTACCTCGAGCAATAGCTAAAATAACATTTATTATTGGAGTGTACACTTAAAAAAAAACTATAATTTTACTATTTAAAATGCTATACAGATCATTTAGCTCTTTGATTTAGCATTCCCCATTGGAGATGCCCTAAGAATTTATTAAACCCTAGCTAGCCAGGAAGCTAGTGGCACAAAATATGAAGAAAAAAACCCTTCTACACAAGCTGTAATTAATTATGAATCTCTCGCAGTTTCCACGCAAGGCCTTACCTTACAGTCAGTCAGTCTCACTATAAATACCGTGTACACTCCCTCAAGGCCATCATCACCTCCCAAGCAGTGGAAAAATGGTGAAGCTCTTCTCTCTTGCAACATCGCTGCTACTTTCAGTGCTCCTCCTGTCCTCTCTCCTTCAGCTCACCATGGCTCTGCCCAACGACGTCGCGTCACCGCCGCCTTCCTCCTCGCCTTCCTCCCCACCAATTCCAAGTAATCAGACCCCATCTGCTATGTATACTCATATGATTAAACTGCATTGCCTCATGCATGCACACACATGTTCTTGTTGTTGCTGTTATTATTATTATTATTATTGCAGGCTAATTGTAGATTTATTGGCTTGGAAAATGTGATCGACGACAGGTTTCTGCGATCCAAAGTGCAAGGCCAGGTGTTCCAAGTCAGGACGCTACCAACGCTGCTATCACTTCTGCATAATCTGCTGCCAAGCTTGCAAGTGCGTGCCTTCAGGGCCTTATGCAAACAAGTCAGAGTGTCCTTGCTACAGAGACAAGCTGAACTCGAAGGGCACCTCCAAATGTCCTTGAAACAATTTCATCATCGCATCCTTTGTTAATTTTCCCTTCTCACTCAATAAAATCCAAGAGCTTGCACTGAAATATTTCCAAAAATTGCATCTATATATTCATAACTGATGGTAGCATTGTAATAAGACGTTGGAGAGTCATAATAATGTTGAGTAATTAAATAGTGCAGTCGTTTCTGGTCTTTCTTCTCTCATTGACTTCTGTACACGAGCTGAGGCTTAAGAAATGTGATTCTCTGGTTTCCTAATACTAGTTTAGTACTCTCATTTGCGCTCACATCCTAATTATTATATAATTTATCATTTCGATATTAGCAGCACCGACTTGTTCTGTTCTGATGAAGTAAATATTTAATCTCGGTTTAGTCGAAGGGAAGGTGCCATGCACTTTGATAAATTAATATGATATTTAATCTTTTCCAATTGACAATAGCATTTATGAACACATATATGGATCATCAAATATATATATACTAGCCATTTAACCGTGTTTTGTCGCGACCGGAACCATATTTTTTTCAACATAAAAAATATTAATTGTGTGAGATTTTTTCTATAATATAAATTTGGAAAAAATAATAAATCCGTGCAGAATTCTTGTGGACTACGAGTTTTCTATAAATATATGACTTTTAAATCGATGTAAATTTATCCGATGATAAATTATTATCATCATTAAAAAAACAAGAAGATTTGGATACTTGAATTATCGAATTCATTGTATTAAAATTAGTTTATTTTATAATCCAATTTAAATTAAACACAACAAGCAAAATATAAATTGTGTAAACACCTGCAATAACCAAATAAAAAATAAACAATTCATAATTTTAAAATGACCACCAACATAAATTAAGATTTCAATTGAACAGAATAAAAATAAAACCCCAACAAAAAATAAAATGACAAAAAATAAAAAATAAAGCATAAATGCATAAATACAAATAAAAAATAAACATTGTTCAAGAAGAACCGAAAAAACCAATGAAATTAATACAAAATAAAAATTCAAAGAATAAGGACCGAAATGAAAAATAAAATATATAATTAATTCCAATTGAAGGAAAAAAATTGAAACAAATAAAAACCCTGAGACTGAAACAAATAAAGGGATTTTTTTTATAAAAAAAAATGCAGTGTAATTTTGTTAAACAATTAAAAGAATAAGGACCGAAATGAAAAGTAGCATATATGACAAATTTCAATTGGAGGACTAAAGTAAAACAACTTAAAACTTGCAGACCAAAAAAATTAAAGAAAAAAAAAACAAATCAAAAATCAAAAGAATAAAGATTGAAATGAAAACCAACATATATGATAAGTTTCAATTAAATGACATAATTGAAAACAATCAAAATTTCCATTGAAGAAATTAGGAATAAAACTGAAATCAAAAGAACAGGGACTGAAATAAAACAACCAACAAACCGAAGGACTGACATGTATTTGTAGGCTGCAGGAGAGAGAAAGGGGGGGAAACAAAAGACCGTCCATCGACAATTTACCACTGACCTTCACACGACACGCACCACACTGGGTGGAAGAGGACATGGCGGTGCACCCGGTTACCAGACATTTTACATCACATATAGACACCGCACGCACTGCGATAAGCTTGATAGAGTGTGAGGGGAGGGTCACACGGACGTGCTTGCGATGAAATTCAAAAAAAAATATAGAATTACCTATACACCCCTGGACTCAGCAATAACCATGAAAAAACCGGACGTGAAAGTACCACAATGCCCCCAGTTCCAGACCTTCATTTTTGTATTTTCTAAGGGTATTTACATAGTTTCACTGCGCACGAATATATGAAAAACCGAAAATACCCTTAAATGTCCCTCGTTTTTTTGTCAGCTCCTAAGGGTAAACTGGTAGTTTCACTATGCAAATTAAAACGGAAAATACTAGAAAACCCCAAATAATCTGCAAATACCACACATGCCCCTGGAAATGTCTAAAATACCCCCAGTACCGAGAGTTAAATTTTTCAGCCTAGGAGAAAAATGATGTATATTAGGTTAATATATAATTATTCATAGAGTAATTGTTAATATTACTAGAAATAATGTAATTGGATAACTATGCAGATATTATTTTAATATCTTTATCTTTTAAAAACATTATTCTAAATTTTCTTAAAAAAAATAAAAAAAAAGTTAAAGGTTAGGCGTGCAAAGGCTAGCAAGACGGGCTCGAGCCTCTGGCTCTACAGAAAAAACCTAGCCATGCCCAAGTCAATTTATGATATGTAATTAAAGAATTCTACTAGCTATGACATTTTCTCTCTCAAGAAAATAAATTTAAATTGCAAAACTATCCACCTACTTCTTATATCACCGTTTGATATTGTATTTATAGAAAATATTATTTTAGTATATTTATAAATAAAAAATCATTTAAAAATCAATTTAATACGAAAGAAAATGAATACATAGTTGACAGTCACATATCCCCATGTTTGAATAGATGTGCTGTGGCTGAGCATGTGGCTATGCGAGCACTTGCTGGCAGGCAGGAGGACATCACTACTCCACCAGTCTCAGCTTTTCGTACATGCGAAGCAAAATTAATTAAAAGCGCAGTAGGTGTCGAGCGTTCCGATCCTATTTGGTGTGGGTGTACATCAACTTCAAACTGACTAAGAATTTATTAAACCCCAGTTAGCTAGGAAGCTAGTGGCACAAAATATGAAGATAATAAACTTGAAAAATAATATAAATTTTTAATATAATATCAGAGAGTTACGAGTTTGAAATTTTCATTATTTTCATTTTATTTGTTAAAAATTAAACATAAAATAATATAAATTTATGTAAATTTCAAGTTCAAATTATTTTTACTTGAAAAAATATATTAAAAATTAATATAAATTATATTCTAAAATCTCACCGATAAACTTAAACTTTTTAGTAATATAGTTTCTTTTTAACACAATCTGTAATTGATTATGAATCTCTTGCAATTTTCACGCAAGGGCTTACCTTATAGTCAGTCTCACTATAAATACCAAGCTCAAGGCCATCACCTCCCAAGCAGTGCCCTTCATATCAAGCGTAGCTGATATCTCTCCTTTCCACATCTAACCAATAAAAATGATGAAGCTCTCTTTTGCATTATCGCTGCTACTTTCAGTGGCCCTCCTGTCCTCTTTCCTTCGGCTCACCATGGCTCAGCCCAACGACGTCGCGTCGCCTCCACCTCCACCTCCCTCCCCAGCAATCCCGAGTAAGCATGCAGAACCATTGATCACCCATCTGCTATACATACACATAATTAAACTACATTGGCTGGTGCATGCACGCATATATTATAGTATTAGGTTTATTATTATTATTATGCAGACTAATTGTAGATTTATTGGCTTGGAAAATGTGATCGACGACAGGTTTCTGCGATCCAAAGTGCAAGGTCAGGTGTTCCAAGTCAGGACGCTACCAACGCTGCTATCACTTCTGCATAATCTGCTGCCAAGCTTGCAAGTGCGTGCCTTCAGGGCCTTATGCAAACAAGTCAGAGTGTCCATGTTACAGAGACAAGCTGAACTCAAAGGGCACCTCCAAATGTCCTTAAAACAATTCCATCATCTTCTCCTTTAATTTGTTAATTTTCCCTTCTCACTCAATAAAATCCAAGAACTTGTACTGCAAATATTTCCAAAAATTGCATCTATATATTCATAACTGGTGGTAGCATTGTAATAAGACGTTGGAGAGTCATAATAATGTTGAGTAATTAAATAGTGCAGTCGTTTCTGGTCTTTCTTCTCTCATTGACTGCTGTACACGAGCTGAGGCTTAAGAAATGTGATTCTCTGGTTTCCTAATGCTAGTTTAGTACTCTTATTTGCGCTCACATCTTAATTATTATGTAATCTCTTATTTTGATATTACCAGCACCGACTTGTTCAGTTCTCATAAAGTAAATGTTTAATCTCGGTTTTGTAGAAGGGAAGGTGCCATGCACTTTGAAAAATTAATATGATATTCAATCTTTTCCCATTGACAGTAGAATTCATGAACACATACATGGATCGTCAAATCTTGAAAAGGACAATATATATAATTAATTCTAGGCAATCTGTTAATGATGTTAATGACAATCGATCACTCTTTGAAACTTTTCATGTCACATCCAACAATATTAATTGTAGAGCCAGCATTACATCAATCGGATTATTTGTTTAGGGGAATAGGGTATGAGGATGATCATGGTTTCATCAAGATGCTGCAGGGCTTCCTTGCAGCATCCTTTTAGTGAGCTTGGCCGAGACAAGGGCTAATATCGTTGCTGATGGCACAAAGATAACATCAGGGATGGCCTTGATAAACCCTAACTGGGGCACATTCTCTCCTGCTCTTTTAGCGGCCATGGCTGCTGGAGGAGTTGCTAGCCCTATGATCAAGGTAGACTCATCCAACTTGCCAGGGTTTATTTTTTCCTTCATGAACTCGATAAAAAAAATTTTTTTTTCTTTTCTAACTCTGTAGATGCTGCTTTCCACACCTTGTAACCAGCCTGTAGGACAATTTATAATGTTGTATATTAATTTGAGATTTATAGAATTTGGAAGCTAATGAGAATATCCGAGAGAGGAGATTATCCTTTAGGGTTGAACATTAACCTCTATATCCTTCCTTGAGGGCACATCATAATGCTTTCCAGGCAATGATGAGTTGAATGTGCTGCGTAAAAGTTGTTTAAGAGAGTAATAATAATCAGTTTGTTAAAAGGAATATATATATATATATATGAGATAATTGGGTAAGTTATAAACATAATTCATATAGTTTATCAAAATAAATTAATTAATCTCTAAAATATCAATTAAATAATCATTTGACTAGTACTGTTGAATATATTTAATTTAGTATTATTTTGTTTCCATCCTATTCCTTTGTTTTTCTATTTAATAAAATAAAAATGAATTGAAAAGGAACATGAAATAAATGAATAGGATTGGGTTATAAACTGAAAAAACATAGGGAATAAATATACAAGGACTAATTAATTAGTTTTTCCAAACTATAGGGACTAAGTTATAATTAGCATGGAGATAATCTCATTTTACACTAGATAGACGAATCAAACATAACTTCAAAGAAGGAACAACAGATACCCCCTTTCACCCTCCTTTTATAATCAAACCAATTACCAATCAGGATAATCCATCCTCAAAGAAAAAACATAAATTGGACCAGCACAAGTCTGTCTAGTACTATACTCATCATGACAATAGAAATGATAGAAGGCAAAATCCAAGACAGACGACACATGCATGGGAACTTCCATTCTATTTTTTTTTCCTTACTTGTATTCTTTTGACATTTTATGAAAATAATGCGGTAATTGTAATCTTACTTGAAGATCTCAAGAACAGCAACATGGAACTCATCGAATGTCTTGATATTTTTGTCCACAAATTGCTTATAGAGCGATCCCATCACATAATTTGGCATCTGTGTTGAAGACATGGGCAGCCCTACCAGAAAACAGACGGCTCATGATTATTCACAATCTGAAACACAATCTTAAACATAAACGCTTGTTCATACTTTCACTTAGATTCGAGAAACGGAAAATGTAAGAATAAATACAAACAGAGTAAAACTAGTTTGGAATCGAGGGAAGATTGAAGAAAGGGAGTGAGAGGGAAGCATCAGCAAAATTACACGATATTAGATCACACAATGGCTAACCTTTTCCCATGAAACTCATGACCATCCCCATTTAGCAGATTTGAAAACACAAGAGTAGATCCTATGATGGAGAGGGTTATTATATAATGGAATAGGAGGATAGAGATGCAAAGGGAAGGGAATATTTTGAATGAGTTTGGGGGTCGATGCAAGGAAAGAATACATGATCTGATCTAAAAAACTCTTTTCTTAATGTGAAATCTGATTCCTGGCTTGAGAGAGTTGTTGACTTCAAGGAGGAGCCAGTAGAGATGGTGTGATTGCTGATAAAACTCCTGAATGCCCTACTTTCCCATTTTGAAGCTCTTTAAACTTTTAATTCTAAGTACATTCCCCTTTCGCTTCCCTCCTTTCAACTTCAATACCAAAAGGTGCAGCTACAGAAAATTACTGTTCGTTCTCCAGCATGACCAAAAATACAAATCAAAACAAAAAACCTCTTCCCTTTTCGTTTTATTTTGCTATGAAAGTATCGAAAAGTTTTGAAGCAAGGAGATGATGAGAGCATCATGCAGATTCAACTAAAATCAACTCTTTACCATCACTGCTTGCCCAAAAAGGCTTGTGAAAATTTGAAAGTGTAATGGCAAAGGAGCCCTTTTTTAATGAAAAAAAACTAATGTATATGACAATATAACAATACCATCCAAACTTAGAAACAAAGCACAAAGTGGCAGTAGATGGAGAGAGATTTACAGAATAAGAATTATGTACTTGATGTTGTAGTATATAGGGAAGAATAGAGAGAAGACGTGTCAAAATATAAGCAGCATGTACAATTCTAATCACAGCAGGTGCCAACTTTTCTTTTGGGAAGCCTTATTTTCTCCTCCCTCGCTTTCTCTTGTTATTGGTAACATTGAGCCTGGATTTAGGAAGTGATTTCCCACCAAAACGCACACGAGTCACTAGCATCTCTTCTGGCAGCTCAGGTTCTGGATCTTGGAGTGTTTGCTTTTCCATTACTCCCCAAGACTTCTCTGTCACCCCACCATTATAATTTTTTGAGTTTCCTATCTCCTCTTTCACTGCAGCATCATGTATCAGAATTTCTTTCTCAGCCTGAAGATATGACAGATAAACAGCTTCATAAGACTTAACAATTGTTAGCAAGTGGCCTATCCATGACTAAAAAATGTAGTTTCAAGCAACGATGAGTGAAATGAGGTAAATTATAAATCTTGGAAGAAACACGTACATTTCCACATGAAGCCTCAACATGAGGTAGGCCTGTGCTCCCAATCATATCAGATCGAGCCTCTCCATGACTTGAAACTGCATTTTCAGGCATAAGATCTCCCATTTTAGATGCATTACGGGGCAATCTAGAAGGCATACTATCTCCCATTTTGGCAACTGAAGCCGGATTGCAATCAGAACTGGTCAAAGCATCAGCTGGTGTAAGTACGATCAATGCATTGACAGAAGAGAATTTCACAGGATTTTCACTAACAACTTTGTCTACCCGGGCCTTCAGCTTATTTACTTGTGATTTTAGCACCTCTATCTGTCTAAGAATATGTTCACTGATGCTATCACTAGACTGAAGAGACGCCAATCCATCTTGAAACTCAAACTCATCGTTGCATTTAATTGTCTTTGCTGAAAATCACCACCCATAAAAGAACATTAAGAACCCAATAACCTTGCAGGATTTTCAACCCCAACAATAATCAGGAAACATATAATTGTCTTATGTTTTTGAACAATCATGTCTTGAACATATGAATGAGTGTGTGCAGATGGATCACCTATAAGGCTATAACATTTCAAATTACTGTTCTCATTAACCTGAATAACTGCAATGATCCTAGTCAACAAGGAATCAGATAGGTACTTCAACATTTTCTTTAAAAAAAAAGAAAAAAAAATGATGCAGGGGAGAGAAACATCAAATCAACAACCAAATTATTGACAGGCAGCATGCATGAGGCTCCTTTCAAACAAGACATCTTTGATATACAAAAAAGTTCCGACATGCCCCCCTCTAAAGAGATTGAAATGACAATTGTTAAGTCTTATATAGAAGCACATAAAGTCAGTTAGAGACATACTAGAATGTTTTTATTTTAGCCCATATTCTAAAGCTTATATGGTAAGGCAGGCAATTGGGAAATTCCACATAAAATATCTATAGGAGTATGCGCGGATTTCATAGATCTTGGCCAGGAAATCATTAATTCCCCCAAAAAGTAATAGTCAATAATATTTTTCCTTACCATGGTTAAGGCAACCATCATCAATAGAAGCACCATCAGTAGCAGACTTCCTATTTTCTGCTCAATACAAGAATCAAAAGAAAAGGAAGTTGAGGCTGATTTTTTATCATTTACAGCAAAATATTTGTTAGAATAGGAGTATAAACAACACAAAAGGAAAAGATTGGAAAATTTAATACCATAATAGGAGAAGAGGTTATGTTGTAACATATATGATGCTGCATCCACAGTCTCTTCAAATCTCTTTCTTTTCTTTCTCTTCATTGCTTTCTTTCTTTCCATACAAGTGGAAAATGGCAGTGACTTCACAGGAAAACTTTCTGCCATAAATGTTTCAAGATCAAATAGTTTTCTCTGTTCATGTTCTGCAATTTCTCTGTCATACTTAAGCGCTTGGGACTGAAATTCCTTAATTTGCAATTCTACCCACTTACATCTCCACATAAGAGGACGTATAAATCTCCTCCAATGATCTGTCAGTTTTTTCCTCCTGGAAAATTGAAAATAGCCACAAAGGTTGCATGGGAAACAATAATTGAAAGCTAAATCAAGCAAACAACACGCAATTATCGTAAAAATGAGGAGAACATCGTAAGATTTTTTTCTGTCTTACATATACAAAACAATAAGGAAAACATGCAAGACTCAGGAGGACTTAGCTATGACAAATGCAGCTAGTAAATATATACTAAACAGAAGGAACCACATCAGTCTCATTGAAGCAAGATAAAAAACTTTACAGCACTTAGGCCATGCAATGATTTGATTATGGATATGTCCGTCAATGCTTATACATCAGGAGTACATTAGAAATAGAACATAAATTTTTACTTTAATAGAGAAGCAAGATAATATATGTATATATCAAGGATTTAGGCCACAATGATTTGATTATGGATATGTTTGTCATTCATTGTTCATCAGGAGTAAATTGGAAATGAGAACAGAAATTTTTACTTTAACAGAGGGCAAGCATTACAACCCTTCAACAACCTTTCAAATAGTGAGAAGTCAGGTAGCAGCAATGTAATAATAACACTGGTGCTCCTATGAAACTGTACATGCGAGTTTAGGAAAGCACAGCTGTAAGTTACTATTACTATGATTTCCACTGCAAGCCAAAGAGAGGCCTATTACCTACCTTTCAGCAAAACCTGCGGACAAGATAATAAAATCAATACACTGTGAGGGGTTGCTACGTGGAGCTGAAAAAGTTTTATTTTATTTATTTTTTTCTCTCACAACCCCCAAATTTATGTTTTAAGGCCATTCATACTGCAAAATACAGGTTAACATAACATATGGCAAAGACAATCAGTGACAACAATGATGACAACCATGGAAAACTGCACAAGTTTGACTCCTACTAAATTTCAACTATGCAATTTCACTGAGAAAGGAAAGTTGATGATTGATGACAGTCCATGATTATCTTTTCATGATGCAATACCTTGAAAGTGGAGTATTAGATCAATTGATTTCTTATGTTGCCGTAGGTTATACATGTACAAAATAAATCCATCAAACTAATAAATACCTCATTTGAGATCCTCCACCATATCCATCACATATAGAGATCGACCCCCCCCCAACAAATAATTGTGACTCGACTTCAGTATCAGAAGAACCAATCTTAGTCTCAAATTCCAAGTCCCCGAAAGAACTCATGCTCTCAGTCGAATCATCATATCTAGCTGCAGTTTGCTCATTGTCACTGGTATTGGTACAGTCAATTATATTAACCTCCGCGTCCGCACTTCCAACAGCTGCCTTATCCTGATCATCAAGAAAGCTTTTGTCCTGACAATTACTTGGACATTGCAAGACCTTATTATCTTCAGGATCTTGCGGCACACTTATATTCTCTTTACTAGCCGAAACTTCCACAGCAACAATCTGTTTGTTTTTTATCTCCAAGTCAGGACCCATGTTAATCTAACTCAATGGCTGCAACAGAATAACAATCTTTTATTCAGCAGTTCAATTATCGTCACCCCATTATTCAAAATATATTTAATATCATCGAGGAAAAAAATCACTTTTTTAAGATTTCGATTTTCCATATTAACAGAAACAGATTCTAATAATAACAATAATATCTAAGAAAATAAAAATATAATTAAATAAGAGTGAAAAGAACGCAACTTTAGCAACCAAACAGGAATTTCACAATGGAAATTCACTGAAACTACACGAAACTTTACATATCTAATACAAATAATACCAAGGAAGAAAAAATAATGAAAACCGAAGCTATAAGACCTTGAATTGGAATTGAGTAAAACCCTAACAAATAGAGAATAAATCAGGAAATTAGTTACCTGAGGAGAGTTTTTTGGGGCTCAGATCACGGCGAGGAAAGATTCGCCGCTGGTGTACTTTGTGAGAAAAGGAGAAAGATTTTTTTTATTTGTTTTTTAATATATTTATAATTGGAGGAGACCAAAAAGTATAGAGCAGCCGATAGAAAATAAGGAAGCACAGGAAGAGCTCATATATACAAGTGGGCTCCACTTAATTTTATATTGTATTTAAAAAGAGAGCGCGACAGAGAAGTAAGAAAATCATAAGGTTATGACACGAAATATTTAAATCATAAGCACGGGTTAATAGCAGGTTTTGCGTATTTGTGTAAAAAAATTTTATGAATTCTATGTCTACTTTTTTTTTTTCATTGTATGTTTTGTTATTGTTTTTATTATTTTTAATTTTATTAAATACGGTGACATATGTTAAAAAAACGTGCACATTGATTAGTAAAACTATAATTTAAAAATAAATAATACATATATATTGTTATAAAAAGAAGAAATAATTAACATATAAAAGTATAGACATCAAAAAAGATAAGAGAAAAATATTTATCTTATTATGAATTCTTTTATTACAAGACAAGAGGTCTATTTATAGAAAAAGAAAATAAACTCATAGGTCATGGAAATCCAAGAGACTAAACTCAATAGTCATGAACATTCAATACACATAATTATAAATTTATAACATTTCTCCTTGAATGGCCATGTACTTTACAATTCAATAGAGTGCTTTATATAGATACTTCAAGATCCATATTTGAATACTTTAAAAAATTGTAATACCTTCATAGGTAAATAGATAGCATGTTTATGATCTCTCTTTGTGGGAATCAAAGATATAACCTGCATCTGCAATTAATTATGAATTTGATCCACAATAAAATAACCTCATTTTAGTTGTTCCGCGGAGATAACAAAATATATGTTTGACTTCATTTTAATGTCTTTTTATGAGAGTGAAACTATATCTTGCCAATAAATTTACTACAAAAGTTATATCTAGTCTTGTACAATTTGCAAGATACATAAGTACTCTAATAGCACTAAGATCAAGACTAAGAATTTCTTTATCCTCTTCAGGAGGTCTAAAAGGGTCTTTTTTGCATCAAGTGATCGAACAACCATAGATGTACTCAAAGGATGAGCATTGTCCATATAAAAACATTTTAGGATTTTTTTTCTATATACATCGATTGATGTACAAATATTTCATTTGAAAGATGTTTGATCTGTAAACCAAGATAAAATTTTATCTTTCAGATCTTTCTTCTCAAATTCATTTTACAAATAGGTTGTAGTTTTTATGAGCTCTTCAGGAGTACTATTAATATTTAAATTATCAACATATACTAAAACAATAGCAAATCTGGATATTGTTTTCTTAATAAAAATGCACGGACAAATCTCATCATCATTCTCGAACCTCCCTTTTAAAAAGTATTCATTAAGACAATTATACCACATTCGACCATATTGCTTTCAACCCATTTAAAGATCTTTGTAGTTTAATAGAATAAACACATCTAGGTTCATTACAAAAGGTTTCAGACATTGTAAATCCTTCAAAGATTTTCATATGGATGTCTTTATCTAATGATCCATATAGATATAATGCAACTACATCCATTAAATACATATCTAGAGTTTCTGAGATTGTTAAACCAATTAAAAATCTGAAAATGATTGTATTCATCACTAGAGAATAAGTTTCCTCATAATCAATGTTGAGTCTCTATGAAAAACCTTGTGCAACAAGTTATGCTTTATATCGCACAATTTCGTCGTTCTCATTTTATTTTCTAATAAAAACTCACTTATATCCAACGGGTATAACACCTTTTAGGTGTATGGACTACAAGTTCAAATACTTCACGTTTTGCAAGTGAGTTTAACTTTGTTTAGATTGCTTCTTCTCACATTAGTCAATCATTTCCATGTTGACATTCTTCAATAGTTTGTCGTTCAATTTCATCATCACCTCTAGTGATGCCAAAATCAACCTTAAATGCAAACACATCATTCATGATAATTTTATCTCGTTCCAAAATCTCTCATGTATGAACATAGTTTATGGAGACTTCATTAGTTTCAAGTACCTGGTTCTCTTTAGGAGATCCCTTTTTAGGGCGATCAGTATTAGAAGATGATTTAGACACATGATTTGATGTTTATTTAGTGGGTGAGGACTCTCCAAGAAGACCATCATCTATCTATTGGAGTTTTTGTTTTCTAGAATTTTTGTCTTTAACGTTAATAGGTCTTCTGCGCTTCAGGCGTGGTATAGATTAATTTGCTGCTATATTGATTTTTTTCCTTCAGGAATTTTATTTCTAGATGGAGCATTTGCAGCAGGGATATGGGATATAACTACTTTTTTCACTATTGGTGAAAACATCTGGTAATTGATTTGCAATATTTTGAAAATGAATTATCTTTTGAACTTCAAGTTCACGTTGATTTGTCCTTAGATCAACATGAGATAACTTTGGGTTATTCCAAGTAATTCTTTGTCGTGCTTCATGCATTGAATTTGCTTTCCTTAATGATGAGAAAATGTTATCATCAAAATGACAGTTTTCAAAACGTGATTTAAAAACATCATTAGTCAAAGGTTCAAGGAATCTAATAATAAATGGAGAATCAAAACCAACATAAATTTTTACTCTTCATCGTGGACCCATTTTAGTCCTTTGTGGAGATGTTACAAGCACATATACCACACAACTAAAAGTTCATAGATGAAATATATTTGGTGTATATTATAAACAGGTTATAAAGGAGAATAATTATGGTAAGCACATGGTCTAATTCTAACTAGTGATGCAACATGTAATATAGCATGTCCCCAAACACATGTAGGCAATTTTGATTTCATAAGTAATGGTCTTGCAATTAATTAAAGTTGTTTTATAAATGATTTTGCTATACCAGTATGTACATGAGCAACAAGATATTCAACATCTATTCCAATAGAAGTGTAAAAAAGCTATCAAATGTTTAAGAAGTAAACTAACCAGCATTATCCAATAGAATTTTTTTGATAGGTTAATCAGAAAATTGTACTCGTGGTTTGATATTTTTTTTTCTATTAATCAAGAAAATGCAATATTTTGACTAAAAGTAAATAAACATGTGACCATTTACTCTATACATCAATCAATACCATAAATTATCTAAAAGGTCAGCATGGTGGATGAATAGGCCCATATATATCTCCTTGAATTCTTTTGAAAAAAATGATGATTCTATAAGAACCTTTCGATGAAGATGATTTGATATTTAATTTACCTTGAGAACATGAAACACATGGATTTTCAATCATTAAAAGAATCTTCAGGTTTTTTAAGGGATGCACATATGAATTCTCAATAATTCATCTCATCATTATTGATCCTGGATGTCCAAGTCGATCATGCCAAAGCATAAATTGTTTTGGGTTGAAACACTTTTGGTGTATTACAATATTTGATTCAATAGATTTCATGATCGTATAATAAATTCCAGAAGAGAAAACAAGTAGTTTCTCAAATACAAGTTTCTGGCTTGAAATACATGCACTAATATAAAGATATTCTTTTCTATCTTCATCTACTGTTTCAATATGATAACCATTAACATGTTTATCATCAAAACTGAGTAAATTTCTTGTAGGCTTGGGTGAATACAATGCATCTTTGATGCTCAATCTTGTGTTATTTTGTAACACAATTTTAGCTTTTTCAGAGTCTTTAATCATGTTTGTTGGACCTGATATTGTAGTGACATTAGATTTAGGTAGTGTCAAATACTAAAAGTATTTTTTTTAAGAATTGTGTGCATTGTTGCACCATCTACTATACATAAATCTTCATAATAAAAAGTCATGCCATTATTCAAAATATAATCAAAGTTTCTTATTTAACTTGAGCCAAACTGATAATGTTTATTGTAAACATAATAATATTAATATTTGAATACAAATAAAAACTATTAATCATTTCTAATGATTCCACCACTAAGCATGTTTTCTATCTTATCTGAGGCATGAAAAGTAGAGAATGTTTTCTCTAACATTTGATCTTCTGTGATATCTTTACCACATAATTTTAGTTATGAGGTAAAAAAAGAAGAATTATAATCACTAATCGATTTAAATCTTGCAACCTCAAGTGCAACCAATCATAACAAGTTTGAGGAAGTATGATAATTTTTTAGTGGTCATATCTTTGATTTAGATTTTTCCACATATTATTTCCTTCTTTAATGGTCTCTTAAGGATTCATAGCTTCCAAATAAATCTCGACATTAATGTTTCATGACAAATAATTATTTTTAAAGATATAAAGAACAATAAATTAAAGTTTTATAAGATTTGACATTATCTTTATCTCTAAAAATAAGAAATAACTTATGAAATAAAATCATGAAGATAAAAAAAAAGAAACCAATCCATTAAAACTGTTATTTATTTAGCTTTAAAAATACTAGTTCTTTCAGGAACGGTATTTAATTTATTTAATTCGCTAGAAACTTATAATAATAGTTCTTCAAGAACTATTTTTAATTTATTTAATTCTTCAGGAAAATCATTCCTTTAATACTGTTATTTGTTTAGCTTTATAAATACTAGTATGTCAGGAACTGTATTTAATTTATTGAATTCTTCTAGAAAATCAATCCTTTAAGATTGTTATTTGTTTAGCTTTAGAAATACTAGTTTGTCAGTAACTATATTTAACTTATTTAATTCTTTAGGAACTTGTGATACTAGTTTTTAAGAGGCTATTTTAATTTATTTAATTCTTTATGAACTTGTAATACTCGTTCTTTCATGAACTATAAATCTCTTTCTATGAGTAAAAGTGAGAAAATTTTTCAAAAATAAATTACATTAATAAAAAACAAAAATATTAAAATTGATATAAGCCACATAATAATCGTGCTGATAACGTGTTATAAAAAAATATACACATCAAAATATAATCAAAAGAGACAAGAGATAAATATCTTTTCTTATTATAATGTGTTATAAAAAAGAAAAAAAAACATATAAAAACATAGACATCAAAATTTAATCAAAAGAGACAAGAGAGAAATACCTTTCTTATTATAACGTGTTATAAAAAGAAAAAATAATTAACATATAAAAATATAGACATCAAAATTTAATCAAAAGAGACAAGAGACAAATATCTTTCTTATTAAGATTTTTTTTATTTTTCCAAAGTATTAAGAATACAATATAAGTGGTCTATTAATAGGAGAAAGAAATAAACTCAAAGTTCATGGAAATCCAAGAGACTAAACTCAAGATTCATGGACATTCAATACATATTAGTATGGATTTATAACATATATGAAAGAAAATAAAACACGGAAAATTTGAATAAAAAACTCAAACCAATGAAATTTTATCATATGTTTTTAAAAACAAAATGGGAATGTATTTGAAAATTATATAGTTTCCCATACGAATCCACATGATAGTTTTTGAAATATATTCTTACGTAGTTTTTTTACAACTAAAATTGGTGTTTTATGGAAAAAACTATTTAAATTTTGAAGGGAATGTTTTTTTTCTAGAAGAATTTTAAAGGAACAAATAGTTCTTTATTATCCATGCATTTGTTTTTAACTAAATCATATCTTTTTTATTATTAGTATTGTTTTTAGTAGTAATGATACGAAGTTAGAATATTATTTTATAAAAACTTCTATAATAATAAGTAGGTAAGAATGTATCTCTTTAATATAAATAGATTTGCATTATGTTACATTTTTATAAGACCTTTTTTAACACTTTAAAATTAGATTTCAGTCTCAATTATGAATTGCATGACCATCTTATGAATTGCATGATCATGTGATCACAATGTTCATATCAATGGGGATCAGAGCACTATTGAAACTCAATATTTATGGTATCAAACTATTTAGTCACTTTAACCAATTACTAATTTTGTAGCCTAAATTCTTTTTTTATATATAACAAAAGAAGATGTAACTAAATTAAAAATTTAAAGTATAAAATATGAAACACTTGTAAAATATATAGTTGGTGATATATTCAACTCGCAATCCATGGTATAAGCTCCTGATAACCCTATAAAATTCAAATTAAAACCAATTAGAAAACTTAATTCTAACTAACTAAATATTGAAGCTCTAAAAAGAAACAAATATCTAATTAATATAAAAACAAAAAAATAACTCATGCAAACCTATATTGATGGCCATGTATGTTACAGCTTGGACCAAATTATTTTAAATAAACAAAAAAGATGCTCAAGTGGTGCTAATATTTTTAAAGAAAAAAGTAAAATCCAAAACTCTGGTCATTAAACTAAGTGAATCCATTAAGTTGAGTTATTTTTAATAATATGAATAATTTTTTTGACAGAACAATAAATAAATAATTGAGATAGCTTGAGTTATTTTTAAAATTAATGAAAAAATATAGAAAAAAAATGGTGCTCAATTCTCAAACAAATCAAATATTGAAATATAAAACTGAGAAAACAGACTTTAAAAAAACAAGTTTTTGCCTCGCACTAAGCAGCAAGTTTGATATTTTTTACCTAACCCTTTTAAAAAATAGAGATAGTGATATTGAACTATATATGTTTTAAAAGAAATATTGAGCAACTAATTTAATTTATTTAAAAATAAATAAATTAAAAGCTACATCTAAAAAAGAAAAATGAGAAACAATAAAAAACTTGAGATAACCTAAGTTATTTTTAAAATTAATGAGAAACCCTATATAAGATAGAAAGAAAAATTACAAAGTCCAATATTCAATTAAATCAAATGCATAACTCGTTAAACCTTAAACCTAATCAAGAAACTCAATTTAATATTGAAAAAAAAATATATCAATTTAAAAAAAATTATCAATGTAAAAAATAACAGTCAAAAGAATAAGAATATGATATGATATATAAATACAATGAATGAAGCTAAAATCATTAAAAAAATCAATCTAAAAAATTGTCCCAAATAAAAACCAAATATGAAATAAAAAAATAGAGGATGAAATAAGAAAAATAGCAATAAAAAAAGGGATCAAATTCTTAGGAAAAACAAATTGAAATGTTGTTTTGAAATATTACAAGACTAGAAAAAAAACAAGGATAGGAAAGAAAAGGAGAAAAAAAGAAGAAGAAAATCAACCGCCACACCAATCCGGTGCTTCTACAACAGTTACATAAACATAACTCGCATAGAAAGCAGACATTAATTAGGCATGACATCACTGAATAACATGGATCACCATCCATCATCGCATTGCTCAGGTTCTCTGCAAAGACAATTCACAGGTATATTTTCTATCCACATGACATCTAAAAAGTTTTTCACAAGAGAACTCAATCACGCCCTCCCATAAATCAATTCTCTATACAAATAATGTAAGAATCCAAATTCCGCAAAACCTTCATATGCATTATTTGCAACATCAAATGTACACATTACATAGAGCTTGAATCCAAACCTTCGATAGCATTGACAGGTTGTCTGTCTCATATCAAGCCCTTCCAGTTCCAGCATTACCATGCCGTTGGTTTTTGAAGTAGCTAAGAAGGGCCTGTGCCTGCAAGCAACCAAAAACTCTTATCATAAACTTCCAGAAAAGAGATGAATGTAGAATAGCATCTTCACTCCTGTACCTTTTCCTTAGCCCTTGAAGTGCCAGATTGAGACAATACCACTAATGGCGGGACAGCACCTTCTTGGAGCACCATGTGGCAAAACCTACTACTAGTCGTGCAAAGCTGCAAGAGCGCGGCGGCTGCATTTTCCTTCCCTCTTGTAGAACCCAACTCAACGACCTCAACCATAACAGGGATCCCACCCCCGTTACCAATGGCATTCCTTCCCTCAGGAATTGTCGCAAGATTTGCCAAAACAGCAACTGCCTTATCAACCATCCCAGCTGCCGGGTCCATCAAGTCCACAAGATGTTTAACAGCACCAGCTTCTATAATTCGGGCCTTGTTTTCATGAAATATTGACAAATTAAACAAAGCTGTGGCTGCATCCTTCTTCCCCCTGGGAGTTCCATTCCCCAGTAAATCAACAAGTGGTCTAATTGCCCCGGACCTCCCAATTCTGACCTTGTTTTCCTCAATCACAGAGAGGCTAAAGAGAGTGGCAGCTGCGTTCTCTTTAGCCTCGGGGCTTCCTGTATCAAGGACATGAATCAGGGGCTCAATAGCATCTGCATTTGCAATTGCTGTTTTGTTATTATCATTTATTGATAAGTTAAGAAGTGCTGTGACAGCATTTTCCTGAATCTTTATGTCTGTAGAGCAGAGTAAGTTAACCAACAAGCTAATGGCCCCACAATTTGCTATAACAATCCGGTTTTCCATGTTGTGCTTAGCAAGTAGCCTCAGTTTAGCTGTTGCGTCTCTTTGAATATCAATTGAAGTGCTCCTCAAGTCCTCAACAAGTTTCCGAACTTCCATTTCAATGCCAGCAAGATCAGCTCTTGTTTCAATAGCCGGAGAAGAAACTATCCTTGGCAAAAGTCTATCAGAAGGCCGGCGCCAACCTGTTTGGCTTCGAGTCCGTGTATCAACCAAAAAGGATGGGTACTCAGGTTCTCTGTGTGGGGTGTTCAAGGTAGATGATGCCTGTGTCTCTGGCTTCACCTCCCCAGAAGTATCACTGCTGTAGGAGGTCAAATGGTTTGAGAACTCTGTTGATTCATTGGCATCGCCTGATGCTCCTTGAGGAAAAGCTGCATGAGCAAGCGCACTAGAGGATGATGCACTTCTATTGTGGTTCTGAGATAGCAGACCATCAGCTCTACTAGAAGTTGAAACTTCTTTTCTAGATGGTGATGAAGACCGGTGGCCAACTGAATCCAAATACATCTCTTCTGAGTTACCTGACCCTTCTTCAGAACTCAGTAATATTCTTGCAATATCCAAACCCTGGCCATTTTCAACTGCAACTGACAAGGAACCCTCAGAAGTAGAACGGGGATGCAGTGGAGAACTTCCCACACTATGGATTCCACTGGAAGAGATCATGCTCCTACCAGGTGAACCAGTGGACTGATTTGACTCAGAAGACAATGGTTGGTTTTCCCTTGAATGAGGAAGAACATCTGAATCCCTGGATGTAATGGACTCTACGTGCACAAGCAGTGGTGAGGGCTGGTTGCAGCTCATGGGCTTTATGGGATCAGGAAGCTTCACATTATTTGACTCGCACCAATTTGCAATCAATGCCTTAACAGTGTAATTAGGTATGAGATTTGTGTGAGCCAGAGTCGAACGTGTCTTGGGACACACAGTGAGACCAAGTTCAATCCAATTTTTAATGAATGCCCGCTCATAAGTTTGCCCTGATGCCACAATTACTGGATCTGTCATCAACTCAAGAGAGAGAGGACAACAAAAATCAGCAGGTATTGGGACTGGGCTAGATGTCTGTGACTGATTTATCAGAACAAGGTGTTCATGTATGTGGGTCACAAGGACAATCATTCGATCAATAAACTCAGCTTCTGCAGTGTTCTCAGCTTGCTCAGCATTCTCCTTAACCTTCTCTAGGGCCACTGCTTCAATCAAAATCTCGTGATTGGACCTTAAGCATAGGCTGTCTGCAATTTTCACCAGGATCTCTGAGCTGGGTCCAACACCCTCCACTTGGTCACTTTCAGCTTCTTGAATGATAGATGATGTTTGCTCATATACAGAATGCTTCATTTTCTGTATGCAGTTCTGCAATCAGACATTCAATTGTGAGGCATCATAGAAGGTATAGTTCATAGTTTATTGAGGTGTATGCTCTTTCTATAAACAATATAACTACAAGCTTAAAACAAGATTTTGTGTACAAACACCTCAAGAGAAGAGGAACTTAATTCATCTGGGAGATGTTGATGGGAAGACTTCAATAGCTGAAAACTATCCAGGCCAAGATTACGAATCTTCAATGTTAATGATTCAATTTGCAGAACCTAGACACCATGTTCAAGAGAGGATTAGCCAAAACAAATCAGTCCCTTTTTAAGAAGGTAGCAAACATTTGGCATTATCTTTTTGTTCCATTTTTCAGTAAGTAGCTCTATACATTATGCACAAGTAATGACAAACATAAAGAAGATAACAGTTCATAATGAAAACTAAATGAAGGGATGTAATTCAAGATTTCAACTTTTATTGTTCTATGAATGAATATCATAAATTAAATGCCTTCATTCAACTTCAAGAAACAAAGTATGAAGAAATGACAGTAAGAATGAAGATGGAGACAATGAAAGTAACGATAACAATTCCCAAGCTTCAACTAATCAAGTTTCACAGAAGGATGCTTCAAGAAACTTCATAGGTATAGAGATCTAAAAACAAATAAAAGCCTGTTCAAGGCACTGTTGGCTTCATTATTTGCAAATTTAAGCTTTCTCCAACCCAGCCCCCAGCACATTTATTTATTTACCAGCATTTGCAGTTGTCGCATTTCAGTTCCAGAGAAAAAATAGCTTGTATATAAATGGAAATTACCGTCACAGGAAATCAAATAAATGCAGTGAACAGATGAACTAGACTGGCACCACCAGCACTGCATCTATCACTGTTAAATCAATAACGTAGCATCTTGTTTTCAATAACCAAAGCAAAAATTCCTATCAACGTGACTACCCTCCACCTTTGCTATTCTACTTCCTCATGAATCCCTTTGTTTATATTGCTATTACCAACTTGCCATTAGTGATGGTGACAAAAGATGGGAATGTAACATGAATGTTTGCTACGTTCATAAACAGGATGTTTGCTATGTTTGCTATGATTGTAACAGATGTAACATATTATTACCTTGGCAAGTTAGTAATAGCAATATCCTTACATAAGCTAACAGCATATGAAAAAGTCAAACAGGAACTAATCATGAGGACGCTAAACCAAGGTAAGCTTTGATATACCAACCTGGAAATCTATGAGCAGAACAAACATGCCACCTATAATCACAAAGAAATAGTTGAAAACTTACAGAATAAACTTTGCTTGACAATGGTTGCCAGCTCTCAAATATCTCCCTCAATTCATCAACAGATCGACCTAATTCTAGAAAAAACTTATTAAGCACTTCATCAGAAGCTACTTCAGAATCAACAATGGCATCAAGTATTGGCTTCAACAACTTGAGTATCTCTTCAGACTTCTGGTAGTACTTCTGAACTGGATCAGAACTGATGTTGTCATCTTTTGATATATGTAAAAAGGTAGAGATGGTTTTGAGAAGCACTTCTAACAATGATATCTCCATCACACCTGCATTTCCGGTAAAAGGAATGAACCATCAATTAACTAGCAAACCATTACAGTTGAGACTCTTTAGAGCTAAACATTGAGTTCAATCAGAACTAATAAAAAGCACTGATTGTGCTACATGTGCAAAGGTAACTGATAACTGTTAACTAGAATTTTCAAAGGTAACTGTTAACTAATGATTCATTCTCAGCATGTTATCACATATCAAGAATCATTACATCAGGAAGTCAATCCAAACATCTGAAGATGCAATAAAATCAAACAAAGTAGAGATGGCCAGCAAAATTCTTTAAGATGGAGCAAAGGATCTAAATCTTATGATCCCTATGCAAGGTCTTGCACTCCGAGGCCTAGCAAAGTCATATAGATATTGTAAACAAGGAAACTTATCCAAAAAACCCGCGAACAGAGCAAGAGAAAAAAAATCTGCCACAATCTTTGAAGCAGATTATCACTCTGGTAGTAACGAAGAAAGCAGTATCAATCTGTCACATCATAAATCAACTGGCTATTAGGAAACTCTTTCTTAGTTGCTAAATATTTAGAAGTGGTTTACTTGATCAGAAAAATGAAAGAAAAGATGCCAGATTGTAGAGTGACTGCTTAATGCAAGTCTACAACTAATGAATGTCAATAAGCAATACAGGGATTGTATCAAAGAATAAAAAGCAAATATCATACCAAACTAACCAAGATAAACAATCATAATGTGAATAGAGTGCCACAAAGAAAGAGTTATAAAAGATATTGTTGTACAAATGGTATTCAATTTACGAAGTAATTGTGCAACAACAAGCCACAATTCCAACAAAGAGAGAAAATTGATGTCAACACAAAACTTGACAGAATCATTGCTCAATGAAGCATTCAGCCAAATGACAAAATTATGTTTACATGATTCCTCGTACACTAGTTAGCTATATCAAAACTCAACACTTCTTTTGCCACTTTCATTGAGGTGCTTCTTGGAACAAAACACAGGATGGAAACAAACTTACTAATGTTTATCATTGTAGGATACTAGCATTATAAGCCCTACAACTTTTTGAGCTTGTCTACTAGAGTCCTAATACTTTATTTTGTTACAATTGAATGTCACAATTGCCAATTTTGTATCAATGTATTTCCTAAATGGGATGTCAGATAACTCCAAGTTGCCTGACTGCAAAATTACTAATGTCATCACTAATCTAGCATGCAAATCAGTTAGATGTGTTATAACACAAAGTCAACTAATGGCATTGCATCATCTGTCATCTGATCTCGAAAAAAAGAAAAAAGAACTGGAATTGCATATCTCTCATTCTATATTCCCCAGAATGCTTCCCAATGTCAACCCAAAGTATCACCATTTGTCCATGTCCCTGATAAAAGCCTAACACCTTACCTAATTTTAAATTCCAACCTCCAACTACAACTTCTAAAGAAACCATACTCCTGTCAAACATAGTGGTAATGTGCATTTTCTTTCTTAGAACTCTTTCACAACTAATCTGTGTCATCAACGATAACACACACAAATAAAGACATGTTTTTTTACTTTTGATTGCCAGTTTTAAACTCGTGTTTACCACAATCACCATTTTCTAGATGGATCATTTCTAAGTATACAGTGTATGTTTGTTGATGATATTAAAGATAAGAACTTTCATGCAACTTCAAACATGCATGACAATTAATATATTTTGTCACCTATGATGAAAAAGGAAATTTCTCACTTACCCTCTCTTAAAGGTTTCCCACATATTTACTTTCATGCACTCCTATTCCCCTCAAATAGGATCTGTATTGATTTGCACAACCCCAATCTCAAACTAAATTTAAACATACTATTTTCAAAACCCAAAAAGAGACCAAATGTCCATAGGTTGACATTACTCCAACATAATGCAAGGGAATTCATGGGAGAAAAGAAGTGAAATTCAAATTACTAGAATTCATAATAACAAGGTAGCATAAGAAGCCTAGCCTGTACCCATCAATCAACCAAACAGGGAAGTTAGACTCAATTTGAGTAGAATGCTTCAAAATATTTATTAATACTTTTTAAATATATTTCTAATAAGTGGAGTCTTGTGCAATCTTCATTTTATATTGGAGGTTTTTTGTTAGATAGGGATAATATTCATTTAATAAAACATAATTGATAAATATACATCACTTATTCTTAAGGCTTTTTATTAAGGGAATGCCTTGGACCAATGTCCAAATAGCTCTTAGCTTAAACCAACTCTAGGTTATTTTGGATGATGACTAATGTTAATGATAAATAAAACACTGTTTATTTTTTAGCTCTTGGAACGTTCAATACATAACTCTTACACGTACATTAGATGCACTTTGCTTTTCACCATTTTTTTTTGTTAACGTTATCATCAAATCTTGCTCCAACTCTTTTTTTGTAGAGCTGGTACATGATTATAAAAATTTCCGGTGGCATCGCATGAGCAACATATCTAGTTGACTCTAAACAAAGACCAAAACCACCAAGTCTTATAATTCCCCACCCACCCACACCCACACCCCCCCCCCCCCCCAACCCTCTTCTCTTTCCTTGTCGCCATTTCCATGTTAGAAAATAATATAAATCATATCATGAAGCCTCACCTAACAGCTTAAACTTAAGAGTGAGATGGTTTTTTGACATGGTATCAAAGTTTTGTTGACTAGCAGTCATGAGTTCAAATCTCACTACCCTCATTCTAATTGATAAAAATCAAGCACAAGGTACAGTGAACCTGTGTGCAAGTTTCAAGCCCAAAAGACTTTCACTTGAGGGGTGTGTGTACAAAATACTATAACTCATACCTTGTGGCCTCACCTAACAGCTTAAACTTTTAGGTGAGATGATTCCTTAACATTCCACTCCATAAATATCCACCATTTTTAATGAAAGAGTTTTTGTGAAGAATTGTGGGTGGACTTCAGTTGTTGTTTTTGTTGACCAAATGGTTGGGAAATAGGCTACACAAACTCCAATTATGCCATCATCGTGGACAACATTACATTTTGGTTGTGGTGAAGAGGAGCAATGAATTGGGGTGGTTTTGGTTTTTAAAAAAAAGAAGTTTTGAATAAGTGAAGAGATATTGAAGGTTGATTGTAATGGAAATGATGTTACCATTGTAGTTGTGTGCTTCTTATAGTTAGAAATTGTAGAAGCTTCCTTCAGAGTTGACACTTGTATTATAGTAATAAAAAAATGTTTGATTCTTTTCCTTGACCCTAAGAAAATTCCCCAAGTGTGATTTTCTTATGATTTGAAATTGAAATCTTTAATATATATATTTTTTTAAATTACATAAATAAATTCATCCAGATCTTTACGATAGACCTTATTGTTCCTCTAACTCAAAAGGCTAATGTGGACTGCGGAGGAACAGCGTGGATATGTAATATGCGGCAAATTCTTGAAGTTTTTTAGTTTATGTTTTTGTTTCCTGCAATCTAATAATTTTATGTTTCAAACTTAAACTTTATTTTCAAATTACTAGAATTCATAATATCAAGGTAGCATAAGAAGCTTAGTACCCATCAATCAACCAAACAGGGAAGTTAGACCCGATTTGATTAGAATGCTCCAAAAATTTCAAAAGCTTCTACTGCACCTAAAATCAAATAACATGGCGCATACTCAATTCAACCCCACTTTCTAACTTAATCATTCGAAGACCATAACAGCTAAAATTCCCCTTTTCCTATAACTAAAACACACCTCCTGCATTTCAAGCTTCCACAAGCATAGCTTTAAGCCCAGATTGAAGCTTTGCTAACACTTCCCATCCATTTAGTCCCCAATTACAAACGTTCCCATGTTTAAGTTGCTAATTTTTTTATACTAAAAGCTTTCGCATCCTAAAGCGTTTCAAATGAATACAAAATGAAGATGGCATGGAATCACAGAAGTAATCATCTGAGCTTGAAAGAAAGAACGGCAGTGGGTCAAAATAGTCAAAACTCTAAAAACAGAGACCAGAGATGGAGGAAGCTTAGGCCTTGGTAGTCTAATTGGAAACCCTAAAAAACAAACATTTGACGAATTGAGCAGCAGAAGCAGTTGGATTATGTTGAGGAATTAAAGATAAAGAGAAAAACCTAATATAGATCATCAAATAAAAGGAGACTATCTTTACCTGTCTGTTGAATATTTTCTGCTATTCTCATCACCACCATCATCATTATCGTCGTAGATTGAGAGAGGTTTTCTTGTTTTTTTATTTACTCACATTATTTTTGAAAAAGAAAAGGAAAAATCAGCAAAAGATTTTCTTTCCTTCGCTTGGTCTCCCTCTTTGCAATGCTATGCTGTTTTTTGTTCTTGTTGATTTCTGTTTATATACTGGTCAACTTACCCGCCGAGGGTCTGTATTAAAATTTAACTTGTAACACAATAATAAAATAAAATACACGGTGCTGTTAATCTTTTTAACAGCCATAAATATTTTAATGATAAAATGAAAAGCCCATGTACATTTTTAATAAATAAAAAAAATTGTTAATTGCATGTTGCTATAAATCCTTAAAAATATTTTTAATAATAATTAAAATCTGAAATGACAAAATAGTATAGAAACATATTATATTAACATTTTCTATTTGAATAGATGTTAATGTTTTCTTAACAAAAATTATAATTTATATTTTATTAAAATAAAATAATATGTTACTATAATCCATCATTTATTAAATAAATATTAATAAACAATAAAAATAAAAACATGTCTCCTCAATTTTTTCAGAAAACAAATTGCATAATAATTTTTAAAAAGGAAAAGAAAATAGATGATAATATCAAAATAAATAAATAAGTTTTTTCCTTATAATACTTTTTGAAACAACAATTATTAAACTGTATGATAGTTTTTATGTAAATGTATTAAATACACAAGGATAATATTGGGGCATTGTTTTAAAATACTTTTGGCAATATTATCTTATCCTACTAGGTAAATTTTGAAATCATATATTGTGAATTCTTACTTAGTTCAAGTTTCATACTAAAACTAGTCTATATTGTCTTATAGGATATGATTGATTGAAAAAAGTCAAAACACAGCTCGATCAAACTATTTAAAACTTAGTTTGATCTTAAAAATAAAATCAATGTCATTTAGTGCTTTTTTAGTAGTGAGATGACAATGTGTACGAATTAGCTTGGGTCAAAAAGATTAATCCATTAAACTCCTAACCCAAGCCATCAAGTTAGTTCTTTAATAATTTAATTTTTTTGGTAGTATTGTATTTAATTAGATTTCAATAAAAGTATACATTCTCGGTAAAGTAATCAAATGATATTTAAAGAAAAAAGAAACAAATCATGGAGGGTTGTAAGAAAAAAGTTCGTTGATATTAAAAAAATGTTATAATCTCATTAGAAAACAAAGTAAAGATTGAACTATATTTAATAAAATAAATTATGAATATATTTTAGCATTTGATAAATTAATCCAAGACTTATTGGATTGAGATCTTGTTTTGCCTTGGGTTTCAAATTAATACAGGTTTGAGTTGATTATGTATGATTGGTTGATTAAACAAGTTGAAGTGCAACTTGGTCGTCTCAATAAAATCTCAGTTAAATGTAAAAAAAAACAAGCAAATGTCGTTTCAATACTTTAAAAAATTATCAAGAAGATAATGTTTTGGATTAATTTAGGTTAAGCTACCACGCGTTTTACTTAAATCATAAACTTAGGTGGGTTTGACAACTTCATTTTGAGATTTTTTTTTATTTAATTATATCATAATAAAAATAAACATGCACAAGATAACAAAAAATATATATTTTAAGAAAAAACGAAAAAATCTTGAAGGGTTATGAAAAAGAATGTTTGTTAATATATAAAAGAAAGTATAATAATAGTTGAAAACAAAATAAAATAAAATAGTATTTTAAGAAATAAATTCTCAAGTAAATATTTTAATTAATCTATTTTAATAAATTTAATTTATAATTATATAAAAACATATAAAAAGACAAAAACAAGTTAGGTTGTTGGGCTTAATAGGCTAGCTAGCTAGCTTGGTCTATAAAGAAGGCTAAGCACTCATCTAGACCTCTTATATATAATTTTTCTATCATCATATGCCCAATTAATTAAAACAAAACATATATTAGCAACTCATATCATCTAGTAGTTTACTTTCCATCCATAAAATGTGCTTGAAAGTTGGGTCATATCTCAAATATCTAAGAAAGACATTTCAATCTTTTTTTCTAATTGAAAACATCTAAAAAAACATCATGAAGACCTTAATAAACTTGTTTTAGGTTTAAAATTAACATATAGTTGGTTACAAATATTAACATAAATTAAAAAAAATATCTAGCCTTAATTTATTTTTTATAGCAATATAAAAAATTTAAACACCTAAATATAATTTCTTTCATTTAATAAACCTATCAACTGAGTTGTGTCAATACCTATTTTCTTTTGTTTCCAAAATATTATTGAATAACAACTTTCCTTTTCTTTCATACTTTTTAGCAACTCTTTCCTTTATCAAACAAGGAGATTTAAGTGTGAATAATATTAGTTTTTTAATGAAACTATAACCCAAATACTAAAGGGAATTTGGAAGAATAAAGCAAAATTAGGTGGACTAAAAAGGATTTTTCCACCTAAACTTGAGACTGACAACATGATTTTCTCTTATTTTACAATACACTCCTTCGTCTTTTAATTATATCCTTCAATTGAAAATTAAGAGCACATATCATTATCTAGGACTCTAATCAAGTCTAAGAATTGGAAGAAAAAACTTCAAATCCATAGAACATATAAACTAGATTAGTGGACATCGCGACACCATGGGCCAAACCAATTTGTTTTAACATGACAAAATTTAGGAGATGAACATATTTTTAAAGAAGTAAAATAAATTTCATAATTAGATTAAATTTTAATCAATTTGACAATACAATAAAAAATCAGGCAACAATAACAGAAAAATAATGAAAAAATAATGCCTTAGACAAAGCTAGGTTAACACACAGAATATATGGCTTGAACATGAGATATATCAAGATTATGTTTTTGTTGAGAGTTATACATCATGGGTTTGGAATAATTTATTGGAAAAAAATGAAAATAGATAAACATAATATTGCAAAAATTGAGACACAAATATATATCAAGATATTTAATAGCACAACATCAATCGTTTGCTCGATTGTGTTTAATGAGTTTTTTTTTATTAAAATGAATTTGTAATAGAAATTGAGAAGCAAAAAAAATATTGAATAAGATAAAGGGGAAAACAAATTCTACGTAATATTGTACATATTATATATATATATATATATATATTATAAAACATTAATATTTTTATTTTTAACAAAAACTTAATTTATTATATATATATATATATATATGTATAATTATAGATGAATCATATTCACCTCCTAAAGAATTAAAGACACTAATATAATTAAAAATTAATTGTTGTTTAAAAATATAATAAATAAACCAAAAAAATACATAAGAGGGTATTAATTAAAAAACAAACTTAAAAAATAGTTAAAAAAAAGACATAGGCAAACAACACACCCTAAATTCTTGTCATCACTGTGGTGGCTAGAAAATCAATCCTACTCGTTTTTATATCAATTAATTTTTTTTTGTTTTTAAATTATTTTTAAGTGGTGATATAAAAAATAATTATTTAAAAAATAAAAAATATTTTAATATATTTTTGAATAAAAAAAATATTTTAAAAAATAAATTCAATCTGACTCTTAATCACGTGTTTACTAAACTTATATAATTTTACGTGATGCATGATTCCTAGGCACCCAAAGGCCTTTTTGGACTTTATGCCTGACCAAGAACCACCAGAATCTGCTTCGTTACTCGTTTTTAAATTCCCAAACGACCTGGTCGCCCTGGTCTTTGCAAAGTCCAATTATTTATCTTTTGACCCGCTCGGTCCGTAACGCGTTCAGCACCAAGTTGTGGAATAATTAGCCACGCTTCTCTCTCTCTCTCTCTCTATATATATATATATATATATATAAACTTCAAAGCTAGAAATAAAAGTAAACGGCAACAAGGTCTGATTCACTTTTGTTTGTCAAAAAAATTGACAAAAAATTATTTTTATTTTTCATTTTAAATTAAAAAATTTTGGGTATTTTTAAATTATTTTGATATGTTCATGTTAAAAATGATTTTTAAAAAATAAAAAAAATTATTTGATGCATTTTTAAATAAAAAATATTTTAAAAAACAAACACAACCATAACCTCAACCACACTTCAAAATAGACAATAAGTATTAACGATGGACAAAATCTTGATCATTTTGGTCGCTAGGGTACAGAATTTACAGCTTCTCCGACCGAGTCAAAAATAAATGCATTGACCATCGAGAAGCCTACAACGACTGTAGATTTTGCTCGGAAACCACTGCATAAACTTGTCTTTATGCATTTAATGAATGTTGTCACTGTCTCCAAAAAAACCATTTTCCAAGAGTTGATAATCCAAAACTAAATGCAACAACAATGGCTATTTGTATGATTATAAATGATGAAAAATAGTCCAAACCAAGGTTGTCAATACTGTTCTGGTTGCCGTTTCGGTTTTTTATTGGTACGGAACATTTTGATTTCGGAGCATTTTGGCTTGCATTTCGAGATTGTACTGTTCATATATAATTAATTATACTACAAGTTAGAATTGTTTGGTTGATTTTTTCTTTCCTATAGAGTAAACGAGCGGTCTTGCTCGCGCGTTGTGCTGGGCTTCTTTTTATTTATGTAGAAAATTAATTGATTTTATGTGTGTTATATTTTGTTATTTTAATATTTAATCAGTAAAATTATAATTGATAAAATCTGTTAGAAACGGGGTTTTTCCCCATCAAAAAATGATTAAATGTTGCTATTGCCAAAATTCTTTTGATAAAATCTGTTAGAAATAATTTTTTTTCTATGTAGAAAACTGATTATAAAATTTATTGCTCATATTATTATATTAAAAATATTTTAGAATAATATATATATATATATATATATATATATATATATATTAAGGTGTTGATATTAAATAGATATCAAAATATATAATTAGTCTCACATATTGATAAGGAAAAAAATATTACAAATAATCATTATCATTATTTTGAATGTCTTATCTATAATAATAAGAAATTTTAACACCTCACAATATTAAAAAAAACAACTAAAAAACTAAATAAATGACAAAATTAAAAAGATATTATTAGATTTTAAAAAATTATTTGAACAGAAGAATAAAAAAAATAAAAAAATAGAAAATATCATCTTTAAAATGATCACGAACATAAATTAAAATGTAAAAATAACCTTAATAACAGTGGAAATAATGAAAATTGGTGAGACTATAATTATTGTTAGAGAAAAAAATATTCAATTTTTTTTAACTTTCATATTATTATATTAAAAGTATTTCAGAACAATGATATTAATTTTGTTTTTTTTTTCAAAAAAATTTAGGTTATTTATATATATTAAGACTCTAATATTAAATAAATATCTAAACATATAATTAGTCTGATATATTTAAAAAAAAATAAAACTTACAAATAATAATTATTATTATTTTGAATGTTTTATCTGTAATAATTAGAAAATTCAATATCTAACAATACTAAAAAAAAATTATATTTAAAGAAATTACTTAACTTGAAGTTTATTGCACGAGTAACTTATATAGAGGGATTCGTTGAAGTTTATTATCTTTAGTAAAAAGTAAAAACAGCCTATGCTTCTGAAGTAGTATTAATATGTTTTGTTGTATGTTAGGGATTTATTATTATATTTTATATATAAGAAGGTTCTTTGTGTCAAAAGTAGAGTTAATTTCAAAGAAAAATAAATAAAATGATGAGATGGAATTGAAAAATGAAACTCAATTAAGAAAACGAAACTCAAGGAACCTGATTCATCTCATCAACCAAGAAGATAGATTGAACATTCTCTATAGTTCTTTCTCGTTTTACATTGGGCCCAATACAGACCATGAGTAAGTTTGGAAAAAATCTAAATTATGGCTCTAAGAAAAGGCTGTATACAACAGTTTGTCAAACAGATTTCATCAATATAATATATTCTCCTAGAAATGAATTACAAAACGCAACTTTTGACATATGACTCGAAGACACATGATTTCTACTCATTGAGCATGACTCAGCTGGGAACAAAAACTAAATTGTGACTCAGTGAATATGCTACAGCATTGATGTCAAAATGATTTCAAGGCATAATGTTATGCTTTAGAACTAAACTGTGAGAAGTAACGTTTTATATAATGCCCAATTGGATATATTGTCAATTAAACCTACAAGTTCATGTATTTTACTCTATGAGGAATCTGGTGCAATAAGAAGGGGAAAAAAAAAGACCAACTTGCAGTGAAAATTCCAAATGCTTGAAGAGTCGAACAAGCTTATTGAAAAACAAGTTATTGAACATGTTTGAAAGTAACCAAAAGGGTAATAACTACGCATGAATTCGCAGGAAAAGTCTCATTTCATCTGAAACTCGCATCATTGAAACTTTAGTCAAGTGCTAGCTACTAGAGTTAAGAGTAACTCCAACCTGGTGTGAGAATGGAAAGGTACATACAAGTTCACACGATGATTTAAAGCTCATTGACAATATTGGAGTGGGTCAGTCATACCTGGAAGATCATAATGTAGTTGGTCACTAAGAGCCATGGAAGATGACATTTCTATATTTGAGTTTATTCCATTTGAAGAACTGCCAGCCACACACCAGCTACATGAAGTCTTTCCCATAACTCCGAACAATATTTGATTTTTCACGATCATACAGCACAAGAGTATTCATGACAGCAATTCCAGCTGCAGAGAAATATTCACAATTCAAAGCAACTCAGTACTACCAAAATACATAAAAAAAAAACATTGCGTCATATTGCCAACAGACAATGAAAGGACACGAGTTGCAGAAAGAGAGCATAATATTATAAGTCATCAGTATTCATGTTTAGCAAAATTTGCACCATGATATGTTTGTTTATTGAGAAATATATAAACCAAGCTACTATCACCACAATGCTAAGATCACCACGACCCCAATCCCATTATGCCATCAGCATGCTTATTGTAAAGGTCACTGGTTTCCATATTTTAACAATAAAAATAGCACATTGAGGAGCATGTTCACTTAGATTGCTAAATGATATGATGTCCACACCAAGAACGCCATTGCTAGCACTCATTTCAGCATATTGTTTCTCATAACACATTTTTCCTTTTGATCTTCACAATTGCATTTTATATCACACTTGGTAAGTGCTTGACAAAACTTTGGATCCTATATATATTTACATATATATATATAAACACTAAACTTTATTGGAGACAAATATTAGAGACCCGGTGAAGTTGGAATTAGAACATAACAATATAGTAGACCGGTGATGACTAGCTTATTGTATTCAGATAGTAAAAGCAATATTAATGAGTTGAAAGAATTACAGAAGCATGTTGGAAACATAAATAAATCATCCTCCTGTTTAACAGCACCGTGGTGAAGATTACAGGTCCTTAAGAATTTGACCCCTAATCTCAACTAATTACACCATAGGACTACATTGATGCCAAAAAAAAAATCAATCTAAAACCCCACAACGACTTAAGCTTTTTTTGTTTTCTTCTTTTTCTAATTGAATAAACTGAAAAGAATAAAAGATATTTCTGTCATATTGAGTTGAATTTAATATGCTAATAGTTTTGCTCTTTATCTCCAATTAATTAATAATGCAATTGGCACGGAGAGAGATAGAGCGATGATATCATGGCAGAGCCAAAACTGTCGTGGAGAAAGGCGGTTGCATTGGAAGAGACGTCGTGTGCTACGGAGTTGATGTAACAATAAGTTAACAATATTACAATTGAAATAGAAGGATGACGATTTGAATCAGTCGTGTCATGAGTGAGTGAGTTAGAGATGAGAAGGATCACTCAATTATATTGTGATATCTGGCTCATTAATCAGAAATACAACCGACTTTATTATTTTACCTTTAAAGGACCCAATTAACAACTTTCCGATTATTTAAGAGCTTGATTGACACAGAGAAGTTTCAATGGGGAATCCTTAATTTCAAGGAAGAAGTTACTGCCGCTCAATGTTCAAAAGCTGAGTGGGACTTGCTGAGATGAATATAGCAGCGCGTAAGGATGCCAAACGAATAAAAACAGATGAAATTTTTAAATGGTTCGGAGAGATTATGATTTCATCTAGCAACTACAATGTTATTAAATCTTTGCATTTACTAACAGAACAGGGATGACACGCGAATACAGAACATTACAATATTTAATTCTGCATCGCAGGGAAAAAGAAAAGAAAAAAGAGCTACCACATGAATGAGACTACTGCATATATGGTTGGTGTGAGGATCGCGTTCCAGCACCCATATAACTGCCGTAATTAGGAGGAGCTGCACTGTATGAGGAGGCGGCAGGAACCCTGTCATCTTGAGGATTGTAGTACATCTTTTGATCATTAGCTTGCTGGCCATACGCAGATTGGCCAGGAATCTGATATTCATATGGATTTGGAACAGTATGAGGATACCTCTCCGGCAGCATCCCCGGGAACGCTGTCCAAGGAGGTGGGGCTCGCCAACCACCTGCAGGACCAGTGGCAGCACCTCGTAATCCACGATAGCCTCGATTAGGTTTTGGTTTCTTTGATTGGTAATGCTTGCCAAAATCACCTGCCCTCTTCTTATCAGATTTTGATTTCTCCAATTGAGCAAGCCTTTTCTGAAGTGGATCAAGTGGGTAGTCAGCTTCAAGCTTGTACTCTTCGACACACCTGATGACAACCTTCAGTGCTGCAAGCTCTAGCGCATTTCCATCAACCTGTGCAGAAAGAGCAAGTCGCAGAGTATTAATCTGTTGAAATATACTAGCAACATTCACTATTTCCCGTACTTTTTCTTCGAACAGAAATGTACCTGTACACCTGCACCGCCTCCTGAGTTTCCACCCTTTCTTTGTGTGTTCTGTGAGTTTCTTCTCAAATCCTTCAAGTATGTCTTCAGGAGCGGGAACAGGAGGGAAAACTTCAGTAAGCTGGAAGGCATGGATAAATCGAACAGCATCAATTTGTTTCCCATCATTGAGCAATGACTCGACAACATCTGCAAAGATAATGCAGACCGGTAAATTCAAGACAACAATTTAACAGCCCAATTAGAATATTAGAGTTGAACTGATTGCAAGAGTCCATATTTGGCCAATAATTATAGGGCTCCTAAAGTAATGACGAGTATGAAACATCCTATGGAAACAACGGTCCAGTCTCCACTCTCCTCAGGTCAGTTAGTTAAAGAACACCAACCTGGTATTTTGTGTGTTAAACCAAGAGAATGGCAGAGCTCAGGTGCTTGCCTGCGCTGAGCAATTACAAGAACAAGCTTGCAGAGTTCTTCTTCATCAAACTCCGAAGTAATTCTAAAAGTTGAAAGGAGCTGCAAGAATGCTTCTGCTTCCAATGGATCTCCATTGGTAGCATCAGTGCCCGCACTAGCCAACTTAGGCTTCCATTCATCAGCAAATGCCTTGGCTTGCTGCTTTATTTCAGGGTTTAGAAGGTGATCAGCACCTGGGTCAATTCTTGCCAATAAGGCAGCCATGGCTTCCATAAATATAACACAGGATTTGCGCATGCCCTGAAGGGCAGCATCCTTCTTATCCATTTGTTGGGTGGTTTCAACTGGAGGATAAAACCCCTCTAGTGAATCCAGCACCAAACGGGCTGGTTCAGTTGCAATTTCTAGTGCAACAGAAAGTTCATCACGGATGGCATATAAATTTTTTTGATTCTCCATGGCAAAACTCAGAAGCCCTTTTGCATCCATCTGCTCGCAAAATTGTTTGAGCTCTGGACGTGGCTTGACATCAGCAGCCACACCATCAGCATTTTCACCCATTTTTTGAGAATACTCCCCTGGATAATTTATTTCAGCAAGAGAGCTGCTTACCTTTCTGTTTATGTTATCTCCACCATCAATGCACTCCAAAGAGCTGGGCTGGTGATTAGCTCGTGCCTCTGCGATGACAGAAACAGCAGCATCTTTTAGCTCCTGTATTCGATCTAGGAGTTCTAGTTCCTTAGTGACAACAGCCACCTCTCTCTTAGCAAGCAATGCACGAGTTTCAGCTTCTTTGTCTTCATATTCTTTCTCCCTAGCTTCTAACTCTTCAGATTTTTTCTTCAACACAGTCTCAAGGTTGCGGAAATGTTCTTCAATTTCCATCCACTGAACCTTGTCCTCAGAAGAATCCTTGCAAGCTTCTAGCTCATGTAATGCCCTCCCAAGCTGTTCTATCAGAGAGGATCCAGCATCATTCTCCACAACTTGCTCAAAATTAGCCATCACTAACCGAAGAGGATTTGCTTAGTGGATTTCTAAAGAATGCAGGAAAATATCAAAAAGAATAAGAAACAAGAATGTCACGTGCCCAATTTCAAGTGAAAAGGAAGAGGAAAAAACAGATGAAAATACACTTAATGATTTGGAGTTTTAAGCTCAGATTCCTACCAATCTTGAGGCTCATGATTGACAATTTCATGGAAACCTCCCTCTATTTTCTTTATCCTCAATCAATTTTAGTCTTCCTTTTAAGTTTCTAGCCTTTTATGTAGATTTTTTTCATTCATTTATTCCCTATGTCCGTCATCATAAGGGCACAATTTGATGCCAGCAGCCAGTGAACCCATCTGGGTTTAGACACAAGCAAGCATTCAAAATGTAGAATTGCGACAGTCAGGTTTCCTTCATCACACAATTTTGCATCATTACGGTCAGATTGTTTGAAACATATTTTATGTATCTTTTCATGAGGATACCATTTTATCCAGAAAACAACAAAAGAAAAGCCTATAAAAGAACCTTTCAAACTTAAAAGAGGTCACTTAAGGGAGCAAAAGGGCACAACAACATGTTAGAGATCAAGTTACCAGTAAATATATGACTATGCCTAGCACACTATGACATGGATTAACAAAAGCAAATCCTCTAAAAAGAACATGATAAGAATATATCCCAGCAGAGATTTTGACTAAAATTAAAAAAAAATGTCAAGGCACATCAAAATGTAGATAGGTACAAACACTGTTATTGAGTATCCCCATACCAACTAAATATTGGTCATGTGTCACGGTATTACAGGAAGAAGAGTAGGCACATAATTGAAGTGACCATTTATAATATTTGAATACAAATGCCAGAAGGTTTTCAAGCATATAAGTGAATCTTCTCATTGTCAAAGTCTAAAGTTTGGACATTATATTATTCAAGTAAACATCAAATTTCATTCCAAATTGGTGATTCAACTACTTTTCACATCACACAGATGAACAATGCTTCATCATTCAACTATATCAGTGATCTTAATGATTATCAATGCAACACCTTAGTTTCTTAATGTGAAATGCAGGCAACGTTTTCTGAATTTATATCCTAACAAAGTCTAATGCCACTTAAATCAGTTTTTGCAGTTTTGGTTCAGAGGAAAGAATCCAAAAGGCTTCTTGTTATTTTTATATGAAATCAGGTTTCAACTGCTTTACAAACTTGCAGGACAAAATATGAGTTTCTACTTGTTTGCGAAACTTTACGATGTGATAGAAGTTGCAAACGAATTTAATATTTATACACAGCATCCAATATACTTTATGTACTTTAGAAGGTGTGCACAAAGAAAGTTACTTGAATGTATGATAGACATTTAAAGGAAGGCAAATAGCCATACTAGTAGGCAAACTTTTCCTCTTGAGCTTCAAGATCATCACTTCTCTCATTTTCTCAACCCAAATTATAGCATGCATGAGCATCATATATATTTATTTATTTTACAACAAATGCATTGCAAGAGAAACAATATGACAAAGAAAAGCTTCATTATTTATAATGAGATTGGTTGAAAAACGAAACAGATATCAAGCACATGCATAATGAAAAGGGACATCCCCATTTCCATTCCATCTTCCCCTATACCAAACCAACAAAGATAATCAGTTGACATACCATTAGTAAACTAATTCCATGCATAGCATTTATAGGTGAAAAATGTCCCAAGAAAGACTTTAATTTTATAATTCTTATTGCAAACTTCAAAACCAAAAAGAAATCTAATTCCAACAATATAGTTAAACAAACAAAGAGCTAGAAATAAAAAAAAAATGCATTAAAAAAAGAAAACTATTATAGGTCGACAAGACAGAGAAAAGAAAAAAGTGAATAGATAAAATAAAACACCTTTTCATTTCAGATGATAAGAAATCAATGATGAGTTAATGAAGTTCGTTCTTCTTGAATTTTTTTTCCAGGGACTACAAAGAACCCTAACACCTTCCCTCTTGGTTCTTATGTTATTTATTCATTGTGGGCCCATTTTTAATTTGTAAAGTCCACAATTTTATATTGGGTTGAGGTCCATATCTCTATCATACGAGTAGGCGTTGTTTCATTATTTTCATCAATGTTTTATTTTTACTTTTTTAGGTTTGTAATAGTTTACTTAGACGTAAGATTTTTTTTTATTTTTACATAAATCTCAACTAAGTGGCTTCATCTTGAGTTTTTCAAATCTAACTCTCTATCTAACTAGGCTCAAAAATTAAATTATTTTAGAGTTGACTCATTACAACTCATTTGATGTATCAAGTTCAAAGGTAACACAAATGATCAATTAAAAATATTATTTGATTTAAGAAAAAAGCTCGAGCTGATTTTTTTCTTAAATATTGAGATAGCAATATATTGAATTGACTTAGGTTTTATTACTTAGGTTTGTAATAGTTTACTTTTTTGAATTTTTATTTTTTTATTTTTTTATTTTATCCAACTAAGTGGTTTCATCTTGAGTTTTTCAAATCTTACTAGGGTCAAAAAATAAATTATTTTAAGTTGACTCATTACAACTCATTTGATGTATCTAGTTCAAAGGTGTTAACACGGATGATCAATTAAAAATATTATTTGATTTAAGAAAAAAAGCTCAAGATGATTTTTTTTCTTGAATATTGAGATAACGATATATTGAATTGACTTAGGTTTTATAACTTACTTTGTCAAACCTATGACCCGAGTTATAAAATCCATTAGGTTTAATATTTAAAAACAAGTTACTTTTCACTTAATTATATGATAACAAAAATAGATACTCATAAAATTTAGAATCAATGAAATATCAAGATAAACTTATGGTGCTAGATTAAACTATAAGTCGCATGAAATTTCCCACCCTCAAATGTTGTGGGCATTCAAAGTTGATCTCCAACAATAGAAACAATTAAATTCCTAAAACATAACTCCATAAACTTCTATATTTCATGCTCCCAAGCTATGACAAGACATGGAGGTAAGGAGTAGTGATGTCAGAGGCACTGTCTCTTCAAGATATACAAAGCAGGTTATAACAAGCATGGTGTTAGAAAAGTTGTGCTAGAAAGTTGAGGGGTAAAGGTGCCATGGTGGTTGTTTAGAAAATGACACCACATTGTGTTACATAATAATATAAATCATATTTTAGAGTCTCACCTAACAGCTTAAACTTTTAGATGAGATGGTTCATTGACATGGTATCAGAGTTTTGTTAACCCAACGGTCACGAGTTCAAATCTCATCATCGTCACTTTTATTTGATCAAAATAAGCACAAGATAGTGTGAGTCTGTGCAAGTTTCAAGCCTAGAAAACTTTCACTTAAGGTGATTGTTAAAGAATAACTAAAAATCATTTCTTGGGGCCTCACCTAACAGCTTAAGCTTTTAGGTGAGATGATTCATTTGACACATTGTACTGGTACTTGTTTGTTATAATAAATTCTAGAGTTCTAAAGTAGGGAAAACAACAATAAAAGCTCTCTAGAAAAAAGATGAAGCGAGAAACCATGATGAAGTGCATCATTCAAAGTCTCACAAAGTGGGGGATATGTGTGAAAAGTTTAACCCTTTCATGTTCAAGCAGTATGTTTTATAGGGACAAAGCAAAAGACACGTCTAGGGAGGAGTAACTCAATTCACCATAAAAAAACATGGATTCTCATAGGTAACTGTTAACTAATGAGTCATTCTCAACATGTGATCACATATCAAGAATCATTACATTAGGAAGCCAATCCAAACATCTAAAGATGTAATAAAATCAAACAAAGTAGAGATGGCTAACAAAAATCTTTAAGATGGAGCAAAAGATCTAAATCTTATAATCCCCATGCAAGGTCTTGAACTCCCAGGCCTAGCAAAGCCATATAGATATTGTAGACAAGGAAACTTATCTAAAAACACACAAACAGAGCAAGAGAAAAAAAAAGTCACCACAATCTTTGAAGCAGGTTATCATTTTGGTAGTAACAAAGAAAGCAATATCAACTTGTCTCATCATAAATCAACTGGCTATTAGGAAACTCTTTCTTAGTTGCTAAATATTTAGAATTAGTTTACTCAATCAAACAAATGAAAAAAAAATGTCAGATTGTAGAGTGACTGTCTGCTACAAGTCTACAACTAATGAATGTCAATAAGCAATACAAGGATTTTATCAAAGAATAAAAAGAAAATATCATACCAAACTAACAAAGATAAATAATGATAATGTGAATAGAGTGCCACAAAGCAAGGGTTATAAAAGATATTGTTGTACAAATGGTATTCAATTTACTAAGTAATTATGCAACAAGCCACAATTCCAACAAAAAGAGAATTGATGTCAACACAAAACTTGACAGAAATCATTGCTCAATGGAGCATTCAGCCAAATGACAAAATTATGTTTACATGATTCCTCATGCACTAGTTATCTATATCAAAACTCAACGCTTCTCTTGCCATTTCCATTAAGGTGCTTCTTGGAACAAAACACAAGATGGAGACAAACTTACTATTGTTTATCATTGTAGGATAATAGCATTTTAAGCCCTACAACTTTTCGAGCTTGTCTAATCAAGTCCTAATACTTTATTTGTGATAATTGAATGTCACAATTGTCAATTTTGTATCAACGTATTTCCTAAATGGGATGTCAGCTAACTCCAAGTTGCCTAACTGCAAAATAACTAATGTCATCATTGATCTAGCATGCAAATCAGGTAAATGTGTTATAACACAAAGTCAGCTAATGGCATTGCATCATCTATCATCTAATCTCGGAAAAAAAAAGAACTGGAATTGCATATCTCTCATTCTAAATTCCCCAGAATGCTTCCCAATGTCAACCCAAGTATCACCATCCATGTCCCACATAAAAGACTGACACCCAACCTAATTTTAAATTCCAACCTCCAACTGAAGCTTTTAAGGAAACCATACTCATGTCAAACAAAGCGGTTATGTGCATCTCATGGCATTGTCTACTACAATTTCTAAGAACAAACTAAATGTTGATCCTGAGATTAACATTGTAGCAATTAGTTGTACTAATCCAAATCCAAATAAGATAAAAACAATCACAAAAATCTAATTGAGCCTTGCAATTAGAAAATTATCTTGGCCCATTTTATCAATAGAGAGGTTAATTATCTTTACTTCATTGCTTCCAGTTCAGAGGCTTTAGTATGTGGTGTGAGTAAATTTGATCAGATTGCAGTGTTTCCCTAAAGATTCTTGAGATTAACATTGTTTCTTTTTTGAGCTCTTAGAACACATGATACATAACTCTTGCATGTCCATTAGATGCATTTTGCTTTTCACCATTTTTTTTATAACGATATCATCCAAATCTACCTCCAACTCTTTTTATACTCTTTTTTGTAGCGATGGTACATGATTATAAAAATCATTTGTGGCATCGCTTAGGCAGCATATCTAGTAGACTCTAAACAAAGACCAAAACCACCGACTCTGACTCAATAACTCGCCCCCCTTCAGCCCCAACTCTCTTCTCTTGCCTGTCACCACTTCCACTCCATAAATATCCACGGCTTTTGATGATAGAGTTTTTGTGAAGAATTTGTGGGTGGACTTCAATTGTTGTTTTTGTTGACCAAATGGCTAGGAAATAGGCTATGCAAACTCCAATTATGCCACCGCTGTAAAAAACATTACATTTTGGTTGCAGTGGTTCTGGTGAAGAGGTTGTTTTGGTTTTTTTAAAAAAGAAGTTTTGAATAAGTGAAGAGATATTGAAGTTGATTGTAATGGCGATGATGTTACCATTGTAGCTGTGTGCTTTTTTATAGTTTGAAATCATAGAAGCTTCCTTCAGAGTTGACACTTGTATTATGGTAATAAAAAAAATGTTTGATTCGTTTTCCTTAACCCCAAAAATATTCCCCAAGGTGTGATTTTTTTATGATTTGAAATTGAAATCTTTAATATATATATTTTTTCCTATTGAATGAATTAGTTCATTCAGATCTTTACGATAGTCCTTATTGTTCCTCTGACTCAAAAAGCTAATGTGGACTGCAGAGGAACAACGTGATAGGAAAAATGCGGCAAATTCTTGAAGTTTTTTAGTTTATATATTTGTTTCTTGTAATCTAATAATTTTATGTTTCAAAAACTCTATTTTCAAATTACTAGAAATTCATAATACTAAGGTAGCATAAGAAGCCTAGCTTGTACCCATCAATCAACCAAACAAGGAAGTTAGACCCGATTTGATTAGAATGCTTCAAAATATCAAAAGCTTCTACTGCACCAAAAATCAAATAACATGGCGCATACTCAATTCCATCCCCATTTTCTAATTTAATCATTCCAAGACCATAACCGCTAAAATTCTCCTTTTCCTATAACTAAAACACACCTCCTGCATTCAAGCTTCCACAAGCATAGCTTTAAGCCCAGATTGAAGCTTTGCTAACACTTCCCATCCATTTAGTCCCCAATTAGCACTGGTCCAAAACGTTGCCATGTTTGAGTTGTTAATTTTTTATACTAAAAGACTTGGCATCCTAAAGCGTTTCAAATGAATATAAAATGAAGATAGCAGGGAATCGCAGAACTAATCATCTGAGCTTGAAAGAAAGAACGGCAGTGGGTCAAAATAATCAAAACTCTAAAAACAGAGACCAGAGATGGAGGAAGCTTAGGCCTTGGTAGTCTAAATTAGAAACCCTAAAAAAGCGAACATTTGACGAATTGAGCAGCAGCAGCAGCAGTTGGATTATGTTGAAGAATTAAAGATAAAGAGAAAAACCCAAGATATATCATCAAATAAAAGGAGAATATCTTTACCTGTCTGTTGAATGCAGCCAAAGCGAGAATGAAACTCCCAACTATATTTCTGCTATTCTCATCACCATCGTCATCATTATAGTCGTAGATTGAGAGAGGTTTTATTGTTTTTTTCTTTTTAATTCACATTATTTTGGAAAAAGAAAGAGGAAAAATCAGCTAAAGATTTTCTTTCTTTCGCTTGGTCTCCGTCTTTGCAATGCTATGCTGGTTTTTTGTTCTTGTTGATTTCTGTTTATATACTGGTCAACTAGGGTTTGTATTTTAACTTGTAACAATAATAAAATAAAATAAAATACACGGTGCTGTTAATCTTTTGTAAACAGCAATAAATACTTTTAATTATAAAATGAAAAGCCCATGTACATTTTTAATAATAAAAAAAATTGTTAAACGCATGTTGCAATAAATCTTTAAAAAATATTTTTAATAATAATTAAAATCTAAAATGACAAAACAGATAGAAACATATTATATTAAGATTTTTTATTATTTTTATTTGAGTAGATGTTAATATCTTTCGCTAACAAAAATTATAATTTATATTCTATTAAAATAAAATGATATGTTATTATAATCCCTCGTTTATTAAATAAAAATTAATAAAAAACAAAAATAAAAATAATGTCTCCTCAACTTTTTCAAAAACAAATTGCATAATAATTTTCTAAGAAATGAAAGAAAATAAATGATACAATAATTTATAGGTGAAAAAAAATTAAGGGTGAAAATGAAAATAGAGCTTTGACAAAGAAAAGCTTCATTTTTATAATGAGATTGGTTGAAAATAGACATCCCCATTTCAATTCCAACTTCCCCTAAACCAAACCAGCAAAGATAATCAACTGACATACCATTAGTAAACTAATTCCATGCATTACAATTATAGGTGAAAAAGTCCCAAGAAATAATTTAATTTTATAATTCTTATTGCAAACTTCAAAACCAAAAATAAATCTAATTCCAACAATATAGTTAAACAAACAAAGAGCTAAATAAAAAAATACATTAAAAAAAACTATTACAGGTCGACTAGAGAGAGAAATGAAAAAAAGTGAATAGATAAAATAAAACATATTTTCAATTTTAGATGATAAGGAATCAATTGATGAGTCACTGAAGTTCGTTTTTTTTTGAAAAAATAAAATTTCTAGGGACTACGAAAAAGAACCCTAACGCTTTCCCTCTGGGTTCTTATTTTATTTATTCATTATGGGCCTATATTTCATTCTTAAAGCCCACATTTATATTGGGTTGAGGTTCATATCTCTATTATACACTATACGTTGTTTCATTATTTTCCTTGATGTTTTTAGTTTTACTTTGACATAAGGTTTTTTGAATTTTTTATTTTTTATTTTTACAGAAAAGTCAATTAAGTGGCTTCATCTTGAGTTTTTCAAACCTAACTCCTTTGTCTAATTAGGATTTAAAATTATATTATATTAGAATCGACTCATCATAACTCATTTGATTTAGCAAGTTTAAAAGTAACGCAGATGATCAATTAAAAATATCTTTTTGATTTAAGAAAAAAAACTCAAGATGATATTTTTTTTCTTGAATATTAAAACGGGTTGATATATTGAATTGACTTAGATTTTATTAATTAATTTGTCAAACCTACGACCCGAGTTCATAAACTCCCATTAGGTTTAATATTTATAAACAAATTACATTTTACTTAATTATTTGATAAAAAAAACAGATACTCATAAAATTTAGTATCAATCATATATCAAGATGTTTATTTGAATTGCAATAATTATATAGAAATCAAACTGAAAAAAACTCATGAAGGTCAATTAAAAATAAATCAAATGCTTAAGGATTTGAAAAAAAAGAATCAATAAAACTCAATAATGAAAAAAAAATCAAATGAAAAAACCCTTGTACGAATGGGCCTTTTAAAAAATATCAACCACATGGACCTGAGATAGAAACACTAACCCATCACATCTTTAATGTTTTTCTTCTTTTCAAGACGTGAATGATATCATTATCTCTTATGTTTTAGGTAAAAAAGAAGAAGCAAGTGACACATTGCTTGCTATTGCTTAGAATCCAACCACCATTGTGGTGTTGAAAATTAGGAGGGGGAGTTGCTCCTAAAATTATGTGTTCAATCTCCACCTAAAAAAAATATAAGAAAACCATAAAATCTATTTAAACCACTAAACAACTCAAAATCACTCAAAAAAACACAAAAATCAAATGAATCCAAAAATTCAATCCAAACCCAATTTTCCATTCCCACCATTTTAAGATGGAAAAAAAAAACATCATTTGAACTCTTTTGTAAAAAAAAACACTTATTAACACGAAGATCCTTCCTTTTGTTGTTTGATTGTAGTTGACTAATGATTTTATCTCTTTGTTATTACATGGAGAGTTTCTCTATCATCTCTCTAATTCAATAATTGAAAAATAAATAAAATAAACTTGTGGTCCGAAATGAAAATTATCATGAATCTTGGAGTGATCATGAGTGTTCTCTGTTTTTACATTTAAGTTTTCTTTATTTAAATATTTTTTAAACACAATTTGAAAGTTAAATTCATGTAATTAGTTCATAAAAGACTAGTAAAAAAATTAAAGGATAAAAATTAAAAAAAAAATAACAAAAATTTGAAAGAAAAAAAAAGCTTTAATGTTCATGAACAGGGAAGCTCCATATTTCCAAGTCAAGATAGAAAATTGGGCCTTTATGAATTTTAAAATGATTAATTTTTCAAACAAAAATATAGATTTATTAATTTTGTTTTTTGAATCTACCATGTGTTTCTTTAAAAAAAAAACTTTGTAAAGCCTATGCAAATGAAGTGAATTTCATCACACCGTCGATGACTTCGTTTCTAGATGGCAATCAGCTAGAAATCATGACTAAGGGTGTGTTTGATATTGTTTTTACTTTTGTGGTTGAGGTTTTAAAAAAAAATAGTTATGAAAAGCACTTTTAGCTGAGGTTCAAAATAATTATTGAAGTGTTGGTTAAAACTGTGATTGAGTTTGAGGTTAATGAAAAACAGTTTCATGTGTTTGGTTACTAAGTTTTTCATATTGCTGTCAATATGTGAAATTAATTTAAAGTGTGTATGTGTGTGTGTATTGTTTTTTAAATATTATAGATTTAATAATCATAATAATAAAATATAATTAATAATTCAAGTAAATTATACACTTGTTTTTATTCTCCCATTAAACTCCTTGTAATTTTATCACGAACTAAATTCATACGTGAAGGCTTCTACAAACAATCCCTAACTATTTGATAGAAGAACAACACCTAGTAAAATATCATCTGAAACAAATTTAGAATTGCGAGGCAAAAATTATATTATGATCTTCTTCTAATATATTTATTTATATTTTAATTCAATTTTTAGATTATTTTTTTATATAAAACAGAAAATATAATACCCCCACTCCCTGTACCCCCGATACTCCACTCCCTTGTATTTTGAAGGACGAGAAGGGAAGAGTTGCTTTTTCATGAAATAGAGGTTGATTGATTTTATTAGATAGGACTCACACCAATTTTTCAGCTTTTTCTATCTCAACCAAATACCCAAAATAACAACGTTTTTTTTCAAATTCAGTTCACACCTCACTCCCAAACACCTTGTACCTACAAATGCACTTTTTCTTCTTTTAAATTGGTCTCTCTTTTTTCCAAAATGTTTCCTCTTTTTATATTTTATTATTTTGTTTTTTAATTCTCTTTTTTTTTTCTTTTTTTTTTATTCTTCTCTTACCTCTCCATTTCTTTTTTCTCAATTTTTGAGTCGAGCTTTCATTTATGCCCCTTTATATTTTAGTCTTTATTTTATTCTCTTGTCTTCTAGTTACTTGGAAAGAGGGTCTGATTATTCTGGTCTTCTCTCGGTCCACTCACTATATATTTATTTATTTATTCGATTTCAATTTCTAAGATTTTTCTTTTCTTAAAAATAACATTATCAACAGAAGCAAAACAATAAAAGAATTATAAAATAGTTAGAAATTGACCAAATTGCATAAAAAATCATTCTTAATTTTTTTTTCCTGTTTTTTTAAATATGTTTGGAGGTAAAAAAAAACCGAGTTACGATTTTGTTGATTTACGACTGCTCTGTTTTTATTTTTTGTGTGTAAACAATTACATGGTAACTTAAGAATAATGCAGAAACAACCACCTCGTGTTCTTTTCTTTGTTTCGTTTTTTTCCGCAGCAGCACAGAAACACAATAAGCGGCTTTAACTACATTTTGTACACAGGCTAGCCTGGAAAGATGGTCAAGAAATAAACTTTATGCATAAACAGCTTAAGTTATTCTTCTGCGGATCAAATTTGATTGCCATCTGATATATGAAACTGCATGCTTCAAAATATCTTGCTGTAAAGAGTTTGATCACTCTACTTCTATCTGTTTAGGTGGGCCGCGCCAGGAAGAACATGTAATGCCCCTGGAAGTGAGATAAATTATAAACGCAGCATATGCGCCTGTAAAAGTGCATACTGCGGTGGTATACGCTACTCCAGTCACTTCATTGAAGAAAAAGTCGAGCAAAAGGTAACCATTGATTACCATCACCAGGGCCGCCACAAGCCAAGAAACGACCTGCAAAGGAAAAGGATGGTTCAAACAATGCATCACTTCTTTGTAATTTAAGATAGCTTACATAAATTAGACCCCCCAGTAACAAGAAATAGCAACTTAAAATAGGCATATGATTCCCAGGTGCTGGCATAAATGAATCCCCGTGAATGAACCATTTCATGATATCTAGGTGATGTTTGAGGCAAAATGTATCGGATACAGAATAATCTAATCAACCATATGATTCTCAGTTCTAGGCATGCATGAAACTAGTTTCCCTCAGAGAAGTGTCACTTAACACCATCAACCATGACTATATGCATCTTTTCACTTGCACCAGAGATGGATCAGCTACATGTGCAAGAATTCCATTTTTTACCCAAGATTCATCCATCACTTGCACAATTTCAGGTGTTTACAAGTTAACAGATTGCCACATGATTTTGACTTTATGATGCATTGGAGTGTCGAAGAAAAACACAAAGTTGAAAGGTGTGGTTATACGGAGCTTCCAAAGAAATTGAAAAAGACAATTGGTTCCTTGATTTAGTCAACTGTCACCAATTTAAAGGGCTATCTTGAGCTTCAAGAGAAATACCGCAGAATAACATGCTAGTCAACATACCTTAAGGATGGAGCCAATTTTGAAAGTGCCCATGATTCGCTCCTTGGAGACCAAACAGAGAAGAGGGATGAGTGCAAAAGGAATCTGTATTGACTGCAGCACATTTAGCCATTCATTCAGAACATCTAGAGAATCTTCAGAGGTATCAAAAATAAGCGCAACAATTATCGTTGGGATGATAGCACAACTTCGAGTGATCAATGCCCTTAGCCATTTCTTTAACCTCATGTTCAGGAAACCTCCCATGATAAACTGTCCTGCATAGGTCCCAGTAATGGTGCTACTTTGGCCAGCAGCTAATAATCCAATACCCCAGATGTATAAGATTGGGAAAAATCCACCCCCGTATTTGTCTTGAAGATATTGCCCTGCATTTACAAGGCCAATACTATTGGCCAGTTCTGTCCCATAGAAACCTTGAGCAAACACAGTCGTCACGAACAAATTGATTACGAACGATATCACAAGGGCAGTGGTTGACTCTATGGAGTAGTATCTGACAGCTTCTTGAACCTGGACTTTATTATTGTGGTCGATCTCCCTTGACTGTACAAGAGCAGAATGCAGGAACACATTGTGAGGCATGATAATGCAACCCACAACCCCAACAGCCTGCTGTATTGTTCTGGAGCTAAGTTTTGGAATTAAGATACCTACAGCAGAGAATCCAATTAACTCTCTCCTAGATACAAGGTAAGCACTACAGTCGGCCAAATGGGAAGAAACCATTATTCACCCATAAACTGGAACTTTTAAATTGAAAGCTTATGTTAAGCAAGACATTACTCACCCAGAAAAAGTTCGGAGGCACTGGGTTTGGCATCAGCAAACATCCATCCAAATGTAACTGCCATTACTCCAATTAGGACCGCAAATACAGCCTCCAATTTTCTCACACCGTAGTTCTCTAGAAATAGGAAGATGAAGCTGTATTGACACAATAAATGAATAGCATCACCGCAATGAAATTTACTTTTCTACAATCAAATTAACATAAAATCTGTTTGATTGCTACAGAATTGAAAACACGAGGGAGAGTCTCTCCAGTTTCCAGGAAACAAACAATAGATCACTAATTTATGGCTTCTGTGCAGTAATTTACATATATCCAACTCCGGGCGACAACAGTAATTGATTAAGTACTTTTCCTTCAACCTTGCTGATAGCTTACCTGATTTACTTAGTCTCCAACATCAACATAATTCATGAAAAATCACAGATATGGTACTTGAAAGGTTGAAGCCTTCAATTAAAAAGGCAGCAAAAAAAATTCAACAGACAAAAATCCGAAAACCGAGAAACAGTTACTAAAAGAGAACTAACATTCAAAAACCAAATGATCCAAAAAGAATTAGAAACTCTAAATCAAAACGTCCTAAACTTGATAAACATAATCCCCTCATAACACCGTCAACTTAAACCCAAAACAACACAAAAAAAGAGCAATAACCAACCAATCCAAACAAAAGGGTATTCAAAACAAGGAATTACCAATCACAAGCAGTAATAGTAACACCAGCCCATAAAGGCACAACCCCGTTACTCAAGATCTTAATAGCAATAGCACTTCCAATAACCTCTTGTATATCAGCACCAATCAAAGCTAACTCAGCCATAATCCACAAAATCATTCTAGCCCAGGTTGGATACTCTTCTCTACACAGCTCAGCTAAATGCCTCCCTGTAGCCACTCCAAGCCTGGCTGACAGCAACTGCACCAACAACCCCATAGCAGTAGCCCATAAAAGGAGCCAAAGCAAAGAGTAGCCTGCAATTGCACCAGCCTGAAGATCCCCTTCCAAATTTCCAGGATCCAAAAACGCAATGGACATTAAAAACCCAGGACCAGTAAACAACCATAACTTTTTCCATGAAAACGGTGGCAACACCGTGCCACTGCTTTCGGCGTCAGAATCAATCCCAATTACGAGCACTTTCTCATCAGAATCATAAGCTCTCTCTTCTTCTTCTTGCAATAAAGGTTGCTGGTTTTCATCTAAAGACATGATTCTGTAGTAACAGGAAGAAGTCTACTGTTAATGTCTGTGTTTCGAGATGGTAGGTGTCTGTTCTTTTAAGATGGAGAATAAACTGAGCGAGAGAGATAAAACTACCGGTCCTTTTTTCTCTCTTCCACTTTTATTCCTTTTTTTATTTTAATCAGAGAAAAAAACGTATTAAAGCATGACACGTGGAATAGCATGTTAGCTTCAGCTATGAATGGTTTTTGGGGGTGTTAACGTCATTTAAAGATGCTGACAACCGCCAAGCTTTATGGTACCAGCCATGGTTGTCAAAATCACGATTTGACACTACAGTACGACACGGAAGGAAATTTGAAAACTTGGATCATAAGATCGGATAGTAAAACTGTAAAATTGTACCTGAATTTTTTCGTACAAAAATCATAAAATCGTAAGTAAAATATTTTCGAATACAATATAACATAATTATAGCCATAAAACCTCATTAGTTAAGGTTCATACATGATTCAAAATAACTTAAAAATACATTACTAAACAATTATGTCCATAGAATTTTATTAGATAAAAATTAACAAAATTAAAATAAATATTTTGTTGATGTGATATATAAATTAAAATTAGTCTCATGACCGTTATTTTTCTCATTATTTTTAATACATTCATCAAAAATATTATTATTGAAAGGATTATCAGTATTAATACTATCAACACCGATGTTGCTAGTAAAATAAAATTATTATTTTTAATTATATTTAAATTAAAAAATAAATTTAAATGTAATTAAAAGACCCACAATATTTGAGATTTGAAATTTAAGCTACTTATTGTATGTTTTTCAAGTAATTGTATGTTTTTTTTTTATGGTTGTTGTATTTGAAATTAATTAATGTTATTTATTGTCTTAAATTAATAGGATTTTTATTGAAAAAAATTTATGCTAACTATTTTTTTATGCTAATTAATAATAATAATAATAATAATTATTATTATTATTATACCCCCGTAGAAACCTACTTTATTATTATTATTATTATTATTATAAATTTATACCCGCCGTAGAAACCTACTTTTTTTTATTATTATTATTATAACTAATATAAAAAAACCCCTAGCAACCCAATAACCCTAAATCTCTTATTCCCTTCTCCTATGTCGCCGCCCACCCATCTCCCTCCCTTAATCCCTTTGCTTGTGTTGCCACAGTGCCACCTGCCCACCCACCCATCTCCCTCCCTCCCTCCCTCTCCCTCCTTGTGCCATTACTCTCTTCCTCCCTCATCTCCTCATCCTCTTCTCCATTATTTTTTCTTGGCTCCGTTCGAAATTTTGAATAAGCTTTTGAACAAGCGGCAAAATGAGCAGATCGTAAAATCGGACCGATTCGGTCGGATTTTACGAGTTTAACCGAGTTTGATTTTTCTACCCAAGTTGACAAGGTTTGATGAGTTGACTTGCAAAATCGTACGATTTTGCGAGTCAACTCGCGATTTTGATAACCTATGCCGCTCTACTTAATAAAGATTATATATACAGTTTTTTTAACATGTTTTTATATTTAAGAAAATTTAAAATATAAATTAAAAAAATAGTTACTAATCATGAAATAGTATATATATATATATATATATATATATATATATATATATATATATATACACTTTTAACTTATTGTATTCAATGATTTTATTTATCAAAATCAGATTTTTATTCAATCAAATAATAATAAAAACAGATACCCATGAAATTAATTAATAGGAAGAAATTAATATGATTACACATATTAAATACTATGGTTACACATATTACACATATTGTACACACAATTAAAATTAAATTGTAAGGTAACACATATTAGAAATATTATTAAAAAATAAATATTTTTTATTTATAATATATATATATATAAAACAATTATAGATGAATCAGAATAATCAACTCAAAAACTTAATTACATATAAAAAAATAAAAAATATTTAAAATATTATAAATAAATAAAATATAAAATAAAATGAATATTAATTTAAATTTAATATAAAAATTTATTTGAAATAAGACAGAATAATTAAAGCATCACTCGACTTCGTAAATCAGGACTAGCGACACCTGACCCATTTCATTAGGGTCCTTAAGCTTTTGTCCTTAATCTTGCGGAAAGATAAGGTTAAAGATATTTTTATCTAGAACACTTAAAAAACAACCTAAAAATCTTTTTAGATCAATCAATAGTCTTAAAAAAACCATCTAAAAAAATTAAAACCAACTAGAAATAAAAAAAATCTCTCCAAGCTTAGATTTTTTTTTTGGCACCTTCAGGTAAAAAAAAACAATGGAACTCTCCTCATCATATTGAATCGTTTGAAACAAAGATCAACTATTTCAATGGTCAAAATTGATATTAACATCATTTTTTTTTATTGCTAGAATTTAGTGATTTTCTAGCTCTTCTCTCGAACTAAAAACTAATTTTTTTTTTGGATCAAAATTGATTTCTTACGAGACTTTAGAAATTGGAGGAACCCAATTTTTATAATTAGTAAAGAATGAGGACTAAGTTGAACTTTTCACAAAATTTATAAAAGAACACCTATATTCTCCATGTATTTCATTTTAGTCCTTTGTATTTTAATTTTAGCCAAATCAGCCTAAATTATTTACTCAATCACTCAAAGGGTAAGATTAAAAAAATCATGAACACAATGAACCCATAGTAGCTGTGAGTTTTAGTCCAGAGAGTGTGTGGGAAACAATATTTACTCATGACTTTTAGAGTATTGATAATATGAAGAAAAGAACTCCAACGAATATAAAAATGATAAATTATAGGCACTCGAGTTTTAATATTAGAAAATATTTGACTAAAGAGAGGAAGGGATTGATATTTTTAATACTTTTCAGTGGAATTTTTCTTTTTTCGTTTTCTTTTCTCTTTCATGCTGTCAACATAGATAGTTACAAAATATAATATATCAATAAATAATAATTCAAATTGTAAGGGGGTGTCATTCTCAATGTATTTAATGTATTTAAAATACATTGAGATTGACACCCCTTACAAATTGAATTGTTATTTTCTTATATACTGTCACTCTTAGTTTGAATTATTATGTCCACCTGTATTTGTATTTTTATTTTTTAAAAGTTAAATGAAATTTCTTTTTATTTTTGAATTCAAGTTAAGAGAATAATTATAATATATTTTCAAATAAAATAAATAAATAAAAAATACAATGATTTGGTGTCAACTCACCTCATTTTATTTCCTTTTATAAATAGTTTTATAACCATTTAAAAATAAAATTAAGTAAAACTCTAGCCATGCACTTGATCCAAAAATTTGTGATTCTTAATGTTTATCCTATTAATTGATTGATTGATTATAGTTTGTCATGGTATGCACTATTTACATCTATTACAAAAAGAATACTCTTTATCTATCTTCCATACTATTTAAATCTGATTTGAAATAAAAGTTGTATTTGATAATGTGTTTTAAAAATAGTTTTAAATTTTTTTATTTTTTATTTAAAATTAATTTTCATGATCTTTTCCGATCATTTTAATGTGCTGATATTAAATATAGTTTATAAAAAATAAAAATTATTTTTATATAATTTATAAATAAAAATTATTTTATAAAACAATATTTACCAAAGTTACAGAAGTTGATACAAAGTCGTTTGAGTTAGAAACGTAATAGTAGGACCTTAGACAGTCTCAAATTAAACACAAAACGAAAGCAGAATATAATGTTTGAATTTGCCACAAACTTCATTCAGATCTTGTCCTTAATTCATGATCAACCCCCCACTGTTTGTCATGAAATTATTTTATCTAAAAAATTAAATTGCTAATTAAAGGTCTCAAAATATATTTTATATTATTCTTTAATATATCCCTTTACGTGAAAGGTTTTTTGGAGTTTGAAACTTGCGTAGACTTACATTACCTTGTGCTTGATTTTTTTCAAGTAGAATGGGGTAATGAGATTCAAACTCGAACTCGTTAGGTCAACAAAACTATGATTACCATGTCATTAAACTATCTCACCTAAAAATTTAAACTATTAAGTGAAATCACTAGATATAATTTATATTATTCTTTTACACTCTTTTTATAGCCGTACACATCAAGCTAGACTTATCATCCAAAACTCTTTTATTAGCCATCATATTTTTTAGTTTTAGCTCTTATTGTTTTTTTTTTAAATAAAACTTTTATTTATTAAATTAAATTCATTGTCAATCAAAATGAAAATCTAATTTTAATCTATATATAAAATAATTTTAAAATATTATTTATTATCAGATATAAAAAAAAACTACAGCCAAACTGATATTAAAAAAAAAAAACTTTCAACCATAAACAATAGCATGAGAAAGAAGTACACGGAACCAACGTCCAGTGGATATTTAGATAATTATCATTGAATAAAGGACCAATAGGATAGTGACCTCGCGGCCAGTGCTCCCTAGACTTTTCACCTACGCTAGTTATCCTGAATTCAGTATTTTTTTTTAGCACAATAAAAAACCAAAATGCTAAAGTAACACAATTTAAAAAAAAAAAAATGTGTCGTAAATAGTATTTGCAAGTTGTATTTTCTTTTTTTATCTCTTTATTCTTTTTGTATTTTCTCCCCTGAATATTAAATCAACACTAAAACCACACTCTACAATTTTAAATCACTCATCTTTTGCTATATTACTCATCTCTCTCTCTCTCTTTCTTTCACTATCATTGACGGGTTTTTATTTTTTCAGCCAAAACAACCATCATTGATCACTCACATTTCACATCTAAAGTATATTGAACTCTTCCCCTCAATTAACTTGATGTAATTTATGTTTAGTTAGTGCTAATTTAACCTTATTGGAGGTTAGAGTTTTGAGTTAGAACTTGGGTTAATTAGATGTAATTTAAGTTGTTAATTAGATAGAATTATGTTATTTTATTAAAAAATCAATTATTTTATATTGTTCTTGATTGTGAATTAACAAAATTATGTGTTTGAATAGTTAATATTGATTTAGGTTAAATTATAGATTAGGCCAATGAGATATATTTTTAGTTGATAGTTAGGTCATTTTGTTAAATAATCAATGTTTTTTTTTGTTATTGTTGATTGTGAATTAACACAATTATATAATGAAAGGGTTGGTGTTGATTTAGGTTAAATTATAAATAATTCCGAATCATGTATAAAATAATAATACTAGCCATGAAACACATGAATTTGATTGATAGTATTGTTATGATAGTGGAATTTGATGAATGAAGGTGTTTGCAAATTAATTTGATGAATTTAAGTATTTGCGAGTTAATTTAGGTTTTGTTGATAATTGATGCATTTTGATTAACCCTAAGATATTAATAAATTAGAATTGTATTTTGTTGTGTTGTTTGATGAATTTTATAATTTAGAAATATTATCCTTTCATGGTGGTATCATTGATTGATATGTAATATTGTTTTATATTTACTAAATACCAAATTAATTTTATTATAGATGATGAATGCTATTTGATTTTTAATGTATATATATAGATTAATTACTTTGTATATGAAGCTTAAAAAGTAACAATATCTATTCATGGATGTGTCAATGAAAGGATGACATATTGGAGCATACACTCAATCTATGTTATGGCGGAGGAGGGCCGAACATCTTGAAGTAAGCATTTAACGAAAGATGATTTTTCTCACACTTACATGAACATTACAGACCCATCCTCGAGCTGGACGAGTTAAGGGGTGATACTCAAGTTTTATACATGAGTGATTTTAAAGCCTTCTACGAGCTGAGATAATTATTAGATATAAATACATGTTATTATATGTTATGAGAGTCATATATATATATATAGAGAGAGAGAGAGAGAGATAGTTTAATTTAATCAAAATATTATATTATGTTAATCATCGGGTCTAAACTTGCTGGAAAATTGATTATTTAAATTGTGGAAATTGCTATTTTTAAGGCAACACTGTACAATAAATATCTATAATTTACAGGTTGCAAATAATATCTACAACTTTATGTACAATAAATAATATCCTCGCGGCATATACCAATTGTTACTCTCGAAACTCTGCCAGCTGTAAACTTTTTTTAAACACTAATAAAAGCAACGGTCAGTCTTAGGCTTAGCTTTTACTTTGGAGCCCACTGTCCACTTCGTATATTATTACTGAAAATGGTCAGAATTGAACCTAAGTGGCAAAACGACGTGGCAACAACTATAAGGGCAGATGTAAAGGGGACCAAGAAGGAAGCACGGGGAAAGACGATTCTGATGGCGCCATTTGTGTGGGGGCAACGAGTGAGCTGACGATTTGGTCGCGATTTGCACGAGACATTGCGTGTCCTTTGACGACAAAATTAGTGTCAGAATAAAAATAATAATATATTTCCTATTCTATTTTTAAATTCCTGGGCATTACTTTGTTGGATGCAAGAGCTGAGAGCGTGATTGTTGTTACTGTTCAACGCTAGCTTTTCTTTTCAACGCGCGGATCCATTCTGAAAAACTTATTTAATTTTATAATTATAAAAATACATAATCTTGAAAAATTTAAAAGATTAAAATTCTCGAGTAAGAGAAACATTTTTCAGTTACTCAAAACTTTTTTTTGATGAAAATTAGTTTTTTAATTAATTCATAATTTTTTGAATAAAATTAAAGCAATTAAAATAAATAATAGTTAAGATTCAAATGGTTTAAACTCAATATAAAAATTACATTGTTTTAGCCAACTCTTTTTTTTGTTGAAAAAAAGTGTATTGTTTTTTTTTCATCAGAAGCATTATTTTCTAAATAAAACTTATCATAATATGTAAAGCAATTTCTAACAAAAAAAATATAATGTTTTGATTTTTTTCATGCTAATATATGAAAAAAGACTATTAATTCAAAAAAGTGATATAAAAAATTATAAAAAATAGATATTGTATTCTTAATAAATATTTATGAACAAATGGTTTTTTTCTTAAGAAAAAAAGTCTACACAATAGGTTTATTAATTATTATTATTTACAAAATAATTGTTAATAATACCATAAAAAACTCTAATTTTATTTTAAAACCATGACATAATTAAATGATTTTTTTCGGATATCATTTTAATAATTTGATTTTAAAATAATTTCATTATTCAAGTCCACCTAAGCTATATTTTTTTAACATACGCGTTCACCTGAGAAAATTATGTGTCATTCATTGTAACAAATCTTGGCCATCATTAGATGAGAATAAAAATAAAAATAGTGTATGAGTGATTTGAAGCTTAGAAAATCTAAATTTAAACAATTTTCACTTAAAAAACACCATTAAAAATTGCATAAATCATTTTAAACCTCAAAACACCTTGCAATCAATTTAATAACTCAAAATAAAAAAAATATCTTTCTAAGCCTAAATCTATTTTTTATAATATGATTAAAAGAGAAAAGTCACCTTCATTAAACTCTATTCTAATGAACTTATTATCACTAAGATAATTTTTTTTTATGGTCAAAACAGGTTTGTTAATTTCGTTTCGTTCAGGCCAGAATGTTCTGTGCCATTAAAAAAACCGAGACGAAACGACATTGTTTTCGTCTTGGTTTTAATTCCGGTCTGTTCCGGAAATTCCGGCTGGAACGTTTCGGTACCGTTCCAACTCAAAATCATAATATTTCTTTTATTTTGGAACATTTTACTATCATAATATTTTGGAATTTTAGAGATGTTTCTAATTTTAAGATTATATTTGTTTGACTTTGTGTGTATTGTATAATTTAAAGTTAATTTCTCTTGAATTTAAATTATACTTGTTAAATTGATATTTTAATTTTTTTTTCATATATATATATATATATATATAAAATTAATTATATATGAACAGTACAACCTCGAAACGCTCCAAAACCGAAACGTTCCAAAACCGAAACGTTCCGTTCCAATAGAAAAACCAGAATGACGACCGAAACTGTATTGACTTTAGTCAAAATGTGTCTGGTCAAAACCTTTCTCTCCACTCTTATTTTTTCAGCATGTTTCTCTCTCATTTCTTAACATTCAAGAACTAAGATTGAATTTCTTTATTAATTATATTTGATCTATATTTTTTTAATTATTAATTTTCTTTTCTTTTCTTTTTTAATTAAGATTTTCTATATATAAGATTAGTCTCCATTCTTTTTATTGCCTTTTATTTTATTTTAAATAATTTATAACATTATATATATTTTTTAATTTCATCATCTTTCAGCCTTTTATATTTTAGATTTGGTCTGCATTATTTTATTTAATATTTATTTTATATGAAATAATTCATGAATTTAGTTTTTTTTTAGTTTCATCATCCTTCAGTTTTGTTATCTGTTTTACTTGATACCTATTATTTTAATAAACTTAAAAAAAATCAAACATTAATAAGTTAAATCTTAACTTATTAATTTCCCATGACATAACCAAACATTTAAAAATGTTTTCCAACTTATTTTCCATGATACTACCAAAATAAAAATAATTCAATTTCTATTAATTTACTTTACATGAAAATCACTTTTTTAAAAGAAACCATTTTCCAACAAATAAATATGCCAAAATTTAATAATCTAAGCAATTTAAAGAGATTAAATTAAAATCCACCACACACACGATTATAATACTTTATATTTAGTTTTGCACCACTTTATGTGAAACTTATAATGATATTATCTTTATGATAACAAAAAAAGTAATTTCACTAACTCATATATAGATAAATGTGTTTTTATCATACATGGCATGTATGTGGCAGCGTACTGTCACTTGGACTTTGCATTTAACTCATCACAATTTTACAATTAACTTTCAAGATACATGTGAAAAATTGATAGCTCAAGGACTAAACTGTAAGAATGACATGATCATTGCATGTATGTGGCAGTGTACAGTCACTGTATCATCTCCTACGTTATAATTACTTGCCCGAATTAGAGGAATTATGAGGTGAATATTTTTGTTTCAGTTCGGTTTTATCTTTAAAATCAACCAAATCAAAAAATGAACCGAACAAACTTGATTTGAACCGACCAATTTTGATTTGGCTTGATTTGGTTTTATGTACAAAAATGGAGAGAAAAAACTACATTGTTTTTTGTTTTTTTTTAATTTTTTTTTGATGGGTTTATAATTAATATTAGTATTGATTAATTTTCTTATAAGATTTCAAAGTATTTTTAATTTTTTTTGCCACTAAATATTCATTTGTATTAAGTAATCAGTGTTAATCTTTACACCAATGACCAAGGGTGAAATTGAAGAAAATTAAAAAATTAATGATCAATTGAGAGTCAAATTGCATAAATCTGAGACCAATAACCAAATTAAAAAAGACGTGTAAATTAGAGGATGCTATTGAAGCTTTGACGGATGTAAAATTGCATAAAATTAAAAGTTTTAAACCAATTAAGAGCACAATTAGAATAATTATAAATTTAGGGACCAAATTATATTGACGTCGTTCTATAGAATTTGCAGGCAACCAATATAGCATTCTGTGCTCTGATATCTAACAGTGCACGCCAACATCTTCATCATCACAAAAGTGGAAAGAGGCAATCTATAGTTGCACGCAACGAGCAGTTGACAAACCATCTTCTTTTCTATAATTGGAGGAGACGAAAGGAACAACAAGGGAGAACACAAAACAAACAGAGGAATGAAGAAAACAAAGATCAAAACACAAGTAAACTGTGAGCTCATCGTCGACAAATGCCACCAACAATTTCTCCTTCTTCTCCAGCGACAATGGCAACCAATAGTTCTAACTCTCCTTTCTTCATTGTTGGCGGCACCTGCAACTCCTTCCTCTCCTTCTCATTGGCAGCACTTGCAGCAACTCCTTCCTCTCCTTCTCATCGGCAGTAGTTCCAACCTTATTCTTCCCCAACATCGACAACTGCACTTTCTTCTTTTGGCATCACAGCGGGAGTTGCTCTTCTTCTTCTTCTTCTCCGGTGATAGTAGTAGCAGTTGGACTTCTTCATCTCCTTCGGCCACAATAGCAACAACTGCACTTTCCTCAGCAATAGCCGCAACAACTCCTTCCTTTCCTTTGGCGATAATAATGACAGAAATTAACACCAACATCACTTTTTCTCTCAACCGCAACAGACTTCATCCTCTTCCTGTAGCAGCCACCGACCACCATTCACACCGCCAGCATCTCCTGCGCCACCAACTGAACATCCTCTTCACGACATCAATGCCAGATAACCTCCTTCTTCTTCTCGGCCATTACTGTTCAGTTTGCAAGTGAACAATAGGTAGTAAGGCTAGACGTGTGTCCAACCCTAATTTGAGAAGATTGTAGGGCTGAAATGGCTGGACGAACCCATTTAGTTAGGTCAGACCCATTTTGAATATCTTTTTTTTTAAATAAAAATATAAAAAAAAATTGAATTAAAAAAAACAAAAAATATTTTATTTTTGTGCATATGGTCGAATTCTAAAAATATCCTAAGCATATTTTTCACAAAAACAAAAAAAATCATCTTTTCTCATGTTTTATAATGAAAATGAGATATTGTAATCAATTTATAATTATCCGTTAGAGTTCAAAAAAAAATAAAAAAAATCTTTCAACAATCATTTTGTTCATTTTTTTTTGCAAACTTTAATTGCAGGGGTGTAAAATTACATTATAAAATACACCAATAAATATTAAAAAGACAATACATGCAATGTTAAAATTCAGACCTCATACCAGTTAAATTTTCAACCCAATGAGGTAGGGACTATTTCACGAAAGAGAGATCTAGTTCGAGACTTAGAAAAGACCAACAAATAAAAATTTGACCTAAAAAAATCAGACAATAATGCGTTCTCCACTTGCACAAGTCCTGTTATCTGGAAGCTCGCAGACCATAAGTTTCCTATTAACCTTAATACTAGATTATGACTCCTAAAAATAATAATAATAATTTAATGGTTATAAAAAAACCTTTTTTCATACATCTTTTACCATCTCCAGGGATATCAGCGCGCGGAATGAAAAACAACCATCACGACAAATATAATTATCATCCGTTGAAACAAATGTGAATAATAAATTTATATTTGCAAGCATCGACCACCATTCTCACCGCCAGCAGTAGCAGCTACACTTCATCTCATCTCTTATCAGTAGCAACTGCACTTTCTTATGGGATAGACACAACAACTCCTTCCTTTCCTTCGATGACAAATATGATAGAAGCAACAACAACATCACCTTTTCTCTTCAATGTGGTAGACTTCATCCTCTTTCTATAGCTACCATCGACCACCATTCTCACCACCAGAACTTCTTGTGCCACCAATTGGACATCCTCTTCACGACAGCAATGCCAAATTACCTCCTTGTTCTCTAGCCATTACTATTCACTTTGCAAGTAAATAGTAGGTAGTAGAGCTAGACGTTGTGTCCAACCCAATCCGAGAAGATTGTTGGGCCAAATTGGCTGGGCCATCCCATTTAGTTAGGTTAGACTCAGTCTGAATATATATTTTTAAAATAAAAATATATAAAAAAATGAATTTAAAAAAACAAAAAAACAAAAATGTATTATTTTTGTTCATATGGACGAATTGTAAAAATATCATAAGCATGTTTTTCACATACAAAAAAAAATTGCATCTTTTCTAATGTTTTAAAATGAAAATGAGATATTATAACCAATTTATGATTATTCGTTAGAGTTTGAACAAAATATCAAAAATCTTCCAACAATCATTTTGTTCATTTTTCTTGCAAACTTTAATTATAGGGGTGTAAAATTATAGTGTAAAGTATACCCATAGATATTAAAAAGACAATACATGCAGTGTTAAAATTCGGACCTTAGAACAATTATAGTTTTCAACCCATTGAGGTAGAGGCTTTCTCATTAAGAGAGATCTACTTCGAGACTTAGAAAAGTCCTGACAAATAAAAATATGACCTAAAAAAAATCAGACACCAATGCGTCTTTCACTTGCACAACAAGTCCTCTTACCCGAAATCTCACAGACCATTAGGTTTCCTAGTAATCTTAATGCCAGTCGGTGACTCTAATAATAATAATAATAATAATAATAATAATAATAATAATAATAATAATTTTATGGTTATAAAAAATCTTTTTTAAGCGCACCTCCTCCCATTTTCAGGGATGTCAGCGCATGAAGCGAAAAACAGCCATCGTGACAAATATAATTATCATCCGTTGAAACATATGTGAATAAATATATATATATATATATATATATATATATATATATATATATATATATATATATATATATATATACACTACACACACACCAACTTATCATTAATTAAGAATTGCACATGAATTAAATGCATAGTAATACTCATTATAAATTAATGAAAGAAATCTTTGTACACTTCATATCACATTTGAATTGCTTCAGAGATTATCGGTATCAAAGGGCTTGTGAGAGTAACAATGAATAAAATGCATGTTCTTTGAATTTGTTTTCAATTTAGGTGGAATTCGTTCCCTAAAAGCTTTCTATCGAGTTGAAGACATGAATTTCCAAAAAAGTAAAAATAGTGTTAATAATAAAAAAGGCTGAAGACATGAATTTCATTCGTCGTGTCCTCAAAAAATGACAATCTTTGTATACACATCATTACAATCGAATCTCATGGGGCAAAAAGCTTCCTAATTTTGCCAATAAATCTGCGGCAAACGGGGCAGACCTTGTTTTCGCTGTTAAAAATCCTGCAAGCCATTCATTCACGGATGAGTTCCATATCTAATAACAGTGCCAAATTTCTGATAGTTCTCCGAAGAAATGCATACCTCTGGGCACAAACATAGCAGGTAGCACAGTGACCACAAGGAACATAGAAACAATTCCGTTCCTCATCGTAGCATATTACACATATTGTTCTATCATATAATTCCTCCGAACAACTACTCTTGTCGCTGCTGCAGCTGCCGCCGCCGCCGCCGCAATCTCCTGATTCTAAATCTTTGTTATATGTTCCATATGAGAATAATAATGACAGTGCTTTTCTTGGCCATAGCTGGTCAGTCTCCGTTGCTCTCACTTCAACTCCACTCCCCTCATCTTCAGAATACGTCATACATCTCACAATTATGAGAACAATAATCAAGATAATGGCTGCATCATTGGAACAAAAAAAAGGAGACAATGTTGGATTCTCAAAATTTATGCAAATAAAATTGACTATGGCATTGCCATTTTACCATATAATATACAGTGGATTGTGGTAGTGATTGTTGATAAGGAAGCAACTTACTTAAAATTGAAACATAAGCAACTAAACGAGCCAAAAGAGAAAGCGCCGGGTAACAAGCAAGCGTATGACCCTGAAAATATTAAAGAAAAAATCTCAAAGTCACCATCAAATTTTAGGTTTCTTTTCCCCAGAAAATATAATATTTCCTAATTAAAAACTCTCATCGAACCTACTTCTCTTCTTCTATCTCTCTATTCTTCAAAACATAAAATATATAAATTGGAAAAAGAACAGGATACTGAAACAAAAAAACTAAATTATAAATAGATTCGAAGACATAGGATAATGACCTACTGCTTTAGTCCATGTCAGATTAATTCTTGTGGCTAAATTAACAAAATGGGATTTTGCAAGGTCTGCCATGGAGTGCATCGCTTATCCTCCTGTCCTCTCTTGCTGTCTGTATCGTATTCTTCAAATTTCAACAAGCATCTGGAGAAGCAGAAATGAAAATCGGGAGCCCTGAGAAATGTTAGTAAGAATACGTCGCAAGGTAAAGTAAATATAAGATGTAAATTAATGACCTTGAAATCAATCTTCCATTTTCACCCGAAGTTCACGAGGACTGCTACAGAAGAGGATCCTTCATATAATATGCCGCTGCGACCGGCCGGAGAATGAGGTGTCGAGCCAAACCGGAATGGTGTCCGAGTAGTGAAGCCAGAAGAGAGGAGCAAGCAAATGAAGAAGCTGGCTCATGCAGTATTGCCACTTGGGAAGAAGAAACTTTTCAGGGTTTAAGAACATGCTGTGCTGAAGAATGTTAGCTGCTGATTTATCTTTGGTACGCAGGTCTCAACCACCCTCAGTTTTGATGGTTAGGTTAGGTGTGTGAATCCATGCACGTGCAACTCGTAAGAAGTTGAATGGTGGTTAAGGCTATTCTCAAATGGTTAGGAGAGATTGTGGACCCATACCATCGAAGTGGCCGGGAAAAAGGGACTAAACATATATTTTCATTTTATTTCAGATTTTGTTTTGCTGGAGATATATTTTGAATAACTTTTGCACATCGAACTAGAATAAACTTTTGCAAGTTCATCTATATAGTTTGGTCAAAAATAATTTATGAGAATTTTAATTTTTTATTGGATGACTTGAAATTCAACTATATTAATAATTAACAACTTTATCTTATTTTTTCATTATCATTATATGGTTTTTTTTTAATTGAAAAGTTAACCTTTTATTTAGAGCAATTGAGAATTTGAATTGATTTTAATAGGAATATATTGTTTATTTGTACTTTTGGTACCGTACCTTGGATTCAGAAAAATGAAGAGGGAATGAAAAAAAGAAGAAGAGAAGATAGGTGGCTATGAAATTGGAGAGAAGGATTTTTTTTCCTCCTATGCCACATGTTATTAGTTTCTTAAATATTATAAAATTGTGGGGGTGTATTTTGAATATCATATAAAAAAGAAAAGAATAATTTTAATTAATGCGCAAGTTAGTATAAATATTCTTCTTCTTTACCATAAACAAAAATAATATATTGCATTGAATAAAAGTTAGAACTAACAAATACAAAAAAAAACAAAACAAAACTCAGAGATGTGAAAAAAAGGTTAGAATGCTAGACCTATTAATTATCTTTGTATAAAATATAGATTTAGGGTATGTTTGAAATTACGTTTGCTTATGTGGTTATGATTTCAAAAACACATTTCATAAAAATCATTTTCAGTTGAAGTTTGTTTATAGATTTAAATATTGGTTAAAACTATGATGGAAATTGAGGTTGAAGCAAAAATAATTTTTTTATTTGGTTAAATGCTTTTTTATATTAAGATTTGGTTGTAAAGTTGCTTAAAAGAACACACACATATATAGTTTCCTTCAAAATATTGTAGATTTGTAATAATTATTATATAATGAAATGAATAAGCCTTGTACATTATGTTTTTTTATATTATCCCATTAAACTATTTGCAATTCCATTGCGTACAAAATTTATATGTGAAGGTCTCTGCGTTCCTTGGCTATGTGAGCGAGCTATAATATCTATTAAGAAATAATCCAGAATAAAATTAGGATCGCTATCATATTCATCAAAAGCCACATCATCTTGCGATCTTCTTATAATATAATTATGTTGTGTCATTGATGCAACTATAATTCAACAAAAGCCTAAAAAAAAATACAAGTATCATGAAAAAAGATACAATTTGATTTTTTTTGGGAAAATATGCTTAGAAAAATTTAAGATTTAACTGTATGCATGAAAACAAAATGTTTTTTTTTGTATTTTTGAAATGTGGATTTTTTTTTAATATATCTATATATATCTATATATATAGGTCGGGCAGCCTATTGGTGGGTCGAAATAGCCCAACAATCTTCTTTGATTGGTTGGATGTTATATCCAGCCCAATCTTGTGCATACTATTCACTATGCAAAGTGCAAAAATCCTCTTTAGTTCATGCATATTGTTCACATGCAAGTGAACAATAATTGTAGCCGGAGGTGAATGAGGTCTAGTTGGTGGTGTAGGAGGTACTGACAGAGAGAAAGGTGGATGATGACTATAGAAAAAAGAGGAAGCAACTACTACTTGTTGTTGTTGTTGCTGTGTGGAGAAGAAAATGGTTGGAGCTTTCGATGGGGGAAAGATGAAAAATTGTTGTTACCGAAAGCGAGAGGAAGACCTACTACTAGTCATTGTTGGTGAGCTGAATGAAAGTTGTTGTTGGTGCCATATAATGGAGTTGCTAAGGTTGTCGCTGGTGACGTCGAGTCTTGTTAATGCTATTGTTGTTGCCATCGTTGCTTGGAGAAGGTGTTGCAGCTGACACCACTAGAGAGAAAAGGGAGTTGTTCAACAATGAAGAGGGGAAAGTGTTGTCGAGCATGTATTATTTTTTATCTTTATGTTCACTCCCCTTTTCCTTTATTGCTCTCTCTTTACACCTTACTTTTTTTGTTTCTCTTTTCTCCTTTTTTCTCTTTTTTTTTGTTCTCCTCTATGTGCTTCTTTTTCTTGTCTCCCGTCACCTTCTTTTTTCTCTCCACCCTTTTCTGTTCTTATTGGCTATATATAATAGAGCATTGGTTTGCAAATGATAGCACAAATCTTTTATGTGTTGCAAGCTATAACGTGTTGTAGGGTAAGGTAAGTTCTATACCATTTTTCTTTTCTGTTGATGGTGGGTGTAATGATAGCTTGCATAATAGGCTTTTTGATTATTATGTTTTTCTAAAAAGATAACATCGACATAGAATCAATAAAATTGATCAATAATATTTTAAGTTAGCATGTTAAAAGTTGAACACACTAAAAAAAAAGATTTTTAAAAAAATTAAAACCCATTTGAGACAATGTTGAAAATACTAAAACTAGCATATATATTAAAAATAGGGAGTCAAAAATTGAGTTATGATAATTGCCATCTCTTTACAATATTTACAACAAAATCCTTGTAAAAGACTTTTATAGTAAGCTTTGTAAAGAAGAAAAAGATAAACGAGAGAATGGACTTACCAAATAAGAGATGAGTTTTTCCATATGAAAGTTTTAGAAATAAGAGTTACGAAGTGCACTTAAAAAGAAAATGTGAGAAAGGGCTAAAAAAATACACTATCTAAGAATTGAGAGCTTAATAACATACTTAAATGATAAAAAAATGAATTTATGAAGGGAAAAATAATGTTTGTGAAGGGTTGAAAGACATAGAAAAATGATATATAATTCTACTGGGTGACCTTTTCCAAGTGGAAAACACAGAGGTCATTTTATTGTAATATGTGACTTACATAGGTGAAAAGATAGTGAAAATACAAAGGTGGTCTCATTATAATGGGCAACCTATCTAGAGAAAAGTGATGAAAATAGTTTCGTTGTAATGAGTGACCTATCTAAGTGAAAGTGTTGAGATAAAAATGATGAGGATGATCTAATTGTAATGGGTGAAATATTTAGGTGAAAACATGAAGATGCTCTGATTGTAATGGGTGACCTTCCCGGGAGATGACATGAAGATTTATAGAAATGGAAAATAGATAGGGCTAAAAAAAGCATACTTTTTGAGATGGGTGAGGGCTATAAAGCATACTATTTGACTTGATGGTTGGAAAGCACACTTAAATAAGAAGAAGAGATATAAGGCTAGAAAACATATTATCTTGATAGTTGAGGGTTAGAAAGCACGCTCTAACAAGAAGGGAGATAAGGATGGAAAACACATTATTTAAGTTGATGGTTGATGGTTGGAAACCTCATGCAAACAAGAAAAAGAGAGAAAAGGATGAAAAACACATTATCTTAATGGTTGAGGGTTGAGAGGTGCATTCAGAATATGGAAGGGAGATAAGACTGGAAAATACACTATCTGATTTGACGATTAAGGGTTAGGAAGCGTACTAAAAAGAGAAGAAACGATAGAGCTAGAAAGTGTACTATCTGAGTTGATGGTTGAAGGGCTGAAAAACACTCTTAAAAAAAAAAAAAGATAGAGACAAAAAAATACAATATTTGAGTTGATGGTTGAGGGCTGGAAAATGCACTCAAAAGAGAAGAAAAAATAAAGTTGAGAAGCATACTATTAGAGTTGAAGGTTAAGGGTTGAAAAACACATTCAAACAAGAAGGAAAAAGATAGGGCTGGAAAAGTGCACTATCTAAGTTGATGATTGAGGGTTAGAAAATGTACTCAAACAAGAAGGAGATAAATAAGATTGAAAAGCATACTATCAAAGTTGATGATTGAGGGTTGAAAAACACACTTAAAAAAGAAGGGAAAAAAGATAAGCTGAAAAAATGTACTATTTGAGATGATGATTGGGGGCTAGAAAGCACGCTCAAACAAGAAGAAGAGAAATGGGTCGGAAAATGCATCATTTGAGTTGATGATTAAGAGCTAGGAAGCACACTCAAATAAGAAGTAGAGAGATAGAGCTGGAAAATACATTATCTACGTTGATTATTAAGAGCTAAAAAATGCACTCGAATAAAAAAAGAGATAAAGATGGAAAATACACTATCTGAGTTGATGATTGAGGGTCAAAAAACGCAGTTAAATGAAAAAAAAAAGAGATACGACTAAAAGAATGCACTATCCGAGGAGGAAAATAGAGATGGAAAACACACTATTTTGATTGCTCCTTGAGAGTTGGAAAACCCAATATCTAAGCTGATTGAGGGCTAGAAAATGCACTGAAAAAGAGAAGCAGAGATAGGGTCAGAAAGTGTATTATCTGGTTTGATTGAGGGTTAGAAAACACACTCAAAAGAGAAGCAGAGATAGGGCTTGAAAGTGTATTATTTGGTTTAATTGAGGGCTTTAAAGTACTATCAAAGGAGTAGGTGTAAATTAATTCACACCTCTGTTTTCAACAAAGGGATAGAGGGGGGAAGAAGGAGAGAAGGGAAGTTACGTGTTGTGAGGTCGATGTTGGCTGCTGGAGGAAGGAAAAAAGCTTACAATAGTTAACGAGAAAAAATTACAGAGAGTTGAAAAGGTGACAGTGGTTGCACGAGGAAGAGAAAAAGAAAGGAGAAAAGAAAAAAAGTTGGTGGTTGTGGGTTACTCCTTTGTGAAAGGGAGACTTTTATGGTGATAGGGGAGGCGTTAATAGTTGTAATGGTAGCCAATGTTGGCTAGAAAAAAAGGAGAAAACTACCAGCAAAACAGAAAAATAAGGGAGATGAGTTGATTTTTTTCTTGAAATTTTCCTTTAAATCTCTCCCTCCTAAGAGTATAGGATGAACCCTTATTTATAGGTGGTGAAAGAGAGGAATATTGTCTTTACTAGGGTAAAAATTCATCTCTTGATTCAATTCGTAAGCATCCTAGGCGTTGGCTCAAAGAAAGATACCTAGAGCTATCAGTTTTGATAGCTCAAAACAGTTTGAGTTCACTACTTTATGTCGACACTGCAACGATCAATTGGTGTAGGTGAATCAACCATACTAAACCATATCATGGTGTAGGTGAATGTCAAGCTATCATTTTGGTTCAAGTTTGGTGAAATTTGGTGAAACAATGAAGCATTAGATGCCTTTGAAAAGTAACCACCCAAACAATTTTTTTGGGTCAAAACAAAGAAGACAATGAACAATGCACTACACGACGCATCGTTTGATTCCTCATAATAGGGCCAAACAACACGGTCTTCCTTTTTTTCTTCTTCTTCAAAATGGCCAAAGTTTAATTTGGTCCTTGAATATTTAATTGGTTTAGTTTCACCAGCTCTTGGATTTTATCTTATAGAGGGGTATATACCTACTTTATACAACTCCTGTTGCACGTCAGCTGACCCGGACACCCTGATTATAAAAAAAAAGGGGATCCGAGGGATTAGTCTTGGTGCGCGCAAGCTAACCTAGACACCCTAGTTATAAAAAAAAAAACATTCGGTCTGGGGATTAATCATGGTGCGCTTAAACTGGCCCGGAGACCCCGATTATAAAAAAAAATATATAAGTGGGGAAATAAAAATATACCAATACACTCCCATAGCCAACTCTTGGTTTTTGTCTTATAGGGAGTATATACATACTTATACAACTTCGTGGTGCACGTCAACTGACCCGGACACCTCGATTATAAAAAAAAATCGATCCAGGGATTAGTCGCGGTGCGATTAAGCTAGCCCAAAGACCCCGGTTATAAAAAAAAATATAAGTTAAAAAAAACAAAAAATAAAAGTTTAAGCTGTCCCGGAGACCTCGATTATAAAAAAATATATAAGTGAAAAAAAAATAAGTGGGAAAACACCGTAGCAATACATATTGTTTTTTTAAAAAATTTGGTTGGGGAATTAGTCGTGGTGCATTTAAAGCTAGCTCGAAAACCCCGGTTATAAAGAAAAAAAATGCAATATGTGAACAGAAAAAAGTATAAGGAAAAAAATAAAATAATATAAAATAAATGGGTCCGGGGATTAGTCATGGTGCGCTTAAGCTGGTCTGGACACTCAAGTTATCAAAAAAAAATGTATAAGTGGGGGAAAAAAAATAAAAACACAAAAACAATGTGTAAGTGAAAAAGCACTGTAACAATCAACAATGTTTTGTGAGGAGATGAAAATTGACCCGGACACCTCGGTTATAAAGAAACAAAACAAAAAAAATATACAAGTGGAAAAAAAAAGTATATCCGGATATAAAATATCAGGAAAAAAAAAGCATAAAAGCAGAAATAAAAAAAATGAAAAAAAAGCACTGTAGCAAGTTATGTGTGGGGAACTATAGTGCTTTTCCTAGAGAAAAAAAAAAAAAATATAAGTGGGAAAACAATATAGCAATCTATATTGTTTTAAAAAAATCGGCTTGAGAATTAGTCATGATGCGCTTAAGCTAACCCGAAAACCCTCGGTTATAAAAAAAATATATAAGTGAACACAAAAAAGTATAAGAAAAAAAATTGGGTCCGGGGATTAGTCATGGTGCGCTTAAGCTGCTCAGAGACCCAAATTTATCATAAAAAAATGTATAAGTGGGAAAACACTATAGCAATCAACAATGTTTTATGAGGAGATGAAAGCTGACCCGAACACCCGGTTATAAAAAAATAGGTTCGGGGATTAGTCGTGGTATGCTTAAGCTAACCCGAACACCCAGTTATAAAAAACAAAACAAAAAAAATATAGAAGTGAAAAAAAAAGTATAACTGTAGAAAAAAAGTCAAGAAAAAAAAGCATAGTGAGAAAAAAAAAGCACTGCATGAAAACACTGTAGATGGATAAGGAGTTGTTTCACATTATCTTTAAGGGTCTCTTTAATAAATAATCCACCAATTTAGACTAAAAGTTATTTTAGCAGAATAAGAAACAAAAAAGGATTTTCTTACTAATTGAGAGAGAAAAAAACTTAGGATTTTCGTATTAATTACACATTTATGGTATTGTGGACAAAAAAGACCAAAACAGGGGAAAGGTCTTTTTATTTTTTTTGGGTTGAAATTTTTTTGTTGGCGATATAAAAGTTGAAAGCTATCTCCTCAACGCAGAGGTTAGGATAAAAGGAATGGGGAGAGTGAAGCTACAGCTCAGGAAAATTGAGAACAAAACAAGCAGGCATGTCACCTTTGCCAAAAGAAAAGGTGGCCTTGTCAAGAAAGCTTATGAACTCTCTACTCTGTGTGATGTAGAGATCGCTGTGATCATTTTCTCTCCAGCTGGAAGAGTCATTCTTTTTGAAGGGAAGAAAAGGTATTTAATTTTTACCCAAAAAGGCTGAAAGATTTTGATTGATTTATATATTGATGGGGAATAAAATTTTATATATGTAATTTAATTTTCAAATAATTGTTACCTTTCTTTTTATTGCCAATCACTCTTGGTTTTTGGGTTTTGTAGGCTGGAAGAAATTCTCGAGAGTTATCTAAATCTTTCCAGGAAACAGCGTGGAAGGTAATGAAATTTCTTCTCAAGTGTTTAACCAAGAGTGTTTGTTTGACTGCAAACTGCAAATATAATTAGGGTTTTGATCGAATCAAGCCACGTGACATGATAAAAATTTATTGTATATTATATATTTAGTAATTCAAATTGTATTTTTTTTCAAAAAAATAAAAGAATAATTATATATATTTTAGAGGGTAAGAAGTAAAAGGGTATTTTTTTTTCATGTTTTGTGAGATTATTTCATAATCCTCACCTTATAAATAAATCTAAGTAGAGTTTATTTATTAATCATTTTTATTGGTAAAATCATTTCATGTGATTTTGCGCTTCTTCAACGAAGACTGCATGACGAAGAGGTAACTTCTTGTGATTTCTACTCTTTTGTTAATAATTTAAATTCATGGATTTGCTTGGAAACGATAAGAATAATTACAAATGTAAATACATACAGTTGGTCCAGCGGATCTCTGCTCAAATGAGTCTCGAAGCTCGCATTCACAATCACTTGGGCGGATTTGGGTTTGCTCTCTTCTCTATTAATTCTTATTCGGATCTCTTGGTGAATCCTATTTTGTTGATTTATGTTGTAATTACTATTAACTTTTTTTTTCTTACTTTAATAATGACAGAAAAATGAGCAATAAATCTGACTTAGAGGTATGTATGTACTAATTAACTATTTTTTCCCCCCTTCGATTTCATGTTTTTCTAGAGCTAAATTAATTAATAAATCTCCTTGGATTGCAGGATATCGAAAACGAAATACTTCTATGCAGTTTTGAATCGGAAAACATTGAGAGACAATTAAGGTTTGTATATGGCAAAACTATTTCATAAGAAAACAATAACAACAATAAATAATGAGAAAAATTAGAGGCAATGTAAGAGTATTTATTTTTATAAGATGAGATAAATATTTATTAATGGTAAGAGTCAGCAAAACTCACAATTACAACAAGACAATTGTTCTAAAGTGAAGGCTAAACAAAAAAGAAAAGAAAAGTTGAGCAAGCTAACTACTACAAACATACAAGATAGATACTTTCACTTAGCTACATACTCTCCCTTGATCAATAATCTTTGAGGGAAAAACTGTGGATGGAAACACAACGTAACAATACCTCCCCACATCATCAACTCTCAATATGTGTTCCTTGATGAAAGTACATTCAAACCCTTTTATGGGACCATCCACCTCAATTAATGAAATAAAAAAAATTGTTGTTGTTGTTTGCTTTTTACTTAGATCAATACATATTAAAATTTTTAAAAGGTCCCCCATGTACACTCCTATCTAACTCTAATTCTCAAAAAACCATAAAAAACAACGTGAAAGTTGTTATTGCTACTACTAACACCAAACCGCTATACTATAAAAAACAAACTATACATGTTTAGCCTTAAACACTAAAATTAAACTCAATAACAAACATCATCATATATAAGCCTATCCAACCCCATAAGTACCCAACTCACCCCTAATCGATTTTTGTTTAAAATATAAGCATCAAACCACCACCACCTATATCTAATTCAACGTCCCATCACTCTTATTCAACCTAATATAAAATACTCATATCAAAACCATACTAAGAAAAGATAAATTTTTTTGTGTTTGTGTGTGTGTTAGGAGATGAAAAGGTAATGAATAAGAGCAGTCCTAAAATAATTTTAGTGTTGTTGTTTTTAAGAAAAGCCACCAACAACCTTGAGATTTCGGGTTATTTTTTTAGAAATGATAGGGAGTGCGAGTGATGTGAAGTTATTGTTTTCTAATCAATGTTGGAATCTTGTTCCATAAATGAAACATCAAAGTAGAAAAGGTTTTTAAAAGTATTGGAATGATAATATACCTAGTCAATAGTGACGTAGAAAAACATGGTTTTATTTATAAGTCATTCATCTACTCTGTTTACTCATCTAACAATCTATATTTATATTTCTAAAATTATAAATTCTACACAACCATTGTTTTGTATTAAAAAAAATTATATTTAATCTCCAAATGAACCTTTATCATCATCATCATTATGAAAAGTAGATGCTACACCTGAATGAAAACTAATTTGATTTGAGACCACCTTACATGTCCATGCTCTACCTAAAATAATATCACTCTTTTATTCTTTAGCATAAAAATTACCCTAATAGCCTCTTGAACATCCACCATATATACATAACAATTAAATTTGAATAGTCTATTGTTTGGAGGAATCTATCTATGTTATTGCTTACTGTTTTGACTCAAAACAATATTTGGATATTGCAAAATCCTCATGTATACAAGTGTACAATTCTAGTTCTCCTTAAATTCTATGGATGCCCAAAATATTATAGTTATTGGACTTGGAAATCTTCATTTAAAGGGCTTCTAATTATGCTAGAAAAAAATAATATGAGCATTAACTTTTTTTGCTCACCTTTTAAACAATTGTTTCAATTTCTCCCATCAATTTCCATAGACTAGAAACCCATTGAACTTAAATTGTATCTTAGTTGACTTGCAAACAAATCATTTTTTCTTGAACATGGAAAGAGAGAATGTGTTCCATATACTCAATCCTTTAAACATAAACACCATATAAAGGATTGCTTATGCAAAAATTAAACATGAACAAGTCAACTAAGTAATAATACTAGTTGTTCACTGCTAGATAGGGAAAGAAATTTTAAATTGATCATCAAAAGTAAGATTAATTAGGTTCATGAAGAATCCAAATTGACTAGGAAAGATAAAGAATGATTGGTGAGGGAACTTGAAAGTTATGATTGATTTAAGGAGTTAAAAGACATGAACGACAAAGAAAAATAAAATAACCACAAAGATAAAATTTTATATGATTAGTAAGCCGATTCAAAATAAGAGTCTTTAATAAAATAAATTAGCAAGTAATACAATTTTGTTAGGTCGTTTGATTTTTAGGTAAGGAACATGAACAAACTTAAATTGTATTAGAGTTTAATATGTAAACTCTTAATCTATTATAAATAATTTTTATAGGGTAAAAAATATAGTTCACATAGTATCTAATATCTAAACAATATAAAAATCCCATGCATTTACTAGATACAATAGTTTGTCCCATGACATAAAAGCTTTCTATAATTTACCCTTTTCAATTTATTTTTATTTTTCTTTTATATACTTCTTAGTTTTTATCTTCCTTTTACAACTTTTTCATTTTTTTCTTAGATTAGTTTACCAATATTATTTTACTTTCTCGTATGTTATCAAGTACGAAATTCTACATATCATTTGAAATGAAAAATTTAAATGTTGTTACTATTTCAATGTTGTTATCTATCTTTGTTTAGAATTTAATCCTAATTATAGATCCAATTTCAATGTTGTTATCTATCTTTGTTTAGAATTTAGATCATGAATATAATTTCTTCTTATTGAAATGAAAAAAATATGAAACAAATAACATAATTGATTTAGATTATCTAAGTGATCAATAAATTGGCACACCTGGTGAGATTTTCTTATTATCTTAACAAAATTACACAATTGAATGTCAATAGATTGACATAACCTATTTGATAATATAATAATAGATTAATCATCTTGCCATCTAAAATATTATCTAGTAAAAACATCATCATTATTATTAATAAACAATTAGTACATGTAACTAACATAGGCCAATCAGATGGTTGTAAAGAATCTAACAATTATTTTCCAGATAATGAGATAATGATCAATTAAGTAGCTTTAATTATACATACCATATGATTGTTCTTGATCATATAACTCTCTTAAACAATAACAAGTTCCATATAAACAAAGTCATAATAATCATATAACTCTACCACCATTCCAAATATTATTGCATTCACTAGCTTCTAGAAGATATAATGGTGTTTCTACACCTTTCTCATAACCTCACACATCTTTTTCTAGGGATTGATGTAGTTAGGTGATCACAACTGATGTGGTCAAACACTAGCCAACCATCAATGATTTATTTTAAAGGATCATTATTTTTTCAGTAAATAAACTAATCTAATTTTAACTTAAGAGTTATCTAATTAGAGATGAAAAACATTAAAAAATATAACTTACCGTAATAAGATTATGGTAGTCAATATAAGTAAGCAATTCATGGTTTATTAGCTCAATTAGATTTAAAATTATTTGAGATACAATTGATCTTCAATTCAAACACATGAAAGGGGAGATGACATATACTAGGGTATGTTACAAAAAAAACCCTTGATAGTAATGCATGAAAATTTATAAGCACATATTGGGAAACATAAGCCTATAAAAGAAACACAAACACAACCCCATCAATATAGGATCATAATCAATCACACGCGATGCTAACTACTTTATAGACATACATGTAATCCCAAGTTAATTACATGACCTAAGAACTTGACATATAAACAGCCTAACATATATTTGGAAATATAATACCTAATGAGATATATTTTAGCAATATAATGTTAATGAATATGACAATGGTGCTGTCAATCTCTTCATGAAACTAAGGTTTTCCAAACTGCCACCTAATTCCATTAATGACTAGAGAGAAATGATGGCTTATTTCATTAACTCTTTTATAGAATAGAACCAGAGATAACACTAGCTTACTTGGACAAGATTACTCAAGATCTAGGATAATTCATAAAAGTTATGCAATTCATTTAATAACTCTTAAAATCAAGTGCACTACAATTATAATAGAGTATAAGTGTTTCAAGTTAATTATGGAAGGGATGCATGAGAGCACCAAAAAATAGTTTATTGGAGTCAAGTATACTAATATATATACTCTCACAAATGATATTGGTTGGAATGATAAGATTTTGGGTAAAGAAGCATAAAAAAGCCAATAAGAAGAGCTTAATAGTTAGTTATTGAATAAGGTTGTAATGGGTCATTCAATGACTAACTTGGATTATTGCCCCAATAAACAACACAAAAACCAAAGAACACCATTTTCCAACATATAACACAAACTCTTATCATTAAGCCTAAACTAGTTATAACATATATCTTCATCAATAAGGAAGATCAATTTAAGAATAAAAAAACTTGATAGTTTATGATGATTTCTTAAATTAAAATGCAATGAAAAATAAAATTTACATTCTTTTAATGATAGTCTACACTTAAAAGAGGGAATTGTTAATGAATTATTTTGTCTTGATGCAATAACTAGATGAACATGATGCAATAATAAAAGTAGATAAAATGTAGATTCCTTTTATAAAAGAAATAAGTATTTACGATGATGTTATTATCAACAAACATTGTTTTCTCTCTTTTTTATTTGAGGAAAAACCTAAACAATTACCTTAATCTGATAATAAAAAAGGTATAAAAGAAAAGGTAAAAATGATCAAAATTAACCAGCCAAAACCTATAGTTAACTAACAATTAAGTTTAGTCTTTTTTAAAAGTGTACAATGATTATGGATCATCACCTTGAACCTTTATAGATCTCAGCCAATTCTAATAGTGTACCAACAAAACAAATCTTGGTCGATAATTGTGAAGTTCTTAATATTATACCTTTAGCCTTGATCATAAAATTTGGTCACAATAATATCTATATGACCAATCAAACGTGCTCATGTTAGATGTTAAAATGAACATAAATGATATTGCAAGAATGTTATAAGTTGATCCTATAATTACATCCAATATCTCATTTATAAATTTCTTTATGGATGAAACAAAGACAGGATATAATGCCTTTCTTAGATGAGTTTGGATACACAATAACAAGTATGTGCTATCATCTTTCTATCAAACTTTGATGTTTGGGCTTCTAAAAGGATAAACTAAAATAGTAAAAGCATGTGACAACTCTTTTATGATCAATTTACGGGCAATAAAAGCATGACTATATCACTACAATATAGACCTAATTAGTTTATAGGAATAGATAATATGAGTCACCTAATTATTCTTTCAATTAGTAAAAAAGACAACAAATGGAAAGACTAACTTCAAACTTTGCTTAGCCAAATGATTTGCAATTATTTCCATGTATATTTTTTTTAGATGCGAGGAAACCCCACCTTCAAAAAATGAATTTTGTGGGCTTAGGTGAACGAGTTTAATCCCGATTGTCCTAAATTCTTACAAGCGGTGCATATCCTGACTCGAAATCGAGACCTGTTGTGCATATCACAAGTTTTATGTCATCACGTCATACTCTTGGGGACTTCAAATATATATCAATAATACAAAAAAAGTGTTTTTATTAGACTTTAGCTTTTTTTTTTCTTGTTTGTTTTTATTAAAAGTCACATATTATCTTGGTTCTAGTAATACGTCGGCTAATAATTTTATTGTCATCAATTCGTTGTTGAGACAGCAATCATTTACGAGGAATCTGTGAAAGAATTTAACTGTTATTTGCAATAATCTACCTTTTGACATGAGAGAAGTATTGCAAAATCAATTAAATCCAATTTAAGACAATAAAACTATTTTAATTTACAGGTGCTTCGTGGGGAGTCCAAATTTCTTCAAGACAATTAGCGAGGTTGAATTTCATGAGAAGATATTGGAAAAGGCTTTGAAATGTGTCCAAAATCGCAAGGTATAAAATTCTGCCTTTTGTTTATGATATCATTTTTTATATTATAAATTTTATTAATTGAAGAACGAAAAATGATGTATGCATTTAATATAATAGATTTGAAAATATATAAATTTTCTAGTAAAATTCTTCAAGACAATTAGCGAGGTTGAATTTCATGAGAAGATATTTGAAAAGGCTTTGAAATGTGTCCAAAATCGCAAGGTATAAAATTCTGCCTTTTGTTTATGATATCATTTTTTATATTATAAATTTTATTAATTGAAGAACGAAAAATGATGTATGCATTTACTATAATAGATTTGAAAATATATAAATTTTCTAGGAAAATATATTATAAACGTTAAAACTAAAAATTAATCTTTTTAGCAATAAGAAAAACATAAATGCATTTACAAATATTATTCATAATAAAATATAAAAAGTAATACTAATTGATGGTAACGTATATGCAATAAAATATAAGATTGAGATAATACATATAAGATTGAGATAATACATAGAGAAGGGGAGACCATTTTCAAAGTTAAATTTTATTTTATTTTATTATTCTACAACTAAAATAAGTATTTGAAAGAGTTTAAAGATTTGGAAAAAAAGTTCTTTTATGTAGGTGAAGTCCTAATTTCTTATTTATGTATTTTCCCCTATTTTGACAAAACATTTATTTTCTATTAATAACATAGCAAAAATAATTTATTTGTCATAATAACTTAATTACCAATCTCAAAACAATCTTTAATTTTTCTTAAAATAAATAAATAAATTAAATCTACCATAATTGAACTCCCTTATCAAAACAAGCCTGTTGATAGAAAAGAACAACTTTTTGTTTCTTGGTGGCCAAATTTCTTCTCTCCTCTCCTTTCTCCATAGACTTCCTCTTTCATGGGAATGAAATATAAAGGAAATAAAGTTTTAAAACTGAAACATAAAAAACTAAAAACTATATGGACCAAAAATATAAAAATAGAAAACTTTATGCACAGAAGTCAACCTATACAAAAAAAAACTTGAAGGACTAAAATAAGCTTTCTTCAACATCCAAGTACATAATGTGAGGAAAAGAAAGTTTTGAGATCAAAATATGAGCATTGGGATCAATGAACTCCCTCATAACTGAATATGCATAGAACATTTTTAATGTTTTTTTCCTTATTAGTATATAATAATTAAAAAAAGAAATTGCTAATATTCCCCTAAAAAAATTTAAACACTATAAAAACTATGGAAAAATTGAATAATAACTTAAATCATGTTAAGTATTTTATTTTTATTGCATTTCACAAAAATCTATAAAAAAACAATATATAGAAAAAATATTATAGAAAAAGCAAGATGTTTGGCCTAAGAGAGTAGGCTACACACATTGCTTCATAAAAACAAAATCTATGATATAAACAAAAGCAACTTAAGAAAGACAATAAGCACAAATAGCATAGATTTCTACTACATAGATTCACCGCACAAAAACTATATTACTAAATATTTATCCTAAATTTTTTTATCTCTCTAAGATAATTACACCTCCTTAAATAACCTAAAGAAACAATCCAATACAACTAAGATATACAAAAATAAAGAGAAAACAACAAAACTCCAGTAAACACCTTTTGGGCCTAATTTAAAATTTTTCTTAATGAATCTTCCGAAAACATTTGAGCGTTATCTAACAATTGAGTTGAAAGTTATGGACTTTTTATTTTTATTTTTTATCAAACTTGTTGCCCTATGTGACCCAAACCTTTACATGAACTTAACCTTGTTTTATTAGCCTATAAATATTCTTGTTCTATTAGAACCTACTACATTATCCTAGCATGCATGAGCTTGTTAGGCTATTCGTTCTCTTTATTTTTTTCATTTATTTTTTAATGTTTAAGGATAGACAATGTGTCTTTCCTAGTTTAGATTCCAAGAAGTGATCAAAAAGTTAGGTTCTGAGTTTTTTGGACCTAAAACTTATTTTTCAATGTATTTTAATCTAAAAACACAATAATAATCTCAATAAACCTATTATTATTGTCAATAGACACTTCAATCAGTTAAAAACATACAAAATTAAACTAAATTAAAAAATAATTTACTAACCTCAATCTATTTTTTCTAGCGAGATGGAAATTCATGACAACTCAATGTCACTCCTCTCATTATATGAACCCACTAACAAAAATATCTACTTTTTTTGTTTTTAAAATGTGGGCAACCAATCATTTTATCTCTCTTTCTCTAATTTTCTGAAATTTTAGAAACTCAAGGATTAAAATGAAAAAAAATAAGATTTAGGATCTAAGTGTAAGAGTCTAAAACTAAAAGGACCAATAGTATAAAAATAAAGGCTTTTAGGAAGCAAAAATGTAAAAAAAGCCCCGTTATTTGTTTTATGTTTATTTTTATACTTCTTTTAATTGTATTTTATATTCTTATAAATTGAGTGCTTGTTTTATTTAATTGTCCTCTAATTTAACTCTAAATTGTTCGCAAACACTTTATAACAAACATTTAATCACTGTTCGAAGAAAATACAACATTTTAAGTAATTATGGATGCTAAGATTCTGATGAGTTATCTTCTTCTCTCAAGTGAGCGGTTAGTCACACAACTACAAAATAAACATTTAATCACTGTATAATGTTCTTAAGCATTTATTTATTGTACTTATAATATCCCTTTGTATTTTATTTATAATTATGGTCTTTGTTTTTTTCGAACTGCTAGATGCTAATATTTATTGTACTTATAATATCTCTTAACAATTCCTAAATTCGAGGCAGCATAACGGCAGTACTTTTTATAATTCTCATTCAAGAGTACTTATAGTACTTATCAGATATATGGCCGCATGTTCTAGGGGTACAAAAGCAATTTGAACTTGATTACAGCTAGTGTAAGATTTAATGAGTCACTGAATTTCATAATTAAATATTTTTTAAATATAAAAAACAAATGTTAGGATCATTGTAGTCAGGACCATATGTTTTTTTAAATGTAAGAAACAAATGTTAGGACTATAAGATTTTTTTTCATAATGTTATATATTTGAACAAAATAATCAACATGGACCAAATTTTATTATATAAAAAAAGGAACAAAGGGAAAAAAGAAGAAATATAAAAATGATTATCAACATAAATTAAAATCTCAATACTAAATTGAACTAAAATAACAAATAATAATAAAAAATTGTGTAACCACTAAAAATAATTAAACAATAAAAATAAGTTGTTGATTTTATACCTATAAAAAGAATAAAACATTATTGAAAATTCATTGTTACGTCACTCTTATTATCATGAGTATAACAACTAAAATTATCATTATCATTACTGCGCAAATGATGAAACTGATTAAATTGTTCCCAAGAATAAAAAAAAAGAGTAAAATACTTTAACAAAAGAGCAAGAAAAAAAACAATAAACAAAATCAGTAAAATCATCATTATAATTGTATAAACAATGAAAACAATAAAATTATGTAGAAAAAAACAAAAAACCAAAAAACTTTAACAAAACTTTAACAAAAATAAAGACAATATCAAAATAAATATTATTAGCATAAAAAAATTATATTACCGACCATCGAAAAGTCTCCGGCCATCATGAGACGAAACACGCACCATCATGTGGAAGAGAACATGACAACGCATCCGGTGAGATGGCAGATGAAGATTTTGCACCAACACAAGACACCACATGTGCTGTCTACATAGAGCAGATGGAAAACAATTGTCGGCGAGTCAGGAAGAGGCGCCAATAGTTAATTAAAAAAAAGGAATTTAAAAAATAAAATTATCTAAACACCCTCCAAAACCTGTGTAATAATGAAAAAAACCGCATATAAAAATACCAATATACCCCTTACACAAACTCTTAACTTTTGTCTTTTCTGAGGGTAAATCAGTATTTTCATCGCTCACCAATAATGGAAAAACCAACAATACCCCTGCTGGTAACTCTGATTTTTTGTCTTATGAAAGGTCAAAATAGTTATTGTATTGTCCATTAAAAACAAAATGTTTAAATCACCCTTGACCAGTTAATGTTTTTTTTACTGCAACTAGGGGAAAAACAATAATTTTACCGTTTAAAGAAAAATAAAAAGATGTAAACTCCCGCAAACCCAATAATTAAATTTTATGAAGAGAAGGGTATGATAGTAATTATACTGTTCTAATTCACAATGAACTGTGTCTATAGCTATTGTGAAAATCTCACACGATTTAGCTTTTCTTTGTTTAAGTAATTTAAAAATTAGTTTTTTAAAAATATAATATTATGAATAATCAAAATAACAAACATGATTCTTGAATTATTGAATTCAATAACGCCCATTAGTAATTATGCTTTATTGTGGTATTCAGAGAGCATTTCATCAAGAAATTGCAAATGACACCGGCGGCATGATGGGAAGTTCAAGCCATAGCTTCAATGGGCCTCAACAAATTGATCCCACAAACATGGTGATGGATATTGCAAGTCCCTGCAATGGATTTGAAACCTTGTACGAGTTTAATTATTGCCCCAAATATAGCTACTAACTTGCGTATCTTTTAAAGTTCTTCTTGGTTCAGCCATGAACATATCATCAAAATCTTAGAATTCTCTTGACTTCTTCTGCTGCAGCAATCAACCTCGAGCGGTGGCTGGAATCACACAGTCACCGGGAATGCTCCAAGGCTATGCATTCCCTTCCATCAATATCCAGAATAATAGGGACATCATTGAACAGGTTCTCCTTTTCCTTTTCGATTTTTAATGTTGTTTATTAATTGTTACAGATCACGTAGTTAGTCAAACAAATTTACTCCATGCAGGGAAGTACCACTGCAGCACTGCAAAGCAGTGCAGGTGATCCAGCTATGAGTTGTTTTGCTGCATTTTCACATCATCATGATCCCTGAAGCCGAAAGAATGTCCAGGATGAAAGAGACAACACAATTCTCCTCGTAATGGACGAGGTTGGCTGTGCTTGCCTGTAATAACTTCAGAACATTTAGATTGATCATAATATATACTTTTATATATGTGACACTGGATCGTCTTATATAGAACTTTATGAGTTTGTGTTTAGACCTTGAAGAACCATGGCAATGCAAAGAGTTACCTTTAACAAAGTGAATGCCTTTAATTGAGGGACATTTGCAACCTCTATGTTTTACTTTTTACTTCGTTCTCCGAGAAAACAAGCCTTTTATTACAGAAAACAAGTTTGGTTTTATAGAAATAGTAATGATATAATTAATATAAATTTATTTTTAAGATTTTATTTAGAAGATATTTGAGATTGAGATTGCACCCGAGTTTGAGAAAAAGTTATGATTTTGGTGTTTGATTATTGTTGATAAGTTGAAAAATTGATGTGGGCTTCATCTCAAAAATTGAACAAAATTTGTTGCATGAAAAGCACTATTTATCGTTCTGCTTTTGCTTATCTTGAGTTTTTATTTTGGGGGGGTTGTAATTTATTATTTATTATTTTTTTATAAAAAAATTTTAATATTAAAATAATCTAAAAATTAATTAAAATATAAATAAATATATTAGAAGGATATCACAATATAATTTTTGTCTCGCAATTCTAATTTTATTTCAGATGATATTTTACTATATGTTGTTCCGGGATCGCACAGGCCTTCACGTATGGATTTATAGTTCGTGATGAAATTACAAGTAGTTTGATGGGAGAATAAAAATAAGTGTCTAATTTACTTGAATTATTAATTATATTTTTATTATTATAATTATTAAATATTTAAAAAATAAAACACACACACACACACACACACACACACACTTTAAAGTAATTTCACAAGTTGAAAGCAATATGAAAAGCTTGGTAACCAAACACTTGATACTGTTTTTCATTAACCTCAAACTCAACCACAGTTTTAACCAAACACTTTAAAAATTATTTTGAATTGAGGCACAACATCTGCGATCCAGTTGTAGAGATATAATTTCAGTGCCAAATCCAATTGCAAGTTTCTAATTTATAATCAATTGAAAAACAACAGGGTTGTGGAGTGCAACGAAGTCACGCGCCTTTTCGTTTCATTAGAATTGATCTCTATCTAAATATTTTTTTTTATTTTTAAAATATTTTTTTCAAAAAAAAGCCTGACCCAACTAAAAATGGGCTGGCCCAATCATGTTGGGCCAGAAGGCCCAACTTTGCTGGAGTTGGGCTAGGCCGAGAGGAGATCCAGCCCAAGTCCAGCTTTAAAACACGCATCGAGTGAAACGGTGCGCTGCACTATTCATGTCTTCTTAAAACGTGAATAGTGTATCGCTACTGTTCACGTGAATTAATTAATGTGAATAGCAGCGTCCGACCCACCACGACGAGAGCTTCAATGGTCGATGGATAAAGGAAGCCCAGGTGGTTCTTCCTGTGATGGTGGCGTCAGAAATGATGGTCTGTGGTAGCCAAAAAGAGCGTTGGAAGCTGCCACTCTAGAGAGAGAGAGAAAGAGAATCTCGTATTGTTGGCACCGGAGGGTCGTCTCGGAATGTTGTCCAGGTGATTATATCAGCTGGCTTACACGCCATCTAAATCCCCACTATAAAGCCACAACCCTGGGGTAGAATCCAAAGGCGAAGTTGGCTGGACGTTGGTGGAGATTGAATAACCTAAACCTATCAAGTTCAAGTGGTTCTACTGGGAACTTGCAGGCTTGTAAATACAAATTACTAACAAGCAACATAAGAAAAAGTCATGAGATGAGCATAAGCTGCCGTTTCAAACAAAGGAGAAGCATGAATATCCTGCTTCTTAAGAAAAGCAATTTTGATCGATTTTTATGGTGGAATCCATTGCAATTTAATATGATTTTTCTCATTATCAAATACGTGAAAACTTTTTATTGATCGAACCTCCGATCCGACATCAATGCCAAATGACTTCTTAGTCAATTAAAGTGAAAATGATAGATTAGAGAGTCGAGTAAATTTAACAGTTTTTTTATGGTTTTGTTTTATTTACATGGAGGAAGTGCGCGTGCTCAATTCACCCTAACTTCTTGAATAAAAGACCTCTATGTAAATATCCTATTGACACATCCATATAAATAAAGTAAAATAAAATTATGGGTGCATATGGCTTCAACCGGATTTCAACTCGGTATAGGAATTACATTATTATTATTATTATTATTATTATTATTATTATTATTATTATTATTATTATGTGTTAGGGCAGTTTCTCCTCACTTCAAACAAAAAACTAGAATTAAGGTAAATCAAACGTCGTTTTCTTTTAAAAAAGAAACTATTTAAATACATAACCACTAGTCATTGTAGTTAATTGTAGTTGTTGAAAACATGATCAAGGAGCCACTGAACTTTTGAAACAACAACTTTCATTACTAAAAAAATAAGGGAATTAGTTAAAATCTATTGCTAAAACATATTAGTAATGGAATTTGCAATGGGCAATATCCGATGCAAATTCATAATTACTAATTTATTTGTAACGAATGCATCCATTATAGATAATTAACAACAAAAAAATCTGTTGTTATTGTCAATGCTAATAAAATACAATTGAGATTAGAAAAGATCAAAATAAAAAAAATGCTTATACTCAATTAGCACATTAGACCTTTAACCCTCAATCCTCAACACCAACAAATTTCCTCATTTGAGAAGATTAGACACAAATTAGTCTTTTATATCAGATATCTTATCTATATTGATAATTGAACTTTATTATCTTTTTCTAAAAAAAAATATTAGATTATCCTAGTCTCATTATCTAACTGACGAGTTTGACATGTTTGAAAATCTGAAGAGAATATTGAATGTATTGCAGTATGTATATTGATCATCAAATTGAGAATATATACAAGAAGTATAACAAACAAATAACAAACTATTCCTACAAGTCTGCAGTGCTTTATTCTTGTGTTTTGACAGCACATAGTCTGACAAAGAATATAATGTAAAACTGTCTAACAATACACTGTAAAATGGCAACATATACATTTCTCATCTTCAACACTCCCCCTCTAGTTGGAGAGTGGATATCTTGCACTCCCAACTTGCGAATCATAGGAGCAAATAAATCTCTTCCCAAAGGCTTTGTCAAGATGTCTGCTAGCTGATGTGCAGAATTCACATACTTTGTAATTATCAAACCATCTTGGATTTTGTCTCTAATGCAGTGACAATCCATTTCTATGTGTCTGGTTCGCTCATGAAAAACTGGATTGGCTGCAATGTGTAGAGCAGCTCGGTTATCACAGTATAACAAAGCAGGCCCTTCGTGGGAGAAACCCAAATCCTTCAACAGATATTGAAGCCATGTCAATTCACAGCAGGCCCCCGTCATTGCTCGATACTCTGCTTCGGCTGAAGAAAGTGAAACTTTTTTCTGTTGCTTTGACCTCAAAGATATCAATGAAGGTCCAAGGAAGATGCAGTAACCTGTCGTAGATCTCCTAGTAAGTGGGCAACCTGCCCAATCTGAGTCACAATAGGCTCTTAATTTAGCATCACTATTCGAAGAGAAAAATAATCCTTTACCAGGAGCCCCTTTCAAATATCTCACAACCCGAAGTGCTGCCTCCATATGCAATTTTCGCGGTTGGTGCATGAATCTACTCAAGACATGTACAACATACGTTATATCAGGCCTAGAAACAGTCAAGTAAATCAACCTGCCGACAAGTCTTCTGTACTGACTGGAATTTCTAAGTAAATCACTTTCATATGATAATTTCAATCCTCGTTCCAAAGGGGTATCAATTGGAGCTGCCCCCAACAGCCGTGCATCCGCAATGATCTCCAATGCATATTTACGTTGAGAAATGAAAATTTCATTCTTGGAAGTAGATACCTTAATGCCAAGGAAGTATTTCAATTTACCAAGCTCTTTGATGCGGAAATTATTATGCAGAAATTTCTTAGTTGCATCAATACTAATGACATCATTTCCAGAAATCAAGATATCATCAACATATATTAGAAGAGTAGTAAAAGACTTGCCTTGTTTCTTGGTGAACAATGAATAGTCAGCCCGTGATTGTTCATATCCTGCGGAGCAAATGACTTTTGAAAACTTTGCAAACCACTGGCGAGAAGCCTGTTTCAGTCCGTATAAGGACTTGTGTAGGCGACATACTAAATCATCCTCCCCCTGTCGCCGGAGCCCTGGTGGTGGTGAGATGTATATTTCCCTAGTCAAGTCACCATGCAGAAAATCGTTGTTTACATCCAGCTGGTGAATGGACCAGTTATTAGAGGCTGCCAAAGCAAGCAAACAATAGACAAAAATGATCTTTGCTGTGGGGGAAAAAGTGTCCTGGTAATCGACACCCTCTAACTGAGTGAAGACCTTGGCGACTAAAACGAGCCTTGTAGCACTCGATTGAACCGTCTGAAAGATGTTTGATTTTAAACACCCAACGGTAACCAATAGGAGACTTGCCTGCGGGGAGAGGGACGAGGGTCCATGTACCATTATCTTGGAGAGCTTTCAACTCAGAAGCCATGGCTGCTTGCCAATTAGGATTAGAGGCAGCCTCGGAATAAGAGGTGGGTTCAGTGGCCATGCTGAGCTGTGCAACAAAAGATTGAAGAGTAGGTGTATATAGGTGATAAGATAGAAAATTAGCCATGGGATACCTCGTACCTTTACTCGGACCGGGGAATAAGGAGGACGGTTGGGAGGAGGAAACGGTGGAGCATACATAGTCGTGAAGCTTGGCTGGTGGACCAGTGGGTCTGGTGGAATGCCGAATGGGAGCTAGGGCAGGGGTGTTGTCAATACAGGATGCAGGAGGTGGATCAGGTAGGGAAGGTAATAATGGTGATTCTGTGTCTGGTGGGGAAAAAGGTGTATGTGGGATAGGGTGAATAGAAGAGGAAGGAGATGTGTGAGGATGAGGAGAAGGATCGGGTTGATGGGCTGATTTGGGTGTAATGGGTGAAGGGTAAGGAGTATAGTGGTCTGGGGCCGGAAGAGGTAATGGGCTTGTCTGGGATTGTGGGTCAGATGATGGAAGGGAAGCATAAGGAAATATCATCTCATGAAATTTGACATCGCGGCTTGTAATTTTTTTTTTTTGTGATAAATAAAATAATTTATAAGCCTTTTGACCACCAGGGTAACCGATAAAAAGTGAGGGTATAAAACGATGATCAAATTTATGAGAAGGGATGGACATTAGTAGCGTAGGCCAAACAACCAAAAACACGTAAATGGGAAAAAGAAGGAGGTTTTAAAAAAAGTAGTTCGAAAGGTGTTTTGAAGGAAAGAACTGATGAAGGAAGCCTATTGATTATTTGCACAGCAGTGAGAGTACATTCTCCCCAAAAAAGTGTAGGAAAGACTAGCCTAAAATTTCAAGGCTCGAGCTACCTGTAAGATGTGTCGATGTTTGCGTTCCACAACCCCATTTTATTGAGGCGTGTAAAAACAAGAATGTTGAAAAAATGACACCATGATCAGCAAAAAAATTACGCAGGGAAATAAATTCTCCACCATTGTTATTGCGAAAGATTTTGATTTTAGACTCAAATTGGGTGTGAACATAATTGAATTTTTTTTTGAGTAATGATTGTGTCTCATTCTTGTGTCGCATTAAAAAATCCATGTAAAACATGTATAATCATCAACAATAGTGAGAAAATAATAAGCACCAGAAAATTGAAGGATGGCGATAGCGACCCCAAATATCGCAATGAATTATCTCAAAAGGTTTTACAGATGGAAATGACACTAGGACGAAAAGGTAAACGACTGAATTGAAAAATTGTACAGGACAAATTGTACTTGACTGAATTGGCCAAAGGACAGACAGGACAAATTGTACTTGACTGAATTGAAAAATTTAAATAATTCTTCGCAATAAAACTTAAATGAGATGGTGATGCATGACCTAATCGGTGATGCCAGAGATCGGTGGATGAAATGGTGAGGTTGCAAGTGGGTGAGATATCTACGTCGGGTTTTTTTGTTGCTAGTGCCACCAAGTAATATAGCCCATCATGCTATTTCCCCAAACCAATCATCCTCCTCGTAGCCAAATCCTGCAAAATACACCAATAAGGAAAGAAAGTTATTGAGCAATTTAATCCTCTTGTTAGGCGGCTAACTGACATCAAATCCACCTTGAATGTGGGAACACATAGCACATTCTTTAAATAATAAACCGAATTAAGAGGTAATGATCCTCTCACAATAATTTTTGCTTTTTCTCCACTGGGCAATGACACAGGAGGTAATGAACAATTTTTGTCCATGTGGAAAAATAATTTCGACGATGAAGAAATGTGATCCGTCGCCCCGCTGTCAATAATCCACTTGCGGAAGATTATTTTGGACAAACCTGGTTTGGTAGCTGTTTGGGAAGTTGATCCTTCATTTTAATTGTCAAGCAAGGACAAAGAGTTGTTTTATCTGGGCCTCCGAAATGCCAGTAACTGGGCTGTGATCTGCTTCTTTAAAAGGCCCATCAGACACATTATTCACGGCTGGCCTGCTATGGAACTAGCCCAGGCCCATGGGCTGGCCCTTGGATGGGCTGCTGGATAACCCTTCAGTGCATAACATATATGGGCCCAATGACCCATCTGCCCACAATGGGTGCATTGTGGGCGTCCCTTTTCCCAACCCAAACCCAAACCCAACACGTTTATCTCCCCTGCCAAATGAAACACCCCCAAATCGCTGCCTTTTTTCATCTCTTTCTCCCCTGTCTTTCTCCCCAAATCGTCCCCAACTGAATCTTTCTGGAGAGGGTGAGTTTGAGCTGAAATTGTGCGACCCATTGTTGTACCTTCTTGCACCAACGGGAGAGATGAACTTGCTGCCACTGTTGCTTCGAACCACCATGGCAGCGCCATCACCATTCTTTACAACATGGGTCGAACTCAGGTGGCGTTGCTTCTCTTCTTGAGAAACAGACGAGTATGCCTGGCGAATGGAAGGTAGAGGATTCATCAAGAGAATTTGTCCACGAATACCACTGTAAATACCATTCAAACCCATCAAAAATTGCATCATTTTTTGCTGATCCTGTTGTGCTCCATGCATCACATCACTGTATGAGCTGAGTTCATCCCAAAACCCTTTTAGCTTCGTGTAATAGATTGAGACCGAGAGCTGTTCTTGTCAAAAATAGGCTATGTCTCGTTGAATTTCAAAGATTATGGGAGCATTACTCTATGAGAAACGTTCACAAAGATCTTCCCAGACTTTGTTGGCAGTGGAGTAATAAATCACACTGCCTGAAATTTCAGGGTCTAGTGTGTTAATAATCCAAGAATGGACCATGTCGTTGCAGCGAGACCAAGCTGCATGATTCTCAAGATCTGTTGCCTTTGAGGGCTGATTGATTGAGCCATCAACGAAACCCAATTTGTTTTTGGAGTTCAAAGCTAGTGTCATAGCTCTTTTCTAGGTAGAGTAATTGTTTCCCATTCAAGGGCTTGAAAATCAAAACCAGCCCCGGGTGGTCTGAATGATGAGAGGAGTAGGGATTTGAGACATTGATTCTTACTGGGTCTATGCTTGAGTTGGCAATTTCTTTGCCGTGAATTGAAGGAATTGATGATGTGTTATCCTGGGCCATGTTGGCTGGATTGAAGGAGTAGGGATTTGATTTGAAAAAGAGAGAGAGATGAATACTACACAACAACTTTGAGTGAAGAGGAATAGGATTTTCTTAACCTAGCTCTGATACCATGAAAATCTTAAGAGAATATTGAATGTATTGCAGTGTGTATATTGATCATCAAATTGAGAATATATGCAGAAGTGTAACAAACTAATAACAAACTATTCCTACAAGTCTGCAGTGCTATTCTTGTGTTTTGACAGCACATAGTCTGACAAAAAATATAATGTAAAACTGTCTAACAATACACTGTAAAATGGCAACATTTACATTTCTCATCTTCAACAATGTTAACCTTAGTTGACTTGAATAATATTTTTTTAATTCTATTATTCAACATTGGATTTATTAAAAATTAAATTTATAATTTATTTGATTTGATTTATTTTGTTTTATATGAGGTTATCATGATCTTATGACATAATATTTTGATCGGTAAGTTAACTCTAATTGACTTGAATTGATATAATATATTAAAAATACTTTATCTTAAATATTTATTTGAGTTATATATGATGAATTCGTAAACTATTTAATTTTTTTTCTAGAATTTTTTTTTTGGCAATGTCTAAATATTTTTTTACATTAAAAAATAATTAATTCAACTAGTAGAATAGCGTGGACAAATAATCTATTAAAATATTGCAAAATTAACACGAAAACTAGAACAATATTTATATTGAATATTAATGCAAGAAAATATGAACGATCCGTGCAAAGTTAGATGGATTAACCTTAAATGTTAAATATCAATTGCTTCATCTTATTTTCTCTGTCTGTGTTATACAATTTCTTCAAGTTTTATTCTTTTTTCTTTCTTATAAACTTGACGTTCTATGCGTGAGATCCTTTATAAAAGGGGAGTGAGGTCAGTTTTATACCCTAACATCTGCCCTAATTAAGATCGAATGGAACTTATGTAAACTATATAAGATTAAATGCACCGAGTGAATGAGAGAGTTGAACGAGAAAGTGATGGGGTCTCTCCAAACACTCAAGACAAGTGAGAGAAAACTTTTTTTTTTCTATGACGCCTGTTAATTGCTAATAACAGTTTGATTGTACAATTATTTATTCAATTTAAATAAACAAAGCATTGAGTGGTGGATATTTATAAAGTATTTTCTTTCAATATCATCTCATGAAGAGAAATTGTTGAGAAAAGAGCATTCTGGCTAGCAAAATACAATGATGGAAGTAAAATCAAGTGAAATGTTACCCCATCTCTTATGCTGTCAATGTTATTGGCAAGGGAAATGTATTTGAAATCTACTCAATTATTAATGATACACACACACACACACACACACACACACACCAAGATTGTTAATTTTGTTTCGTTTCATTCGGAATGGCCGATACATTTTGTTCTAATTCAAAAAATAAAACAAACCGAAACAAATTTTATTTTGCTTAGAATCTCGGTCCGTTCGAAAATTCCACCATGAACATGTTGGTTTCGTTCCGCCCGTTCTATTATGACCAACTAATATTTTTCTTAAATAATGAATAGTTTTACAATATCAATCATATCTTTTAATCCGGTTGTTAGATTGAGATAAAATTTTACCAGAGTATCTTGACATATTTATATATATTATGTTAAAATTTCAAAGCAATTAGAGAATGTAATGACTTTGTGAGATTAATAATGACATTCTAGTAATATTATACAAGTTCATAATTTTGTTCAGAAAAATCATTTTATTGTGCTTTTTTTAGATTAATTTTTTTCTCAATTTCATTATTCAACAACGATTTTATTACGAATTGAACTTTATAATTTTTTTTTATTTGATTTGTTTTATTTAAGGTTATCATGGTCTTATAATGCAGGTCACATATTTGAAAGGTGAACCTAGGTTGACCCGAGTTGATTCACTATATCATTATTTCAATATTTTTTTAAGATGTCAACTAGTTTTTTTTTATTTAAACTATATTTTTATCAATTTTCCATGTTATCTTTGAACTCATCAAATTGCACAATTTCTAATCATTTTATTTTTGGATTTGAACCAATTTTTTTTGTTGAATATATATATATATATATATAATTCAACCCTGAAATAGAGCAACGAAATGCTTCAAAACTAAAATATTTTTTTATAATTACAAAAACAAAATACTAACCAAAATGGGAATTGATACCTTAAACACCATAAAATCATATATAAAAGCAGCCAATATTTCAGTGTAAAATTAACAATTAATATATTATTATTGTCTTGAATTCTGTGTTTTTTTCTTTTCTTTATAGAGTGCGTTGGGATGTCCGATTTGTTTCTGTAAGGGTCTTATATATTTATTCAGCTTATCACTGCCCACTCTGATAGTCTCAAGCACAGTACATGGTGAGGATCCACTCATGGAAGAACCAATGAAATGCATGCTTCCAAACAAGAAAGTTTGAACCTAGGAAACCAGTAGTTAATAACTACAGCGCAGGGATAATATTAATAATTATCATTATTATTAATTATTAATTATATAGCTACAAGAGATCAGGAATATCTAGCACGTGCACTAAAATCCATGCACAAAAAGGCTACAGATTAATATATCCAAATAAATAAATAAATAATAAACACACCACATCGAATCGCACTCTTGAATTTGAAACATGATCGACAAATTATTTCACAAACATAATTAATTTGCTAGCTAGCAATATCCAAGATATGAAACAAGTGGCACTTTTTCATAGCGTCTTTTCTTCTTCGACTGCAAAAGAAAACACGCCGTGGATAGACAAACATCGAATCGACAATTATACATCTTGCGCAGTACATATTATTCGAACTTATTGCACAAACACGTTCGCACACTTTCGCTTCACAAAATCAGAAAGAAACTAGTGGTAAAAAAAACAGACACTTTCAAAAGCTAAACAAAATAAAAGATACGAGAGAGAGAGAGGAGTTGCTGTCACAGGACTGATCCCTTATTCTCCCCTTTTTGGTCGGCAGCACAGTCTTCGATTCTCAGGCACTCAACTGCGTCTCTCTGGGGTCCAATGTGGCGCAGATGGACTAAAATGCTTGGAAACAACTCTGCAGTCGAGCAATTCCATGATAGGAGTGAAGCTAACACACCTTGGTACCTTGTACTGATTAATGGATGCTCCCCTTGAAATTGCATAATCCATCAGCTCTTCAAAAGTTCCATTTTTCACCACCCTTATCTCTAGTGGTCCGATGGAGTTGTCAGCAACTCGACTTTGCCTATACACTGAGTTCAGTGACTCCTCCATGGCTAGGCAGCATCGGTTCAAAACCTCCCCAGTTGGCGAATTAGCTGGATCTTTAACAAGCAATTCCCAGTAAATCACATAGTGACCTGGAATTATTTTGGTGTCTGCGTAACTAGTGTACTCAACAACACTAGTGCTGAACTCACGTAGCAGCAGGGATGCATTTTCAATGGCCTTTTGCAACTCAGATTCATCGGTCTTGTCTGATTCGATGCTCAATAAGACATTCTTTCTCCTCACGAATCGAAATTGTGGAGCCTTGTTGTAGAACCCAGTGACTAAAAGGATATCGCCTACTCGGTACCGATTGAGGCCCGAGTAAGTAGTGATTACAAGTTCGTATTCCTTGCCAGCTTCAAGATCAGCAAGGTCCAGGAGACGAGGAGGTGATTCACGAGAGAAGGCTGGAGCTGAGGGATCGTGAGGCAAGAACTCAAAGTAGCCCATGTTTGGCATAATTGTGTAAGAAACCTCTGATGGTTTGCTCATCGGCCTCAGGTTAAGCCCAAAATAGCACTCGGATGAAGCATACATAGTGCAAGGCTTTGGCAAGCCACCACTATAGTAATCTAGAGTGGGAATGTATTGAGCCATAGATCCAGTGACAATCACATCAAGATATTTCGTGTTGGGCCAAAGTCTTGTGATAATACCTTCCCAGTTTTCATCTGAGCACTCATTGGTGATGAACTCTGCGAGTTCTTGGTTAGGTTTCAGGATTTTGGCCATGCATTCTCTTATTGAAGGGCTTGTTACTTTATGGTTTAAGCTGCCAGTGGCGATATCATTGGCAAGCTCTTTCCAGTTGAGTTGAAGGAATCGAATGGCTCTAAGCAGGCCAGATGCAAACACAGCACCAACCCGAAGCACTTCTTCTCGCATAATTAGGCCGCACAACATTTGAGAGTACATGCTCTGGAAGGAATCTACGCATAGAATTGTCTCGTTGGGGCTTGTGATAACATTATAAGGGTCATAGGGTCTGGTTTTGAATTGTTTGCTCTTGTAGTAGCTAGTGAGAACTGGACGTGCTACTAGCCCACCAGGAGTTTTCGCTTCCGCCTTGATAAAATAGAAGTAAAGACCCTTTCCCTTGTCCAAACCAGGTACATAGCTGCCAAAAATGGAAAGATTTGTCAGCACAAAATATATCGCATGGCACAGTTTTAAAGCAAAAAATAAAGCACGAAGATAACACATCTTCACCAAAAGCAAGAAACATACAGGTTCATGACAGGCATGAGAAGACTGTACAATAGCTGGCGACGATCCATTTCTTCTTCAATTGTTGGCATCAATTTCCGTTCACCCGCAGAAGTACCAGAGCTGCAAAACCATGCGCCCACAATTTCAAGCTCAGAAATTCTTTTTAAAACACAAAAACTAATAAAATGAAGAATCTATACAACGAAAGGCTAATTCCATGGTCTTGATTGATACCTGGTTAGGAACTCAGAAATAGGGCGAGAAGAAAGGATGGGAGATTTGTCACCATTAGCAATACGCTGTATCTCAGGTTGGAGATCCTCATAGGTGACCATAGGAATTTTGGACTTGAAACTATCCCTATCAGTAGCTCCGTTGAGCTGGTATGTTTTGAAGATATTCAGTCTCAGCATTGCTAGTGAGTATCTCTTTCAAAACCCTCTCTTGCACCAGGTCTACATTTGCTGTCATATCTTCAATAAACTGAAGAGCCTTAGCATCTTTTTCACATGCAGGAGGACCTAGTGGTGATGACAATACTGACTCAACAGCCATAGATGAACAGAGATTTCGAAAGATGAAGAGGTAGCTAGGAAGATTGGAGGAGGAGGAGGAGGAGGAGTTGTGAATTTTTGTGTAGAAGAAATGGGGTGCGCATGTGGTGAATATATAGGAGGAAAGATTGAGGTAGGGTTTTGATTAGTTACGTAGCCGGCCGGATCAAAGAGAGATGCTTTGGAGGGACGTCGATGGATTGACCGACCTTGTTACAAGAAAAAATATTTTTGTCTCTAGAGATTGTCTGGGTAAAATGGGACAGTTTGGGACCACACAGGTAGCTTTATCTGTTTACGACCAGACAAGTTGGGCCCCACATGTTTTGCCATGTCATATGGTATTCTTTGGGCCTTGGCGTCATCCAGACCACGCGGCACTTTTATGGTTGGTTTGTTGGTCTAGACAGTGATGCCTGCCGGCTTGACCTGGGCGTGTCACAGTTTTATTTTTCGTTTTTACCTCTACACAGATACCCCTTCAGAGTATTTTCTAGTACGCATTAGAATTATAATTTTTTTTACTGATTTAAAATATGCATTCCTTTTGTATTTGTAGAAGATATATTCTAGAAAATTTAATATATTTTCTTAAAGTCGGACTTGAAAATTCTAAATTAAGAAAATAATAATGAATTTTACTCATACCCTTCTTTATTAAATCGAATTCAACACTTAGTTAATTATATTTATAGTTGCCAATGTTTCATAAACCTTCCGACCACACTATAATATGAACCTGGTGATTGGGATTTGTTTATATTATATGATTTGTTTAGATTATTGTCACAATTTCGAGGGACAGTGGTCAAATGAATATCTATATCCTTGTGTAAATTAAATAATCTCTACTGTATATATATATATATATATATATATATATATATATATATATATATATATTATCCCTGATTTTGATTTAGTATTTTACAAGTTAAAATTTCCCATGCTATTTACCTTTATATTATTAATATTGAATCTTTAATTGAAAATCTGGAGATGAATTATTTTGGGTTATTCCATTACTTGCGTATCCAGCTAAAATTATTTTGAGATGCTTATTACAAACGAATTATTTAAATATATAAGAAAAGGAAAAGCTTACTTGGTGCAGTGATCACGTGGGGATGGAATTTAATGTTTGATTGATACGCTACTATTGTTGCGCTAACAATTTTTGTATGTGGAAACGGAGCGAGTGAGTTTTTGCGCCAATAACAGTTGCATTGCATGTGTATATTATTTCTGAGTTATTTTTTAAATTTACTAAAAAAAAATTGATATGGTGAATAAATCAAATCAGAAATTTTAAATATATTTGAAAGCCTGATTATATCTTGTTGTGTCAAAAAATAAAATAAAATAAAAACAATGCAAATTCAAGGTAAACATAAATTATTATTGGACAAATTTGTATAAGAGTTAAGTCCAAGGGCATAATTATATTTTGAGGTCAATTTAATTTAATCATGAGTCAAATTAAAGTTTAATTATGCTTAAGAATTAATTTGGATATAATTAAAGATTTATTTAGTTTAAAAACTTAATTATACTTTAAATAGAACAAATTAGTTTTATTAGAAACTTAATTACTGAAAAAATAAGTTTAAGAGACTAATTTGAGCTTAATTAAAAAGATTGAGATTTTAGAAGATCAAATGTAATTTTTACTAGGTAAACTGATTGAAATTATAGGTAAAGACTAGAAGAAAATTTTGAGATCAATTAAGGACTAATTTGAAGAAATGCATAACCAAAGACCATTTTGTAAAAGACATCGAACCCTAAGAACTTTATTGGTTGAAATCAAGGGTACCATTGAAAGTTGATAGTCAATTAAATATTAAATTGCATAAAATAAATATCAAAGACCATAATAAAAAACTGCACAAGTCCAGGACTGATTTTAAAGTTCACCGAGGATGAAATTGCCCAAAATTAAAAGCTTAAAATCACCTAGACATCACCTATTGATGATAACGAATTTTATCATATAAAACTTATATGAAGAGATAATTCTAAGAATCTAACATTTGGCAATGCTAATCAATTATATGTTCTTTGTATAATTACAAAATCAAACATAAAACATATTTCTTTTTATTTTGGTAACTAATTAAGGAACCAATCTTAATCTTGGTGATCTTCGGTGGACACACTTGAAATTCTACCTTTGCTCTTCTCATTTTACAGTCAGGAATCATATTTCTTTTATTATTATTAAATTGTATTTTGCTATGAAAGACGTATTATTGTAGCTCGACACAGAAACTAATTATTATTTTTAATGTCTAAATCATTTCATTTTTTCCTCTTCAATAATGATACTAATTCATATAAATCTACTTGACACACTCATCATGTTATTAGAATGCCTCCTCTAACTCATAGCCATAATTAAATTATAATTTTATTTTTAGAAAATGATGAATGTATTATTGCACATGACATGCGAGTTGAAGAAAAACTTGGTTTGTTAAAGAATAAATTAAATTAAGCATGTATCTCCATCAGCCGACGAGACTCAAAATTAACTTGAAGAAACAGTATATATTGAGAAAAGGTTGTTCCTCGTTCGTCAAGTTTATATCTGGGAATTGTCGAGCTAATCATCATCATGACAGGATGTGTTAAAGAGTTTAATATTCACTGGGTCAAACCACATGATTAGGTCAATGTTTTTGATGTGCTGGGGCTAAATCTTTATTTATCGCCAAGCTGTAAAAAAGATTAAAGAACAGGCCAATGGATAACATCATAGCTAGCTAGGCCTGCATTGCCGTGAAATTCTGCTTCTTCTTCTCCTCACACAGATGCATTAGACTAGTCTCTTGTCATGCAATACGGAAGCATAAAGCTAACCTCGTCAACCTTTCTCGATGGTTCACGTAACTGAAGTTTTACTTTCTTGGTTGCGACCAGGAAAACTGCAGGGTCAAGCTTGTCTGGCAAGAACAGTACTGTTCACCTTAATTTCCTCGCAGGTTGGTGGTCTCAAGAACAAGTGCTTAGCTGACAATTAGAATGTGATTCTTTGAACTTGAAAGTCAATGGATATCAACAAATTACTTGGATTTCTTTCTTCTCCAACACTGCCATTGCCAATAACAGAGTTCTCTTAACCCTAAACAGAGAAGAACTATAGTTAGCCAATCGGGTTGAAATCCCTGAATTGCTAATTCATTCCCATGTGACTTCAGAATTATTCCATCATGGCGGAAAGAACCATGCATGAACTAGCAAAAGCATGAAATAAATGATAAAGGAAAACCTAAATGGATGACATTTTCTTTCTAATTTTACATGCTGTATTTGTTGAATGGTTTAACCATGCATACTCATGAATGTCCAAAGCAACGTAAGCACCAAATGCCGGTTTTTTATATAAAGACGCAAATATCAAGATGATCACTGATCATCCTCCTGTCTTAGTCAAAACATCAAAATCATGCATAGTATCTTGTTAAAATTGATTTTGAAAGTATTTTTTATTTAAAAATATATTAAAATAATATTAAAAAAACAATAATTTTTGATATCAACACATGAAAATGATTTAAAAACACATTTTTTTTTAATTTAAAAAAAAATAATATTTTTTAAAAATATTTTTGAAATAGAATGTAAACAAGACCTTATACATATGCAAGATATGAAAAGCATCATTCGTTACTCTAGGAAGTTGACAACCATGTTGCTTGTTGAAAATTGTATGTACTCCATTTTTTTTTATTGTAATTTACCTACAAAACCCACAACCAACTTAATTATATATAATATAACTATAATAAAATTGATATAGTTTTTTTCTTTTTTAAGAATGCGACCATAATTCCTACGAAATTCACTATAATTATATTCTTGAAAATGCATTTTAAGTAATTAGCATTGTAGTACTTGTTAAGCATTCATTCTTGTCTAGGAATCACAATTTAATCAAAACTCAACTGAATCCAAAATAACTTGAATAAATATAGAAAAGGTTGATGGTGTTGAGTTGAAGATAGATGAGTTATTGGTTATGAGGATTGTCATGGGTTGAAGGGTCACGAAAGTTGCTTTGGTGGAGATGAGAACCATGGTTGTTAAAATTGTGAGTTGACTCGTAAAATCATACAATTTTACGAGTCAACTTGACAAACCTTGCAAAATTAAGTTAAAAATCGAAAAACACTAAAATCACGAGTTGACTTGTCAAACTCGGTAAACTAGTAAAATTAATGAACTCAGACTGATTTTACAAGTTAAATGTTAAATAACTTAAATTAATTAACTTTCTCTACAGACTTATAAAGCATAGTGTCATGGTCTCAATTCTCAACTGAGGTGAACCACCACCACCATGCATCCCGGCATCCCCCTTTCCCTTTCTTAGCATCCCTCACAAATAGGGAAGCACAGTGCATCTCTCAAACCAAGTCTTGGATTTGTTGCACTTCTCCCAACAAGGTTGTTTTTTCTTCTTAAATCTTGCATTTCTCCCATTCTAGATTTTCTTTTGTGTTAATTAAGCCTAGTTTACTGGATCTAGTATTCTAGTGTGTGTAACTTGGGTGGCTTATGGAAAGCTTAATGATGGATGATTTGGAGACTTTTGATATTGCAGTTCCAGAAAAAAATTGTAGGAAATTTGACTATAAACCAAATAAGGATGTTTAAGAGTTCGAGTAAATGCACCAGCCTGGGACATTAATGGGCATGAAGCATCTGATATCATTTGTTGGGGCATTTTTTTTTATATATATTTCCAAAAACAAGTGTTGGAAATTTGACAATAAACCTGAAGAGAATGTTTAAGGGTAAGTGAATGCATCCTATGGAATATCATATGGTCTGGGCATTTTTTCATTTTTCATCTTAGGAATGGCTTTCTTCCCCTTCCATTTCAAATCATCTTTCACGTATAATTGTAGGTCCCTTTCATTTTCTACAAACTTTGTGTTTGCTTGTTGGAACTGTTAGGTTGTTTGAAATTGACAAAGTTTGTTTGTTTAATAATCCCTGTTACTTGGGACATGTAGACTAAGTATTAATTCCTTAATTTCTTACCATGTTTTACATGGGTTGTTATTCTTTATTATCACCATGTAAGGCTTATATAGGCCAACCGTATGCTTTGAATTTAATAAGAGAGATCCTCAGATAATTGTTGTGAATTGCTTTGTGCATAGAAATCCCTACAATCTGGTATCAAAGCAAGGCACAAGATCTGATTGTGAGAGAAAAAACTATAGTTTCTTAAAAAGAATGTAGAACACCAAAGAGTGTACAAACAAAAGAGGATCACCATATAGCACCTGAAAATACTTTTGTTCAACCTGCAATTTCTAAGTTTGATGGTTATTACGACCATTGGTCCATGCTTATGGAAAATTTTCTTTGCTCAAAAGAGTATTGGAGTTTGGTGGAGAATGCAATTACTACAGCAGCAGAAGGAGTGGAACTCACTAAACCACAATGACAATCCATTGCAGACAAGAACCTGAAAGACTTTTTAATTACTTGTTTCAAGCTATTGATTGAATTGTTATGGAAACACTTTTTAATAGAGATACTGCTAAGCATATTTGGGACTCCAAGAGTCAAAAAAGCACAACTTCAAGCTCTTAGAAAAGAGTTTGAATTTCTACAAATGAAAGAAGGTGAGAGTGTTGATGCGTACTTCGCTCAAACACTCATCATAGCCAATAAGATGAAAATCATGGTGAAAACTTACAGCAAGTGGTGATTATTGAATAAATTTTGATATCAATGACCTCAAGGTTTGATTATGTTATGTGTTTAGTTGAAGAGTCTAATAACTTAGACACTTTAACTATGATGAATTATAGAGCAGCTTGTTGGCATATGAGCAGAGGATGAATGGACATTAAAGAGATGAGCAGGCATTGAAAGTGACCTATGATAATAGATTTGGTGGACGATAAGGCAGTCTGTGACGTGTAGCCTTTCTGGGAAGAGGCAGAGGAAGAAGCAACCAGGTTTTTAACAAAGCCTTAATAGAGTGTTATAAATGTCATCAATTACGACACTTTCAATATGAATGTCCTAAATGGGAGAAGGAAGCAAACTATGCTGAACTTGAGGAGAAAGATAAGTTGTTATTGATGTCATATGTGGAACATAATCAATCAATGAGAGAAGATGTCTGGTTTCTTGACTCAAGGTGCAACAATCATATGTGTGCAAATAAGTAGTTCTCAAATCTTGATGAGGAATTTCAGCAAGTTGTAAGGCTAGGGAATGACTCCAAAATGATTGTGCTTGGAAAAGGAATCATAAGGCTACAAATTGTTGGAGTTACTCAGGTAATCACAAATGTTTTCTATATACCTGAGTTGAGAAATAATTTATTGAGTATTGAACAAATACAAGAAAGAGAACTAGTTGTTTTAATCTAGCATGGAGTCTATAGACTATACCATCCCAAGAGAGGGGTCATTATGCAGACAACAATCTGCAAGAGTTGTGCCAAAAACTTCCAATTATTGTCAAACAACTTTTGAAGAGAATATTCACCTATGGCATTGTAGTTATGGACATCTAAGCTATAAGAGTCTAAGAACATTACAGTATAAACAAATGCTCAAAGGGTTACCACAATTGAAGGAAACATCCAAAATATGCACCAACTACATGGTTGGAAAACAGCACAGGGAGGCAATTTCAAAGATAAGTTTATGGAGAGCATCTCAAAGACTGCAACTAATTCATGCTGATATTTCCAGCCCTATCAAACCCATTTTCAATAGTAAGAAGAGATATTTTATAAATTTTATTGACGATTACAGTCGTAAGGTGTGGATATATTCCTTATTAAGAAATCTCAATCTTTTTCTGTCTTCAAGAATTATAAAAAACTTGTTGAAAAAGAAGCAAGAACCTTTATCTATTGTCTGCACACAGAAAGAGATGGAGAGTTCACTTCTCTAAGTTTAATGGTTTTTGCAAAAATCATGGTATTCGCAGTCAACTCACTACAACCTATACTCCCCAATAAATTGGAGTGGCTGAGTGCAAGAACGAGACAATCATGAACATGGTCAGAAGCATGCTATCGGAGAAGCAAGTTCCAAAAATTTTCTGGCAAGAAGTTGTAAATTGGACAACACATGTGATTAATAGAAGTCCTACATTAGTAGTGAAAGATATGACCACCAAATAAGCTTGGAGTGGTGTTAAACCAAATGTTGGTTACTTTTGAATTTTTGGATGCAAGTCGGGGGGCGAGATGAAGAAAGAAACGACACATTAGCCTGTGGGCATGTTTATGTGCCATCCCAGTGTGTACTACTAGGGATGAGTGAAAAGTCTAAACCATATCGACTATATGATCCAAAATCGAGAAAGATATTGATAAGCAGAGATGTGGTATTTGATGAAAATGAGTGTTGGAATTGGCAAGTGAACAATGAAGTAACAAAACCTGATATTCTTGAATGGGAAGATAGCCATGCTGAAGGAAGTGAATTTGATCAAATTGAAAAAGAAGAAGAAAAAGAAGAAGCAGAAGCTGACTTGCCTATGTGTAATGCAAAAGCTAGTTCATCGTCATGTAATTCCCTTAGATGCAACTCACGACCCTCTACAAAACACCCATTTGCTAACCCATCAAAAGCTGAAATAGAAGGGTTATTAGAAGGGAGGCATAGATCTTCCATAGAAAACCCATTTACAAATAACTCATTTGCTGAATTAGAAGAGTTACCAGACTGGAGGCACAAATCTGTTATCAAAAACTCATTGGAGAACCCAAGGCCATATGCAGAACACCCATCGACAGTTGAAACTGAAGGATTATCAGAAAGGAGGCACATATCTTCTACAGAAAGTTCACCGGAGAGGAGGAGCAGAAGAATACAATTGTGGATGGAAAATTATGTGAGTGGGGAACTTTCAGAAGAAAAAGATGAGCAAAATTTGCTTTTATTTTCTTCAATCAAAGACCCACTTACTTTTGAAGAGGTTTTTCAAAGTCCCAAATGGAGGGATGCAATAAACATGGAAATGGCAACAATCGAAAGAAACGAGACTTAGGAGCTGATAGATCTACCTGACAGAATGAAGAAGATTAGAGTAAAATGGGTTTTAAAACTAAATTCAACAAAAATGGCAAGGTTGACAAGTGTAAAGATAGACTGGTAGCGAAAGGATATGCAAAACAACATGACATTGATTATACTGAAGTATTTGCACCGGTGGCTAGATGGGATACAATACGAACGGTGATTGCTTTAGCAGTTCAAAATGGTTGGAATATATATCAGCATGATGTCAAAAGTGATTTTATACATGGAGAGCTAAATGAAGTAGTATTTATCGAACAACCACGGGATTATGAGAAGAAAGGTGAAGAACACAAGGTGTACAAATTAAAAAAAAGCATTATATTGCCTCAAACAAGCCCCTCATGCATGGTATAGCCGGATTGAAACATACTTTGTCAAATAACGATTTGAGAGGTGTAGCTGTGAACACACCTTATTCACAAAAACAGGAGATAGGGGTACAATTATGATCGTTAGCTTATATGTTGATGATTTGATTTTTACTAGTAATAGTGAAAGTTTGTTTGTCAAATTCAAGAATTCTATGAAACTTGAATTTGATATGACTGATTGGGAAAGATAAAATATTTTCTAGGTGTGGAGGTTCTCCAAAATTCTAAAGGCATGTATATTAGTAAAAAAAATATGCAAAGAAGTTTTGGAGAGGTTTGAGATGGAAAAGAATAATATCGTAAAGAATCTTATTGTTCCTGGTGGTAAACTAATAAAGGATGAAGAAGAAGTTAAAGTAAATGCTACCAGGTGTCATAACCCATTTCTGGGTTATTTCCCAAAATCTATCCAAAATAAAACAAAAATAAAATAACAGGGACTGACATCGACAAAAAAATCAAGGCAGAAAATTTGGATATTTTTGAGAGCTTGATCATACCTCTTTTATGCCCAAGAATGAAGGAAAATATAGATTGATCGCTAAAATAATTTATTATTGAATAAATTTGCATAAAAATTAAGTTGAAAAGAATAAATATATTTTTTATAGGCCAATTTGATTTAATCATGGGCCAATATAGAGTATTATTATGTTTAACAATTAATTTAGGGTCCAATCAAAGGATTTAATTAAGTGCAAGAACTTAATTATACTTTAAAATGGTCCAATTAATTTTATTAAGGGCTTTAATCAATGAAAAATCAAGTTCTTGATCTTAATTCGAGTTCAATTGAGAAGATTGAAATTTTCGGGGATCCAAATTAAATTTTTCCAAGCCAATTACGCAAAGTCAAGGTACAAATTGAAGAAAATTGAGAGTTTAATGGCCAATTAAAGGGTCAAATTGCATAAATCGAGAATCGAGGACAAAATAAAAACAATGCGCAAAACTAACGTTGATGTAGAAATTCTGACGGGATACAATTGCATAAAATTACAAGTTTAAATCCAATTGGGGTGCAATTAGAGCAACTATAAATTCAGGGACCAAATCGCATTTCCTGAAATCTTCCCAATCCCGTAGACATGACTACACTGTTCAGTCACCTATGCACTACAGGCATGCTGCTGTAGGTGAGCAAAGGCAACCCATACCTGCACTTAATGGGCAGCCGAATGGTTGCCTCATTTCCCTATAAATAGTCATTTCCCTATAAATAGCACCAATAACACCATGTAATGGGAAGGAGGAATTGTTTTTACAAAGCACAAGGAAAATGAGCAAAACCAGAATAGAGGAGAAAATTTGCACGAGGAAGACAAAGAAACACAACAAAAATGAACACAGACACAAACACGAAGGGTAAGACAACCCACATAAAAATAATAAACAACGACTCTCCCTCTTGCTCGGCTCTGATAGAACACGCAGTGGCAGTTCTCTCTCTCCGTCCTAGCCGGAAAGTGGTCTATCTCTCTACAATTGGCGGCAACTCCTTCTCTCCTCTAGCAGCAACACCCTTGTCCGGCGAGCACCAACAACCTTTCCTCTGGCATTACCAGCCTGTCCTCTTCATCGGAAACACTTGCACCAGTTCAACCTTATTCTCTAGCACCAGCAACGCAATGACAACAAGCTCCAGCGCAGAGCAACCAGCTTCTGGCGCTCCTACCGGCCACTACAGGTTACCTTTTTTAACACCACCACCACTAGAAGAACAACCTCGATCTCTTTTACCCGACAACAGTAACAAGTATGTCGGTCATCACCACCTTCATTCACTCTTCACCATTGTGTGAACAATAAAGGGAGTGAATTAATTGACTCCCCTGTCCCACTATTCCTCATGTGAACAGTGGGACTTACTCCCACTGTTAACGTGCGGAACAGCGGGCTGACCGGGTTAGGCCATGTGCCCGCCTCGACCACCTAAAATGGATGGGTTGATCAACCCATCCCAATCTAAAAACTGGGCTACCAGCCCATCAAAAGAATGAGTTGACTAGCCTTTCTGGGCTGGGCATCCCAGCTTAGAATGATGGGTCGTTTGGCCCATTAGAGCTGGGCACCCAGCCCATAAAAAAAAAAAAAATTGCATAAAAATATATAAACAAAAGATATGTTGTTTTCATGCATACAACTAAAATCCAAGGTTTTCCAAGCATATTTTTTTTTGTAAAAAATATATGTTGCATGTTTCACATATTTTGAATGAAAATTGGATATCATAACTAGTTTATGATTATCCATTGGAATTTGGCCAAAATATCGAAATAATTTAACAATTATTTTTTTTAGCTATCGCGGTGTAAAATTAAATTGTAAAGTATGCTCGCAAATAGTTAAAAAAAAAAGGTTTTCAAAATGCAGTGTAAAATGTTTTTGGTCAGGTTTTGAACTCCAAATGATGTAGAAAAAAAAATCAAACTTAGAAAAACATTTAAACAACAATGTAGCTTACCTTGGTAGGGTGCACTGGGGTGATGCGTCTTTCTCCTTGCACAACAAGTCCCCTTTTCCAGACTCTCGCAGACCAATAGGTTTCTTAGTGACCTTAATACTAGGTGACGCCTCCTAAAATTTATAGTTATAATTTTATGGCTATAAAACATCCCTCCTTTTCACCGCTTGTTGTTCTCCCCTCCGGGGATGGCAGGGGTGCAAAGTGCGAAAAACACTGTCGCGACACCATGTATAAATAGTGTGTCGGAAGTGTTATGTATTTATCCGTAACAAGTCCAACTGAGTTGCATTTGCCAACTATAAAAAAGGTGTTGAGATAATCTAAAGGTACTGTGGATTTGGGATTTTTTTTTTATCAAAATGAGGGTAATAAAGAGTTGATGACATATATAGACAATGATTATACATGAGATGTGGATAACAAGAAAAGTACTTCTGATTATGTGTTCATACTCAATGAATGAGTTGTGTCATGGTCTTCCAAAATATAGTCGATTGTTACGTCATCCACTACTGAAACAGAATTTGTAGCAGCTACGTCATGTCCATGTCAAGGAGTGTGGATGAAGAGAGCATCGGAATTTCTTGGAAAAATCTTTGAAATTCTCAAAGTAAATGCACCACCGTGTTATGTGACAACAACTCTACAATTAAGTTATCTATGCACGGACGCAACAAACGTATTGATGTAAGGTTTAATTTCCTACGTGATTTAACTAGAGATGGAGTTGTCGAGCTAAGGCATTGTGGCACACAAGAACAAATTGCAAATATTATGACGAAACCTCTCAAGATGGATGTATTTTTAAAGTTGCGCAAGTCATTCGATGTGTGTGAGGTACCAGCATTAAACTGAAGGTATTACTACATCCAGTTTAGGGGAGGCATTGTTGGAAGTGTTAGGTTGTTTGAAATTGTCAAAGTTTGTTTGTTTAATAATCCCTGTTACTTGGGACACGTAGACTAAGTCTTAATTCCTTAATTGCTTACCATGTTTTATGTGGGTTGTTATTCTTTATTATCACCATGTAAGGCTTATATAAGTCGACCATATACTTTGAATTTAATAAGAGAGATCATCAAATAATTGTTGTGAATTGCTTTGTTCTTAGAATTCCCAACATTGGCATGGTTCCCGAGATGCCTACATGTGGTGGACATTGTTTCATCAAGATTCAAGTATCCCCATTATTAGATAAAATGACAGTCTTATCAAGGTATCCTTAAAATCAAAATAAAATGGTTTCATAAAGAGGTGATCATCTTAAGAAAAAAAAATGACATAAAAATATTGCCATCGAGACAATTTGTGGACTAGGTAGCTTAAATTAAAAGCTAAGATCAACTAAAGTTATTGCAAATATAATTTCAGAGGAAAGATTTAATTCAACTTAAGAATATCATAATTTTGATCTTAATTTTGAATGATATATCTTGGAGTTGAGGGAAGGTAGTTTTTATTTTTATTTTGAGAGCTCAATCTTTTTTTATTTTGATGTCATTTCTATCTCGAAAGATTTCTGGGTTTGAAAATATCTTTAAATTTGATCATTGGTTGTTTAAACTACATGAATGGAATAAGTGTATTTTAGGGTTCGTACAAGTTTGACTTTTGTGTTCTCTAATTTGTTTCATTTGATGGGCATGGATCGTTCATCATCTTAACTTAGTCTATATTGGCTCTACTTGCCATTGCTCCCAAATGTAGTTTTAGAATATCTATTCATTACTACTAACTCTTCATCATCACCATGAAAAATTCTCTGCATAAGTGATTGAGTTCCTTAAGTCATTATTGGCTATGGTCATTGTAATAGCTAATGTTTTTTATTTGATAATTCAAAGAGATTTGTACTTAAAAAATTTAAAAACAAATCAAGAGGAAACATCATTATTTTAATTTATACCAAATAATCAAAAAATGAATGTGCTTTCATCAAGAGAGAAATTAATTACTATTAATTATTAACTATAATTATTATTTTTTAATAACCTTAGATTGACTAGTAAAGATTATAACAAGTATGAAAATTATTTAATATCATAATAAGGAATTGTATTAATACTAATATTAATGTATTTTTTTCATTTAATTTCTAAAGAAAATATTAAGATCCAATTATCATTATGTATGATATATATTACTTATACCTAAAAACTTAAATATTATGTGAATTTATCCTCTTTTAAAACAACATTAATGTTTCCCTTTATAGTTTTATGAATTATTTAGGCTTAGTTTGAATGCATGATAAATTATCACTTCAATTGAACACTAGTTTTATTTCATAGAATCAAGTTGATGAGTAAGTATTATTATGCAATAGACAATTAATATTTTTAATGTAAAAAATTGTCACAACCAAATTTAATTGACCATTATCATTATAGACTACAAAACAAACTATAGTTATCAAGCCTTATTTAAACATATTGAAATAATACATAATTACATTCTTTTTCACGTATTAAAAGTTGTTAATTAGAAAATAACTTATTTTGATATTATTATATTTTCCCTTATCTTCTCTATGATATAAAAAGAATATCATATTTTTATGTTCATCATATGATACACCTAACACCCTATATTCAAAGCTTTGAATTTTGTTGTTCTACACCTCCATTATTACATTCATTTCTCATTTTCTCGTTGAATAATGTTTATGTTACGATATCTAACATCAATTAAATCACCTCATAGATAAAACATTAAAAAAAGTAAATAGTTCCTTAAACAACCTCACTCATTCGTCGGTTGTTTCAAAACAGGTTATCATCTAAAAGATAAGAAAATAAAAAATATATAGACGACATGTCTAAATTCAGAAAAAAAGAAAGATTATAGAGTACATAAACATCTTACATTTCCATATTTTCTTGCTGAAGCATCCACAGCGTGATATAGTGTCAAATCAAGAAAGCCATGCCGGGCAAATTCATTGTACCCTAGTAATAGTCAAAGTGCATGCGTTCGTCTGTTATTTTCAACACTTGCACCTTCCCTAGTTTCTTGCTTGCATTCATTGCGGTCGAATATATATATATCATGGAATGATTTTGTGTATTGTAATTTAAAAGGTTATATAAATTAGATATTGATCAAAAGGAAACTGAATTTGATTTTTTTTTGTTTATGGTAAGGGTATTCTTGAGTTAGTGTATACATTAATCAAAACCAAATTTGTTTTTGCTTTCATACAATAATAAGAATTCACTATCATATAGATTTAATTCACTCAGAAGAATTTAATAAATTATTTTTAACTCCTGGCTTTAAAATTTAAAACTAGATAATTAAAGAATAACAATTAGGCCAGCTCTTTAAAGTTAGAAAAACCTGCCCTCTTACGTCTAGCATTAGTTTCTCGCCATGCACGCCTAATAGTAATTCGCATCTTTAACAAATCACGAGACTTGTAGACACATTAATCATGTATTCAAGAATACTGGACGAGGGATAGCTAGAGTTCTAGGATATGCCATCCAATTTACAAACATTACATAGAATTATATCCACACAAAATTGGTAGGCAGCATCTGTAGGCTAAGGTTTGGTTAACTACTACATGGTTTTCTACAAGAAATTTGTCCTGTCTCTTCTTCATCTTTGAAATGTGTTTGTTAACTTTATAGATTCACAATGGTTGAAAGATGTTTATTGATTGCTGTTTGAGTTTTGAAATATCCTCAATTATTATTAGAAAATAAAATAAAATAAAATTAGGCCTATGTTGCTATATAGTCGACATTTGTCAGTGGCATAACTAGCTAGCGGGTATTCTCAAGGGGCTGGCAAAGAGGAGTGGGATTTCCTTTAATTAAGCTAGGAGAAACTACGATTCCCTTTTGCTCTTGTGATCTGTCGGCTAAAATATAAAAAAATGTGTGACTCCTCATCAGGGAATCTAGAAAAAATAAAATTATATATTTTAGAATTTGAAAAATCAACATTTCTTGTATAAAAGAAATTCTCAGAATCTAAGATCCCAACGTTCTGAAGATTTACATTTTTTCATACTAAATGCCCCTAGTAAATGGTGGATCTTATCATGCAAAACAACATTAAATCTTTCGTTGTTTCAATTAATTAAGCAGCTAAGGTGAAAAGAAAAAAAACTTTAAGAAGCATTGGACAAGAAGGATTGTAATTTCTCGGAAGTTTTATTCGTTCTTTTCCGGGATGGACCACTACCACCTGTGAGAGTAAACTTTTGTTTATTAGCCGTAGAGCTACCAAATCGTCCCTATGAATTAAGCTATTACTCGATTTGTCATTTTTAAAACTTTGTTTGATGATTAAAAACAAAGTTAAAAAATAAAGGACTTTGACAAATGCATTGATTCGGTCCAAATGGAACAGCGACCTAGAAGGTAACGTGCAGTGGTTTTGCATCGTTAGCTTCTACAAAGTAATCATGGACGAATGGAAAAGAAAAGCAAATGGAATATTTACTGAATTTCTTTCTTCCCTAATATGTTTTGACCAGGGCATCTCATGTGGAAGAGCTCTACTAACCATTGCTCTACAAAGGCTAGCTAGCATGAGGCATAGTTTGCGTTATTATAAGGTCATTGTGTCAAATCCAAGAACAATTTTCTAAAATTTAAAATCTAAGGCTTTAGCCCTTAAACGTTTTGGGTAAATTAGGTCATTAGTACCAAAATATAAATAAATTATGAAATAAATTTTTATTGAAATGACATAGTTTGATGATATTCTTATTTAGAAACTCAATATTCAATAATGTAATGGTTTGACATCATGATAATCATTAGAATGTTACGATTCTGAACAGCATCAATTAGCATACCGTTTTGATAGACTATCAATTGTTTTTTTTTTTAATGTTTTGAGCCTGATTTTTTTATTATAAAATCACAGTTTTTGTTAATTTTAAATTTAATTTATTTTATGATTTTAAAGAGTTAAATTTCTTATAATTTTAACAGAATTTGGAAAGGATTTTCCTATATAAAAGTTATACCCAAAATTTTGTCCCACTTAAAAAAACTATAAAATTTAACAAAACTCATAAATTCTCACATTTTATATTCACAAGCAGCCACAGGAATGCAAATACAAACATACATGCAAAATAAATAAATAAAATAATACAACATTCAAGTAATCCCAAAAGATATAAACATAATTAATTTATATACATTTATAGCATCTATTGGATGATTCGGGTTCACTAGTAGTACGATTGGATACAGGTCCAACACCTACCTGAATGGCCTCTTCATCTATCATGTCATCATCAAGAGTTAACCTCTCTCAAAAAGCATTAAGTCCAAAGCAGAAAAACATTAAACCACTAAGACACATGTGTAACTCTTATTTGCTTTGGCAGTAATACAAAGCACAAATAAAACCTCTCAACCCTCTTGTAGTAAGAAGTCAGCCTAATATTTATAAACTATCAATGTTAAAATAAAAGATAAATAAATAAAAATCAACGGTTAACATATATTAATAATAAATTGACTTGATTACTTACATGATATGGAATCATCTAATCATGTTGCTCGTACTACATAAATTAACAGTGATGGATTGACGTGCAATACTTATGTACTGATGCAACTATATTATTCGTTAGTTTTTACCCAAATTTAATAGTATTTTGAGTATGTTTTTTATTTAAAAGGCCTTGATATTATTTTTTTTATGTTTTGAAGGTATTTTTTTATGAAAGATACAAAAGTAGTAAATTGAAGGTAATTGGTATATTTGACTGTCAATGTTTTGTGCAAAGCATGAGCTCTAGATATCAAAATGAAGTGATTCCAGTGGAATTAAAAGATGAAATTCATATCTTTCTGGAAATCTAAGGCAATAAAATAAAATAAGGAAGAGCAAAGCATGGAAATTGCAGCCTTCAAAGTCAAATCTTGTTATCTGTCAATAATGACCTTTGGTCATTCCAACCTAAATAGATGGAGTTACAAAAGTCCAATATATGCAAACTCAATTATTTTGGATCCATGACTTAAATACCTATCAACGCTCCAAATTGAAGCCCAAAATGATGTCATGTGATGGATATATGATCTTTCAAAGATGACAACTAAATTATATCAGCAAACAGGTTTCATGAAGAAAACGAGTCCAAATGGTGTTCCGAACCATCTAAGTCGACATTCTAGTTTCTATTTTGGAAATTTAGCTCCTTTAAATTATGTCAGCAAGGTTATTTTTTTTGTAGAAAAATAGTTATTGAAGTACTTAAATGTAATATGTCAATTTAGGGGAGGACTATTTTGTAAAATAGGGACTAGGGTTTGTTAGCATATGAAAAATAAAGAGGAAAACGAGAGAATACGACAAGAAGAGATAAGAAAAATTTCCCCTTCTCCTCTATAAACCCGAAATCATGTTTTCTTCTTTCTTTTTATTAGTTGTTCAACAAACATGTAAGCTAAACTCTTTTTCTTAGTTGCAAGGACACAAACTTTTAGATTTCAAGAATTGTGAGATCTATTTTACCTTTTCTTTTCCGATTATATGATGAATATGTTTGCTCTCCTATGCTTATTTTTCTTATGATTATTATTTTAATTGCTAGAGCAGAATCTAAGTTATTATTGTAGGCAATCTATTGCTAAGTATGACATCAAAACCAAAGTTATGGTATATGAACTTCTGAAGCAACTGAGTTTAATAAATTGTGGTGGATCTACGTTATTTATCTTAATAAGAACATTCAATTCAATCAAATATAGACTGTGGACAATTATATGTTTTCCTAATTAATTAACTTATCTATTTTTTAAGGCTTCCATTTAATTAAATCAATAGTGTGAAACATTGTGGTTGTTTGATGGTTAGGGTAAGTTACAAAGTAGAATCATTAACTAACCAATATTAAGAAGATATAAATATTTATAATATAAATTAATGTTTCATTTCCATTATCGGTTATGATTCTTTTGGTGGATGTTTACTTACTAACAAGGTTTGTTTTCTTGATAAATTTTGGTTTTATTTAATTTTTTTGCTTGATAGTTTTCTTGTTTTTTTTTGCTTTAGCCTAAACAACTTTCAAACTCCCCCTTCAAATTGCTTATCATATACCATAAAAGTCTAACTTGAACCTTCTACGTGGGATTGATCTTTGCTTGTTCTATACTATTTTATGTTATGTTAGGGTAATTAATTTGTACTGACTATGACATCACAACAAATTTTAGTATTAGTGTCGGGGAAGTAATCTGTTTGATTCTTTTGTTGTTATTTTTATTTGTTGTGATTGTTATTTATTTTTATGGAAAAAAAAGAGAAACATGATTTTTGTTTGTTGCGTTACTATTCAAAATATATTTTCAAAACAAATTCACCTGAACTTGATCTCTTTTTTGGTTGGTTTCTTTTGAGTTGTATTGACGATTATACATGTAAATTGTTCTACTAACAAGATTCAGAACACTTAACCTATTCTTCATAGAAAACACTTTATGCTGGGTTATAAAAGCAACCTTGTGTTAACACCATGGTTGTTGCATGACAACAAACACTTTAAGGAGCTTGGTATGTCAATTTCGATCTCAAATCTAGTTTTATACATGTGTTACCATCATTCAATGGTCATGTTGGAGAAGATCCTCATCTCAATGAGTTTAATTTTGTTTGTGTCGAGCATGAAATCAAATGGAGTTGATGAAGAATAGGTTAAGTTAAAAGTTTTCTCTTTCTCTTTAAAATGGATAACAAAAGGCATGGTTTTTCTTTATTCTCTCAAGTTCTATTGGAACTTGGAATGCCATGGAAAAAAAATTTCTTGAGAAGTATTTCCCAGCATCTTGAGTTTCCAACATAAGAAAAGAAATATATGGGATTCAGAAATCTCATGGAAAGACACTCTTTAAATGTCAAGAAAGATTAACTATGCATTCAATGCCTTAATCATCAAATACCCAATTAGTTACTAATTCAATATTTCTATGAAGGATTGATGCCTACTAATTGTAGTATCATTGATGCTAAAGTGGAGAGGCATTGGTAGATAAGACACCCGATGCCAATTGATCTCAAACATGGAAGCCAACTCAAAATAGTTTTGGCACCCGTGGAGATTGCTTAGACAAAGAGTAAATGAGATAAATATTTCTAACCTTGAGAATAAAGTTAATGATCTTACTTCTCTTGTGTGTTCTTTGACTTATGGAAATGTACAGCAAGTGAAAGTTTATATCATATGCTCCTTATAAGGACATGGTTAGGATTTGTGCCCAACAATGCAAGAAGATTACATTGAATAAGTTAATGCAATTGAGGAGCATTCAATGGACAACCTCAACATAAGTATGATCATTTTTCCAACACATACAATTCCAGATGGAGAGATCATCCCAACTTATGTTTTGGGCACCTACCTCAATAAGGCAATTGAGGTGGACAGTTCCATACCCATAGATTTCAGTCCCAACAGAATTAGCAAGCAAGATAGCCCCCTCCATTCACAAGCTATAATGTTATGGGGTTGTCATCCAATGATGATCTTCGTAAGATGATGAGAACTTTGTCTTTTAACATTGTGACTTTGCAACAAAATATCATGTATTTCAAACAGAAAACAAGATCAAGTATTCACAACTTTGGAGAAGCAAATGAGGCAAGTAGCTTCAAGTGTAGGGAAATTAGAAACACAAATGAATGGAATTGCCCTTTGAAAGCATTGAATCCAAAAGATAATGTTACTGCAATCATGCTGTGAAGTGGGAAATAACTTGAAAGGAAAATATTAGAACAAATTAAGATGGAGGAAGAAGAGGAGATTGAAACTGAATTGAGTACAAATAAGAAACATCCTCTTCCTCCACAAATTAAAACAACGACCAACACTTAAAAGGTAACTCCTCACTCAATGAATTCGAGTTTTAAAATAATCTTACCTTTTCCTATGAGTTCTTCTTGATCTAAGAAAGAGGACAAAGAAAATGATATTTTAAAGGTTTTCAAGAAAGAGAAACTCAACATTCCTTTTGATTTATGTTATCAAGCAAATTCTCAAGTATGTCAAATTCTTGAAGGAGTTGTGTACTACCAATAGAGCCCTACAAGCTAAAAGGCCATGACATGATAAGTATAGGTGAAGTTGTATTTAATGTTGTTTGAAAGAATATGCCTTTAAAACAAAAAAAAACGACTCAAGTGCATTTACTATCCCATGTGTTATTGGTAATACTAGTTTAAAAAGGGTCATATGCGATTTAGATGCATCCATTAGTGTTATGCCTAAACATTGTTATAATTCTCTTAGTTTGGAGCCTTTGAATAAAAATAACATTGTAATACAACTTGTGGATCATAGTATTATTTACCCACTTGGTGTGATAGAAGATATTCTAGCTAAGATTAATAGTTTGGTTATTCCATGTGACTTTTATATTCTTGATATGGAACATGATTCTTACGATTCATCAAACAACACTCCTATATTGTTTGGAAGACCATTTTTGAAAACTATCAATACAAAGATTGATGTGGCAAGGATATTTGTCTATGAAGGTAAAAGATGAAAAACATTTAATTTAATTTTCATGATGCAATGAAACATCCTCATATAAATATTTATTCTATCACATGAACTTTTAATTTTTATGTACAATGAAATATCCTTATAGCAATGATATATGTGTGTAGCAAGTTTTTGATTTTGATATGAAGATGATTAAGCGTATCTTTGAGTTATGGATATGATTTATACTAAGATAGAAAGAGATTGAGAGACATAAATGTGTTTCCCAAAACATTCACAAATTAGCATTGACTTTGCAAGCTTTGTAAATTATTCTCCATAGTAATGTCTTTTTTGATTTAGTATTTTCACATAAAAAGTTTTGTCATCTCTTTTACAAGCTCGAGTTATAATTGAAACTCTTTACTTAATAATTTGAAGTATATATTTGTTGGCAACAACAATATACTTCTTGTTATCATAACAAAGGATTTCGACAAGTGCACAAGAGGAAAAACTTTGTGAAGTTGTCGTGTGATCACAAAACAGCTATTAGAGGACTTTAGCTAACATCCAGGGCATTAGTCCCTCAATGTGTATGCATCATATACTATTGAAGGACAATGTAAAACCAACAAGGTAAATGCAAATGAGGTTTAACTTGCCAATGAGGTAGTGAAAGCTAAAATTTTGAAATTGTTATATGTATGAGCCATTTACCCCATCACGGACATAGTAAATGGGTGGCGCTAATCCATATGAGTGCCCAAAAGCACCGGAATCATGTTAGTGAAAAATAAAAATGATGAGCTCATTCCTACTCATATCTCAAGTGGATGGAGAAATGTTTGTTAATTATGGAAAGCTAAACATTGTTACACACAAAGATCATTTTTCCATTATCATTAATGGATCAAATGCTTGAACACCTATCAAGTAAGTCTTTATATTGCTTTTCTTGAAATGATATAGTGGAATATAATTAGATTATTAATAATCTTAAGGATCAAGAAAAGACTACATGTACATATCTATTTGGTATATATACATATAGGAGAATGCCCTTTTGATCTCTGAAATGACAACTATAACTTTTCAAATATGCATGATGAGTATTTTTCTAACTGTATTGAAAGAATAATTAAGGTTTTCATGAATGATTTCACGGTATATGATGATTCTTTTGATAGATGTCTAGAAATTTTATCTTTGATCTTGAAAAGGTGCATTGAAACTAACTTTGTCTTGAACTATCAAAAAAGTGTTATTTTATGGTAGAACAAGGAATAGTTCTTGGGACATGTTATGTCTTCACGTGAATTAGAGGTTGATAAAGTTAAAATAGACTTTATTTCATCATTGACTTTATTAGAGTACAAATTTCAGCTCTTAATTCAACCAGAAAGCATCTCAATCATTTGATTCAAAGTTGTTATCATGAACGGTCATATTTTGATAGTTAAAAGCTGCCTAAGTTGGTCATTTCTAAAGTAGCATTAAGGTGACCGTAGTTTTAATCAGCTAGAACGGACCATAATAGGGTGTAGTCAATTGTCAAGTCATCATATTTGGTGTGTTTTTGTTAAATTTAGTGAAAAATTAAAGCATTAAATACACTTGAAAGTAGTAATCTGAGTTGTCTTTTTTAACCAAAAAAAAAAGAAAGAAGATGAAAAGTGTCTAGTTCCTTTTTTCTTATTTTCAAAATGGCACCATTTTTCCAATATTTTATGAATTTTGGCTAAATTTTAATTTAGTCCTTTCAACTTTTGATTTCTTTTAGTTGCACCCATAATTGATCTTAAATTTCTAATTTTATGTAATTGTGTCCCTAATAAACTTTAATATCAGCCCTAGAATTACACTTTTTTTTATTTTGTGCCTTTGATCTTGAATTTATGCAATGTAACCTCTAATTGACTATTAACTCAAGGCTCAACACCTTTTACAAAATCATCTTTAATTGTAAATTTTTTCAATTTAACCCTTAATTGACCCCCAAACTTTTAATTTTATTGTTGTTTTACCTCTAATTTAAACCAATTGACTAAGGTAAAAATTAAATTTAGTCTCCTAAAATTTATATCTTCTCAATTAAGCTCAAATTAGCCCCTCAAACTTAAATTTCTATGAATTAAGTCCATAATAAAAATAATTTGACCCATTTAAAGTATAATTAAGTTCTTGCACCTGATTAAATCCCTTTAATAAGACCCAAATTAATTTTCAACATAATTAAGCTCTTAATTTGGCCCATGATTAAATCAAATTGACCAATGATTAAATCAAATTGACCTTATTAAGAGTCTAATTATACCCTTTGGACTTAATGTTTATGCAAAATTTTTCCAATAATCATTTATTTTGACCTTAAATATGTATTGTCTCTCCAGTTTTGAGTATAATACGGGTATGATCAAGCTTTCAACTTTGGCTAGAATTCCAACTTGATTTTTCAACCATGTTAGTTCCATTTTAATTTCATGTATTTTTTTTAGTAAATTTAGGGAATAACCCAGAAATGGGTTATGACATATTTAACGCATACCCTCTTTATCTCTAGGTTAATTAAAATTGTTTTTCGTACATTTCAAAAAAATATCTTAACTAGAAAAATTATAAAAGAAAAAAAATTTGATCCCCAATTTACTAAATTTGCACAATAATTCTCTCACTTTCCTTTTTCCATCTATATTATTTTCAATTTCTATAAAATTTTATTCTTAGGGTTTATAACTTTAGTTTTATTTTTGAACTTTCACGAGAGTTCATCTAGGTTTTTAGTCTATATCAACAAAAAGATGCCATCTATATTATTTTGAATTTATGTAAAATAATTGGTGGTTTTGATCTTAAGCCCACTCTAAAAGAATATGTATAAAATACTTCATTCTAAGATGTTGTAAATATCCCATGAAATAGTGTAATTGATAGTAGAACTTCAAGCTTATCACTTGGAAAGTGGAATAGAGTAGATGGTTAGTGTCAAAACTGGTTATAAATTGCTTTGCTCAATGCTATTGTACTCTTCGTGTTACTTTAGTTATCTATATCTCTGTTTTTTTTCAACTATTACGTGAAAACTCAGATTATTCTTTTTAAAACACCTCCTTTTACATAGATTTGTCTAGACTTGCTTTGGCCAAAATACCATTCATGTGAAACCCGAGAATAAAATATACAAAGAGGTAGGAGGTTTATAATAATTCAAAAATATTGTTATAATACAAAATTTATGCAAAGAAAAGAAAAGAAAAGCAAAAAAAATATGGAGCCAAAATGGAATTAAGAAAAGATTGGACTATAAATACCTATCCTTTCTTTCATCCATGGCCGGCTAGAGATTAGAAGAAAGAGAGGAGGGAGAATCTCAAATTTTACTTCATAAAACTAGGAGTAAACACCCAAAAATTGTAAGCCCATATAAGCCTTGGAATTCTAAAGTGGAGGAACACAATTGGGTGGAGAATTAACAAGAAGAAGGTAAAGAATTGGGGAAGAAATGAGGGAGAAAAGTGGATGGTTATATACAAGGAGAAGAAGGCTAAAATTCTTCCAAAATTGTGAAGTAAAGTCTAGATTCCATCCAGGTAAGGAGTTCTAATTCCAATTTCTATGAAATTAACTTATATTTGATTAGAAGTTCATGATTCTTCTTGAATTAGGAATTAGGGTTCTTAACACAAAATGTTAGGAAAATGCATAAATGAGTAGGGTTTTCATGAATAGAGGGAAGGCATGATTGTGATTGATGAGGAAGCAAGGATTGAAGATGAATTGGAGATACTTCCTCTATTTTTGCAAAACAGGGCAGATTCGTTGACCTGTTTCTTAGGAGAATTTGGACCTGAAAAATATAGAATCCAGGGAGGGTCCCTTTATAGAAGTTGTAGTTTGTAGTGTTATCTGTCCAACGAGTCTGACCCCATCTAATCTGGAGTTCAGGAACTCTAGATACGGATGAAAATCGGAGGAGAGGTCGAGGTGTCACCCCTGTTGACAGATTCAACCAAGTTGATAAAATAGCAAAATTTAGACATGTTAAGGGTAGAATTTGTTTTCTTGCCCTTCATAAAGTGTGTCTTCATCTTTATAAAATAAAAGAAGAGAATAAACAGTGATTAAAATAGAATTCATGATGTCTACTTGGACTACTAATGAGCTGAAAAGTTGAAGGATGATAATGAGGAATGTAAGTGAGAAAGAAAAGATTTGGTAAAAGAGAAATGAATATTATTATCATTGTTGTTGTTATGTGTGATATGTGGATTAATATGGAATAATAGTGGGATGTTTGTGGTTTCAAGAGGAACCACGGGAGGGGATACAACAACAATAGGGGAACGCAAATCGAGGGTTCACAATAGGTAGGTACTTGGTACCTATATCTCCTCTAGCCAATAATTATTTTTATTAATTATTAAACTATAAGAAACAATTTAGTGCTTATTGATGAGGAAAAGAAAAAGGGATAAAGGAAAGGTTAAGGGATAGAATATATATATATATAAGAAGAAACAAGTTGGTTGACATCGACATTACTGGTACATGTGAGGTGAAATATAAACCCTGATTAACTATTTGGTTTCAGAAATAGTTAATGATATCGGCGGGTGACGTCGATATCAACATAATTTATAAACTTGATTAACTATTCGGTTTCGGAATAGTTAATGATATTGGAGAGTGACATCGATTATCAACGAAATTTTATAAACTTGATTAACTATTCAGTTTCGAAATAGTTAATGATATTGGTGGGTGACGTCGATGTCAGCAAAATTTATAAACATGATTAACTATTCGGTTTCATAATAGTTAATGATATTGGTGGGTGACGTCGATCATCGGCAAAATTTATAGACTTGATTAGCTTTCCGAGGTGAAAGCTAATGATGTTAAAGAATTCTTGACATCGACATACCCTAGAGCCTCCCAAGGTAATATGGAAAAATGATTAACTATTTTACATTTAAAAATAGTTAATGACACTAACGGTTATGTTCGTGTCAGTATTTTCATGAAACTGATTAGTTGTTTCTAGGACGGGCAACTAAAGACACTAATAAAGTTCATTAGTGTAGGCTATAGTCTTTTCGATGTGGAGAGGGGGAAGAAGTAGTCAAAAGAAACAAATTTTCTTTTATATAACCTTAAAAAGGTGTATATGGTTGTATTTAGAATCTCATGATTTAAGTAGATTGATAGATATGTTGTTTAAATTTCTTTTGTAAATTGCTTGTATTTACTTAATTATTTTTACTTATATGGAAAATCTATATTTTGCAGGTTCCTCCCATTCCCGTCACGAATAGATTTTAAGTCCTTAATCCCTTTTTGTATAAGTTAAGGACTTAGAGATTTGTGGTGTAATTTTTGTTATGTAGAAAACATGTAAACTGTATAAAATATTATATTCGTAATATTTTGTTAAGGGAAGATTAAATGTATCAACCTATGCTTGGGATATTAGAAAATATTAGATTATGTTAGAATATTAAATTGTGTTGTGTTATATATATATATATATATGAAATCTTCATGTTCAAAATAGCTTTTTTAATTATTATCTTATGCGTGTGATGTAAGATGGAGTTTGCGAATGAATATGGTCCTGAGCATATTCTGGAATGAGTTATGCAGGTGTTTATACTAAACATGGATGTGATTGTAGATGAGATGTGATTCAAACTGTGTGCAGGTTGCATTGTTGATAATTTGGGATCTCCCGATATTAGGGAGACTCTGCCGAAATTTCTAATGAAATTTTGACGAGAGAAAAAAAAATTCATGCTTCATCTAACCCTCTATAGGGGCAAAAGATTAACAAATAAACTAATAGGAAACAAAAATTGGGGTTGTTACGATATAGGTTTGAAGGGTATAAGATTCAAAAAAAAAACAAAAAAGGTAACATATGAGAATCTTAATATCTAGGGATATAGATCTTTTTTAATTTAAGTTCAATAAATAAATAATAAAACATTGATGGAAAATTAAAAAGAAAACAAAATGATAAACCATTAATGATATTATAAACATAATTGTACTCGATTATAACAACAAACTATTGAAATGTTAAAAGATATTAATGGAATTAATTAAATTATTAAAATTACAAATATTAGATGGCTTTTTACAAGTAGGATATAAGACTATATAGTGTGTGAAACCAAATCTAATCATAATTATAATTTAATTAACAATTTATTAAATTGAACTATAGTTTAGATTTATTTTCATAGAAGTAGTATTTTAAAAATATCATACATGTTTTTAAAACTTAAAATATTTAACAAGAAAATTTAGTTTTTTTCTTTCTTTCTTAATGAAATAGAGAAAAGAAAAGAAAAGAAACATAGTTCGATGGAAAATAAAAATTTTAAAAGAGGGAAATTAGTTGTAAATGTATTAATTAATTATCATTTTAATACTATAGGGACTAATTAATTATTCTTAACAAACTACAAGGACTATGAAAAATAGTGGGTGACAAATGTTAGGGTACGGTTCAACGGGCGGATATGTTCGAACAACAACAATTCAGTTCAGCCATTCCGCTGCTGATTAAGAATTTCGCGAACATATGAGTAGTAAGCTTGTTAAGCCACCGTGACTACAAGAAAACGGACTATTCCATGCCCACTACCACTATCTTCACCACTCCTCCACCTCCACTACCACACTCCAACGCAACCCGCTCCTCCACCAATCTGCACAACCGTCCTCCAGAAAAAATCGCAATTTTAATCGACAAATCCAAATCCTTAAACCATCTCAACCAAGTACACGCCTTTCTCTACCGCCACAATCTCCATGACCACCCAATCCTTAACTTCAAGCTTCAACGTTCTTACTCATCCCTGGGTCACTTAAACCACTCTCTTGCACTATTTAACAAAACCCGAAACCCTAATGTCTTTTTTTATACTTCTATTATTCATGCCCACACTATTCACAATCTACATTACCTAGCATTTCGTTTATATGTCCAAATGTTGAGTCAAAATGTATTTCCTAATGCATTTACTTTCTCATCGATATTGAAATCTTGCCCGATTCAACCTGCAAAATTGCTACATGGGCAAGCAATAAAATTTGGGTTTGATGCAGAATTGTATGTGAGGACTTGTCTTGCTGGCTCGTATGCAAAAGGAGGCGATGTTGTTTCTGCGCGTAAGCTGTTTGATGCAATGCCTGAGAAGAGTTTAGTTTCGTTGACAGCGATGATTACTTGTTATGCTAAGCATGGGATGATTGACGAGGCAAGAGTGTTGTTTGATGGAATGGAAGAGAGGGATGTCATTTGTTGGAACGTTATGATTGATGGGTACGCGCAACATGGATTGCCTAATGAAGGATTGTTGTTGTTTAGACAGATGTTGAATGCTAAAGTGAGACCTAACGAAGTTACTGTGTTGGCTGTTCTTTCTGCTTGTGGGCAAATTGGGGCATTGGAGACGGGAAGGTGGGTTCATTCCTATATTGAGAATAATGGGATCGGGATTACTCTTAGTGTAGGTACGTCTTTGATTGATATGTATAGTAAATGTGGGAGTTTGGAGGATGCGCGGTTGATATTTGAGAGGATCAGTAACAAGGATGTTGTCGCTTGGAATTCGATGGTTGTTGGGTATGCAATGCACGGATTTAGCCAAGATGCTTTGCGGTTGTTTAAAGACATGTGTATGATCGGATACCACCCTACAGATATAACGTTTATCGGTGTATTAAATGCCTGTGGTCATGCTGGTTTGGTCAGTGAAGGATGGAAATTTTTCTTTTCAATGAAAGATGAGTATGGGATTGAACCCAAGGTTGAGCATTATGGGTGTATGGTAAATCTTCTTGGCCGTGCTGGGCAATTAGAAGAAGCGTATGAACTTGTTAAGAACATGGATATTGAGCAGGATCCTGTGTTGTGGGGAACTCTGCTCGGGAGCTTGCAGGCTCCATGGCAACATTGCCCTGGGAGAGCAAATTGCGGAGTATCTTGTAAGCCAGAATCTTGCAAACTCAGGGACATATGTTCTTCTTTCCAACATCTATGCAGCAGCTGGGAATTGGGAAGGTGTGGCGAGGGTGAGGACCTTGATGAAAGAGAGTGGGGTTGAGAAGGAGCCTGGTTGTAGCTCAGTTGAAGTGAACAACAAGGTGCATGAGTTTTTGGCTGGAGATTTGAGACATCCAAAGAGCAAAGAGATCTATGAAATGTTGGAGGAGATGAAATGGATGGCTTAAAACTCATGGTCATACCCCACAGACAGATATTGTATTGCATGACTTGGAGGATGCGCAGAAGGAGCGGTCACTTGGGGTTCACAGTGAGAAACTTGCCCTTGCTTTTGGGCTTATAACAACGAAGCCAGGCACTACAATAAAGATCGTAAAGAATCTAAGGGTCTGCGCAGATTGTCATGCGGTGACCAAGTTGATTTCGAAGATCACCGGACGCAAGATTGTAATGAGGGATCGAAACCGTTTCCACCACTTTGTAAATGGCTCGTGTTCTTGTGGAGACTACTGGTAAATAGTACATCTGGCCAGGAATTCTAAATTTGTGATCCTGTATTTTGCCGCATAAAGTAGTTTAATAATTTTTTTCCAGGCCATCATCTCGTCGTTTTAATGTACTTGAATATGTCCACACTGGCAAATGCTGCATAACTCACATAAGCCTATCACATTTGAGATGTGGTTCTCGTTGACCTTCGAATTGGAAATGGAAGTAAAGACGCAATCCCACAGAAACTGGGAGTACATATCAGTCTCGGTAGCAGCACTGCACTTCTTCGATTTTCTGGATTTGTTTTTCATTCAGTTTGCCAGTGGATACAAGTTCCAGTTTCTTTTATGATTGATAGAAAGAAACCACAATTATTTCCATTATTAAATGCGTGGGTGCTGGTGTGCCCACCAGATTTTCTTCAGTTCAGGGCAGGATATGAGATTTCTTCGAAAGAAACAGTAACGTACCGAAGCTAAAACGGATCCAATGCAAACAATTCTGTACATAATTCTTCCCGAACCATGTCAGCAGATGCCTAGCTAACAATTGGCTAACAACTTGCAGCAATGTTTGAATTACAAATTAGTAAAACTCCTTTAACTAAAAAACCTACCAAATCAAATAACTTTTCACATCCCCATCGAAGGAAAACTCTATTCCATGAGAAACTGACCAACTAAAATAAGAATGCTTACCACAAGCTCCAAGAAACCCCAGCCGATCCTGGCACCTTACAAGTTTTCACATTCTGAAATCTAAAACACAAACTGTATTGTTGGCGAAACAGGCAGCAATTTTATCACCTTCCTTATTCCAACAAACTTCAAATATTCCCCCGTTGCCAGCATATGTTTTCACAATCTTTCCTTCCCTCAATGACCAAATGTTGATGCATCTATCAAGAGATCCACTTGCCAGATATTCTCCATTAGGACTAAATGCAACCGAATACACAGGCTCCCTGGAAATTCAATTTAAAGACATTCATCAATAATAGCTGCAAATAGGGCGGTAACAGTTTGACAAATCATAAATTCAATTATCTGTTCAATGACAGGATAACAGAACATGCATTCTTCTTTAACCAGAACAGCCCTGAAATTCCAGGGCAAGAGAGGATTGCAGATCCATCCGGGACTGATTGGCCAGACTCAACAAGTATCACTTTAGTATTTGATGTTAATAAAAAAGAAAAGAGGTCAGGAGAAAAATTGGAGCAGAAGTCAAGAATTTTCGAAAGAAAATAACAGGTTGATATCACAGGAAGTCAAATTTCATAGCAATGAATTCAGATAACTTCAAATATTGGTTAATTCCATCTCTGAGCATTCAACTACCTAGATGTTGATAATGAAACTATTTTTTCTCTCCTGATCCTTTAAAATGAAGAGAGAGAAAAGGTTAAGTGTATACCTGTGTCCATTCAAACTGCAGAGAAGCTTCCCAAATTCCACATCCCATAACTTCACTGTTGAGTCAAATGATGCACTATACAGAAAGCAGAACCGAAAAATATCAGAAGAAAACATAAAACAATTCACCCAAGTTGACCTGAATCATACAAGGTGCTACAAGAAAAAGATGTTTCATGATCCTATAAACAACTGGGATTAAGAATAATTAGCAATAAAAATGCTGATCGAAGAGATTGGCAATGTCAGACAGTAACCAGAACTACTTAATTTGTAATGCACGTGTCTGTGCATGCAAGTGAAGATGCACCAATAACATTTAAGTTAAAAGCAGCAATTTTACCTAGCCAGCACTAACTGTTGGTTGGGATTGTTTGTACCAGGTCCAGTGGGGCTCCATCTGATAGTATAAATCTCCTGCAGCACAATTAATAAAGATTCATGCTAGCAATCCAATGGGCTGTATAAAGAGAGTGAATACACACCATCAAATCTTGATCTGTAAAATAAAAGGTAGGCAGTACCTTGGAATGTTCCCTTAAATCATGGACATACTTGTCCTGTTTCATACTCCATATCTGCAGTACAATTTCATCAGTTGCCAAACATGAAAATAGAAAGTAATAAGAAATGAAATAGGACTTAAAAGGGCTAAAACACAATGATAAATCAAGGTATTATGGATAAAATAAAATATAAAAGCTCAGAGACTAGTATAAAGCATTCATGAGTCATAAATGAAAAAATATAATACATGAAAACTAAAATTTAAACTAGCATATAGATGTCAAAAAATAACAGCACAAATAATAACCTTAGCACTGATATCATCAGAGCAAGATGCCAGCCATGAACCTGTAGGATCCCACTTGACACAATTAACCTCGCCCTGAAATTGCAAAATGTAAAAAATATAAGTAGCGTGAAAAGCTTTGATTGTTGCTCAAGAAAACATTCATTTGGCTCCAAGGCTTTAAGTTGAATATTGCAGTTATAACCCAGTCAATAAATAGCATCATCAAGTTTTCTATGTAGCCCAGAGAGCCACAACAGTGCAACCTGATAGCTCATCAGATCAGGTATCCAGGTCAATTAAATAACAACGCTAATCAATCATCAATTTGAAGTATGAAATCATTCTGTATTTATTTATTTCACCAGATTGGTGTCTTCCTACTAAATTAGTCAGACTTGGTCTCACATTTGCCCCATTTATAATATATGCACACAAGGTTAGTTGTGGATTCTCAGCCCCTCTAGAATCTGACCCAAATTTTTATATAAAAAAAAACCATCTGCCAGCTTACTCGAGATATAAAAAGGCTGACTAAATAACACTGGGCAAGTTTGAGCAGAAAAGCTTAAACAATAAGCAATTCTAGGATGCTCGTACAAACCTGATGTCCAGCAAAGGTTTTAATAGGGCTTGTTTCTCCAACTTTGCATACATATATCATATTGTCAGTGGAGCTTGTTGCAAATGAAACATTATTGCGCCAGTCAACATCAAGTGTAGGACCTAAAAAAATACCAATATGAAAGCAAATGCAACAACAATCAGTGATTTATTTTTTTCTGAAGAAAGACTACTGGTTCTAGCAATTTAAGAGCAATTTAAAACCTGTATGAAACTCAAACTGCTGTTTCCATTCCTCAGCCCTCACATCCCACACAATTGCTGTTTTATCACAGCTTCCAGTTAGCAGATAATCCCCCTTCTTGTTCCACTTCAAAGTAAATATGGGTCCTTTATGCTTGCTCAATGTAGTCTTTAGGTCACCTGGACCAGGGAAAAGATCCAGAAGATAAGCCAGAGTTCCAAATTGCACAGAAAGGCTGAAGTAAGAGTTCGATGGCAATCAACAACAGGGTAATAACATATGCATGCACGTGTTTGCACACATTTTTATAAAGTTTTGCAGTATTGGTTTGTCTAAGTGACAAGTTGATAGTGGAGTACTTGTGTTAACATACCCTACCCTTAAGAGTGAAAAACGAAAAGATATCTGAGCTTCCTTTATTGTTTATTTTTACATATATGACTTGCTGCTCCCTTTCAGGCTCAAATCGAAGGAAATGAAACAGATCATATGAAATATCTTACCATCTGTACTCCAAATTCTCGCCTGCCCATCATAAGAGCCAGTTGCAAGTAATGTTCCCTCGCCCTGTACAATAGGAGGCAAACTAGTGATGAGTACTTGCGAGGAAAATAGATTAATTTGACATGTAAATTAATTTTCTTGATTCTGCAACAAAGGGAATCATTTCCCTCACACCCTGCCTATCAGCTTCAGTTTGAGCCCAACATTGAGCATATGACTTGCCATGTTAAGCTTCCTTTTTTCCTTCTCCATTGAAATTATATAATATACACAAAGTCATAAGCCCATCAGAATCAACATAGCTAACCTAATTCTCAACATAGCCAACCTAGTTCTTATCAGCTCATATTATTTAATTCCTTGGGACATTTTGTTTAACAAGAACCATGTGGTCGCATGCAGGCCATTAAGCTAGGAGGGAGGAAAGAAAAAAAGGGGAATACCTTCCAAGAAGTATATTCTTATGACATGAAAATCTTTATGAAGAGTGAATTCATATGAAGACAATATGAAGACACATTAAAATTATTATTCTCGACAATCAAAGCCTTTAAGAAAACTCACATTCCAATCAAGTGTTGTCACATCTTTGCTTTTTTCATTTGTCCTTCCCTTTACATGATTCAGCACCAGCACATTAAAAGGACCATTCTGCGCAACTGACCTAGAGGTCCCCTCTGCTATTTTCCAAATTCGTGCTGTGGAGTCTCCAGACCTATAAATTATCATAAATAGTGTGATACATGAGATGTAAGATGAGGAAAGGAGAACCACCAATTTTCTAAGGCTATTATAGATGCCGCAGAACATTACAAGTTATCGGCAACTTTAAGGAAGGTTACATTACAGATGCTTGCATAATGTCCAGAAAAGCCAGTTACCACTGAAGGCCATCAGTGTTGACATTATCAAAGAAGAAAAAAGCCAATCTATATACCATCATATCCTCAAAATGTAGTGGTGAAATAAAAAACCAATTGAAACAGCACAACTCATAAAGACACTAGATCAAGCAGCATATATACTTACAAGAGAAATGAGGACAAAGAAAATCTCTACAGCGGATATGATACACATTTCTTTCAAGACAAGAGACTTCAATTATTTGCTCTTATTTTTTTCAAATTGTCCAGCATGCATATCCTTCATTTAAAAATAATGTAACATGTATCAAATCTAAAATATTATTTGAACTTTCATTTCCTTGGTGAAATTAGTTTTACCTATTTGGGGATTATTAGCCAGTTACCAATAAACCATTCTGCCTGACATACTTTATATTTACAGAAGAATAACGACCTTGCATAGCCTGGCCTGTTATGTTTAAATAATGTTCTGCCATTAATAAAGCCAACAAAATGACATATCTCATGGAGCAACTTTTACCAAATAACAGAAAGCTAAGAATCAAGATACAATAAGTTTTGGCTGATAAAACAAAGTTGCAAACGCAGAATTATCAACAACAGAAGTGTCTCAATCAAAAATTACTGACCCTGATGCAAGAAGTGATCCCGTTGGACTCCATGCACAGGCACAAACCTAAAAGAAAGCAAATGAAAAGAAACACATGGTAGCAGACATATCTAGCTAAAAAGGGAAGTATGGACAAACAAGATATTAATATAAAAGGCAAAAAGGTTGGCAAATATTCAAACCTCAGAAGTATGTCCTTCTAAAATCATCACATCGGAACTAGGAATTTCACATGTCTGAGATTTTGACGCAGTACAAATATCCATTGGCTCTGGTCCTACTAAACAATAGATTTTCATATTTTATGAAATGAATAACATGTAGGTAAGAAAAAGAGGAAGAGAAAAAGAGTAAGAAAGCAACATATTCACTAATTATTCAATAAAATAGCAGAAAACTGAAAATTAATAATCATTTATCCTCAGCCACTATATAACTACCATTTCACCACATTCAAAAGGGGGGAAAAAAAGAGACTGACTTTTAACAATAATAATACGCCTCACCATCCCGGCATTGTAACAACATAGAGCTCCAGACTATGGCAAAGCAGTGACGAAGTAAAATTGTATGTGAAGACAATCTATATTAGAGCTTAAGCTTAAAAGAACTAGGAAAAGAACAAAGATCAGTAGTAACTACCAGAAAGGTCTTAGAATTTAACCATGGTAGTGTTGTCACGGGGTACCAAGGCACTCACCTTGGAGGCATGAGGTGAGGCCAAGGTGACTTGAAAGCCCCAAATAAAATGTTGAGATGAAATTCAAGAAACTAAAAATAGCAAAGGGACAAAATAAATAAATAAAGCACAGAAGTGAAATTGCCTTCAGAAATTCCATTTTCTTCAAGCTTTACTTCTGTATCAGTAATCATTCTGCTATTAGTGTTATCTGACTTGTCTCGCTCTTTTTCCCTTTCTAACCTCTCTCTATCCTTTTCCTTCTCCTTTTCCCTTTCATTTCTTTCCTTCTCTCTCACTCGTGCATGCTCTCTTTCATGTTCCCTTTCAAACTCTTTTTCTTTGTCTTTGTCTTTCTCCTTCTCCTTCTCCTTCTCCTTCTCCTTCTCCTTATCCTTCTCCTTCTCCTTCTCTTTATCCTTGTGCAAATTTCTTTTCTTATCTTTTATTATCTGCCGCAATTCATTCACATCTTTTGTGATAAGATCCAGAGGTTGCAAAAATGAGAAATCTTCATCTACATCAGCATCACTCTGGCAAGCTTGAAACAAACCTTGATCAATATAAATCCCAAGGCATGTAAAACAAAAATGCTAAACAAACACTAATTTAAAAACCAAAAATTAGAAGGAAAAAAAGATTTAAACATGCTAACATTACTCAAATTCGCTTCCATTTCCAAGTATTGAAGTCCCTTTTGTACAGATGTAATGAGAGCACCAGGTGGAACCATATTGCCATCTATGGTGCATTTGTTAATTCCTGCCTCATATCCTAAAACAAAAGCTGAATGCGTAAACCCTGCAGGGACATAAAATAATCTCAAAAACTATTCTTTAAATTCACAATCGTATCTCACCACACTTTGCCTACTATTATTACCCGAATGTCAATTCTATAAACAATAACTATCAGAACACATTTATTATTTTTTTCTGTCAGAAAACTCAATAAAATTTAAACACTTTATTACATAAAAATGCCCTAATGGAGGCTTTCAATTGCATTTAAATCAAATTCCTTACAATTAAAAATGTTATTCAAGGCAGCCGGTTTTTTTCATAAATTTTAAATTGCATCTCCATACTTCAATGAAATTCCATATTGTAAATTCAGGCAACCAATGAGCATACAGGCTTTTCATGCTCTTAAAAATACAAATATATTTAAATAAAATTAACAAGACTAGAAGAACCAAGTTCACAGATCTACAAGCTCAGGGTCTTTTTCAGTGGAAAACACAGAACAAAACCCCGAAATTACAGGTTCTGAACATTACAAGACTTAAAAAATCTAATTAACAGCATTTAAAACCAAACTCTAAAAGCAAAACCCTAACCTTCGTTATTTCATAAGACAATAAGAATAAGAGAAAAAATATAAACCCTAACTGCATGAAAACGTGAAAAGGTAACCCGAACCTGACTCTTGAAGGTAACGGAAAACGAGGTAATTCAATTCGACGGAGGTGATTGAAGTCATTCTAACAAAAGTCGCCGGAATTAACGACTGTGATTATAGCTCATATAAATCATACGGGCTAGAGAGAAGGTTGAGAGACAGCGCCGGTGGAAGTGAAGGAACGGAGGAGCTCTGGAAATGAAAAACCGTTTTTGTTATGAAGCGATATTTTCTGTATCCGTATTGTCTTGGGAAAAACTCAATTTCGCCGTACTTATATTATCGATGGATTTCCTACAGACTCTCACATTTATCCATTTAGTACTAAATGTTTCGAAATGTTTCCAATCAAGTCCTTTTGTAAATAGTTATCAACATTTTTTTCTAATTTTCTTCAAACTAACTCTGTTTGAGTACATAGACGCACCCGAGATTGAAAATACTAAATGTAATTATTTTTTTCGCTTTATATTGACATCATCTTAGAGCATACATTATGAAAGTGAACTTAAGTTATTAAACAAATTAAAACAAAAGGACACCATTGAGAAATATAGGGAATATTTAGGACTTAAATGATGAAGTCCTTAGGTTTGGGATGTAATTGATAATTTGGCCTTAATTGAGGTTTTCCCTTTTTCTGAATTTGGCATCCAAACAATGGGCCTGAAAGAGTTCGGTGTGGGTGGATTGTTTTAGCCCTGTGTCCGACCCAGTTTGATTTCACTCTATAATTCGTATCCTCGCATATTACATCTTATCATGTTCTAATCTTCTTATAATTTTTAGCATAAAAGTATTTTTTTCACCAAGAGCCATATTTAAAATATATTTATTTATTTGTTTATTAGAATCACCACAAAAACTAATAAGAAATTACTAGCTATTATTTCTCTATTTTGCTCAAAATCAATTTTGTGTTTTTTAAGCATGGGATACAAGCTATCATTTTATATGACTCGACATTAATTTGAGGTTTGTAACCAATAGGTCAGGAGCTTTATGCTTCCAATAATTTTTTTACAATTCCTTTCAAAGATTTATTGCTAAGTACTTCTAAATTAGTGCATTGATGAATAGAGGGGGGAAGAGATAATCTATCCCCCTCGAATGGAATATGTGATCTTTAAACTATATTAAATATGCAAATACATAATTTTCTCTTGGTATAAAAAACTGATCAAAGTCTACCTAAATATAGTAGTAGTTTTGGATGAAGATAGGAAAATTATCCTATGAATTTTTATATCAAACCACATTTATATGGTATTAGAAGAACGTCAAACTAGATGTGAATATCAATATTTCATGTTAACACCTTTATAAAGTCTTGTGGTGGATATATATGTAGCCCATTGCTTATTTTGAATTAGTTTAAAAATATTAAGTTGATTTTGGGCTTAAATTATATATGTATAAGAAATATTCTACTAAAAACTTCTTTTGAGAATCCATATTTTATAAGATACATAGAAATCTTTTATTTTATTTTTAGAAAAAAAAACTTGGTGTTTTAACACACCATATTGCATTTGTAAGAGTATGAGTCATTATGAGTCTTACTTTTTATACCAAAAATGATACTCTAAGAGGAAGATAAATATAATAATTTAGAGAAGTATTTTCACATGTGATGATCTACATTTTAGGTTTTTAGTGATTAATCAAACATCTAAAAAACAATTATTGTTTTTAGGATGCCTAAAATCCTTATTTTGCAACAATACAATTAGGATTTGCCTAAGGTATCCCTTTCTTAATGTATTATATCATCAATAAGGATGGCCCAAACAAAATAACTTTTGACATCTTTAAAAAAATTGAAAAAATAGCTTAAATGTATGAACACCACTTTCTTACTCATTATAGTCTATTATCAAGGATTTCTCTCTTTATACAAGACAATAATCCTATTTTACATTATATTTTTCTTATAAGAGATGGTAGAAAGGTTTTTTTTTAATGAGAAATCTTCTAACAACAACACCCAAAAGAAAACATTTAACAATCTTATAAAAATGCCAAATAAAAGCCTATTAAAAAGTTCTCAAGTAAAAAAACCTATCTCAATTATTTTGATCATAATTTAACTTTTTTATATGTTATTATAAAACAGTATCTTATGCAAAACTTATTAACCTATCATAAGTTCTCAACTTAAACCAATAATGGACCACATGAAACCTTAACATTATCTTACTCTTAAAAGAAATGGTGAAGATGAAGCTCTCACTATGAAATTGGGAATTTGGCCTAGGGTAACATATTTTATCAATATCTGCATAAACTCTTAATAAATTATCTATAATTTCTACCTTTATTATTATTTACCATGCATTAGTTGCTCCTATTAAAACTTTTTCTTTGGTTCATTCCATGAAGATGTTAATGGAGGTATGTTAAACATATCATCCTTGACTATATACCTCTTCTTCAAATAATAATAATGATATAATCACTTCCTATTATTGTAGTAACTTTTGAAGTTCTATAAGTTAAGTTATTAAAAGACTATCTTCTCTTATTATTAACCATTCTAATGAGGTTCAACCAAATTTTAATGTTGCTAGGAGAAATCTTTCACCTTCTCATACCATTAAACCTATTCTTGAAGTTAATTATCATAAGCCTTTAGTAAAGAAACCTCTTAAGGTATATTTTTTTCCATGTTAAAGGTGAACGCATCTCACTATAAGTTGTTTTTTTACCAAGGTAAATGGTGTATTAGTAAAGTAGCTTTTTCAAATTTTTTTTTAAATAATAGTAATAAAAAAGAAAAAAAAAAGAAAAAAGATATTATCATAACTATTGTTAATATCATATAAGCCTCACCACTAACTAATTTTATAAACAATCATAATCTTCTTTTTCATTTCTAAAAAAAATTGGATGTATAGGTAAGTGTATCAAGAATAACATAAGAGTTGAACTTATATTCAAGATTAATCCTTTTCTTATTAATCTAGTAGTTAATACTATTGAGGAGTCTTTAAAGGTTAAATATCACTCTTCTTCTATAACATACCAGACCATTATATTAGTTTTTTGGTCATATGCACTAAAATATTTTTTTTTATTTTTGCAATAAGTAGTTTATTATATTTTCTGGAAGAAATTAGATATTTTATACCGAGTATGTATCTTATAGTATAAGTCTACGACCCAATATTGAACAAAACTAGTAGAAAATAGGTTATAAAATAAAAATACTTTAGAGTAAACCTCAAAAAAAAAAATTTCATTTTAAGTTTTGGAAAAAGCTTAATATTTTTAATATTAGGATTATGACTTATAGTTTAAGTCCAAAACCCGATATTATGCAAATTTTATTGGAACAATATGTGATAAAATCACTTTAAAATACCCATTCTAAATGTTTTTTTACTTTTTTCTTAAAAGTGACATGTGGGTTAGACCTGACCTAACCAAATGGGTCGACCAAGCCATGTTAGGGCGAAGTGGCCCAACAATTATTTTTTAAAAACATATTGTGTTAAACTCACCCTAGCCAGCTAGGCTAGACTAAAACGGGTCCAGCCCAAAACTAATCCATTTTTCATATGCATTACATTAACAATGAAGAGTAAATTAGTTCTTTTTACTATTCACAATGACTATGAATAGTGATGGTGCAAGAGAAAAGAGAGGAAGGCAGCTCAAATGATAGTGATGGATATCATTATAAGGAATGGTAGTTGGTGATTGTTGTAGGAGGAAGACAAAAAACTTGTAGCAAGAGAGAATTATCGGTGGAGAAGAAAAAGAAAGTTCTTGTTGTTGCCCGTGGAGGAGAAAGGTTATTTTTGCTACTGCTACCATCACTACTAGGTGGAAAAAGGTTGCAATCGCTAAGAGAAAACTAAAGTTGCAGTTACTAAAAAGAAGAAGTTGCAACTATCTATAACAATGCAGACGCCCTACTCCCGATAAGGGAAAAAAATATGAAATTACAATTGTGCTAGAGTTGCTAGTAAGGAAGACATGTTGTTGCCGATAAACAAAATAAGTTGGAAGTCACTATTGGGGGTTGTTGTTAAGGTTAGTCGGGGGTGTTGAAGTTGTTGTTATTCCTCACCTTCGTTATTATGTTGTTATCATCCATTCTCTTCTCTTTTTTCCCTTCTTCTCAAAACATTATAGGTATTTATAGGGAGAGAAAGGCTCTTTAATTGATTGTTATGTGTAAAGGTGATAGCTTCAACAACTCGACTTTTCCCTTTCTGATGGAAGCGTGGAATGTGATAATAGAGATGGTGACCTGCCTACACTGCTATCAGATAAAGCCTTCTATTAGTTACCTTTAAACTATTAAGAATAACACCTTTTTTTAACAAAGTCTAATTTGGTCCCTTAATTTATAATTGCTCTAATTATGCTCTCTATTGGCTTTGTTTTATGCAATTTTACCCCCACCAAATTTCAATGACAACCTTGGATTTATACGCTTTTTTATTTTGGTTCTTAGTCTTGAATTTATGGAATTTGATGCTCAATTGACCCTTCAACTTTTAATTTATTTTTATTTCAACCATGTTTTCACCTAATTGACTTGGTAAAAATTAAATTTGGTCTCCACAAATTCCAACTTTCTCAATTAGGACTAAGTTTGGCTCCTAAACTTATTTTTTTCCCCATCAATTAAGACTCTAATGAAATTAATTTGATGCATTTAAAGTATAATTAAGTCCTTGCACCTAATTAAATAACTTAGGGTATGTTTGGTATTGCGGTTGCTGTTATGGTTCAGGTTTAAAATAAACAGTTTTATGAAAAACACTTTTAGTTGCGGTTCATAACTGAAATTGAAGTGTTTGGTTAAGACTGTGATTGAGTTTGAGTTTTAATGAAAAAAAATTTCATGTGTTTGGTTACCATGCTTTTCATATTGCTATTAATTTGTGAAATTATTTTAAATGAAACACACACACACACACACACACACACACACACACACACACACACACATATATATATATATATATATATATATATATATATGTTTTTTAAATATTATAGATTTAATAATCATAATAATAAAATATAATTAATAATTCAAGTAAATAAGACATTTGTCTTTATTCTGCTATTAAAGTACTTGCAATTCCATCACAAATTAAATTGATATGAAGGACTTTGCGATTCCTTACTATTTGATCAAAGAACAATATCTAATGAAATATTATTAGGAGCATCTATGATCCATACTGAGCAACCGGGATGTGGAGTGAAACGAAGTTACGCGTCTTTCCCTTTCATTAGGGTTGATCTCTATCTCTCTATATATATTTTAAATATGATATATATATTTTTTAAATGGACTAGGCCTATCCCAACTAAATGGTTTTGCCCAACCGTGCTTGACTTGAGCTCGGCTAAAAGCAACCCAGCCCAGCCCAAGGGTTTTAAAAACGAAAGAAAACGATGCGCTACATTGTTCTTATCTTACGTGAATAATGCAGAGTGAATTAATTCACTCATGGACTATTCATGTAACATGTGAATAGTAGCAAGGTGGTCGGCTGATGGTGACGAGAGGCTCACTTATCGATACAGACGATTAGAGGAGGCCGAGGTGGTTCTTTCTGTTGTGGTGACATCGAAAATGGTGGCATGTGGTAGTCAGGAGAGGCGTCAAAAGGTTGTTACTACTGTTGTTGCTGCTGCTACTGAAGGTCACGGTGAAGCTGCTGGTGATTCTCTTGTACACCATGAGGATGCAAGTAAGGAGAAGCTTGGTCTTCTGACTGTACACCATGAGGACAAGCTTGGTCTTTCATGGAGGTTTGCCATTGAGAGAGAGACCACAGTTTGGTGTCAGCGTGAGAAGCATCCGCAAGCTGCTTCTCCAAAACTGATGTTTGAGCTCAGTTTTTGGTGGGTCGGTAAAACCATAACCAAACGATTGTAAAATTGTTTTCCCTAGAAACACAGTTTGCACATCAATACCAAACGACCACTTAATTGGACTTAACTTAATTCTTAAACATAATTAAGCTTTAAGTTGGTCCATGATTAAATCAAAATGGATGAAAATTTATCAATTGGATGTATTTTTTATGAAAATTTATCAATTAATAATTCATTTTGAACTGAAATAGGAATGCTGAAAAGAAAAGAAATTTAATGAGAAAGTTAAGAACTTCAAAAATCAAGGCAACCCAATCAATTCAAAAAATAAAGATATGTTATAATTGTGAAAATAAAGGACATTGCAAATGTGGCAACAATATTTTTTTCGCGTTTCGCGCCCCCACCATCCCTATAGGGGAGGGTGGTGCGCGGTGAAAGGGGTGTGTTTTATAGTCGTAAAAATTATGATTACTAGGAAACCTCATGGTCTGTAACAGTCTGGATAAGGAGATTTGTTGTGCTATGAGAAGATGCATCACCCCTAGTGCACCCTACCTAAAGTAAGTTGTATTGTTGTTTGATTGTTTTTTCTAAGTCATTTTTTTATCCGTTGGTCTTTTCTAAGGCTTGAAGTAGATCTCTCTTCGTGAGGGAGTCTCTACTTCATTGAAAGTTGAAAACCTAACCATTCTAAAATTTGGAAATTTTTACATTGCATAAAAAAAATCCTTTTTTACTATCTGTGAGTGTACTTTACAATGTACTTTTACATCGCAATAGCTATAACAAAATAATTTTTTTATATTTTGACCAAATTCAACGGATAATCATAAACTGGTAACAATATCCAATTTTTGTTTCAAAACATGAGAAAAATACAACATATATTTTTTAACGAAAAAATATGCTTGGAAAAACTTTGGAATTCGATTGTATATACGAAAACAACACTTTTTTTAAATGAAATTTTTTAATATACTTTTTTTAAAATTCAAAATGGGCATGGCCGAAGTAAATGGGTTGGCCCAACTCTGTTGGACTTGGGTTTGACCCAACCCCACCAACTAGGCTAGGCTGAGAGCAGGTCCAGCCTAACAATTAAAATAGCGAAAAAAAGGAAATCAGGTTGCGCACTATTAATGTGTTATATGGACAATAACAAGGTTGGCGGCTAACGATGACAAGAGACTTACCTGTTATTGTCATCGGGTAGAGGAGGCCGGGGTGGTTTTTCCTGTGGTTGTGACGTCGAAAATGGTGGCCTGTGATGACCGAGAGGAGCACTGAAAGCAGTTGGTCTGTGCTGGAGCTTGCTACCGCTGCGCATGCCAATGCTGGAGAAAAAGGGTTGAGCCTGCCAAGAGAGCTGCTGGAGTGGGGAGAAGCCGCCGATGCCGAGGGGGTTGGTGCTCATTGGGAGTTGCTGCTGGAGGAGAGAGAGAGATGTTGATGATTGTAGGAGAGAGAGAGTTAACGCTACAAGTGGGAGAGAGAGGGATGTCGGCCTACAGTGACTTGTTGCTGGTTGTTGATGTCGGTGTTGGTGTCCTGTTAGCGCCGATGAAAATGATGGTGGTTGTCGTTGTGTCTTTGTTTTCCCTCATTTGTTTTTTCTGCTAATTTTCCCTATGTCTATGTGTGTTATACTTGTTTTGTATACCCATTATTTCATGTTATCCTCACTGTTTTCCCCCTAATTTTGTCAGTAGAGGCCTCCTGTTAACGATGGTCTCCCTAGTTTTTTGAAGTATGCTTCCTTCCCATCTTCATTGTGTTTCCTCCTACTATTTATAGGCGAATAAGGTAATGTGCGGTGATAGGTTAGACATGTGGTTGATGTCCAACGAAGTGTGTTGGAGAGTGAGTTTCAGGGCATGGTTGTCGGCATGGCCTCAATAGGGTGTTTTTTTTGCAAATTTGAACTAAATTTTAAAATGGATTGTGAAAAAAAGGAGTTTTTTGATTAAAAAAACCCCCAGAAGAATGATGTTTTTTTCTTTAATTTTGGCTTCCGATTTCACCCAAAAAAGTTGTCTTTGAAAATTCTGATATTCTCAATTTAACCCAAATTAGGCTTTCAAACTTAATTTCTCACTAATTAAGCCCTTTATAAAAATAATTTGACCCATTTAAAGTATAATTATATCTTTGTGCTTAATTAAATCTTTCAATTGAGCTCTCAATTAATCCCTAAACATAATTACACGTTAAATTGACCGACGATTAAATCAAATTGGCCCATAATAAATTATTTTAGCCTTGAACTTGTATTTTCCTTCATTTTTAGGCATAAAAGAGATACGATCAGGCTCTCGAAAATGTTCAAAATTTCCACCTTCATTTTTTCACCAACACCAGTCCCTTTTATTTTATTTTTATTATTTTTATTTGATTTTGGGTAGAATTTGGGGAATAACCTAGAAATGGGTTATGATGGTTTCCCCCCTCTATACAATGCTTATGACAATTCTTGTAAAAGACCGTAGATTGTAAGTGTTGTAAGGAAAAAATAAATAAATTTACCAGACCAAGAAATGGTTAATCCATTTGAAAGTAAAAATGAGGGCAATAAAACACACTCAGAAGAGATCGATAACATAGGGCTATAAAGCATGCTATCTAGGATTTATGGTTGAAGGCTGGAAAACTCACTATTTGAGTTGATGGTTGAGGGTTGGAAAACACACTCAAAGAGGAAGGGAAAATATGGCTAGAGAACGCACTATCTTAATTGATAGTTGAGTGTTGGAAAACACACTCAAATAAGGAGATAGGGTTGGAAAACACACTCAAAACACACTATCTTGATTGATGATAAAAGGTTGGAAAACACACGCAAAAGATGAAGAAAATAGGGTTAAAAAGCGCACTATTTTTAGTTCAAGATTAAAGGTTGTAAAATGCACTTTTTAATTTGTGGTTAAGGGTTGAAAAATGCACTCAAATAAGAGGAAAAATATGGATAAGAAGCACATTATCCTAATTGATGGTTGAGGATTGGAAAACACACTTAAATAAGGAGGATAGGGATGGAAAGCACACTGTCTTAATTGATGGTTGAGGGATGGAAAAGACACTCAAAAGAGGAAGAAAAATAGGGTTAGAAAACACACTCAAATGAGAGGAAAGATATGGCTAAGAAGCGCACTATCCTAATTGATGGTGAGGGATGAAAATCACACTCAAAAGAGGAAGACAAATAAGGTTGAAAAGCATACTATTTTAATTTGTGATTAATAGTTGGAAAATGCATCTAATTTAGAGGAAAGCTATGACTAAGAAGCACATTATCCTCATTGATGGTGAGGGATGAAAAACACACTCAAAAACGGAAGAAAAATAGGGTTGAAAAATATATGATTTTAATTTGTGGTTAATGGTTGGAAAACGCACCCAATATAGAGGAAAGCTACGCCTAAGAAACACACTATCCTAATTGATGGTTTAGGATTGGGAAAAAAAAAAAACCATACTCAAAGAGGAGGAAAAATAAGGTAGGAAAACACACTATTTTTAATTTTTGGTTAATGGTTCAAAAACACACCTAATTGAGAGGGGAAAATATGGTTGAGAAACGCACTATCCTAATTGATTGAGGGCTAAAAGCGTCCTTGAATAAGGATGAGGGAGATAGGGTTAAGAACATGCTATCTGAATGGTGATTAATGGTTGGAAACACACTTGGACGGGAAAAAGGATAATGGTACTGACAAGCACACTATCAAGGTTGATTGATGGCTAGGAAATGCACTCAAATAACGAAGGAGGTAAGGCTAAAAAATGTGCTATCTATATTGTTGAACGACTTGCAGGTGCACTCAGGTAAGTGAAATTGGTGAGGGCTCGAAGGCGCACATAAATATGTGAAGGTTTATAAATTACAGTTCCTCCAAACATTTCTTAGATTCCCAGAGGGATGTGATGCATGATGACACCCAAATTCAGGAAAGATGCAGGGCTGAAAAGCACACTATAGGAAATGAAAGAGGTGAGAGCTCGATGGCATACATAAAAATGAATGAAGGTTTGTAAATTACAATCCCTTCCTAGATTCTCAGTGGGGATGCAATGCATGATGATGCATGTATACTTACCTGAGAAATATAGGTCCCCTTTCTTCTTCATAGTCTTCTCTTTTTGGGGTTTGGATCTCTGACTTTAATGGCTTCTCGCTTCTGCTTACTCAAGCAACAACTTATGATTTTGACCACTAGAGATGACGAACCTTTAGCATATCCATATGTCCTCCTTTGCTTAAAGACCCTCAATTTTTTTCAACATTCCTTAAAAGTGAATGACGGAGCCAACTTCAATTGCATTTTAGATTGCCCTCCAGCATGGTCATGCTCCACAAGTGTTTTAGACTTCAAGTGTTTGCAGGAAGGGAGTTGGTTGTTACAAAGAATGGTTCCATGTAAGATTTTTAAAATTGCAAAATCATTCCACGCACAATAACCATTTTCATGTTTGTTTAAATAAACTTGTTCTTGAAAGAATTCAAGAGATCTCATTTTCAGGTTTTATATTGCTTTTGATGAGAATCTGAAATTATGTTTGTTTGCATGTCTTGCATGTAAAAAAGGCTTCAATCAAGTCATGTGAAACATTTGTAAGGCTTGTTTTCAATGGAAAAGCATAACCTATTGATCAAGCTTGTTCGTATTTGATCTGAAATGGCTTTATCAAGCTTGTAGTATAGGCTTAGGTTGCTGGCTATGAAAAAAAAAATTATAGGCCCAAAAGGTGTTTGAGGGTTTTCTAGACTAAGGATCACTATTGCTTACTCTCAGAGCTCTTTTTTATCCTCATAATTGATTTGCATAATGACCTGGGATGCCCTTAAACATTTTGTTTGGGCTTTTATCTTGACATGCCCCCAGTATTTTATTTGGGCTTTCTATCATGGGTTTTTAGCACTACCATCATATTGACTTGATTTGATATAGTGTACTAAAACTTTTTTTATGTTTATGACCCTCAGCTTTATTCGGGCATCATTTGCCATTGAGGACTATTTTATAGATTCAAAGTGTTTTTTTATTCTAGCACTTGACCCTAGTGTAGAGAGTGATCCTTGCCAGGGTTAATTATCAAGATTTTTTTTAATAGGCTTAAATAGGGACTGCAGGGACTATTTGAGACTTATAAAAGGCATATCAAAGATGACATCTCCTCATTTCAAAAATTTGTATCCAAGATCGGTAAGCTTTGCTTTTCCATGCGAAATGATTTTTTGGATTATTTGTTTAGCTAAGAGCTTAGGTTTATCATGTGGGGTTTTGTAGGTATAAGATCACCTTTCAATGAAATTCTTTGGAATCCCATAACACATTTGTTAAACAAACATCAATTTGACATTTCCTTTCATACTAGACTTTGATTTGCCAAAAAACTTTATGAAATCATGGGATCATGTATAATTTGGATGAAAGAGTATAAGGTGTGCTTGTGTTATTTAAACAAAAACATTAGCACATCATAAAAACAAGGAACTACATGATCGTATTGGAGAGAAAAGCTTGTTTAACAAAAGGTCTTATGCCATCACGACCAAAATTACCGACAAGTCAAAACAGGAATATAATCTACGGACATGACCAAAACAAAAGGCAATCATAGAAGCAGACTTCATCTTCCAATACTAGTGCACTCCTTTTTTCAAAAGCTTTTACAAGGGTCACTTCAGTGCTTGCTCGAGTAAGCCAGCAAGATGAGCCACGCTAGCTTTTAGAGAATCTAGTTCTTCGTGAAAATGAGCATTACGGTGTGCATGCTCTTTGTCCCCATACTTCTTTGGCAAATTTTAGTGTTATGAGCTATTCGAGGACCTATATTTCAATTTGTCAATGATATGTTATAATGGATGCATGTGGATGCAAATGTATGTATATACACAGGGGGTGAATTATTGGGGAGTTTATAGCCAAAGACAAGTTCTAGTCTATTACATGAGAGGTAAGTTTTCTACCTGGTCTCAAAGATTTATGAATTGCCCAGTGATCGCCCCACGTGAAGATGGTGTAGGGGTTTATAAGAAATGGTTGGAGCATAGTATGACCGCCATTATCAGGTAAACATATAGTTCATAGTTGAACGTTCACAAATCTAAACCCCGACTAAAAGTCATGAGGCAGACTACTACTCCCCTCCTAACCTGGAATTGGGCTTATTTGTGAATTGAAAATGTATTATACATTAATTCATACTCGATGCCATGCGTGAACTGGAAGTACAAATGCATGTTAAAGCAGTAAAAATGTGTAAAAAAATAAACTAAAGAATAACAATCAAACAAATGAAACTTAGTCCGGCAATGTCCCTAGTGGAGTTACCATCTATCGCGAAGACATTTTTTCGTGCCCTGCCATCATGAAGAGAAGAGACAGCGTACGGTGAAAGGAGTGTGTTTTATAGTCATAAAAATTATGACTATAATTCTCAAGAGTCGCCATCTAGTATTAAGGTTACTAGGAAACCTAATTGTTTGCGAGAATCTAGGTAAAGGGACTTGTTGTGCAAGGAGCAGACGCATCACCCCCAGTGCATCCTACCTAAGGTAAGTTGTATTCTATTTTGATTGTTTTTCCTAAGTAATTTTTTTATTTGTTTGTCTTTTCTAAGGCTTGAAGTAGATCTCTCTTCGTGAGGGAGTCTACTTTATTAAAAGTTGAAAACGTAACCATTCTAAAGTTTGAAATTTTTACACTATATTAAAAAAAATTATTATCTGTGGGTGTACTTTATAATGTAATTTTACACCCCTATAGCTAAAACAAAATAATTATTGATTTTTTTTTTTATTTTTTGACAAAATTGCAACGGATAATCATAAATTTATTATGATATCCAACTTTCATTTCAAAACATGAGAAAGATGAAACATATATTTTTTTAACAAAAAATATGCTTGGAAAAACCTTGGAATTCGGTCGTATGCACGAAAAAAAACATATTTTTTGATTGTTTTTTTAAATGCGATTTTTTATTATATTTTTGAAAAAAAAAATCGGATTAAGCCTTGCCCACGTAAATGGGTCGACCCAGGTGTTGGACTTAGGTTGGGCCAAGAGAAGTCTAGCCCAAGAGATGAAACAAAAACAACAAAAATCTGGCCTTTACATTGTTCATGTAACATGGACAGTGCAGAGTGAATTAACATCGTTCACATGTTACGTGAATAGTAACAAGACTGACGGTGATGAGAGGCTTACCTATTATTGTCGTTGGGTATAGGAGGTTGAGGTGGTTCTTGCTATGGTGGTGACGTCAAAAATGTTGGCCGGGAGAGGTGCCAGAAGTTTGCTGCTGGTGAAGTTGCCTCTACGCTAGTGCTGCTAGTGTTGTGTTGCCGTCATTGGAGAAGAAGAATTGAGCTTGCTAGGGGAGTTGCTGGCGTGGGGGAGTCTGGCGTGGGAGAGTTGCCGATGTTGAGGGAAAAGCTGGTGTTTGCCAGGAGCTGGCTGGAGGAGAGAGAGAGTCGTCGGCGTGACTGGTTTTTTAGAGAGAGAGTTGTCGACACTACAAAGGGGAGAAATAGAGGGCTGCCAGTGATGGAACTCCAACTGGCGTCGAGAGTGGCTGTCGATTTTTTGTTGTTGTCTATGATCGCCTTTTTAAAATTGTCTTTATATTAGTGATCGTCCTCTTCGTCTGTTTGTATGTTTTTTTTCCGTTTCTTTTCCCGTCTGTCACCTTGTATTATTTCATGCTCCCTTAATGTTCTCTACCCCAGTGTTGTGTAATTTTGCCCCCTTTTATAGACTTAATGTGTGCAAATTTCAAGTATGAGAGTGATGTTAAAGAATGGTGCGTTGTGTGTTATAGGAGTGGGAGTAGGTTGCAGGCATGTCTACCAGCATGTGGCGCAACATGGCTTCGACAAGGTCTCTGATTTGGTTTCTAATTTCACCCCAAAAAGTTTTATCTTTGAAAATTTTTGATTTTCTCATTTTAACCCAAATTAGGTTTCCAAACTTAATTTCTCACCAATTAAGCCCTTAATAAAATTAATTTGACCCATTCCTTGCGCTTAATTAAATCCTTCAATTGGGCTCTCAATTAATCTTTAAACATAATTACATTTTACATTGGTTGACGATTAAATCAAACTAACCTATAAAAATATAATTATGTTTATCCAATAATAAATTATTTTAGCCTTGAAATTGCATTTTCTTTTATTTTTAGACACAAAAGAGGTACGATCGGACTCTCGAAACGTCCAAAATTTCCTCGAATTTTTCTACCATTGTCATTCTCTTTTATTTTATTTTTGTTATTTTTATTTGATTTTAGGTAGAATTTTGGGAATAACCCAAAAATGGGTTATGATAACAAACACAAGTGCGGGTTTAAAAGAAATAGAAGTAAAAAGATCTTAGCAATGTCCAAAATTCAAATAATGCAAATATGGTTGAACATGAAACCAAGTTTGTTGCAACAGTTTCAAAGCTACATATTGTAATGATTACTAAACTTTATATGGTTGCAAGTAACAATAAAAATCATTTCAAAGATTATGAAGTTGCACAAGATGGACAAAATGTATAATAGAAAATTATAATGCTACAGGGATGATGAGAAAAGTAAGTGTTGGATTAATTTTCACTTGTGAAAAGAAATTGATGTCAACTAATAGCTTGCATATACCATATATAAGGAAAAATCATGTATTTGCAAATTTTGCTTTGTAAAAAGGGTTTTAAGGTTGTTTTAGAGTTTAAGAAGATCATTTTGTCCAAAAATAAATTATTTGTGGGGAAGGGATACTCATGTGATAGAATATTCAAACTCGATGTTAATAATAAAATTAATGTTTTTATTTATATGATTAAGTTATCTTTATGGCATGATCGTTTGACACATGTTAGTTTTAGATCATTAAAACATATGGCTAAGCATAACTTTATTTAAAAAATAATAATTAAAGATTCCTTGTGCATTTTGATATAAGTTATAATAAATATGAAAAAATATGCTTAAATGCATATTTCACGCATTCTTTTATCTTTAATTTTTTTCCCCAAAGTTCGAAACAATACAAATTTATTATAACTTGTGCATTTTGATACATGTGAATTAAATGACATCTTAACAAGAGGATTAAAAAGATATTTTTAATAAATTAGAAGTTGAAAATTAAAATTCTAAGGAGTGATAGAGGTGATAAGTATTTTTCCATGGATTTTTCTTCATTTTATGAAGAAAATGAAATCATACATCAAATTAGTACACCATATATATCATAACAAAAATCAATGTGAGTAAATGTCAAATTGCCTACTAGTTTATCGAGGAAGCTTTTACCCACTGCATATCATGTACATGATAGAATTCCTTCTAGAAAATGAAAACTTTCTCCATATGAATTATATATAATAATAAAAAAAGCAAATTAAAACCTAAAATTATCATAAAATTTATGTTTGCCTTGTCTTTTATAGAATAAGAATAAAGCTTTAAAAACGTAATTTAAAGTAGTTTAATAATTGTTCTAAGTTGTAATCTCAAAATTTAAGGCTAAAAATTTCTTACATGGATTTAGTGTAAACAATATAATAGATCCTATCTCAAAAAGTACGAATACTAGTTTTTATCTTTTAAAAATGTTTTACTTAACAACCTTTTGCTATTTATATTATTTGTATAATTTATAAAATCAAAATTTTTCTTTCAATTTCATTATCTTTAATTGTTTTTTTTAATTTTGCTAGATTTATTTTTTATTTTTTATTTGAAACTTATGAAATCAAAATTGTTTTTTTAACTCTTTTTTCGGTTCATCCTTCATTAATTTTTTTATTTGTAAAATTTGATCTTTATTATTTTAATAAACGTTAAAGAATAAATTAAAATATTAATAAAAAAATTTCATATATTTTTTTATGGCATTATCAAATATTAATAAATCAGTTAATTTTTTATAATTTTTTCTTTAAGATTTTTCAACAAATAATGATTCCTTAATTGTTGAGTAATAAGTACGCAGCTATGATGTTACAAGTGTGGATAACTTTTTAAGGTTTGAAATTAAGATAATCCAATCATGGTTGGTGCTGCATCTTGTTTTTTCTTATCCAAAGGCTACTTGAGCTCGCGTACTCACTGACGTATGATTGAAAGGATTTACTTTTTTTATAAATAAAAATAAAAATAAAAATAAAAAGCTGCTTTAGTTTGCGTATTCACTGACGCAATGACTGTCTAATAATACAGTTAAAATTATTTTTAAAAATAATTTTTATTCAAAAATATATTAAAATAAAATATTTTTTATTTTTTAAAAAAATTATTTTTTTATAGCAGCACATGAAAATAATTTAAAAATACTTAAAATTTTTAATTTAAAATAAAAAATATAAATAATTTTTTTTCAAAAACACTTTTGAAATACATTGTCAAACAAAACTATAATAGACTAGAAAGGCCCCGTATATTTCCAAAAAAACCACTCGTGAGAATCTTACTTAATGTCATTGTGGTTTAAAAAAAATGAAAAAAATTTATTTTTTTATTTTTGTTTTAAATTAATTTATTTTTAGGTTTTTTTAAATCATTTTGATATACTGGTGTTAAAAATAATTTTTTAAAAAATAAAAAAACATCATTTTAAGTGTTTTGAATGTTTTTCTTGTCTATTGATTATTACAAGTTTTATGGAAGTGTTTATGTCTTTGGATTTGTGGGTATTTTTGAATTTTATATTAATATATTGTGTAATTACCATAGTCATGAGATATTTTTGTATTTTCATATTATTTTAAAAACATTAATAAGAAAAATTGTTGGTACTTGTTCAGTGGATGAAGTCCGTGCTATTTAGACGAATCATATGACAAAATTTGATAGCCAAAATTAGCCTTCTAAGAGCAAGTCCAATGGTAAGAGCCATTTTTAAAAACCAAATCTGTAAAATAGCTCCTTGAATAGTGTTTATATGGCTTTTTTATTGATGTGTGCTCCAATGGTAAGAGCCATTTTGGAGAGCCATTTTTTTAATATTATTTTAAATATAGTTCAATTATTTTGTATAAAGTTTAATTATGCAATTAATTATACAATTAATAGGATAAGTTATATAATTAAATAATTGCTTCTAAAAAACCTTCCAACAATATAATTATTAATTTAATTTTTTACTTTCTTGTTGAGGTATTTTTAAATAAAACTAAAAATAAATATTTTTGATATATATATATATATAACACGCAGGAACACACGTGGCTCCAGAATTTTGTCCCCAAAATTTTGGCTTCTTTACACATGAGCTGCTAAAAATAGCAGCTCATGCAAGGGAAGTCAATTTTGGCTTTGCAAAGACACTTTCAATTGGAGTGCCGAAAACTGCTCAAACTTGCTAAAATATTCATTTTTTATTTATAGCTCATATAGCACTGCCGTTGGACTTGCCCTAATGTCTTCCTAGATGCACTATCGTTTTCTCTTTCATGTGGAGTGACACATGAGAACTTACGATGATAGATTACATGTTTGATTTTTTCTTTTCTTTTCTTTTTTTTTGATGGGGGCAATGTACACTATTGTCCTATTTATTGCCCGTGCTATTTATAGTTTTTTTTTCCAATTTAGTCTTCAGTTACAATTGTTCATATATTGGTTTTATTTTTATTTTATTTTTATCAATTTTGTCATTCAATTGCAATTTCTCATACACTTTGTTTTTCATTTCACTCATTTTTAAATTTTTTTCTCAAACTTGTTGAATGTTTTTGGACTTCAATTTCATAATCAATTTTTTTATTGATTTATTTATTTATTTTTAGTTTGACCCTCGAGCTTTATATTTTTTTTATTAAAGCTATTTCTAAATTCAATTTAACCCATAAATTAAAAAAAAATATCCCACTGATTAATTGTTTTTCCCCATATTGTTTTAGATTTTTTTGTGTAATTAAGTTTTTTTTTCCTAGTTTTATATTTTTGATATTTAATTTGTTTGTGATTAAGCTTCATATGATCTTATTTGCATTTTTTTTTTTAATATTAATTTTGTGATTATCTTCAAGTTAGTTTTATAGATTTATTTCGGTCTCATGACTTGAATAATAAGTTTTACATGCTTTTTTTTTAATATAAGTTTTATTTAGTTGTTCTATTTCTCTTTTTATTTTTCAAGATATTATTCTAATTCATATATAGTTTATTTTTTATTTTATAATACTAATGTTTATTTTAAAAAAAATATTTATTTTTAAATAATATTGTTGTTGTTCTGCATAGGGTAGTATTTTTTTTATTGCTTGAGGTTATTCAGTCAATTTTATTTGTATTTATTTTTCCTTCATGAGTTTTTTAGAGTGTAGATCTTTTTTATTGATTTAAATAAATAAATTTATTAAACACAAATTGGATGAATATCTTATTTTATGCAAATATCTTGTATTATATTAATCTCTTAAATGTTTTTCAGTTCTTCTTTTGGTTATTGTTAAGGATCTTTAATTAATTAATTAATTAATTTATATAAATAATTATTTATTTTTTTAATTAGATATTTGCGTGGACTTTTTAATTTACTCTTTGAGGTTCTTTTATAAAAAAAATACTTTACACTTTGAATTTTTTATGTAAACGAAAACATTGTAGTATAACTAGTATTTTTAAAAAATAAATAAATTAAAGCATACAGCAAATCACGATTTAAATATCTTAGTTAAATAGCTTACTTGGGAGCATGGTAATCAAACTTCATGAGCCAACTTCGCAAACTCATCATGAAGTTTATGAAGTTGGTTCAACAAATCTGGTTGGACCCGGAAAGAAAAAATCGAAACCCAGGTCAAAATCAGGGTTGACTCAAAAAATCGGACCGGATCGGTCCGATTTTACGATCCGGGTTTTTCATTATGCCCTAGTTCAAAGCTAATTCAAAATTTCAAACGGAACCAAGAAAAAAAATGGAGAAGAGGATGAGGAGGAAGAAAAGAAAATGGAGAAGAGGAGATAAGGGTGGGGGGCGGCGTGGGAGAAGGAAATTGGGATTTAGGGTTATGTTACTGGGGGAGGGGCTTTTATACTTAGTTATTATAATAATAATAATAATAATAATAATAAAAAAAAATAAAAAAAAAAAAAAAAAAGGTAGGTTTCTTAGGGGGGGTTTATATAAATTAATAATAATAATAATAATAATAATAAAAAAAAAAGTAGGTTTATACGGGGGAGGGGTAATAATAATAATAATAATAATAATAATAATAATAATAATCAGGGGGTTTATAATAATAATAATAATAATAATAATAATAATAATAATAATAATTAGCATAAAAAATAGTTAGCATAAAAAATATTTTTAAAAAAATCCTATTAATTTAAGATAATAAATAACATTAATTAATTTATATTTCACATCAACAAAATATTTATTTTTAGTTTGTTAATTTTTACCTAATGAAATTCTATGGACATAATTGTTTTGTAATGTATTTTTCAATTATTTTGAATCATGCATGAACCTTAACTAATGAAATTTTATGGCCATAATTATGTTATATTATATTCGGAAATATTTTACTTACGATTTTACGATTTTTCTACCTACACGATTTTAGCTGTGATTTTACGATTTTTGTACGGAAAAATTCGGGTACGATCTTACGATTTTACGATCCGATTTTTCAGAGCCCTTTCCGATTCGTGTCAAAATCTCAATTTTGACAACCTTGCTTGAAGCATTGGTTTTATTCATTTACTTTTCTGTACTAACGATTTTGAGGAGTTGTTTATAAAAATATTTTTTATTTAAAAATATATTTAAATAATGTTTTTTTATTATTTAAAAATTATTTTTAATATGAAAATGATCTAAAATATATCAATTTTTTTAATTTAACATAAAAAATAAAAATATTTTCTTAAAAAATATTTTTAAAAAACAGTCCAAAATAATCTGCAGTGCAGAAATATAAAATATTGATAAAACTCATTCAACATTATCTGTCAATAAATAAAAAAAAATCGGAAATTAGAGTCCTGGCCCCTACCATGTATATATATATATAGATCGATATACACTTGTACAGTCGATCAAGATTAAGCAAGGAAGCTGCAGGCATGGAATGAAGAGTCTTTTACGTGTCCCTTTCTCTTCTTCTCTTCCTCCTCCTTGCTCTGAAATTTCATCTATCAACAAAACACAGAAATAGTTCCCTCCCTCCCAGCCCCCCTGCCCTTCCAATTATTGGTCATCTCCATCTCTTAAGACGATGTCGTCCAGTGCACCTTACTTTTTACAGACTCGCTACAAAATATGGTCCTATCATCTCTCTACGATTCGGTTCGCGCCTCGTGGTTCTTATATCCTCACCGTCAGCGTTTGAAGAGTGCTTCACCAAAAATGATGTCGTTTTAGCCAACCGTCCGAGATTACTCTTGGGCAAACACCTTGCTTATAACCACACCACCTTAGTGCAAGCACCGTATGGTGATCACTGGCGCAACCTCCGCCGCATTGGTGCCATAGAAATTTTCTCCGCTCATCGTATTAACAAGTTTGTAAGCATTCGAAAGGACGAAATCAAGCGGCTTCTCATCAGACTTTCACAGAATTCGCTTCAAAACTTTGGCAAGGTAGAGCTAAAACCATTGTTTCAGGAGCTAACGTTTAATATTATGATGAGAATGGTCGCCGGAAAGAGGTATTACGGGGATGGCGTGACAGATGAAGAGGAGGCGCAGCGGTTCAGGGAGATAATGAGGGAGGCTGTAAGTTTTGGCGGGGCATCGAATCCAGGGGATTTCTTGCCCATTTTGAATTGGATAGACGGTGGTGAGTTTGTGAGGACAGTGACAAGACTCGGCCAGAGAATGGACATGTTCTTACAAGGGCTGGTTGATGAACATAAAAGGAAGGAGAAGGATTTAGAGAGTATGAACACCATGATTGGCCACCTTCTATCTCTGCAAGTTTCTCAGCCCGAGTATTACACTGATGAGATTATCAAAGGCCTTGTACTGGTTAGTACACCCCCTATCTTAATTTCTTAATTTTTTAAGGCAAGTTGGAAATTGCAATTGACGCGTGAGAAAATTTTCTAGCATTTTTTTTTCCTTACACAATTTATAGGTAATTAAAATATTATTTCTCTTAGAGTAAAGGGACTTACCATCATTTCTTTTTGAGAACAGTTCTTAAGAACTATTAAAATAAAATAAACTTAGTTTATTGCATTAATACAAGAGATTGATACCTTATCTTTATTTTCATGTATATCAATGGATCCAGTCCAATGAAAATTAGTGGCGTAAAGTAAAAGAACAAATAACGCGGTGAAATTAAAATCTGCCTCTTTATTTGTATGAAAATAAATTTAAATCTGCAAAGTCACTTCAACGATCTGTGAATTATTTGAGGAAAGGAGGAGACATTTATATAGTGAAAAATACTTTAACAATTCTTTTTTTTTTCGTTTCCCATTTTCAAAAACAATTTTCAATATCTCTGTTTCCAATTATTATTCTACAGGTAATGCTACTCGCAGGTACTGATACCTCAGCAGTGACACTGGAATGGGCAATGTCAAACTTACTCAACAATCCCAGCTCACTGAAGAAGGCTCGAGATGAAATGGACACTCAAGTTGGAGAAGAAATCTTACTGGACGAAACCCATCTCCCCAGATTACAACATCTCCAAAATATCATCTCTGAAACCCTACGGCTAAACCCAGCAGTTCCACTTCTGGTTCCCCACGTGTCATCAGATAGTTGCAGTATCGGAGGATACAATGTTCCTCGTGACACAATCTTATTGGTCAATGCATGGGCTATACATAGAGATCCTACAGTCTGGGATGATCCGACCAGTTTCAAACCTGAGAGATTTGACAGGGAAGGAGAGGATCGTAAACTCATACCGTTTGGGTTCGGTAGAAGGTCGTGTCCTGGGGCAGGCCTGGCACAGCGAGTAGTGGGGTTCACGCTGGGGTCGTTGATCCAATGCTTTGAATGGAAAAGGGTGAGTGAGGAGGAAGTTGACATGACAGAAGCAAGAGGAGTTTCATTGCAGAAAGCAGTGCCACTGGAGGCGATGTGCAAATCACGTCCTATCATGAGTAGAATTTTGCAGTAAGATGTTTTAGCACGCATGCATCACTGTTTATTATGTACAGGTGTGTTAAACTTTGTTGTAATCGTTTTCAAGTTTTATCTTTTGAGTGAATGCATGTTTTTTTTAATTTTTAATTTATACTGTATCCTGCAATGAAATGTGTGTTTCGAGCTGCACTAAAATTATCCTTTTACTGTTTGGTCTTTAATTTTTAAAGTTTTGTTTGAGAGGTAGAATGATATTTTCATATAATTAATTTGTCATTTTTTATTTGATTAAGGATAATATTGTTTTATATTTTTTAATAACAACAATTATCATTTTACCCGAGAGAGTAAACTATTTGGTTTAGAAATTTTATTTTTTTCATGAACAATTGAATTATACATATACCCTTACTATGCAAATTTGTTAACCTTGATTTTAGGGGATTGATTGTCATTTCCTAAAGGTTTTTTCGTGATTTTTTATATATAATTTTATGAATAGTTGAATTACTCCATTACCTCTAGAGTTTGGTTGTAATTCCATTAGGATTTTATATATATATTCTTTAGTCATAGTAGCATTTTCAGCTTGTGCATATAAAAAAAAACAAAAAAGTGCTGATGCGTGCCTCATGTCAACAACTTTGCCACTTTCAGGTGCAACATGTGACATATAACATTAGTTTAAATCAAGCTTCTACCATATCTTTTGATTTATCTCGACACCCTCTTCTTTTTTGAGTGGTGTGTGTATAGTAGTAAAGTTTGGTTTGATGTCAATTGACTTTTTTCCCTTCCTTTTCTTGCTCACATTTATGCTAACTGTTATAACTCAATTTTGCACCATCAATGTTTTTTTATATAAAAATATATCTTTTATAATTTTACTGTTTATTTTCTAATTGTTTTATTCTTTCAAAAAAAATAAAAAAAAATATTTTTTTCAAAACACAAGGGGGACACGCCATAAATCACAAAAGATAAAAAAAAAAAAAACTAAAAGAATGATGAGATTGGGATATTTTGACAAGATAGACAGAAGAAAGACTTGATTTCAGACAAAGTTTAAGATTGAAATCCTATTTTACCAAAATTAGAAGCATTAAAGACTTAATTAAACTTTTAATAGGTTAAATTGACTTAGGTAAAGAATTGATTGAAGTAAAATTATGTTTAAAAGTCAATTTAGCTATGATTTGAAGAATTAATCGAGTTCAAGATTTTAATTAATTTCTAATGGATAGAAATTAAGTTTTGGGACATAATTCGGGTCAATTTACAAAGATTGAAAGGACAAGGATTTAAATAAAAATTAGAGGAACCAAATTGATGCAATCAAGAGTTCAATTGAAAGAAATTAAAAGTTTAAAGGTTATTGGAGGGACAAAACAAATATTTCCATGGCTAAGAGCAAGTCCAACGGTGAAGCCATTTGAACAACCATATCTAAAATTCTATACTTTTAGCCTTTTATTCCATTTTAGAATACTCCAATTGAGCAACTATTGCAATAGGGAAAATAGTTGTTCCATTGGTGTGTTGCTATTTCTAGCTACCCAAAGAGAAAAGCTAAAAAGTACATGTTATCGTTGAAATACTGTTCAGGAACACTGTTCGTCAAATGAATAAATCACCCCGAACATTTTTGCTTCACAAACTTCTCACAAAGACCAATTTCTTTTTCAAGGGATTGATTTGAAGATCCGAGAGTCAACAAGAAGAAGAACTTGAGCTTGCTCTCAAGAATCCACTGCTTTCATCCGAAAAGGTTTGTTTTCTAAACTTTTTAAATGTTCTGTTTCTTGATCTGAGAGGCAAAATAGATGTTGGTTGCTTTAAGTAATGATATGAGTTTGGTTTTTTAATGTGGGTTTTTGCTTGCTTGCTTGTCATGTGTTTATGCATTTTGGTTTTAACTTTTGAGTGAATGCATGTTTTTTTTTATTTAAATTTTTACTATATACTACAATGAAATGTGTGTTTCGAGCTGCACTAAAATTATCCTCTTTACTGTTTGTTCTTTAATTTTTAAAGTTTTGTTTGAGAGGTAGAATGATATTTTCACATAATCAATTTGTCATTTTTTATTTGATTAAGGATAATATTGTTTTTTATTTTTTAATAACGACAATTATCATTTTACCCAAGAGAGTAAACTATTTGGTTTAGAAATTTTATTTTTTTCATGAACAATTGAATTATACATATACCCTTACTATGCAAATTTGTTAGCCTTGACTTTAGGGGATTGATTGTAATTTCCAAAAGGTTATTTAGGTGATTTTTTTATAAATAGTTGAATTACTCCATTACCTCGAGAGCTGGTTGTAATTCCATTAGGGTTTTTTTATATATTCTTTAGTCATAGTAGCATTTTTAGCTTGTGTATATAAAAAAAAGACAAAAAAGTGCTAAGGCGTGCCTCACATCAACAACTTTGCCACTTTCAAGTGCAACATGCGACATACAACATTAGTTAAAATCAAGCTTCTACCACATCTTTTGATTCATCTCAACATCCTTTTTCTTTTTGAGTGGTGTGTGTATAGTAGTAAAGTTTGGTTTGACGTCAATTGACTTTTTTCCCCTTCCTTTTTCTCCTCAGATTTATGCTAACTGTTATAACCCAATTTTGGATCATCAATTTTTTTATATAGATATATATCTTTTATAATTTTACTGTTTATTTTATAATTGTTTTTATTCTTTCAAAAAAATTAAAAAATATATATTTTCAAAACACAAGGGGGACATGCCTTAAATCACAAAAGATAAAAAACCTAAAAGAATGATGAGATTGGGATATTTTGACAAGATAGACAGAAGAAAGACTTGATTTCAAACAAAGTTTAAGATTGAAATCCTATTTTACCAAAATTAGAAGCATTAAAGACTTAATTAAACTTTTAATAGGTTAAATTGACTTAGGTAAAGAATTAATTGAAGTAAAATTATGTTTAAAAGTCAATTTAGCTAAGATTTTAAGAATTAATCGAGTTCAAGATTTTAATTAATTTCTAATGGATATAAATTAAGTTTTGGGACATAATTCGGGTCAATTTACACAGATTGAAAAGGACAAGGATTTAAATAAAAATTAGAGGAACCAAATTCATGCAATCAAGAGTTTAATTGAAAGAAATTAAAAGTTTAAAGGTTATTGGAGGTACAAAACCAAATATTTCCATGGCTAAGTGCAAGTCCAACGGTGAAGCCATCTGAACAACTATATCCAAAATTCTATACTTTTAGCCTTTTATTCCATTTTAGAATACTCCAACTGAGCAACTATTTCAATAGGAAAAATAGTTGTTCCATTGGTGTGTTGCTATTTCTAGCTACCTAAAGAGAAAAGCTAAAAAGTACATGTTTCGGGAACACTGTTCGTCAAATGAATAAATCACCCTGAACATTTTGCTTCACAAACTTCTCACAAGGACCAGTTTCTTCTTCAAGGGATTGATTTGAAGATCTAAGAGTCAACAAGAAGAAGAACTTGAACTTGCCCTCAAGAATACACTGCTTTCATCCAAAAAGGTTTGTTTTCTAAACTTTTTCTATTTTTTGTTTCTTGATCTAAGAGGCAAAATAGATGTTGGTTGCTTTGAGTGTTGATATGGGTTTGGTTTTTTAATGTGGGTTTTTGCTTGCTTGATTGTCATGTGTTTATGCATTTTGGTATTAAATAGAAGAATTTGTGTTCTGGGAATATGAATAAGCATTTGTGGTTTGTGTTCTAGAAATATGAATATGCACTTTTCTAGATATTAAATTTCCTCCAGGAATTTGATTGAATACTGGGTAAATGAAAATTGAAATTTGCATTTTCTTTGGCTTTGGACATGCTCACGAGCTGTTCGACCATTTGTCCATAACAAACCCACTAGAACAAACGCACTTGTCTTCAACAAAATTAATCTTCTTGATGGTTCCTGGCCCTCCATCTCCTTCAATTATTTAGAATATTAGGCATAAGAGCATCAGTGTCAAGGCAAAGTGCAGAACAAACGTATACATTAGAGAGAAATAAAGAGAGAAACAAGCAGTTAGGTTGAGGCCAATTCAACTTCCATCAAAATAGGGTAACTTACAAGAGCTTTCAGTCAAATTATATTGAACGTAGCTCCTCTGAGATCTCTTGCTCTTGCTATTCCTATTCTTCTTTCTTATTTTCCTTGACAACATATAAAACAACAATTAAGTCATTTCTATATTCTAAAAAATTCATTAGAGCATGTCTAAGTTTCCAGCAAGTTTACTTTAATTTACTTCAAGTTTACTGCCTAGTATGTATATTATAAACTGTATAAATTGTCTTAGATATGTAGTGCTTTTCTCAATTAGATTGAAATCCTATTTGGTGGATTTTATTTTGTTGTCATATGAAACAACATATTAAATTGTAAAATAGGAGACTTTAACATAAAAAAACATAAATTCCCAATTTTTAAGGAAATAGTAGTTTGAGTTCTAACTGGTAATCCAACAGAATTGTTAACTAGAAGTGATTTTTACTCTGCAAAGAAGTTGTCATGTGTTGTTTTGTGTGTAGTGTATATTTGAACGTCAAAGTTAGTTAGTTTTTTTTTAGAATGGACTTGGCTGTTAGTGATGGTTGGTGACCAAGATGCTGTTTTGTAAAGTTTGGTGCAGTATTTTCTGAAATTTAAACATATCAACTGACAATTTTTTTTTTTTTTAGATGGACTCAAATTTGTCAAACTCATTCACCAAGTTTCTTGTAAGTGAGTCTGAAGATATTGTAATTCAACATAGTTATCCTACACAACTTTCTTATGACTCTAGAGACTGCAATTTAATTGTCCATCCAATTAAAAAGGCATAAAGAAGTAAAAACTTCCCACAAGAGGAAGATTGTTTACTTGTGTCCACATGGTTAAATACAAGCAAAGATCCAATTACAGAAATTGAACAACAAACAAGACAATTATGGGCTCGAGTACATGCTTACTTTGTCGAGAATGGAGCAAACTTGAACAATCATTCTCAAATAAGCATCTCAAGTAGATTGCAAGAAATAAATAGAGAAGTTGGAATTGTTTTTGGCTTTGTTACGCAAATTTAAAACCGTCAACAAAGTAGAAATGACTGAAGAATCAAGAGTAATTTTTTTATTTGAACATTTCCATAGCAACGTATTTGTTTCACATATTTTTATAACATAGTTTAATTTATTGAGTTTGTTTTACAATATTAATGATGCTCATCAAATGTATGCTCCATTGCTTGGCAAATGATTTAAACTTGAACATTGTTGGGTTATCTTAAAAAAAGAACCCAAATAGCAATTTGAGCGTGCAAGTCAACATCAAAAATCAAATAACAAACAAAAAAATCATGGAAATGCAAGTCCAGCTTCTTCAACTCCATCAATCCCAGATTCTGTTAGTTTAGGAGAAGATAGTGATGCATTTATTTATCAAAATAGACCAATTGGTTAAAAGTCTGCAAAAGAACAACTTAAATGCAGACAAGGAAAAGAGAAAGTTAGGGGAGATACATGTAACAAGATAGTGATAGCTTGTTTTTCTTACAACAATTCAAGTATACTTTAGAGAAAATTGAGGATAAAAAAAAACAAGATAGAAAAAAAATGTTAGAGCTACAAGCTATAATGATTAAACAAAATCAAGAGAAACAAGAAGATGAAATCATGATGACGGATACTTCTACATTGGATCCAATTTCTGCAGCATATTTTCAAAATACGAAAATTAGAAATTATGGCAAAGAGGGGTTTAATTTGTAATTAATTTGATTGAATTATTTGTAATGGAATGTATGTTCAATTAATTATTTTTAATTTGTTTTTAAATATATTGTATCGTGTTATAAAATTATATCAATTTAGTTTATTTTTTAAAGTTCTTCTAACACTCAATGACAATAAGTAGTATTAATTAACTTCAAATACAACAACCATAAGAAAAACATACAAATACTTGAAAAACATACAATAAGTAGCTTAAATCTATTGATTATTGACTCATTACCGTATTGTTCTTATAAATGTTCAATCAAATCGGCTTGGAGTTTGGAGTTCGTTACTCTATCCGTGATTCGATTATGAGTTTGAAAAAAAATCATGTTGTTCTGGTGTTTCATCATGTGACACTGATCTAGAAGAACTAGTTTTCACTATCATGATCAAATCCAACATTCATTGCTCCTTCATACTCAATAATCATATTATGCAAGCTTTCATAATATTTGCAAGAGTTTCTTCATCCCAGTATCACACAGGTCCACACACTATTGCAAAATGAGATTGTAACATCCCAAAAGCTTTCATAAAATTTCAAATTTAAAATATTACGGGTTTTTTTTATTATTTTAAATTCATTTTTTAATTTAAATTTAATTAAAAATTTAATAATTATATTGTTGGAGGGTTTTTTAAAAGCAATTATTTAATTATATAACTAACTTCTATTAATTGTATAATTAATTGCATAGTTAAATTATATATAAAATAATTATATATAAAATAATATATAAAAATTGGTCTTCTAAATGGCTTTTACCATTAGAGTAGACATAGACAAAAAAAACTATATTTACACTATTCAAAAAGTCATTTTAGAGATTTAGCTCTCCAAAATGGCTTTTACCATTGGAGATGCTCTAATGATCAATTTGCAGAAAACATGATTTTTCAAGGAATAAAATTGATCAAAATAGGGGAATATTTGAAAGAGAGTGAAATTTCAACATTTATTTAAGAACAAATTGAACAAATAAAAACCAAGGACCATTTTTTTTTAAAAAAGAACTCAAATTAGAGGAGACAATTTGAAATTGGCGAGTGTAAAAGTGCAGGAAATTCAAAGTTCACGAGATAATTACATGTGAAATTAAAACAAATTAGAAGAATAAAGATTAAATCAAAGTTTTTCAAATTCTTAAATATTCAAAACTCCTAAATTTTAGGGTTTATCCAAAACAACGTCATTCAAGATACAATGCATCTTTCTCTCTCTCTAGTTTTTGTTGGTAAAGTAGGGTACTTTCAAGCAAATGAACCTGACAAATCTGATCAACTCTTGGGATTTAACCACCATTGATTGACATAAGAGTTTATTTTTTTCATGGTGGCTCCACCCTTGTTTGATGTATGTACCCCACCTACCACGTGAAATCCCTCAACTTCTTATCCCATGTTAGATTTGATTGGTTCAAAATTTTTGATAATTGTTTGTCCAACTTTGAACCAACAAGAAAAGATCTACAAGTCTCCAAATGGAGTACAATATGATTCTAGTTGAAGAAAAACATCTCCTCTATAATATCAATGGCTTATTCTGTTCATTAATTTTCCATAATGAAATCGAAGAAGGGGCACCCAAAGTTAACTATTTTTGAACCAATTTTAGATCTTTTTTTTCCCATTATTCCTAGAAGTACCCATGATTTATAAGTGACCTAGAAACAAAGAAACTTGACATAAAAGAGAAAGAAAGTATATTTAACAAAACAGAGAAGGGAATCTTCTTTATACTAATTTCACAATACCACCAAGAGGAAAGTGGTTTAGGGGAACCTCTGGCCTTTGATAAGCTATAAAAGGAAAAGAAATAGGAGAAAAAGAGAAGCGAAAAAAGAGATAAAAAAACGATAGAAAAAAATAGACTTAAGAGATAATAATATTTAAGCTTTTAAAATATAAAGAAAGAGAAAACAGAAAGGAGACCTAAAAGGGAAGAAAACGAGTTTTGGTGAATTGAAACTCGAACAATAGCTAGGAATCCAATAAAGATCAATAGAGAATCAAAAGGAAATTCATTGCTCCCATCTATTTAGGTAAATCATCAACCTTTGATGAAGGGGTGGAGCTCAATGAGCACACCCATTTCCTTTTTCTAATTCAACTTATAGTTGTCATACAACTATTTAGTGTTGTGTTTTAGATGCTATTAAGGTATGATTTCTATATTGCTTATTTCAATCCTTTTTTTTTGTCTTTTATGTATTTGTCCCTTATAGTTATCATTGTTTTAGAAGGCATTGCTACGTTAGTTTTGTCATAACTCATATCCGGGTTATTCCCTAAAATATATTCAAAATAAAATAAAAATAAAAAAATAAAATAAAAGGGGATGATATTGGTAGAAAAATTGAGTCCAATATTTTGGATGGATTTGAGAGCTCGATCGTAGGTCAATTGTTTCCAAAGATGAAGAAAAATGCAGATTCAAGGTTAAAATAATATGATTATCGGATAAACCATCATAAAATTAATCCCAAAGGCATAATTAAATTCTAATAGGTCAATTTGATTTAATCATGAACAAAATTAGATTTTAATTATGTTTTGTAATTAATTAATGATCCAATTGAAGTATTTGAATTAAGTGCAAGGACTTAATTATACTTGAAATCGATCAAATTAATTTTATTAAGTCTTAATTGATGAAAACTCAAGTTCAGAAGTCTAATTCAGGTTTAGTGGAGAAGATTAGAATTTTTTAAAGACCAAATTTAATTGCTTACCAGGTCAATTGAGTGAAATCATACACAAAATTAAAGCAAATTGAAAGTTTCATGGTCAATTGTGGGTCAAATTGCTTAAGTTTGAGGCAAACAATGTAAAAAGGACACGTAAATTAAAGGTAGATATTAATGTTTTGTCCGGGATAAAATTTAAAGTCAATTAAGAGCATAATTAGATCAATCATAAATTGAGAGATCAATTTGCATTTCTTCCATCATGTAAAATTTTTAAACAGTTAATACAATATTCTGTGCACTGATACGTAACAGTGCACACCATTGTCTTCATCATTGTAGAAGAAGAAGAGGCAACTTCCACAAAAAATCGTTGCATGCAAAAAGCAGTTGAAGAGTCATCTTTCCTCTTATAAATACTTAGGACAAAAGAACGAACATGAGGGGAAAAAGAAAAATAGAATGAAGGAATAGAAAATATAGAGGGAGAAAGAGGAAAAAACAATAAGAAAAGAGAAGAGAAATAAAGACGAAGAAGAGGAGAAACTGTGAGCAACCCCTCAACACCATCAACTCCTTCCTCTCCAGCATCTCTGCCTTCTTTTTCATCTCTGGTAGCAGTAGCAGTAGCCAATGATAATAACCTCTTCTCCATCGACAACAACTACACTTCTACGTCAGCAGCTTCTTCTTCTTCCTTTCCATCAACAGCAACTACACTTTCTCTTTCCCAACAGCAACGATATCATCTTTTTCTTCTTCTTCTTCTTCTTCTCTGGTGATAACAACAACAGCTGCACCTCTCCCTCTCCCCTGACCACAATAGCAATAATTGCACTTCCCTAGCAAGAGCCGACGCAACTCCTTCCTTTACTCCAGCAATAGTAGCGGCATCAACATCACCTTCTCTCTCCATAGCAATTGACTTCCTCCTCTTCCTGTAGTTGCTACCATCCACCATTCTCACCACCCAACACCACCTTCGACACTAGCTTGACCTTCTCTACATGGCAACAACAACCAATAACCTTCTACTATTCACTTATGTGAGTAGTAGGCAGGGCTGGTCGTTGTGTTCATCCCTTTCCGAGAAGGCTATTAGGTCGACCCATTCCTATTTGTTGGGCAAGGCTCAATCTGAATATATATATTTTTTTTAAAAAAAATACATTCAAAAGAAAACAAAATTGTTTTGTTTTTGTACATATTGTTGAATTCTAAAACTTTTCCAAACATATTTTTCACAAAACAAATAATATATGTTCTTATGTTTTAAAATGAAATGAGATATTGTAATTAGTTTATGATTATCCATTAGAGTTCGGCCAAAATATCAAGAAATAAATGTTTTGGTAGCCTAGGACTGTTTACTATTTTGCTCTTCATTTTTATTCTTCTGTTTTGGTGGTTGGTCATAAACATTTATAAGAGCATATTTGACCCTTGGTTCCTTAGTTTATTTATTTTATTTAGATTTATTGTATTTCTAGGTTAAGACTGCTTCTAGGTTTCTACATGATTTCAATATTTTTTTAGGCAGTGTTATTAGGAAGAATTTTGCCTTTGCTAAAACCAGTACATCTAAGTTTTCTTAACGATACTGAACAAAATAACTATGTGGCAACTTCATTGACCCATATGACCCCGCGTGTTCTCGTGCGACGTATTCGTCATACCTCATATTATGAAAGCAATTGATTCCTTCCACAAAGTAAAGAAAATAATATGTATCCATTTCAACAACTCTAATTAATATTAAGTTTTAGTAGAAAATTGATAAGAAAAATTTAGGAATATTGTTTTACTTCAGTAGGAATTTCATAATTTTAATAACTTTATAACTTTCTTTACAAAATAATTTTATTCCATGAACTCTATTTTTATCTTAGACTTATTAATTAAACATTACATTCATTATTCAAATATAAATATGTGTCAAAGATGATTTTTTCTATTAATAATAAATATATTTAACACTAATAAATTCAATGTTATATAAAGAGAGAGAGATACAAAGACACAAGAATGTACTTGATTCATACCATTTCCCTTATATTGCTCGCAATTTCTTGTTACAAATAAGAAAGCAGCAATACAAGAATCTACCTCCAAGCCTGTTTGTTCTTCCAATTATTGGTCATCTCCATCTCATAAAATAACCTATCTACCACACCCTCCACAACCTCTCACAAAAATATTGCCCAATCATGTCGCTTTGATTCGATCCCCGCTTCTGAAGCTGTTGAAGAAAGCTTTACTAGGAATGATGCAATTAAGCTTTACTAGGCATTGCAATTTCGTGATATGATGAATCAATAGGGTGAGTTTTCTAAGGAGACACATCTAGAGGACTCGTTTCCCATTCCGAGCAATATTGATTATGATGGATTTACTAAGAGAATGAAAACCCTAAGCAATAACAATTGTTCTTGCAAAGACTGATTGACGAACATCGCGCAGACCGGGATCAGAACACCATGGTCAACCACTTGCTAGCTTTGAAGGAAACACAACCCCAGTTCTATACGAATTCAATACTCAAAGGCCTAGTTCTTGTTAGTTTCAATTCTGATTGAATGTAATTATATTATACAAAATTAAGAACTTCTATCCATTTCATTTTGAAATATCAGTTTCACAGATTAATGACCTTGACTTTGGGTTCATTGATTCAATGCTTTGAATGGGATACGGTTGATGATAAGGAAATTAATGTGGATGAGAAGGTGGCGACACTCATGTCTAGAGTTCAGCCATTGGAGCTTGTATTGAAAGCTAGACCAGACCTAGCCAATGTTCTCTCTTAAGCTACCAAGGAAGTGAAAAGAATCGATGCGTTCAGACCTCCATGTTCTCAATCTACTCTTTCATAGCCCTTGCTTTCCTTGCCTTGCCAAAATAATCAACACTACTTTATTTGCAATTCCCTAGTTGATGACTCTCAGCTATCCAGATCAAAAATCTCAAACCCTTAAGTTCTTTGTAAGTTTTTGACAGAAAGTGATTTCTTTATGCACCTCTATAATTCAAAAAGCAAGCATTCATATCCACCATAATTAAGATATAAAGGATTAGAACCCAACCTCAATCTGACACCATCACACCATTAATTGCTTCCTCTTTATTTATCATTTTTGTATCTTCACAATCTTGGAAACTTGACCTCTTATCCGAGTACAACTCATTCATAGCAAAATACACCCCCTCACCTCTTATAGAAATTGATGGTCTTGGAATATATCTCGTAGGAATTCATGTTTTTGAATAATTCTCCACTATGACCTGTAATTTCCGCACTATTTATTATACATACAAACGGTGTGGGGAAAGTACTATAGCTCCCCACACATTTTAGTATGGATTGCAATAATGCTTTTCCTTGCACTGTTTTTTTTTAATTTTATTTTATTTTAATAACTGGTCTCATTTGTTTTTTTTTGAGTTCTTTCTTATAATCGGGGTGTCTAGTCCAGCTCACACGTATCACGACTAATCTCTAGATCAATATTTTTTTTATATATTTTTTTCCTGTTTTTTTTTCCACGTATATATTTTTTTTGTTTTATTATAACTGAGATGTTCGGGCCAGCTTACATGCATCATGACTATTCCTCGGACTCACTTTCTTTATTTTTTACATTTTTTTTTCTGATTCTTCCTACTTATACATTTTATTTGGTATAATTGGGGTGTCCATGCCAGCTTACGCGCACCACAACTAATAACATATAAACGGTGTGGGGAAAGCACTGTAGCTCCCCACACATTTCATTGTGGTTTGCTACAGTGCCTTCCCTTGCACTGCTTTTTTTTGTAACCGAACTCTTTTTTTTTGTTTTTTTTTAACCGGGGTGTTCGGTTCAGCTCACGCGCACCAAGACTAATCTTCGGACCAACTTTTTTTCTTACATTTTTTTCCTGTTTTTTTTTCCACATATACATTTTTTTTTATAATTGGGGTGTTCGGGTCAACTTACATGCACCATGATTAATCCCCGGGCCCATTTTTTTTTTACCTTTTTTCTCCTCTTTTCCCACTTATACATTTTATTTTTGATAACCAGGTTATCCGGGCCAGCTTACACACGCCACAACTAATCATCGGACTCACTTTTTTTTAATTGATATAGTGTTTTCCCGCTTATGTTTTTTTTTCTTTTTGTCTTTGATAACCGGGGTGTCCAGGCTAGCTTATGCGTATCACGACTAATCCCCAGACCTACTTTTTTTTTAAATGGTGTGGGAAAGCACTGTAGTTCTCCTTGTAGAACACTGTGGATTGCTACAGTGCTTTCCCGCTTATACTTTTTTTATGTTTTTCCCACTTATAAATTTTCTTTGGTTTTTTTTATAATCGTGGTGTTCGGGCCAATTTAAGCACACCGCGACTAATCCCGGAACCCTTTTTTTTTATAACCGGGGTGTCCAAACCAACTTACAAGCACCACGACTAATGCCCGGATCCACTCAACACCTTGCAATCCCAATGGGCAGGTAAGGCACTGCGGGGGTGACAGACATGTATAGAGAGGATCGAACCCGGGTGCAGAGGAATGGGACAAGTCCCTTTCCACTTATACATTTATACATGACAACTATTATGTTTAAAAAAATGTGCACATATTAGAAATTTATCAATTGCATTCTTCATTCTACATGAGTCATGTTTAAAAATGTTATTTATACTGTTTTTTTAATTGTTTTTTTATTAAAATAATATATATATATATATAAGCTAAAGGAGATTAGGGTTATGCATAGGAAAATTCATTGTTCATTTAGACATAGATTATTGTCGATTATAATGGTGAAATTACTATTTTACATCTCGGTGAACAATTATTTTAGCCATGAGTCTAGGGGTATTTTAGATTTTTAATGTTTCTAGGTGCAATAAAATAACTATGATACCCTCTAATAAGACAAAAAAGTCAACAGTTAAATCCGGGGCTATTAAGGATATTGCACATGTTTTTATAATATACAAATACAAAATAACCTTCCTATACATGCATAAGAAAGACTTTCACCCTCATTTTATACCACAAAAAGCTGAACTTATTATGTTTTTTAATGCAAGTTGTATTTAATACAAATAAAAAAAATATAAAACTAAAAAGTAGAGGTGTATAGATACAAACAAAAAATTAAGAAACTATCTCAAAAGAACCGAAAAAATAAAGGGATCAAAACTAAACAAAAAAAAAACTGAAATACAAAATAAAAAATAAAAAAATATATATATATTAAAACTAAACAAAAAAAAAATATTCTCAGTAGCGAAGCGCAAGTTTATGGCTCGTATTTGCTATAACTTCACACTTTAAAGATGTTCTTGGGCCCACCCAAAAAAACACTAATATGGGTTTGCTACTTTTCTTTCTTCTACTAAAGCTAACGTCTCCTCGCGAACTTGGCCACAACTTTTCCTATAGAACCCCTTCTGCCCACTACTCTTTTGAGCCTTCGATCCAAGCCCAGTATCTTTTAGGTTATCACCCTAACCCTCGATCTTCTCCTGAATATTTGTCATGTTATCATTATTCTATGTTAAAGTCAGGCCTCGTTTTACTTAGTAAACTCTATGTAGAACCCCTGTCGATTGCCCGATCACCACTTTCCTAGCAAACCTCTGTTATTTTGGTGCTCACTTTTGCAGTCTCATAGACTTGATAGCTAAAACCCTACGAGTGGTTTCTTATAACTAAACCCCCTCCTCGGGTCTAGAAATTCATGGATCCTGCTACTGTATTTTTCTTCCCTCCATCCACCTGGATTTTCTTATTATACATGCAGTTAATTATCTAGCAACATCAACGTATTTCAACAAGTTTTTATGGGACGACGTTGACTCGGAAACAAACTAACATTTTCTGAAGAAAACATTACCGACTACATATCAAATCATATTGCTATCTCAAGTTATAAATGGAGAAAATGAAGGAGGGTGAGGGAATAAAGGTCACGTCTAAAGAAACGGATCTGTTAGCCCGGTCCAATAGGTTAATGCATTACATCATTATACTTTGTTCCTAATGAATAATTCTGATTTAGAGCTTCTAAGTTCCAATTTAAAAGTATGAGATGGGTAAGGAGAACTCAATTCTCCATTTCTAGTTTCTAGCATATAAAATGTGAAGTAATGATAAATCTCTTTTTCTATCTATCTGTCTATCTATTTATATATACACATGCGCGCGTGCAAGAACAAATCAAAATATTCAAGATTTTTATCTAGTAGAAAATAAGTCCAAATTTAAGACAATAGGGAAATAACATTTGGTATTTGAATGGAACTTTAGTTTCCCGCATCCTTTTATGGTATTATTCTCGTAAGACATTGCACTAAAATTTGGTAATTTTTGAAATCTCATATCGTAAATTTATTTGTGTTTTAGCTTTAGTAGTGTTCGGATATGCTCTTAGATTCTATTTGTTTTACATTTTTTTCCACAATTTGACAAAGAACATTTTCATACTTACAATTATATTAAGATTTATCATAAAATAATGGTTGGTATCATGCAACATCTCAAACATAATATGTGAATTGTGTCAATTATATAATTTTTTATGTGTCAATTACACCCAGATTTCATTTTTAAATAATCTTAAATATATATTTTTCATAACGGCAGCACATACTAAAAAAATAAATGTATCTTGTATGCTAACGCTAATATTTGAATTATAAAAGATAAAGAAAATAGCAGGCATCATTAACCATGAAGCAACCCTTTAAAATTAACGAACTACTATTTTTTATATAAACTTTTTAATTTTATAGAAAAAAAATGAAACTTAAATTTTTAAGCAGTTTCTAATTTACAATTTTTTTATGATCTTTCGTAGTAATTTCACCGGTAGAATTTGGCGAAAACATTGGATATTTAGATTTGTGGTTGGACGGTGTTTTTGTGGGGGGGAAATCATTTTATATTTTTAGCTTCAAATAAATTATTATTTTTAGGTTATTTCTTAACAAATATTTAAAATAAATTTTAAAAAATGTATATTATTTAATATATATGTAAAAACAAATACTGTTAAAAAAATAAAGCAATTCAATAACACTCACATGACATAATTGACAAGCTCATCAAGGTTGAAAATAATGTTAGACTTTTTGACACAACATACATCCTCATTGTGGTAAATCATGGATGTCCTCATAACCTTGAAAAACATTTTCACGTGTTGTTTTCGACATGCCGGTCTTGACTCGCCAGATTTACTGAATAAGAACAATTCCACTTCTGAATGTTGACGAACGACATGAACATTGCAGAGAAATGGTAGCAAGCGAGCGAAGGCTTTGGGGTGAAAGAAACTCGTGGGAATTTGTTTGCCACAAAGTCTAAAAATAAAAATTAAATGATGGAAAATAGATATATGGATCGACAACATCAGCACAATAGTCTTCAGGTGACGGTCAAGAATGACCATAATTGTTTTCCAGTTTTGACTTGGAATAAATGTTGCAAATTAATATTTTGCTAAAATTTTAAGATAAAACATTTATATATATAGGTTATACTTGATAGATAAAAAAAATATTATCTTTATACATCAAAATTATACACACACACACACGCATTACAATTAGAAGGACTTTATAAAATATGACGCCATAGTTATTTTTTTTTATTGAAATTGATGTCTTTGAATCTCATCTCTAATTTTTATTAATATTTAGTGTTCTCGTATTTCAAAAAATACTAAACAATGTGATTAACGTGATTGTTTCTTTGAGTGTACATATGCATGAGACAAAGTCTTGTAGATAATTATTATCTCCGATTTCATCTTCTATGTAATTCTCAATGATTTGCTTGTCACTCAACAACTTTGATGTTTGATTTATTTACACCTACAATACGAGAAGTTATTGCATTTCGTTTTATCAATGTTTTTGTTTTACTTAATATTCATGAGTATATTAATTAAGTATACAATGAATATAAATTTAGTTGGTTAATAAATGACTTCCATTAAAGAGTACTAATTAAATTCATGAACTTATTTCTGGTAAACAAACATATAGAATAATAACAATAATTCATAATTCAGTGGTTAAGTAGGATTCTTATAATTATAATACATGGTACATGATCTCTAAGGGGTATGACATAATGACAGAGGGTTTACGATCTGCATAACACGTTTAGAGTTCGAGTCAGGCGTGTACTCCTTGTAAGAGTCTGGGATAACAGGAGTTTCACTAACTCACCTGAGCCCACAAAAATACATTTTTCGAAGGGTGGAGTTTACATCCCAAAAAAAACATGGTACATGTATTAACTTCAATGTTTTGTAAAAGAAAAAAACTTGATAAGTTAACTTTTTAATATATATTAATTTATAGAGGTTTTAAAAAAATACATTTGATTTAATTAAAAAAAAATATTTAGGTTAAAAAGATATATAATGAGTTAAAATTAAAACATTTTCTGTTGATTAAAAAAATAAATTATAATATTTTCATGGTTTAGAGAAAAATATATATAATGAGAAATTATATTAGTTGATTTAAGTATTTTATAAAAACATATTTTACACTTCAGATTTAATGTATATTTTAAAACGAAATGTATTTTTAAAATAAAAAGGTACAATTTTCAAATTTAAAATTATATTAAAAAAAATTAAAAAAAATATAATTTTAAGCCCCTTTATTTTAATAAATTTTTAAGATTCAAAAATTCAAATCTTTTGCAGGAATACGATTTCTTTGATTTTCTAAAATTATATTTATTTTATGAGAATATCGAGTGAAAAAATAATAAAGTGAGCATTCAGAAATCAATGGGGTAGATGAAATTGGGATACAAACAAATAAAATGAAATAAAAAATAAAAATATGCGTTTGTTATTCAATCCTAAATTTATTTTTTCTTATCAAATTTATTTTGAATAATTTAATTTTGTTATGGGTTAGTTCAATCATTTAAACCTGAAAAAAGTGAGCATGATCGATCAATAATTTGAATTCTCATTTTCTTTGTTAATTGTCACTATTAATTATCTTCATTAGGTTTCTTAAAAATATATTATTTTAAATCAAATGATATTTAATTGTTTAATATAAACACTTTCTCGTTATTTGTTGCTAGAGGATGAATATAATTTTATATTTCTAACCAAATAGAAGCTAGATTTTATATTAATCAGTTAGCTGATTTTTATTAGATTGAAAGTGCTGATGATTTACCAATCTACCGTAATAATAATTTCTTATATTTAATTATTTTTGTTATATATGAATATTAAAGTATTTTTTCTATTTTTTTTAACCATCCTTGCACAAATTCATCTCATGAAGAAAACTGAGCACCCACCATTCTGCAAGCACTGAGAAATTACTATAAACTTTATTACAGAAAAACGACTCCAAGTATATCATTAATCATTGCAGCTATGTGCCGGCGAATGGAATTTAATAGTAGAAGTCAAAGAAATGCAACTTCTGTTAATTAATAAAAAGAGGAGCCATAGTGATCTTGACCTCAAAAGTATTCAAATTCTTTCTTATGAAGAATACAAAAATAGTCAGAGATGTCACCATTTGATTTTATAAAATATATATAATATTAGGGTTCATACTGCACATGCACGCCATCCTTAACTCTGCTCTTATTTTATTTTTTTGTTGAATGAAACAACCAGAGATTGTGGACTGGGAATAATCAGACATTTTAGTGCTAAGCAACCGACCATAGTTAATAATAATCTGTACTAAGTTTAATCAGATGTTTTATCATAAAAAAAATAAGAAAAAAATATATTTATCATGTACGTGGCTCAGTGATAAAAATTTGATATTAAGAGGTTTGTTTCTTATATGGTTCTTAATATGATGATCACTGAATACTTATATAATCGTTAACTTCAGGATCTGTGAGATTAGTTGAAATGCATGCAAATTGAAATTGATCCGGACAACACGTTAATAATAAAAAAAAATATTACATAGAGCAGCCTTGACCAAGGAATTAAGGAATGTTAATATAAAAGTAGCTGTTGTCTGTAGGTGGTGGAGACAGGAGACTTGAATTATTGATTACGGACATCAAACGATGGCGTACGCTGTTGGTTACTGGAAAAATCAAACTTCCCGTCTTTGAAAATATATGAACGCAGGAGAAGCGGAGTTGCCGTTGTGAGTTTGCTGTGCTTCAACTAGTTGACTGAGATGCTGTTTTGGATTGCGTTACAAATAGTAGTCTTTTATTAAATAAATATATCATTTTAATATATTTAAAAAAAAATAAACACTTTATAAATAAACATCACAAAACACCCTAAAATCTCAAATGTTAAAAAGACGGAAACCAAATAATCTGAAAGACCTCTCGTAGATGAGCAGCCAGACAGCCGAAAGGTCCCCCACAAATTCCACTATCTCATTAACGATAATTTGTCTCGTAATGCATTTCAAAAATATTTTAAAAATATTAAAAAAATATTTTTTTTATTTAAAAAAAATAAAAATTTTAGTATTTTTATATCATTTTTATATACCGATATCAAAAATAATTTTTAAAAAATTAAAAAATATATTATTTTTTGATATATTTTTCAATAAAAAATATTTTTAAAAACAATTTCAACCACAAAATGGAAAAAGGGTTGTAATACTCAACAAAGCCTCTGGATTGTTGTTAATTACCATCTATTCTAATATATTTGGAGTTATAAAAATGTGATTTAATAAGTGCTATTTTCTTTTTTTTTAAAAAAAAATATGACTCGATAAAAATTGAATTAGGGGAAAAAATCAGAAAAATGAAAGATCATGTGTCTCGAAATTACTAAAATCAATAATTCCAATAGAAAACATATCATGGTTATTTATGGTTTTATAGAATATTAACAATCAATCAACAATTAATTTGATTGGGTATTGTAATTTTAGTTGATGAAACGCTATAAACATTAAGTTCCAACAAAGAAGAAATTATGGTTTTATACAATATTAACATCTATGCATCTCCTTACAAAATAATATTCATTAAAATGGTTTTTTATGTTTTTTTTTTAATTTTAATTCTATCATTCAAACATTATGTTAATCAAGATTTGTATTTTATAATATACTTTTTATGATTTTAGTTCAGAGACAATGAATTTGACAAGTCATAAATCTATTTATCATAATTAAATTCTATATGGACCTAGCTCGTGAGGTTATATCTTCTTAGGGATCCATATTTAGGAGACTTTTTACCACCTTAATTCTTAAAGAGCTTACAAACACAAGAAATGAATCCATTTTCAAAATCTTTTAATTTAAAGAATTTCTATTTTATTTTATCTTTAACTATTTCATTACTTATAAATATTATTTATGTAAAATCATTCATGAGTTAACAATTTTTATACATGCATATCATTACTTGCTAGAGGGTTCTCTATTAAAAATAAACTTAGCACTAAAAACACTTATCTAACTTGTTATTTGTAAGTCAATAATACAAGATTATGATATTTAAAATTAGATAATACGTATATTATCTATGTGTAACAAAAGAAAAATGACTTAAGATTCAAAGGGAAGTTGTGTTTTTGATACAAAATTATGTTTGAACTTTGAGAATATCACTATTTAATAAAAGATAATCAATATTTTATTTTTCAAAACTTTATTATTATCATTGCATAAAATAACAAATTCAATAACAAAAACACCATCAAACCTAACCTTTGAAAAATAAAATCATAAGAATAAAACACTCATACCTTTGTATTATAAAGTGTCACATGAACTAATTTATAGCTCTATAATGATGTCATATTCTAACCATCTAAAACTCTCCTAGTACCACTAGCATTCAAGTTCATTCCTTAACTAATACAAAAGTGATTGACACTACAACCCATGTTTAGCTCTAAAAAATCACCTTTAAAACTAGAGTTAGGTTCTCAAAGTAGAATCCAAATAAATATATAATAAATATATAAAAGGTGCTTAAAAAATATTAAAAAACCAAAAAAAAGAGAAAAAAAAAGAATGACAGGTGCAAAAGTACACCTGACAAATAACTGTCATTAAAGGATATTGAAAAGATAAAGATAAAATAAAACATAAAGGAAACAAAATAGAGAAAAAGAAAGAGTGAAATCATACAAGACAACAAAGTGATCATATCTAACAAGGATTAATAAAATAAATTAAAAACAAATAAAATGATAAAATTAAAATGGAAAAGGAAAATATATTAAGAGGATAATGCAGTTTAAGGTTTTTTATTGGCTAAAAACTAACTCCAACCTTACAAAAAAAAATGGGAAAGGATTTCTACAAAGAAAATAGAGATAAGTATGATTATGGTATATGCTTTCATATGATAATGATCTTGGATTTCTTATGCTCAAATATTATAATGTCCTAGTCTCAAAATGCTAGATTATTCTGTTAATTCAATTTATAGGTGAAAAAAACATTTATGGAATTAGACATCTAGGTTCCCTATATGACAAAACACTTTCTTATTCAAATTTAGATGTATATTTTGGTTATTTATATTCCATTAATTAGCTCAAATCTAATATTCTCACATATATTACAGAATTATTTTTATCTCAGAGAATTACTTGATGGTGTGAAATATGTATCTTAGAACTTTAAATTTTCTTAACATAGAGAGTCAATATGCTAAAAACAAAAACTCTCAATAATCATAACATAATTATCAAAAGATCATTATGATAATATTGATAAAAAAAAACACAAATTAAGGTTTGGTCACACCATTCTTTCCTATAAGCTTAACAATCCTTTTACAAAAAACCAGAGTGCCTTTTTATTCATCAATTAAAAATTAAATTTGGCACCTTTCGATGGATGATTGAATGTAATCTCCATCAAATAATTCTATGTGAATGGTTTAAGATCTTGGATTAATACTTCACTTGTGTTAAACAATAAAAATCCTTGAGAAGTTTAAGAATGGCTATAAAAAAGGTTAAGAGATGCCAAAAGACATTGAACATAAAAGGGAAGTTTGAATAACTAAATTCTACTCTTAGCCTTTAAATTCTAGAAAGCTATTAATTATGTTAAAATACTTGGTAAATATTCCATTTATAATGGTTCATATGACTCAAGGTGATGATTGAAATGATTTCAAATTAATCTTAAGGGATTAAAATTAGGATATAAAGCAAAAAATATCCTAAAAACAGTCTTGGATCTTGAGAAATGAAAAATATATATTCATGCTTGCAATTAACCTCATCGGTCAACATACTAATCAACAACTCTTCTCAATGTTATCTATGAATAAATATTTTATGATTTCATGTCTCACCCATCAAAGCTTTTTAGATTATTTCTAGTTCTAAGAGCATCTCATTGACTTTCTCACGGCCTTAGTGTCTAAAGTTAACAAAAAATACCACATAGGAAAAACTTTTATGCATTGAGATAATTGGAATATCTTATTGTAATATATGATTTATTAGATCATGGTGATTGCATTTAAGGTAAAAAAAAATAAAATATGGTGCCTATAAATACCATTTATTTAGATTTTTCATTGAATGAGTGATGACAATAATAAAATAGATAAAAAAAAATTAATCCACAATTGTTTTTAAGTCATGAAATCTCTATATACACCAAATGTATTTTTGGTTTTATATACTTGTTATTCATGTTATAGGATTTCTCATATACGAAAGAAAAGAAGGTTTTTGTAGCAAGAAATTTTTTTCAGAGAAAAATAAACTAAGTAGTTGTTAAGGAACCATCTCACCTAAAAACTTAAGCTTGCAGATGAGGCCCATAATATGATTTATATTATTTTCAAACACACCCCCTCAAGTGAAAGCCCTTTGGGATTGAAACTTGTACAGACTCACATCATCTTGTGCTTGATTTTTATCAAATAGAATGGGGGTGGTGAGATTCGAACTCGTGACCGCTGGGTCAACAAGGCTCTGATACCATGTTAAGAAACTATCTCACTTAAAAGTTTAAGCTTGTAGATGAGACCCATAATATGATTTATATTATTCTCAAACAGTTGTCAAGCTAAAAATTGAGTTTCTTATCAAATTTGCCTAAGGTCATCATTGTTTTAGTCAAAACCAAGACTGCCAACCTAAAATTGTTAAAAATAAATGTACCCGGTTAAAATCTTTTTTTACAATCAAAATCAAAACTTCCCAATAAAATTAGCCAAAACCATTATTAATCAAAACTAAATTCATAGAGTTAAAATTGATCAAGATCAATTTACTATTTTCATAACCGGGTTCACGGGACAAAATTGGTTAAAAATGATTTAGTTAGGGCATATTCTTCATTTCACCATATATTTTTTGTGAGGAAAATAATTTTTGGGTCAAGTTCGGTTTTTCAAAACTTATATGGAAAGATGATGGCCATCCGATGAAAAATGGGAGGAGATGATCACAGCCATTGGTATTCCCCAATAGATCGCAACCGTTGATCTAATAGTTTAGCGTAGAACCGTCCACACCAAAAACAGAACCTAAACAATATCCAACTATCCAATTCCAATCAAGTCCAAGTTGACCCTAGACGACGATCTCATCATCTTGGCATAGATTCGCCAACACCTATGGAAAACTCTCTTACATCCATTTCAATTGACCAATAGATCCTAGTTGTTGATTTGGTAGCCCTCATATAAGCTCCTCCACCCTTGATCGCCCCACCCAACGACAACCATCAAATCCAACTCCCCAAGATCTTAGTCGTCTACCCAAGTGAGCTCACCAAACTTACCATAGATTCGTCCATATCCGATCCCAATCCAGCTCCTCCATTCCCCCACCACTTGCATTACCTCCCATCATTCGTCTAGAGCCTGTTTGGGAGGGTGATTGTGGTTGATTTTAAAAATGTTTTTCATTTAAAAATATATTAAAATGATATTTTTTTTTTATTTTTTAAAAAACATTTTTGATATCAGCACATCAAAATAATCAAAAACACTAAAAAAATTTCATTTAAAATAATAATAAAAAAAGTCAAACGCCGGTTTGGCCGCAGTGCCAAACAGGCACTATTATATTCAAAATGTCTACGGTGCAGAGCATGCCATAGCTGACTTCTAAGGATGGGATTGTGTTTTGATTTTTTAGGATTATAATGGATGAGTGTCAGTCCTGTTTGCGAACTCATCGCTTGATAAATGATTAAATGATTATTTTTAAAAAAATATTATGTTTAACCAGTTGACCACGAGCGATATGTTCTTCTTCGTTAAATTTAAAATCTTCTCATAAGCAGTTATTCGGATATTACATATGATTTATTTATTTATTTTATCTTTTATACATAATTTTTTATATTAAATTTTATCTTTATTTTTATATTGGATTTTATTCTTTTAATTTCATCCCTAATTATTTGATTTTAATTCTTCTTTTCTCTTGTTGGATTTAATCTTCATTCTTATGATTTTAATTTCTTTTATTTTGAGTTTTCTTCTTGATTAATGGATTTTTGGTATTTTCATTTCTCATTGTTTAATTTAATTTAATTTTCATATTAATTCTTAATTTTTTTTTAGTATACATTTAAAACTCTACAGGAATCGACCTTGTCATGTTCCAGGTCAAGTTGGGTGCAATGATTGGAGTTGGTTGATCAGATTTTTATTGTGTAGTAAGAAAAAGAATACTATTTTGATAAAAAATGATAATGGAAAAAAAAACAATTGGTTTTGACACTATTTTGATTATTTTATTTTAATTCTCCAACATTTGATTAATTTTAAATCATTCTTTATTGTTTTTTATGTAGAGTTATTTAAATTTTATATAAAAATTAATGAATTTGATGGGTTAATCTAGTTTGACTCGTCAAAATCCAAATAAAATACCTCTTTGATGGAGTCATCAAACTATAAGTAATTGATCTACAAGGATGAATCTTTTTCTGCTTACCATCTTACTTTAAGATGGGTTAATCTAGTTTGACTCGTCAAATTCTAAATAAAATACCTCTTTGATGGAGTCACCAAACTATAAGTAATTGATCTACAAGGATGAATCTTTTTCTGCTTACCATCTTACTTTAAGAACAAATTATAGAAAAACAAATCTGCATGTTTGCAGAGCTTTCGAGTTATTTGAGACTAATATAAATTATATTTTGAGATCTTGTCTACAAACTTAAATTTTTAGATGAGATAGTTCCTTGACATGTGTTTGACGCAATTATTTATTTTAGCAAATTGCTATATTATTATTCTAGACGGTATTGATGGCCAAAGAATTATTATTTTTAGAGTTTAAAATAAAATTTGATGGCCAAACAAGTCAAGTTGTGAAATTTATACATGCTAGCTCAAATGTCAATGCCTCATTTTGACAGGACTTGATTTCATATTATAAACTTGTCTCTTACTCCTGCTATCCTTAAACCGTCACTTGATTTTTTCCTCCATTCGCTCCCTTCTCCTAAATTTTATTTTTTAATAAGGGTTTCTTTCTCAGCAAGGCTGCGATTGCTTTTTTTTTTTCTTTGGAAAATAACATTGTTTGGCAAGAGTTTTGAGAAAATAATATAGGCTAAAAAAATATTTATAAAATAACACAATTTAACTACAACTATACAAATTGAAAAAAAAAGTGAAGACTAAAAAGTGAGTGCATGTTATTGTTTTTTTTTTTAATTTAGGGGTAGCTAAATAAATTTACTGTGAAAAGAAGCTAAAAGACTAATTTGCTCTTCATATAATTTGAAAATGATAATTAAATCATGAAGAAAAGATTATCTTGTCTCTAATATCTAGTTTAATTTCATTATTATTATTAAAAGACAAATTCATTATTATACTATTACAGTTAATAGTTTATGTGAGTAGGTGTATAGTAATTGTTTTAATTTGTTTTCGTTAATACTCATCAAAAAGGAGGAAATTTCACTATAAAATAGAAGCAACATGATATAGGGAAACTCTTAACTTTAATCCATTAATCTCACCTCACATCGACCTTTTGATTATTATTTTTGTGGATAAAATACACCTTTTGAATGTCAATCTAGCTGTAAAGGAAATTGAATATAACAAATAAAAAAAATCTTATCAACAGAAAAAAAAATGAAAATAGTTGCAGACATTAAATTTTTAATTTTAAGTGATGTATGGAATGAGACTAAAAAATTAAATTGGATTGTTATAAGAGTAATTAGTATAAGAAAAAAAAATTTTTAAAACTTTTAAAGTTAAATTTTAAAAACTTTAAATTAAAGACTTAAATCCAAATAAAAAGAGATAGAAAATAATTAAATTACCAGTCATAGTAAAAAGGTAAATTCACTATCTGAAAACACCAATTTATTGAAAGTACAGGGTTATAATGATTAACTCTCTACAAAAAAAAAAAAAAAAAATAATATAATAAAATGGTACAAGATTAAATTTTAACACTTAATACCCTTGTACCAAATGTATGGTTCAGAGTATAATTGCCTTGACTTGAGAACCCATGTATCGCAATGAGATACATTTTATTTTGAAAGCTTTTTGTATTTTATTTTTGTCAAACTTCAAATTTTATTTTAAAAGTTTAATGATTGTGTTATGGGTTTTAGTATAAGGATTGAAGTTGTGTTGGTCAACGTAAAATGGATGAGCAAAGTAAGATTTATCAAATAAAATTTAATGAACAAATATCTTCTTATATTCTAGAAAAATATAAGGTTCAATTCTTAAAAAAAAGGTTTTATCATATTGAATTTGAATTAATAAATTATATTAATACTCTAATAAATAGAGATGTCATAACAAAGGTATAATGAACCCAAAAAAATTCATAAACAATTTTATAGAAGCATATGGATGCCTAAGGATTTCAATAATAATTTTTTAAAGCTTGAAAAGAATCATCATGATAAAAAGTTGTCGATTGGTTACATAAGATATTATTATATTCATATATATATATATATATATATATATATATATATATATTAATGAAGGCTTGAATTATCTTTAATATTCATATAATATTAGATTGATAAATCTAATATTTAATTTATGAATATAGAGTAAAGATAAAATTCATGGGATAAAAATAATTTTGAAAGAAAATCATAAAGTAATATGAAAATAATTCAAAGTCATAAAGACTAATATATATTATGTTCTCTCTTTTATGAAAAAAAAATTCTTCTCATAAGCTAAAACATAAAGAGATGTCTAGAACTAATATGTAGGTGTTTTTCATAAGACATTTATACTAAATTGACCCGCATAATAATTCCATATAAATAGATCATTTATTCAAAGAAAAGGCTCGCATGAAGGTTTTGTAAGTGATTCTTAGACTTGAGATCATTAAGTTCTCTTATATAAAAAATGATATGTTTTGATCTTATTACATGTTATCTTAATAAGATTGGGTTATACATAACTTGAGTGATCAGAGAGGATTCATCACCCTTGATGAATTAAGAAAAAATATGAATATGTTCTCATATAATATTAAATGTTTTTGTCAAAGTGGTATGAGATTTGAAAAGAGATTTAAAATTTATTCAACCAATTAATGATAAGTATGTAGACAACAAAAATGATTTAACATGACAAACATACTTTATGTTTTAGCGTTAAATGAGAACATTATTAATGAAATGATATTAATTACATTGAAAAGTCAGTCATTGAAAGATTAAGTTAAATCACTAATGATTTTTCTAATATTTTGGTAATCATGACATATTACTAGACGAGCACTTGACCTTCAAATATAAATTAATCAATTATTGAATAAATTATTTGATTTATTTAACTCTATTTAATTAAGAATTATAATGTATACTTGGGCCAACATATTAAATACTTAATGGGTCACAAATATTAAGAACCATTAATTAGAAACTAATTATGATGATTTAATTGAGTATATATTTTAGAAATGAATGACTAGAATATAATTAATATAAGATTTATATTATAAAACTACAGAAATAAAATAAGGACTTGATTGAGTTATTTTTTTAAAATTATTCTTAATTAATATATGAAAAATATTTAGGGGAAAATTGATATTCTTTTTTCAATTTATAGGATTTTTTTTAGATTTTTTTTCTTAAATAGTAAGTTATACGTCTTATTTTAATAGCTAGGGTAGTTGTTTGTTAAAAAAGAAAATTAAGTAAGTCATAGAATAAAAAGTTAGCACACTATATGGATTTATAAGGTTTCTCACTAGTGATTCACGTGAATTACTGTTAGAGGTTGAACAATTAGATGACTTATGATTTTTGATAATATGAGAAAATAAATATATAATTCAATTCAATATCGATTGAGTTATATCTAAAAATAGATTTAAAGATCAAATACTTGCACAAATAGGAATAAATTGAAGTATGGGACCATATAAACACTATTGAAAAAAATAAAAACTACAGAGAAATAAAAATTATTAGTTACCCAGAAAAAGAAATGGTCTAATGCATATGAATGCGAAACCGGAAATTATTGAGCTTCCTTCAATTAATTAATCAACTTTTTTATTTACTTTGACTCATCTCAAAAATTAATTAGTTAGGTTTATTATGGCGGCCTATCCACCCTTTAATCTTAGAAAGACCAAATCACAATATGAATAAAAAAAACATAAAACAAAGTATTATCCTTGGTACAAGGTCAATGTATGCGAACAGGTTAAAATCCTACAGCAATCGCTCTATATAAACAGAAGGAGTAGATCTGCTCATTCACATCCCATAACATTAGAAAGACAACCCCTCAGTTCAAAAATGGAAGATTTCCTGCAATACTCTGTTCTAGGGGGTGTCTTTCTTCTTCTTGTCATCGTCTTGCAACATGCAAGAAAGCACCGCTTGAAGCTCCCGCCAAGCCCACCGGCTCGCCTGATTCTAGGCCATCTTCCTCTCCTCAAACAACCCAAGGCCATCCACCGAACTCTCCACGACATCTCACAGAAATATGGTCCGATTGTGACTCTTAAGTTTGGGTTCCGAACTGTGATCATCGTAGCATCACCGGAAGCCGTCGAAGAATGTTTCACCAAGAATGACATTATCTTGGCCAACCGTCCTCCCTTTCTAAATGGCAAGGTATTGAACTACAACTTCACCACCCTTGCGGCAGCACCATATGGCGATCACTGGCGTAATCTTCGTCGCCTTACTGCCATCGAAGTCTTCTCAGCAACTCGCCTCAACGCCTTTGCGAGCATCCGAAGAGAAGAAGTAAAGAATTTACTCCGTAGAATTCATAAGATGTGTGGAGATGGTTCCGCCGTGATAGAGTTAAGGACAATGCTGTTGGATCTTAACTTTAACATAATGATGAGAATGGTTGCAGGGAAGAAGTATTATGGTGAAGAAGTTGACGGGCTTGAAGAGTCGAGGAGATTTAAGGACATGATGCAGGAGTTTTCTGAGTGTACTAGGGTGACAAATCTTGGGGATTTGTTTCCAATTTTGCAGTGCGTTGACTATGATGGATTTAAGAACAGGATGACCCAGCTGGGTAAAAGGATGGACGCTTTCTGGCAAGGTCTCATTGATGAACATAGAGTTGATAAGGATAGAAATACCATGGTTAGCCATTTGCTCGCTTTGCAGGAATCGGAACCTGAATACTACACCGACGAGATCATCAAAGGCATTATTCTGGTCAGTCTCAACTCTCAAATCTCAATCTGCTGGCCTATCTTCTTTCTCATATTTTGAATAAATACATAATCAAATGTAATCAAATCACATATCTTTCCGTATGTATGTATGTTTGCATGTATGTATTCCAGCGGTTACAAACTTTCTGATTTATGGTTGGTGATCCACTATTTTCTGCAGATGATGCTGGTTGCCGGGACAAAGACCTCTGCTATGTCTTTAGAATGGGCATTTTCAAACATGCTGAATAATCCACATGTATTGAAGAAAGGGATGGACGAAGTGGACACCCAAGTTGGTCAAGACCGCTTGCTGGATGAACCAGATTTCTCTAATCTACATTATATTCAGTGCATCATCTATGAAAACCTGAGATTATGTCCACCAGCTCCACTCCTGGTACCACACGTGGCATCAGAGCGCTGCTCCCTTGGAGGCTATGATATTCCATCAGGTGCAATGGTACTTGTAAATGCGTGGTCCATTCATAGAAACCCCAACGTGTGGGAGGATCCATTAAGTTTCAAGCCGGAAAGATTTCAAAATGGCAGAGGTGATTCATACAAGCTCATGCCATTTGGGTTAGGAAGGAGAGGCTGTCCTGGAGAAGCCATGGCTCTCAGAGTGATAAACCTGGTTATGGGCCAATTGCTTCAATGTTTTGAGTTCACAACTGTTGATGGAAAGGAAATTGATATGACTGAAACGGCAGCAACCCTCATGGTCAAAATCACCCCACTTGAACTCATGTGCAAAGCTCGCCCAAACACTCACAACCTGCTCGCCTAGGACGCATATCCACCCGGCCGGAGAGGTAAAAAGAAAGCAAAATCCTTTTCATCTGAATCCGGTTATTCCGGTGAGGAAATAAAGATGAGTGTGAGGACAATAAATGTACTGTTAATTCATGTTCTAGTATTATTACTTTTCGGTATTGTATAACTCACAGAAATTTCCGATTCAAACTGTGGGACTTGGTGGTGTTAGGAGAACAAAGAAAACCAGCTTTGACTGCATACGTGTCTGTGAAATATAAATGGCAAATATTATATGATTTGTGAAAGAGTAGTAGATTTATACTTTTAAGCCTAATAAAGTTTTTAATGTTTACTTTAAAGTGGATGGCAATACTATTTAAAAGAAGTATAAGATATTTTATTCGAAATATTCATTAATAAAATATTATTTATTATTCAATTCTATTTTTTGAATATATTTTTTTTCAGGAAAAAAATTAGATTAAATTTAATAATATTTATATCATATCTCATCAAGTAAAACATATTTAACCACCGTATGAAATTGTCATCTAATTTCTAAGGCTAAGTTGGATCTTCAACTTCTTAGCCCAGTTGGAAGCTTAAAATAGCAGCCCAAGAAATTAATTAGTAGAAGATTTGAATATAATTTAACAAAACTATTTAATTAATCTAAAACTATATATTTTAATCTCATCATTTACAATCCATTTATAATTTTGTCTCTACATTCATTTCATGTATTTCCTCCTATCATTTATATTTTACCTCTTTTGAAAAATAAGAAAAACGGATATAGAAAAGATGAGAACTCTTGGTAAAGAAAGTAAGCTATTTTGAAAAACAAAAACCATTAAATCAAGGTTTGTTAATGTAGGTGAAGAAATATAAAAATCAAATTCATTAGAATAAGTGAGCATAATATCATTGATACACTTATGCTACTATATTTTTGTAGTACCTTGTTGTTAAAATTATTATACATGTTTTAAATTTTACAGTAGTTTACCTTAACTTGGGATGAGTCATTGAAGCTAATAAGTGCAAAATCCTAATTGCATTACAAATCCAACTTGAATAAGGGAATAAGGAATCGTAATGGGATTAGGATTGGTCATATATACTTGGACCTATAAGCACTACTTGGATCATATCTAGTGTTACAACTAAATTTTTGCACAATTCATTGTAGGATGAAAACTAAACATTTGATAGGCCCAATAAATTATCTAGACAAGATAGAATAATATCTTTAAATTTAAACTTAAAATCTGCTAGCAAACTCCCACAAATCCAACTGAATCTTTCCATGTTATAATAATTACATGACAACTTATTAATGGCATGGAAAAGGTCCCAATAACAAAACTTTTTCAAAAGTCAATGTATAAGCCGTTAGATTATGATTAATATAAAAAAATATAAAAGTACTCAATTAGAATTTAGTTGTTAACCATGAAACTTTTTCATTGTATGATAATAGAAACATCATAAATGAGTGGTACATGTATGATAATAGAGATAACATCATAAATGAGTGGTACATGTCTGATAATAGAGACGAGATGATAGACGAGTGGTATATATGTACCCCCTAATTGACCCCATTATCCTAGCGATGACTATTCTCCTTCTTCAACACTAATTCTATTTTAGTTTTATTTTATTTAAACATACAAATATTTAAATTTATAATAAATATTTAATTTTTATATGAAGATAATTTATTCTTATATATTAAAATTTTATATTATTTTAATCATTTTCTACTTTTGTTCAATATATGTTTTTAAAAAATATCATCCCTAATTATTTGATTTTAATTCTTTGGATTTAATCCTCATTCTTATGATTGCAATTTTTTTTATTTTGAGTTTTCTTCTTGATTAATGGTTTTTGGTATTTTCATTCCTTATTGTTTAATTTAATTTAATTTAATTTAATTTAATATCATATTTGATTCCCAACACAGTAATCGACCACCATCATGTCCCAGGTCACGGGTTGGATGGAATGATCGGAGTTGGTTGATCAGATTTTATTGTGCAATAAGTAAACAAGACATTATTTTGATAAAAAAAAATAATGGCAAAAAAATCTATTGGTTTTGCCATTATTTTGATTATTTTATTTTAATTCTTCAACATTTGATTAAAAGCTTTTTTTTAAAACAAGCACATGAATTATTATTATTTTTTATCTCCATGGCGTTAGTTGTTTCATTAACAACTTTTTTATGTTCATCTTTAAAATACATTTTCTTTACCATTCTATGAGTATCTTGTTAAAAATCCAAATAAAATACATCTTTGACTTTGATAGAGTCGCCAAACTATAAGCAATTGATCGGTGAATCTTTTTCTTCTAGGAGCATCTTCCTACCATCTTACTTCAAGAAAAAAAATAAAGAAAAACAGATTTCGGTGCAATTATTTATTATTAACACGTTGTTATATTCTCATTCTAGACGATATTGATGGCCACAAAATTATTATTTTTAGAGTATAAAAGAAAATTCAGATGCTTCTGCAAAATATCCAATTAAAATAAAATTTAATGGAAAAGAACGTGTCCATTTACCAGTCAAGTTGCGGAATTCTACTGGCTCCCAAATATCAACGCCTAATTTTGACAGGACTCGATTTCATATTATATATAAACTTGTCTTTTACTCCTGTAATCTTTAGACCGTGACTTGATATTTTCCCCCATTTGTTCCCTTCTCATAAATTTTATTTTTTGATAAGGGTTTCTTTCTCAGCAGGGCTGCGATTGTTTTTTTTTTTTTTTTGAAAATAACATTGTTTGGTAAGAGTTTTAAGAAAATAATATAGACTAAAACATATTTAAAAAATAACACAATTTAACTACAACTATATTTTAAATATTAATTTTGTACACAATTACTATTATCGATCAATTAATTCCAGATGTTTGGTCAAAACAAAAACACATGTTTTTTTGTAAATTAATTAACATGAACAAAAATCATCCCAAAGTCTTATAAATATTTAATGGCTAAAGGATTAGAATTATGATATAATGATTAAACTTGAGTTTAATTCAGACTAACCTATCAAACCCATGATTTAATAAAATTTAAAAAAAATACACAGCCAATCTAAGTATGAAACTAGTAAAGCACTTTGATTTTTTTTAAGAAAAGAAAAAGAAACAAAAACAGAAACAGAAGTATTTTTCTTGGAAGCAAAGTTTAGGTAGCATGACTTTAATGTCAATAGCAGATTCATCCTAAAAAGTTGAAATAGGAGAACGATACAGCTTAACTAGGAAACTACAAAAGGCATCATGTCATGGCACAGAAAACTATAAACTATATAGTTGATGGTCTAATAAGACCAAGGTAAACATTTTAAACCTGAGTCAATTACTAAATTTGTAATTTAAGAAATTTTAGATCCAAGTTCAACGAAGAAACTCAATTTTAGCTAATTTAATGTTGGAGAATGAAATAAAAAAAAGACAAATTAAAAAAGTGCTCAAATAAAAAAATAACAATAAAAAAATCGGGATCATATTTGATAGGAAAAAAAATACAAGGAGGATGCAATTTAAATAAAAACTAATTTAAAATACTATCTCAAATAAAAGAAATAGTATCATAATAATGAGGACCAAATTTGAAAGATAAAAAATTAAAAGGGGATGAAATTGAAAAGAAATTGTATTTGATAAATTATTCCAAATAAAACAAATAGTAATAAAAAGAATAAAGATTAAATCTGAAAAATAACAAATTAAATGGTTACTTTGAATTTTTCAAGGGATAAGCATGAAAATTGAGCAGGAGATAGAAAATAAGAAAACAGAAGAATAAAATATCATAGACGCCAAACTTGAGGGGCCACGGGCTATTTCATCATAGAAAGGATACTAAAAAGTTTTAAATGCCATCTCGAAAGGCAATATTTGATCACTAGAAAGTAGTGTATGCACCACTCAAATAATGTGGGGGTTGCCTAGCTTCTAATAATAATAATTTATATTTGATCAAATAAAAAAATACTCCTAAATCAATTTAATACTAACAAAAATAAACCATGATGAAAAGACAAGAAAACCCTTAAGAGGTTGTTTAGTAACTTTTATTTTTAAGGGTAATTAAATAATTTTATTATACTAAAAAAATTGAAAAGACTAAAAGTGAGTGGACGTTAGTGTTGATTGTTTTTTTATTTAATTTAAGGGGTAGCTAAATAAATTTACTATGAAAAAGAAACCAAAAGACTAATTTGCTATTCATAGAGTTTGAAAATGATAATTAAATCATGCTGAAAAGATTATCTTGTATCTAATATCTAGTTTAATTTTTGTTATTTTATTAAAATAGAAACTCATTAATAATAGCTAAAGTATATTGTTGTTTTACTGTTGACAAATTATTGTAGATTACTATGGACTGTAATAGTGAAATTACTATTTTACCCCTCTATGCACAGTAATTTGACCTTGGACTCATGGGTATTTTTTATTTTGTCCATTTCAATGCACACTAAAATAAATGCACATTTTTATTTCATAGTAAAAACCTTGTTACCCTCAAATAAGATATAAAGCAAGAGTTGTCTGCGGGGTGTTTCAAGCATTTCATATTTTTTTGAAAATGTATAAATACAAATATACAATAAGACAAAATCCAATAGTTGACTGTATGGGTGTTTTGGTAATTTGCTATTTTTTAAATATATTTTTTGTCGGGAGTATTTTATGCGTGTCGCCAAACACGCCATCGGTTTCCGAGCTCACACCCACTTCGGTCGCCATATGCGGCGGGTACGATGATTAAAAAATGTCCATTCAGTGTCTTTCCGGATGCGTCGCCATGTCCTCTTCCTTATGGTCTGGCGCGTGGCGTTCCAAGGTGGGCAGAGACATGATGGTGGTCGGTTGAATTCCCCCCCACCCTGCCTTTTCTCTCTCCTACATAATAAACAACAAGGAAGTCCTCGTAATTTTTGTTGTTGTTCATGTCAGTCCTTGAGCTTTTAATTATTTAGTGTGGTCCTCATTTATGTTATAGAAGTTTTAATTTGTTTCAATTTTGTCCTTCGATTGAAATTGATTATATATTGTGTTTTCAATTCGGACCTTATTCTTTAATTTCCAGATTTTTTTAAAATCCCTTAATATTTTCGGTACAATAGTTTTGATTTTATAAATTTTATCCTTTAATTGAAATTATATATATTATCATTTTGGCTCTTATACTACTAATTTTTTATTTTAAATCCTTTATTTGTTTTTTATATTTCTCAAATAGTCCCAATTTTTGTCCATGTTTATAAATATATGCTCTTAGTTTTGATTTTTAATTTTTATTATTTTCTTTTGTTAAGGTAGTATTTTTCTGAAAACTTTACTTCTTAAATTTTAGGTTGTGTTTGTGATCATTTGAAAATTGATATTTTTTTTCCCTTTGTTCTTTCTTTTAGTTTTTTTTTATTTGATCTTCAAGTCAAATGATTTTTTCTAGCTAATAATTTTTATTTTTGTTTGCTCTTTTGTTCAAGTTTTTAGTTTTTTTTATTCTTTGATGTAACTTTGTTTTTTCCATTATTTACGCAATAATAATAATAATTCTAGTTGTTTTTTCTTGCTTCCTCTTTTGTTAAAGTTTTTGATTTTTTTTATTTCTCAGGATAATTTAATAATTTTTATTGTTTTAGAGTTAATGAGAATGATAAGTTTAGGTGTTATAATCATAATAATAATAGTGACATTATTAATCATAATGATAATAGCAATTGTAATTTATTATAATGATTATAGTGCTTATGGTGTTAATGATTATGATTTTGATAGTAATAATAACAATAACTCATAAAATAATATAGAAAATATCAATAATGACAATAATAATAATAATAATAATAATAATTATTATTATTATTATTATTATTATTATAATTTCAATTATATTAATAAAAATAACAATGTTGATTATTATAATGATTATTATTGTAACAATGACAACGATTATAATAATAATGATGGTCACAACGATAGTACTGCCAATAATAATCAGAATATTGATTATTTACAATAATGGTTGTAATGGCAACTATAATAATTGTGATAATTTAATAATTATGATAATAAAATGAGATAATAATCGAAATAACTCATTAGTCTATGTTATTTTTGTTAAAAATTGACTTTTTCAACCTTTTTATGTATGATATTCAGATCTAATATCACGTAAACAAAGAAAAAAATATGAAGCCACATATAAACAAAACATATAAAAAAAACACAGATAACAAATCACTATCAAAAGAAGATTCACTACATATACATAAGAGAGAGTTTCACTCTCATTTAACGCCACCAAAGCTAAACTTATTTTGTTTTTTGATGTAAGCTGCATTTAATACAAAGATAAATAACAATAAAAATTAAACGTCAAAACTAAGAGTATAAATAGATAAATACAAACAAAAAATTAAGAAATGTCTATAAATAATAATAAAAACAGAGATAGAAACTAAACCATAAAATAAAATATAAAGAGCCAAAATACAAAACAACCAATTATATATATTAAAACAAGAAAAAAAATCGGCCTGTAGCAAAGCGAGGGGAATGGCTTGTTACAAAGAACCTAAAAGAGGATGCTTTGTTCCTGTTCATTGTGACTCATTGTCACTGTGGACTCACAATTTGCTTCGATGCTTCGCGCGCAGACGTTTGCCTTTTTTTTCCGCCAATGAACAGTGTATTAACAAAAAACAACCTCGAAAAACACAAAAAAAAAAGGCCACCGATTTCAGGGCCTCAACGGTAATTGACCGTTTTCGGTCCGGTTCGTTTGGCCGATTTTTTTTTGTATATTTCATGAAACAGTGTAATAACCTTTTTGTCCCTCGAAAAGGACAAAAAACACGCCTGGGAGGGAGGGGCGTTCCAGTAATTAGCCAATTGATTTTTTTTTCATCGGATTACAATGGGCGCGTCGCAAAACGCGCCGTTCGTTTCCGAGCTCACTCGTGTTTCGGACGGCGCGTGTGGCTTACTCCAGCGTCCAAAAATGCCCAAACGGTGTCTAGAATGATTTTAAGGCATGTTTTCTTCCACCAGGTGCGGCGCGTGTGACATGATGGTGTCCGGAGACATGTCAATAGTCGTTTGAATTTCCACCCCAATTTCTGTCTCCTACCTGCGCCAGCTGACGTCAGCTAAGCTGTTTTTTATCACATTTCATTTCAGTGCATGAATGTTATTTGTTTTTTCTAGCCCTTATTGCTATTATATAGATTTTGATTTGTTTCAATTTCGTCCTCCAATTGAAATTGATTATATATTGGAGTTTCAATTAGGGCCTCATGCTTTTAATTTTGTGGCTTGGGCTGGAATTCTGAATATTTTTTGTATCAAAGTTTTCATTGATTTCAATTTCATCCTTCCATGCAAATTTATTATAAATCCTTAGTAATTTTGGTATCAAAGTTTGATTTCTTTCAATTTTATCCTTCTATGCAAGTTAATTATGGATTTCAGTTTCATTTCGGTCCCAATTCTTTTAATTTCAGGTTTTGTTTGAAATTATTTAATTTCAATGTTTGGATTTACTTCAATTTTTTCCTTTAAATTAAATATATTATTTAAATTATGTCTACTTAATTATATATTTTTATATTTATGTCAAATTAAAGTATGTGAAACTAATTATATGTTTTAATATTTATTGAATATTATCGCCTAAGAATATATATATATATAGAGAGAGAGAAAATGACCTAGGATTTTTTGAAGAAAGAAAACTAATATCAGTATTCTTAAATACATTTAATATAATAATATAATGAATAAATCTTATAAAATAAAAAAAAATTGGCTTCGAATTTTAATTTTGTGTTCTTTTTTTTAGTTTATTTCTAAAAAACAAATAACAATATTTTGGTTTTTAATATTTCAGATCTAATATTATTGAGCAAAAAATACAACTAAAAAAAAAAGGATGACAAATTTACCTTGCTTATCTACAATTAAAAAATTATGCGAGCCACTTGTTTCGATTACACTGTTCTTTTTAGACGACAAATAAGTAATTATAGCACGCAAAAAATTAGGTTTATTTCTAAAAACAAATTATAACATTTTTATTTATAATGTGTTAGATCTAATATTACTGGGGGAAAAGGCAACTCATAAAAAAAATGACAAATTTACCTAGGTTATCTGCAATTAAAAAATATACGAACTACTTCTCATTTCGATTACACTATAAAGTATATATTTTAATATTTATTGAATATTATCGCCTTAAAATATATAGAGAGAGAGAAAAAATGACCTAAGATTTCTTGAAAAAAAAATTAATATCAATATTCTTAAATACATTTAGTATAATAATATGATGAATAAATCTTATAAAAAAAAAGTGGTTTTGAATTTAAATTTTATACTCTTTTGTTTAAGTTTATTTCTTAAAAAACAAATTACAATATTTTCATTTTTAATATTTCAAATCTAATATTACTGGGAAAAAAGCCAACTAAAAAAAAGTAGACAAATTTACCTAGGTTATCAACGATTAAAAAATATACGAACCACTTCCCATTTCGATTACACTATTCCTTTTAGGCGGGAAAAAATTATTTGTAACATATTTTATCTATTATAATGTTACTAATTAAATATTTAAACAACTAATTACAGCATGTAAAAAATTAATTTGTTTTCTACATCGTAAAAACCCTAGCGCAATGCGCATGCAAGCACACTAATTATACAACGCAAAAAAATTATTTCTAACATATTTTATCTATTTCAATTTTGCTAATTGAACATTAAAATAACTAATTATAACACGCAAAAAATATAAGTTTATTTCTGAAAAAAATTACAATATTTTTATTTATAATATGTCAGATATAATATTACTGGGAGGGGCTAATAATAAAAAAAGATAGATTTACCTAGGTTATCTACAATTAAAAAATATACGAACCACTTCCCATTTCAATTAAACTATTCCTTTTAGGTGGAAAAAATATTTATAACATATTTTATCTATTAGAATTTTACTAATTAAATATTAAAATAACTAATTATAGCATGTAAAAAATCAATTAGTTTTCTACATAGAAAAAAGCTTAGCGCAACGCGCGGGCAAGCATACTCGTTATTATACTATTACACTTAATAGTTTTTGCGAGTGGGTATATAGTAATTGTTTTAATTTCTTTCGTTAATATTCATCAAAAAGGAAGAAAAATTCACTATCAACCAGAAGCAACATGATATAGGGAAACTCTTAACTTTATTTCATTAATCTAACCTCATATTGACCTTTTGATTATTATTTGTTTTGGATAAAACCCACCTTTTGAATGTCAATCTAACTGTTAAGGAAATTGAATATAATAAATAAATAAAATCTTATTGTCTGCAAAAAATAAATTATTGCAGACATTAAAGTTTTAATTTTAAATGATATATGGAATGAGATTAAAAGATTAGACTGGATTATTATAAAAGTAATTAGTAAAAGATAGATTTTTGAAACTCTTAAAGTTAATTTTTAACATCGTGCTTAAATCCAAATAAAAAGAGATTGAAAATAATTAAATTACCAGTCATAGTAAAATACTAAAATGGTAAAACTTATTACCTAAAAACACCAATTTATTGAAAGTATAGGGTTATAATGATTAACACAACAACAAAAATAAAAAAATAATGTAGTAAAATGTTACAAGAGTAAATTTTAACACTTATTACCCTTGTACCAAATGAACGGTTCAGAGTATATTGCAATGAGATACATTTTATTTTGAAAGATTTTTGTATTTTTATTTTTGTCAAACCTCAAAAAATTATTAGTTACCCAGAAAAAGAAATGGTCTAATGTATATAAATGTGAAACCGGAAATTATTGACTTTTTTATAAACTTTGACTCATCTCAAAATTGTTTAGTTAGCTTCCATAAATAAAATCTATTTTTTTTTAAATATATGTTTTTTTTTCATTTCCAATCTAGGGTGGCTAAGTTGTAGGGAAAAAATACCTTGTATTGATGGTCATGCTTTGTTTTGGTCTTTGCTGTTCTTTTTTGACATTCGAGGAATTAGCATTTAGACGGTCTAAATTAGACCGTCTAAATAAATAACCATACTTGTGATGGCCTATCCACCCTTTAATGTTAGAAAGACCAAATCAAAATATAAATAAATGAAAGAAAAACATAAAACATAGTATTATCATTTGTACAAGGTCAAAGTATGCGAACCCCGGTTAAAATCCTAAAAACTAAATCTAAATTGAGAGCAGAAGTCTGAAGCAATCACTCTATATAAACAGAAAGAGGAGTGGATCTGCTCATTCACATCCCATAACATTAGAAAGACTACCAAGCAGTTCAAAAATGGAAGATTTCCTGCAATACTCTGTTCTGGGGGGTGTCTCTCTTCTTCCAAATATATAAATCAAATATACCCCTATATAAAACAAAATCCAATAGTTGACTGTAGGGGTGTTTTGGTAATTTGCTATTTTTTAAATATATTTTTTTGTCGGGAGTATTGTATACGTGTCGCCAGACGCACCGTCGGTTTCCGAGCTCACACCCACTTCGGTCACCATGTGCGGCGACGTATGACAATTAAAAAATGTTCATCCGGTGTCTTTTCAGATACGTCGTCATGTCCTCGTCCTCATGGTCTAGCGCGTGGCGTTCCAAGGTGGGCAGAGACATGATGGTGGTCGGTTGAATTCCCCACCTTTCTCTCTTCTACATAATAAACTACACGGGAGTCCTCGTAATTTTTTTGTTGTTCATGTCAGTCCTTGAGCTTTTAATTATTTGGTGTGGTCCTCATTTCTGTTATAGAAATTTTAATTTGTTTCAATTTTGTCATTCGATTGAAATTGATTATATATTGTATTTTCAATTCAGACCTTATTCTTTTAATTTCCAAATTTTTTTAAAATCCCTTAATATTTTCGGTACAACAGTTTTGATTTTATCAATTTTGTCCTTCAATTGAAATTAATTATATTTTTTTTTCATTTCGGCTCTTATACTTCTAATTTTTAAATCCTTTATTTGTTTTTTATATTTCTCAAATAGTCCCTATTTTTGTACATGCTTATATATATATATGTTCTTAGTTTTGGTTTTTAATTTTTATTATTTTCTTTTGTTGAGGTAGTATTTTTCTGAAAACTTTACTTCTTAAGTTTTAGTTTGTGTTTGTGATCATTTGAAAATTGATATTTTTTCCCTTTGTTTTTTCGTTTAGTTTTTTTATTATTTTTATTTGATCTTCAAGTCAAATGATTTTTTTAGCTAATATTTTTTATTAAGTTCTTAGGTTTTTTTTTTTATTCTTTGATGTAATTTTATTTTTTCCATTATTTACGCAATAATAATAATAGTTCTAGTTTTTTTTTCTTGCTTGCTCTATTGTTAAAGTTTTTGAGTTTTTTTATTCCTCGGGATAATTTAATAATTTTTATTGTTTTAGAGTTAATAAGAATGATAATTTTAGGTGTTATAATCATAATAATAATAGTGACATTATTAATCATAATGATAATAGCAATTGTAATTTATTATAATGATTATAGTGCTTATGGTGTTAATGATTATGGTTTTGATAGTAATAATAACAGTAACTAATAAAATAATATAGAAAAATATCAATAATGACAATAATAATAATAATAATAATAATAATTATTATTATTATTATTATTATTATTATTATTATTATTATTATTATAATTTCAATTATATTAATAAAAATAACAGTGCTAATTATCGTAATGATTATTATTGTAACAATGACAACGATTATAACAATAATGATGGCGACAACGATCGTACTGCCAATAATAATCAGAATATTGACTATTTACAATAATGGTTGTAATGACAGCTATAATAATTGTGACAATTTAATAATTATGATAATAACAATGAAATAATAATCGAAATAACTCATTAGTCTATGTCATTTTTGTTAAAAATTGACTTTTTAAACCTTTTTATGTATGATATTTCAGATCTAATATCACGTAAACAAAGAAAAAATATGAAGCCACATATAAACAAAACAGATAAAACAAACACAAAGATAACAAATCAATATCAATAGAAGATTCACTATACATGCATAAGAGAGAGTTTCACTCTCATTTAACGCAACCAAAGCTAAACTTATTTTGTTTTTTAATGCAAGTTGTATTTAATACAAAGATAAATAACAATAAAAATTAAATGTCAAAACTAAGAGTATAGATACATAAATACAAATAAAAATTAAGAATTGTCTCAGAATAATAATAAAAAAAAGAGATACAAACTAAACCATAAAATAAAATATAAAGAACCAAAATACAAAACAATAAATTATATATATTAAAACGAGAGAGGAAAATCGCCCCATAGCAAAGCGAGGGTAATGGCTTGTTATTATACTATTACACTTAATAGTTTTTGCGAGTGGGTTTATAGTAATTGTTTTAATTTCTTTCGTTAATATTCATCAAAAAGGAAGAAAAAATCACTATCAACCAGAAGCAACATGATATAGAGAAACTCTTAACTTTATTTCATTAATCTAACCTCATATTGACCTTTTGATTATTATTTGTTTTGGATAAAATCCACCTTTTGAATGTCAATCTAACTGTTAAGGAAATTGAATATAATAAATAAAAAAATCTTATTGTCTGCAAAAAATAAATTATTGCAGACATTAAAATTTTAATTTTAAATGATGTATGGAATGAGATTAATGGATTAGACTGGATTATTATAAAAGTAATTAGTAAAAGATAGATTTTTGAAACTCTTAAAGTTAATTTTTAAGATCGTGCTTAAATCCAAATAAAAAGAGATTGAAAATAATTAAATTACCAGTCATAGTAAAATAGTAAAATGGTAAAACTTATTACCTAAAAACACCAATTTATTGAAAGTATAGGGTTATAATGATTAACACAACAACAAAAATAAAAAAATAATGTAGTAAAATGTTACAAGAGTAAATTTTAACACTTATTACCCTTGTACCAAATGAACGGTTCAGAGTATATTGCAATGAGATACATTTTATTTTGAAAGATTTTTGTATTTTTATTTTTGTCAAACCTCAAAAAATTATTAGTTACCCAGAAAAAGAAATGGTCTAATGTATATAAATGTGAAACCGGAAATTATTGACTTTTTTATATACTTTGACTCATCTCAAAATTGTTTAGTTAGCTTCCTTAAATAAAATCTATTTTTTAAAAAAATATATGTTTTTTTTTTTCATTTCCAATCTAGGGTGGCTAAGTTGTAGGGAAAAAATACCTTGTATTGATAGTCATGCTTTGTTTTGGTCTTTGCTGTTCTTTTTTGACATTCGAGGAATTAGCATTTAGACGGTCTAAATTAGACCAACTCAGAAAAAAACACTAAACAATTAATAAGTAAATAAATAACCATACTTGTGATGGCCTATCCACCCTTTAATGTTAGAAAGACCAAATCAAAATATAAATAAATAAAAGAAAAACATAAAACATAGTATTATCATTTGTACAAGGTCAAAGTATGCGAACCCCGGTTAAAATCCTAAAAACTAAATCCAAATTGAGAGCAGAAGTCTGAAGCAATCACTCTATATAAACAGAAGGAGGAGTGGATCTGCTCATTCACATCCCATAACATTAGAAAGACTACCAATCAGTTCAAAAATGGAAGATTTCCAGCAATACTCTGTTCTGGGGGGTGTCTTTCTTCTTCTTGTCATCGTCTTGCAACATGCAAGAAAGCACCGCTTGAAGCTCCCGCCAAGCCCACCGGCTCGCCTGATTCTAGGCCATCTTCCTCTCCTCAAACAACCCAAGGCCATCCACCGAACTCTCCACGACATCTCACAGAAATATGGTCCGATTGTGACTCTTAAGTTTGGGTTCCGAACTGTGATCATCGTAGCATCACCGGAAGCCGTCGAAGAATGTTTCACCAAGAATGACATTATCTTGGCCAACCGTCCTCCCTTTCTAAATGGCAAGGTATTGAACTACAACTTCACCACCCTTGCAGCAGCACCATATGGCGATCACTGGCGTAATCTTCGTCGCCTTACTGCCATCGAAGTCTTCTCAGCAACTCGCCTCAACGCCTTTGCGAGCATCCGAAGAGAAGAAGTAAAGAATTTACTCCGTAGAATTCATAAGATGTGTGGAGATGGTTCCGCCGTGATAGAGTTAAGGACAATGCTGTTGGATCTTAACTTTAACATAATGATGAGAATGGTTGCAGGGAAGAAGTATTATGGTGAAGAAGTTGACGGGCTTGAAGAGTCGAGGAGATTTAAGAACATGATGCAGGAGTTTTCTGAGTGTACTAGGGTGACAAATCTTGGGGATTTGTTTCCCATTTTGCAGTGCGTTGACTATGATGGATTTAAGAACAGGATGACGCAGCTGGGCAAAAGGATGGACGCTTTCTGGCAAGGTCTCATTGATGAACATAGAGTTGATAAGGATAGAAATACCATGGTTAGCCATTTGCTCGCTTTGCAGGAATCGGAACCTGAATACTACACCGACGAGATCATCAAAGGCATTATTCTGGTCAGTCTCAAATCTCACTCTGCTGGCCTATCTTCTTTCTCATATTTTGAATAAATACATAATCAAATGTAATCAAATCACATATCTTTCCGTATGTATGTATGTTTGCATGTATGTATTCCAGCGGTTACAAACTTTCTGATTTATGGTTGGTGATCCACTATTTTCTGCAGATGATGCTGGTTGCCGGGACAAAGACCTCTGCTATGTCTTTAGAATGGGCATTTTCAAACATGCTGAATAATCCACATGTATTGAAGAAAGGGATGGAAGAAGTGGACACCCAAGTTGGTCAAGACCGCTTGCTGGATGAACCAGATTTCTCTAATCTACATTATATTCAGTGCATCATCTATGAAAACCTGAGATTATGTCCACCAGCTCCACTCCTGGTACCACATGTGGCATCAGAGCGCTGCTCCCTTGGAGGCTATGATGTTCCATCAGGTGCAATGGTACTTGTAAATGCATGGTCCATTCATAGAAACCCCGACGTGTGGGAGGATCCATTAAGTTTCAAGCCGGAAAGATTTCAAAATGGCAGAGGTGATTCATACAAGCTCATGCCATTTGGGTTAGGAAGGAGAGGGTGTCCTGGAGAAGCCATGGCTCTCAGAGTGATAAACCTGGTTATGGGCCAATTGCTTCAATGTTTTGAGTTCACAACTGTTGATGGAAAGGAAATCGATATGACTGAAACGGCAGCAACCCTCATGGTCAAAATCACCCCACTGGAACTCATGTGCAAAGCTCGCCCAAACACTCACAACCTGCTCGCCTAGGACGCATATCCACCCGGCCGGTGAGGTAAAAAGAAAGCAAAATCCTTTTCATCTGAATCCAGTTATTCCGGCGAGGAAATAAAGATGAGTGTGAGGACAATAAATGTACTGTTAATTCATATTCTAGTATTATTACTTTTCGGTATTGTATAATTCACAGAAATTTCCGATTCAAACTGTGGGACTTGGTGGTGTTAGGAGAACAAAGAAAACCAGCTTTGACTGCATACGTGTCTGTGAAATATAAATGGCAAATATTATATGATTTGTGAAATAGTAGATTTATACTTTAAAGCCTAATAATGTTTTTAATGTTTACTTTAAAGTGGATGGCAATACTATTTAAAAGAAGTATAAGATATTTTATTCGAAATATTCATTAATAAAATATTATTTATTATTCAATTCTATTTTTTGAATATATTTTTTTTCAAGAAAAAAATAGATTAAATTTAATAATATTTATATCATATCTCATCAAGTAAAACATATTTAACCACCGTATGAAATTGTCATCTAATTTCTAAGGCTAAGTTGGATCTTCAACTTCGTAGCCCAAGTTGGAAGCTTAAAATAGCAGCCCAAGAAATTAATTAGTAGAAGATTTGAATATAATTTAACAATACTATTTAATTAATCTAAAACTATATATTTTAATCTCATCATTTACAATCCATTTATAATTTTGTCTCTACATTCATTTCATGTATTTCCTCCTATCATTTATATTTTACCTCTTTTGAAAAATAAGAAAAACGGATATAGAAAAGATGAGAACTCTTGGTAAAGAAAGTAAGCTATTTTGAAAAACAAAAACCATTTAATCAAGGTTTGTTAATGGAGGTGAAGAAATATAAAAATCAAATTCATTAGAATAAGTGAGCATAGTATCATTGATACAGTTATGTTATTATATCTTTTTAGTACCTTGTTGTTAAAATTATTATATATATTTTAAATTTTACAGTAGTTTACGTTAACTTAGGATGAGTCATTGAAGCTAATAAGTGAAAATCTTAATTGCATTATAAAACCAACTTGAATAAGGGAATAAGGAATCCTAATGGGATTAGGAGTGGTCATATATATTTAGACCTCTAAGCACTACTTGGATCATATCTAGTGTTACAAATAAAGTTTTGCACAATTCATTGTAGGATGAAAACTAAACATTTGATAGGCCCAATAAATTATCTAGACAAGATAGAATAATATCTTTAAATTTGAACTTAAAATCTGCTAACAAACTACCACAAATCCAACTGAATCTTTCCATGTTATAATAATTACATGACAACTTATTAATGGCATGGAAAAGGTCCCAATAACAAAAAAATATTTCGAAAGTCAATGTATAAGCCGTTAGAATATGATTAATATAAGAAAATATAAAAGTACTCTATTAGAATTTAGTTGTTAACCATGAAACTTTTTCATGTCCCACACCCACACATAACATTACCTATCCCTAAAACAAAAGGTGGACATTTATAATATAACAAAGGAGAGGCGGAGGAATTTTAGTTCTTTCAAAAATTTAATTTAATTTTTCTCATGTCTATAAGTATTTTAATCATGAATCTCATACAATCTTAGTTTTTAGCTATATAAGATTAGTACTCTTGGGTCTTAAATTACCTTGATGAAATAAGATTAAAATTATTCTAAATATTATTGATGAATATCTTGTGTTTTTTTATGATTAAATGTGATTATAGATGACTGAAATTCTATATGATACACATCATATGTTTTTGGTTTTAGATATAATGCTAGAGATTAATTTATGATGGATTTATGACTAATTAACTAAAATAGTATAAATATCTAATTTTTAGACTCTTGCTTTATTATTATTTATTTAAGATGAATTATACTTGGAGAACATTTTCTATAAGTAAACATTAAAACTTTTTTCTCTTTCTATGTTTTATTTTCTATCAAATCAGCAGATGGAAAACTTTATTTATAATAATATTTTTATTTTAAGTTAAGGCCATCAATTCATAGATATTTTTAGTGAAGTCTATCAATCTTATCTCATATGGACATTCTATGTCAAAAGATCAATGGATTCGTCACTTAGTTATTTGGATTAGATCACTAGAAAAACCCCAACTCATTAATTTTATCAAAGATTCAAATGTTAGATACTAATTGCATTAAAAAAATATCAGCACCGTAGTTAAAATAAATTGTTTTGTATAGTTTTGAATGTGATTTAAATGTTTTGATTGATACAATTTATTCATTAATGAGTGTTTTGCTCAAAACATAAAAATAACTAGTTGGTGGCTTCGATAGTAATGAGAAAAAGGAAGGTGATGAGTGTTTTTTTTTTTTTAATTAAAGAGGTTGGACTTGCGTTATGGGTTTAGTGTGACAGTGAAGGCTTATAGTTCAATTGGCTGGGGGGGGTTAAGGGAGTATGACCGAGAATGGGTAGAAAAAGATATGATGGCTGAAGGATATTGATTTTCTTGCTAGGGGGACAGCCTTACTGGTAAAAATGGGTGGGTTTTGGGTTAAGAGGTAAAATATTTTTTATTGTTCTATTGGCAGGGATGATCTTTCGATATTTTTTCATATTTTTTTTTGAAGGAAGTATCATCCTATGGATCCAATATAAATCGATTGTATGAACTCTTGAACATTTTGATTGAGAATTTGCGGACAACCCATTGTATTTCAATTATTAGATGCTTGTAATCAATTTTGAGCACTTGAATACTAGAGTTTATAACAATATCAGATCATATACAAAAATATACAACTTCTCTTAATGAAAAATATAAACAACTCAATGTTGATTACAAGAATTTTGTTGTATGGTAATAAAGATGAGATCATAGATGAATGGTACATGTGCACGCCCTAATTAGACTCAATGTTGATTATTAAGAACTTCATTGTATGATAATAGAAACATCATAAATGAGTGGTACATGTATGATAATAGAGATAACATCATAAATGAGTGGTACATGTCTGATAATAGAGATAACATCATAAATGAGTGGTACATGTCTGATAATAGAGACGATATGATAGACGAGTGGTATATATGTACCCCCTAATTGACCCCATTATCCTAGCGATGACTATTCTCCTTCTTCAACACTACTTCTATTTTAGTTTTATTTTATTTAAACATACAAATATTTAAATTTGTAGTAAATATTTAATTTTTATATGAAGATAATTTATTCTTATATATTAAAATTTTATATTATTTTAATCATTTTCTACTTTTGTTCAATATATGTTTTTAAAAAATATCATCCCTAATTATTTGATTTTAATTCTTCTTCTCTCTTGTTGGATTTAATCCTCATTCTTATGATTGCAATTTTTTTTATTTTGAGTTTTCTTCTTGATTAATGGTTTTTGGTATTTTGATTCCTTATTTTTAAATTTAATTTAATTTAATATCATATTTGATTCCCAACACAGTAATCGACCACCATCATGTCCCAAGTCACGGGTTGGATGGAATTGTCATCACCCAATTTTTGGGTGACTCCCCAAAATATACCAAAAAATAACAAAAATAAAATAAAAGAGGTCAGCGAGGGTAGAAAAATCAATGTGCAAATTTTAGTTCTTTTCGAGAGTCTAATTGTATCTCTTTTGTCCCCAAAAATAGAGGAAAATACAGATTTAAGAAAAAATAATATATCATCGGATAAATCTGTGTAAAAATTAAGTCGAGAAATATAATTATATTTTTATAGGCCAATTTGATTTAATCGTTGGCCAATTTAAAAGTATAATTATGTTTGAGAATTAATTTAGGATCCAATTGAAGGATTTAATTAAGTACAAGGACTTAATTATATTTTAAATTGGTTTCATCAAATTAATTAAGGGCTTAATCGATAAAATATCAAATTCTTGAACTTAATTTGGGTTCAATTGAGAGGTTTGGAGTTTTCGGAGACCGAATTGCATTTTTCCAATCTAATTGCGCGAAATTAGGGATCAAATTGCACAAATCCGAAACCAAGGACCAAAGTGAAAAGGGTGGGCAAATTTCTCTGTATAAATAGAGAGAGAATTGCCCTAAAAAATGGACCCCAAAATTTAGACCAGAAATAAAAAATCAAAAAAAGTAAAACACCCTAAAAAACCCTAAAAACCATCTCTTTGCCTCATCCATGGGGCTGCAACCGCCAGCCCCCTTGGAGGCAGCTGCAGCCCCCTCCCCTTTCCGGCCATTCCCATTTTCTTTCCTTCTTTCCGGCGAGCCTTCTCTCAGCCCCATGGAAGTCTTCCACTCTCTTTTCTCTCCCTCTTCTGGCCAAGCCTCCCTTCTCCCCGTCAGTGGCCATTCCTCTCTGTCACTTCTCCTCGCTGTCCAGCCCTCTCCGGCAACCTTCCCTTTTTCGCGATAGTTCCCTTCTCCAGCCATCGGTGTCAGCTCCTCTACGCCAACGGCCTTCCCTCTCTTCATCCACAGCCGCCGCCTGCTGCACAACCCTTGCCCCTTTCACATATCAGCCACCCATCTGCCATCGACGGTGTCTCCCTCTCTCTACTAGCCTTAGCTCTTCCTCTCTCCACCATCCATGGTGTTACCCTACGACAACTCCATCATCAGCCAACAGATCGGCCACTATACAGCCACCACGGCGATCCAGCCACCATTTGAAAAGCCCAAGAACCCGAGTTTGAAGGGAGACAAACAGATCTGACATCTAGAGAGGAAGAGAAGAAAAACCCGAAACATTGCTTGTGTGTTTGTTGTGTTTATGCTTTCTATTTTGGAGGTCACTGCCGGCGAGTAAAGGAAGGGGAGAGGCTGATCTACCCCCTGTCGTTTTGCTCCTCTCCTGGGGACGCGTGGGACCACGCGCCGCCAGTGTCGGTGGCGCGTGGGACGACGCGCCACCACTGCTTCTGCACGGCTCCAACTGTCAACAGTGTTTCCGGAGATTTATTTTGTAATTTTTAGATGTTTATGTGTTTGTTTTAAATTATTATTATTTTTATTTCTTGCACATGTTATGTAATTGTAAAATGTACTAAAAAAAAATAATGAAAAGAGAATGGGTGTGTGAGTTGCATAAAAAATAAAAACATAAAAATTGCATTTAAAAAAAAACAAAGAAAACAAAAGAACAAAATATGTGTTTTCGTGCATACGGCCGGATTCCAAAACTTTTCTCATTGTATTTTTTGTAAAAAATATGTTGCATATTTTTTTCCATATTTTTAAAAGCATAAAATTGGATATTGTAACCGGTTTATAATTATCCTTTTGGCATTACGGTCAAAATATCAAAAATATTTTAATAATGATTTTTGTTTTATCCATCACAGTGTAAAATTATATTGTAATGTACACTCGGGGATAGTTAAAAATTAGATTTTTAAAATGCAGTGCAAAATTCATTTTGTTTAGTCTTTCAACCCGCAATGAGGTACGTCAAATTTTAGAAAAGACCAATAAAAAAATGATTTAGGAAAAAATAATCAAGCAACAATGCAGCTTACCTTAGGTGGCGACTCCTCATAATTATAGTCGTAAATTTTACGACTATAAAACAACCCTATTTTCACAGCGCATCGTTGTCTCCCCAATCACAAAGGGGAGATGGCGGGGCGCGAAGCGCGTAGAAAAATCGTCATCGCGACAAATGGTGACTCCACTGGGGACCTTGCTAGACTGAGCTTTGTTTTGTTTGATTGTTTATTTCTCAATTTATTTTTGCATGCATTTTTGCCGCTTTAGCATCTATTTTACTTTCAAGTCATACATAACATTGAATTTCAATTAATGTTATCATGCATTTTAATTTCCAGAGTAAACCCAATTTTAAGTTAGGTGGGGATTAACGGTCTGTCTCATGACTTTCAGTCGGGGTTCAGATTCGTGAAACGTCCAACTATGAAATGAGTGTTTACTTGATAATGGCGGTCATATTGTGCCCCAACCATTTCTTGTAAACCCCTACACTACCTTCACGTGAGGCGGTCACTGGGCAGTTCATAGACCTTTTGAGACCAGATAGAAAACTTACCCCTCATGTAATGGCTTAGAACTTGCTTTTGGGTACACCATTCCTAATAATTCACTTGTTATGTATGTACATACATTTGCATTCACATGCATTTATCATTGCATAACATATCATCGGCAGGCATAAACATAGGTCCCTCGAAGAGCTACCGTCCATTAACACTCAACCCTGTCAAAGAACTATGGACAAAGAAGAATGTGCTCACCGCCATTTCCATATCCGAGAAAACTAGTTTGTCTGAAAGCTAGGATGGCTTATCTTGACGGCGTACCCGAACAAGCACTGAAATGATTTCTGTAAGAGTCTTTGAGAAAGAAATGCACCAGAGTTGGAAAATTTAGCCTGCTTTTATAATTGCTCTTTGTTTGGTCATGTCCACATGTCATGTCTCGGTTTAAACCTGTTTTGACTTGTTGACAATTTTGTTGTTAAGCAAACATTCATTTTCAATGATTGTGTACTTTTCTTGTGTTTATGATGTGTCCTTGCTTTTTTTTTTTTGTCTAAATAACACAAGCACTCCATATACCCTTTCATCCAAAGTATACATGATCCCATGATTTCATAAAGATTTTTGGCAAATCAAAGTCTAGTACGAAAAGAAATGCCAATTTGATGTTTGTTTAACAAATATGTTCTGGGAATTCAAAGGATTTCATTGAAAGGTGATCTCATACCACCAAAACCCACATAATAAAGCTAACCTCTTAGCTAAATAAATAATCAAAAATAATCAAAAACTTGTTTCGCATGGAAAAGCAAAGCTTATTGATTCAGATTGCATGTTTTTGAAATGAGGAAAGGTCATCTTTGATATGTCATCACAAAGTCTCAAATATCCCTTGCAGTCCTTATTTGAGCCTAATAATCTTTTCTTGACAATTAACCCCGACAAGGATCACACCCTCCACTGGGGGGCAAGTGCAAAAAAAAATCCTACAAAACAGTTCATCAATGACAAGTGAAGCCAGAACAAAGTTGGAGGGCATAAACATAAAATGGGTTTTAGTACACCATAACAAATTAATTCAACATTTTGGTAGTACTAAAAACCCAACATAGAAAGCCCAAACAAAATACTGGGGGGCATGTCGCGATAAAAGCACAAACAAAATACTTTGGGGGACATGTCAAGTCAGCACAATGTTAGTGCCAAAAACCAATGAAAAAGCCCAAACAAAATACTTGGGGGGCATGTCAAGTCAGCACAATGTTAGTGACAAAAACCAATAAAAAGCCCAAACAAAATACTTGGAGGCATGTCAAGTCAGCACGATATTAGTGCCAAAAACCATGAAAAAAGCCCAAACAAAATACTTGGGGGCATGTCAAGTCAGCACAATGTTAGTGCCAAATACCAATGAAAAAAACCAAACAAATACCTGGGGGGCATGCCAAGATCAAAGCCTAAACAAACACTGGGGGGCATGCTAGGTCACTACGAAAATCAATCATGAGGGGTAAATAAAGTTCTAAGAGTAAGCACTAAGTGATCCTTTGTGTAAAAAACCCTTAAACACTATTTGAGCCTACAAATATCTTTTTTTTTCGTAGCCAGTAACCTAAGCCTACGTTACAAGCCTAATAAAGCCCTTTCTGATCAAATACGAGTTATCTGGATCGATAAGCAATGCTTTTCCATTTGACACAATCCTTACAAATGCTTTACATGACCTGATCGAAGCCGTCCTGACATACGAGACTTGCAAATATCATTTCACATTCTTGTCAAAGTCAACATAAAACCTGACAATGAGATCACTTGAATTCTTTCGAGAACAAGTTTGTTAAACAAACATCAAAATGATTTTTATGCTTGGAATGACTTTGAAATTCCAAAAGTTTTACATAAAAATGATTTTTGCAAATAGCCATCCATTTCTTGCAAATACTCAAAGCCTAAAACACTAGTGTGACATGACCCGACTGGGCAATCAAAATGATTTTTATGCTTGGAATAACTTTGAAATTCCAAAAATCCCACATGAAAACACAATCTTTGCAAATAACCAACCCTTTCCTGAAAACACTTAGAGCCTAAAACACTTTTGGGGCATGACCTGACTGAGGGCAATCTACAAATGCAATTGAAGCTGGCTCCATCATTCATTTTCAAAGAATCTGGATCAAACTCGGGGGGCATGTTGATATGAAAAATCTATCATCTGCAGTGGTTAAAATCAACAAGTTGCGGCTTGAGTATGCAGAAGCAAGAAGCCGTCAAATCATGAAGTTGACTCCATAATTCCTTTTCAAAGAATCTAGATCAAACTCGGGGGGCATGTTGATATGAAAAATCTATCATCTGCAGTGGTCAAAATCAACAAGTTGCGGTTTGAGTATGCAGAAGCGAGAAGCCATCAAATCCAGAGGTCCAAATCCCGAAAAAGAAGGTCTGGAGGAAGAAAGGGGACCTATATCTCTCATGTAAGTATACATGCATCATCATGCATTGCATCCCCATTGAAAATCTAAAAAATATTATGGAGGGATCGTAATTTACGAACCTTCATTCATTTTGTCTGCACGCTTTCAAGCTCTTACCTCTTTGAGAATGCTTTTCAACTTTATCTCTTTCTTGATTTTGGGTGTCATCATGCATTGCATCCCCATTGAAAATCTAAAAAATATTTTGGAGGGATCGTAATTTACGAACCTTCATTCATTTTGTGTGCATGCTTTCAAGCTCTCATTTCCTTGAGCATACTTTTCAGCTTTATCTCTTTTCTAATTCTGGGTGTCATCGTGCATTGCATCTCCATTGAGAATCTAAAAATGATTTGGAGGGATCGTAATTTACGAACCTTCATTCATCATTTTATGTGCACGCTTTCAAGCTTTCACCTCTCTCATTTCCTTGAGCATGCTTTTCAACTTTATTTATTTCTTGATTTTAGGTGTCATTATGCATTGCATCTCCCTAGGGATCCAAGAAATGTTTTGGAGGAATTGTAATTCACAAACCTCTACTCATCATTTTTGTGTGCGCCTTTCGAGCCCTCACCACTTTCACTTCCCTAAGAGCGCTTGCGAGCCTTTCATCAGAACAGATAGAGTGTTTTTCAATCCTATCTCTTTCCTTATTTGAGTGACCTTTTTAGCCATCAACCAACTCAGATAGCATGCTTTCTAGCCCTATCTCTTTCCAGAATTTGGGTGAGCTCTCTAGCCATCAATTAAGATAGTGCGCTTTCCAACCCTATCTCTCCTCTCATTTGAGTGAGTTTTCCAACCCTCAACTATCAAGTAGGATCATGCGCTTCTTAGCCATTTCATTTCCTGTCTTTTGAGTGAGTTTTCCAACCCTCAACCATCAACTAGGATCGTGCGCTTCTTAGCCATTCATGTCCTCTCATTTGAGTGAGTTTTCCAACCCTTAACTATCAATTAGGATCGTGCGTTTCTTAGCCATTCCTTTCCTGTCATTTGAGTGAGTTTTCCAACCCTCAACCATCAATTAGGATCGTGCGCTTCTTAGCCATTCCTATCCTCTCATTGGAGTGCGTTGTCCAACCCTCAACCATCAATTAGGATTGTGCGCTTCTTAGTCATTCCTGTCCTCTCATTTGAGTGAGTTTTCCAACCCTCAACTATCAATTAGGATCGTGCGTTTCTTAGCCATTCCTTTCCTATCATTTGAGTGAGTTTTCCAACCCTCAACTATCAATTAGGATCGTGCGTTTCTTAGCCATTCCTTTCCTATCATTTGAGTGAGTTTTCCAACCCTCAACCATCAATTAGGATCATGCGCTTCTTAGCCATTCCTTTTCTCTCATTGGAGTGCGTTTTCCAACCCTCAACCATCAATTAGGATCGTGCGCTTCTTAGTCATTCTTGTTCTCTCATTTGAGTGAGTTTTCCAACCCTCAACTATCAATTAGGATCGTGCACTTCTTAGCCATTCCTTTCCTTTTATTGTAGTGCGTTTTCCAACTATCAATTAGGATCGTGCGCTTTTTAGCCATTCATTTCTTCTCATTTGAGTGAGTTTTCCAAACCCTCAACTATCAATTAGGATCGTGTGCTTCTTAGCCTTTCCTTTCCTCTCATTTGATTGTGTTTTCCAACCCTCAACCATCAATTAGGATCGTGCGCTTCTTAGCCATTCCTTTCCTATCATTTGAGTGAGTTTTCCAACCCTTAACTATCAATTAGGATCGTGCGCTTCATAGCCATTCCTTTCCTCTCATTTGAGTGAGTTTTCCAATTCTCAACCATCATTTAGGACAGTGCGCTTCATAGTCATTTCTTCTCTCCTTGTTTAAGTGTGTTTTCCAACCCTTAACCATAAGCTAAAAATAGCGTGTTTTCCAACTCTATTTTTCTTCCTTTTCGTGTGCGTTTTCCAACCACCAATCAAGATAGTGCGTTTTCCATCCTTATCCTACTTGTCGAGTGTGTTTTCCAACCTTCGACCATCAATTAAGATAGTGCGTCTTCCGGCCCTATGTTCCCTCCTCTTTGAGTGTGTTTCCAACCCTCGACCATCAATTAGGATATTGCATTTTCCATCCTTATTCCCCTTGTTTGAGTGCGTTTTCCAACCCTAGACCATAGATCCTAGATAGCGAGGTTTCTAGCCCTATATTTCATCCCATGAAATCTTCATCACCACTTTTTGCTTCCATCTGAGTAGGTCGCCCATTACAACAAGACCATCCCTTTGTTTTTACCACCTTCACCATTCTCACTTGGTTCGGTCATCAATTACAATGAGACCATTTACTGTGTCATTTACAAATATCATCATCTTTCATCCTTTAAGTGTCATCCTTAGGCCTCAATCCTTAGGTAGTGCACTTTCTAGCCCTATCTTACCATTTCCTTCTGAGTGCGCTTTATAACCCTCATTCTCATTTCCGGATGAATCAACTATTTCTTGGTCTGGTACATCCACCTTTCTTTTTCTTTACAACGCTTACTATCTAAAGTCTTTTCCAAAACTTTAGTCGTAAGCATTGTAAAGAGGGGGGCAACTGTCATCACCCAATTTTTGGGTGACTCCCCAAAATATACCAAAAAATAACAAAAATAAAATAAAAGAGGTCAGCGAGGGTAGAAAAATCAATGTGCAAATTTTGGTTCTTTTCGAGAGTCTAATTGTATCTCTTTTGTCCCCAAAAATAGAGGAAAATACAAATTTAAGAAAAAATAATATTTCATCGGATAAATCTGTGTAAAAATTAAGTCGAGAAATATAATTATATTTTTATAGGCTAATTTGATTTAATCATCGGCCAATTTAAAAGTATAATTATGTTTGAGAATTAATTTAGGGTCCAATTGAAGGATTTACTTAAATGCAAGGATTTAATTATACTTTAAATTGGCTTCATAAAATTAATTAAGGGCTTAATCGATAAAAAATCAAATTCTTGAACTTAATTTGGGTTCAATTGAGAGGTTTGGTGTTTTCGGAGACCGAATTGCATTTTTTCAATCTAATTGTGCGAAATTAGAGATCAAGTTGCACAAATCCAAAACCAAGGACCAAAGTGAAAAGGGTGGGCAAATTTAGAGAGATAATTGCCCTAAAAAAGGGACCCCAAAATTGAGACCAGAAATAAAAAATCAAAAAAAAGTAAAAACCCTAAAAACCATCTCTTTGCCTCATCCATGGGGCTGCAACCCCCAGTCCCCTTGGAGGCAGCTGCAGCCCCCTCCCCTTTCCGGCCATTCCCATTTTTTTTCCTTCTTTCCGGCGAGCCTTCTCTCAGCCCCATGGAAGTCTTCCACTCTCTTTTCTCTCCCTATTCCGGCCAAGCCTCCCTTCTCCCCGTCAGTGGCCATTCCTCTCTGTCACTTCTCCTCGCTGTCCAGCCCTAGAAGGAGGAGTGGATCTGCTCATTCACATCCCATAACATTAGAAGACTATCAATCAGTTCAAAAATGGAAGATTTCCTGCAATACTCTCTTCTAGGGGGTGTCTTTCTTCTTCTTGTCATCGTCTTGCAACATGCAAGAAAGCACCGCTTGAAGCTCCCGCCAAGCCCACCGGCTCGCCTGATTCTAGGCCATCTTCCTCTCCTCAAACAGCCCAAGGCCATCCACCGAACTCTCCACGACATCTCACAGAAATATGGTCCGATTGTGACTCTTAAGTTTGGGTTCCGAACTGTGATCATCGTCGCATCACCGGAAGCCGTCGAAGAATGTTTCACCAAGAATGACATTATCTTGGCCAACCGTCCTCCCTTTCTAAATGGCAAGGTATTGAACTACAACTTCACCACCCTTGCTGCAGCACCATATGGCGATCACTGGCGTAATCTTCGTCGCCTTACTGCCATCGAAGTCTTCTCAGCAACTCGCCTCAACGCCTTTGCGAGCATCCGAAGAGAAGAAGTAAAGAATTTACTCCGTCGAATTCATAAAATGTGTGGAGATGGTTCCGCCGTGATAGAGTTAAGGACAATGCTGTTGGATCTTAACTTTAACATAATGATGAGAATGGTTGCAGGGAAGAAGTATTATGGTGAAGAAGTTGACGGGCTTGAAGAGTCGAGGAGATTTAAGAACATGATGCAGGAGTTTTCTGAGTGTACTAGGGTCACAAATCTTGGGGATTTGTTTCCCATTTTGCAGTGCGTTGACTATGATGGATTTAAGAACAGGATGACCCAGCTGGGCAAAAGGATGGACGCTTTCTGGCAAGGTCTCATTGATGAACATAGAGTTGATAAGGATAGAAATACCATGGTTAGCCATTTGCTCGCTTTGCAGGAATCGGAACCTGAATACTACACCGACGAGATCATCAAAGGCATTATTCTGGTCAGTCTCAAATCTCACTCTGCTGGCCTATCTTCTTTCTCATATTTTGAATAAATACATAATCATATGTAATCAAATCACATATCTTTCCGTATGTATGTATGTTTGCATGTATGTATTCCAGCGGTTACAAACTTTCTGATTTATGGTTGGTGATCCACTATTTTCTGCAGATGATGCTGGTTGCCGGGACAAAGACCTCTGCTATGTCTTTAGAATGGGCATTTTCCAACATGCTGAATAATCCACATGTATTGAAGAAAGGGATGGGAGAAGTGGACACCCAAGTTGGTCAAGACCGCTTGCTGGATGAACCAGATTTCTCTAATCTACATTATATTCAGTGCATCATCTATGAAAACCTAAGATTATGTCCACCAGCTCCAATCCTGGTACCACATGTGGCATCAGAGCGCTGCTCCCTTGGAGGCTATGATGTTCCATCAGGTGCAATGGTACTTGTAAATGCATGGTCCATTCATAGAAACCCCGACGTGTGGGAGGATCCATTAAGTTTCAAGCCTGAAAGATTTCAAAATGGCAAAGGTGATTCATACAAGCTCATGCCATTTGGGTTAGGAAGGAGAGGGTGTCCTGGAGAAGCCATGGCTCTCAGAGTGATAAACCTGGTTATGGGCCAATTGCTTCAATGTTTTGAGTTCACAACTGTTGATGGAAAGGAAATCGATATGACTGAAACGGCAGCAACCCTCATGGTCAAAATCACCCCACTGGAACTCATGTGCAAAGCTCGCCCAAACACTCACAATCTGCTCGCCTAGGACGCATATCCACCCAGCCGGTGAGGTAAAAAGAAAGCAAAATCCTTTTCATCTGAATCCAGTTATTCCGGCGAGGAAATAAAGATGAGTGTGAGGACAATAAATGTACTGTTAATTCATATTCTAGTATTATTACTTTTCGGTATTGTATAATTCACAGAAATTTCCGATTCAAACTGTGGGACTTGGTGGTGTTAGGAGAACAAAGAAAACCAGCTTTGACTGCATACGTGTCTGTGAAATATAAATGGCAAATATTATATGATTTGTGAAATAGTAGATTTATACTTTAAAGCCTAATAATGTTTTTAATGTTTACTTTAAAGTGGATGGCAATACTACTTAAAAGTAGTATAAGATATTTTATTCGAAATATTCATTAATAAAATATTATTTATTATTCAATTCTATTTTTTGAATATCTTTTTTTTCAGGAAAAAATTAGATTAAATTTAATAATATTTATATCATATCTCATAAAGTAAAACTTATTTAACCACTATCCGTATGAAATTGTCATCTAATTTCTAAGGCTAAGTTCGATCTTAAACTTGTGAGGCCAAGTTGGAAAGCTTAAAATAGCGGTCCAGGGAATTAGTTAGAAGAAGATTTGAGTATAATTTAACAGTACTATTCAATTAATCTAAAACTATATATTTTAGTCCCATCATTTACAATCCATTTATAATTTTGTCTCTAAAATAATTTCATGTTTTTCCTCCTATCATCTAAATTTTTCCTCTTTTGAAATATAAGAAAAAGGATATAGAAAAGATGAGAACTCTTGGTAAGGAAAGCAAGCTATTTTGAAAAACAAAAACCATTAAATCAAGGTTTGTTAGGGTATGTTCGGTATTGTGGTTGCTGTTATGGTTGAAGTTTATTTTTTTTCCATGAAAAACACTTTTAGCTGTGGTTCATAACTGAAATTGATGTGTTTGGTTAAAACTGTGACTGAGTTTGAGGTTTAATGAATAATAGTTTCGTGTGTTTGGTTATTATGTTTTTCATATTACTATCAACTTGTGAAATTACTTTAAATGACAAATACATACACACACACACACACAAATTTATATATATTATTTTTTAAATATTGTAGATTTAATAATCATAATAACATAATATAATTAACAGTTCAAGTAAATTGGACACTTCTTTTTATTCTCCCATCAAACTACTTGCAATGTCATCACGAATAAGATCCATTCGTTGAAGCCATTTTCATTTTTTTTCAAGACTTCTCATGCTAGACCACATTTCTCTCTTTCTTTGCAAACCTAGAAACTTAATAGCAAAGTTATAAACATCATCATCAAATGACAATCCAGTAATTTGACCATCACCATCTTTTAAAAAAATATTAATCAGAAAGTAGCAGACAGAAACTAAGAGAGAAAAAAATAAAAGGAAGGAAGAAATTGAAGCGACCAGAATCGGCATAAGGAAACCACTCTTTATACATGTTTTTCTAGTCTTTAGAGCAGAAACCAATGGCGTCTAGAGATATTTCGTTCTCTTGAAAATATCACAAAAATGTATCACTCTTGAAATGAAACCAAATAAATTTCTTATTTTTGATTGGAAAAAATAATAGCAATCTAAAGGTGAAAATATTAAAAAAATGTTTTTTTAGGTTTCTTTGTTTTCTTAATTGCTTTACCCCGGTATGGGACAGAGACCTCCTTGCCAACACAAATGGTCCCTTTGAGTTAAAGATGGAGAAAGAGAAGCAGGTATCACTCGCCAACACAGTCGAAGTTCAACATCAGAAGCAGCTTCTTTCTGCTTTTCTAAAACAATGGTTGCAGGTAACTTTTAGCTGGGTCCCATATAAACTGAGTTTTAAGGATAACCAAATAGTTGTAACATTAGTTTTTCTCCAACCTCATCCACAGCAACAATAACAAACACCCACTTAATGTAATGTAGGTGAAGAAACTTAAAAACCAAATTCATTAGAATAAGTGAGCATAGTATCATTGATACACTTATGTTATTATATCTTTTTAGTATCTTGTTGTTAAAATTATTATACATGTTTTAAATTTTACACTAGTTTACCTTAACTTGGGATGAGTCATTGAAGCTAATAAGTGCAAAACCTAATTGCATTACAAATCCAACTTGAATAAGAAATTCTAATGGGATTGACTAGTGAGAGCAAATATACTTGGACCTCGAAGCAATACTTGGATCATATCTAGTGTTACAAATAATTTTTTCTGCACAATTCAATGTAGAATGGAAACTAAACATTTCAAACTTTTTATCTATATATATGATAGGCGTTGAACTTAAAATCTACCAACAAACTAACACAAATCCAATTGAATCTTCCATGCTATAATACTTACATGACAACTTATTAATGGAATGGAAAAGGTCCCCTATAACAAAAAAAAAAAAACTATCTCGAAAGTCAATGTATAAACCATCAGAATAAGATTAATATAAGAAAATCTAAAAGTAGTCTATTAAAACTTAGTTGTTAACAAGGAAACTTCTTCATGTCCCACTCTCACATATAACATGCCCTAGCTCTAAAACAAAAGGTGGACATTCATAATATAACAAAGGAGAGGTGGAGGAATTTTAGTGCTTTCAAAAATTTAATTTTCTTTTTCATGTCTAAAATTATTTTCATCATGAATTTCATACAACCTTAGTTTTTAGTTTTAAAAGGTTACTATTCTTGGGTCTTAATTTATCATAAGGATATAAGCTTAAAATTATTCTAAATATTATGGATGAATATCTTGTGTTTTTCTATGATTAAATTTGATTATTGATGATTGAAATTCTATATGATAAACATCATATGTTTTTGGTTTTAGATCTAATGCTATAGATTAATTTATGATGGATTTATGACTAATTAACTAAAGTAGCATAAGTATCTAATTTTTAGACTCATATTTTTTTTATGATAAATTATGCTTGGGGAATATTTTCTTAAAGTAAACGTTAAAACTGTTTTTCTCTATGTTTTATATTCTATCAAACCAACCAGATGGAAAACTTTCCTTAAAGAAATATTTTTATTTTAAGTTAAGGCCATAAATTCAATTATATTTTTTTATAATTAAAGTAAAGCCTATCAATGTTATCTCACATTGACACACGATGTCAAAAAGCCAATGGAGTAGCTACTTAGTTATTTGGATTAGGATCACTAGAAAAACCTTAGTGCAGTAATTTTATTAGAGATTCAAATGATAGAGACTATTTAGTTAAAAAAATATTAGCACTGCTAATACGACTTAGCTAAAATAAATTGCATTGTATAGTTTTTAATGTGGTTTAAATGTTTTGATTGGTACAATTTATTCATGTGAATGAATCTAACTTATAAATTTTTATTTTGGGCTCGTTTTCCCAAAATAATTTTTTATAAAAAGAATCCTTGTACTCTAATAGAGTTTATCTATAATGAAAGACATGATTTTCTTACAACTCGTACATCTTGGTAAAAAAAAGTATTGCATATAAAAATTAATAAAAACTCATAATAATTCAAGAGATATTTTTATTATTTTTTTAGATATTTCAATATCATTCAATTGGCTAGGGGGTTAAGGGAGTATGATCGAGAGTGGGTAGAAAAAGAGATGATGGTTGAAGGAGATTGATTTTCTTGTTAGGAGGATAACCTTATTGGTAAAGATGAGTGGGTTTTGGGATAAGGTGTAAAATATTTTTTATTGTTCAATTGACACAGATTATTTTTTTCGATTTTATTTCATATTTGTTGTTGGAGGAAATATCATAGGATGGATCAAATATAAATCGAGTGTACGAACTCTTGAACACTTTGATTGAGAATTTGCGGACAACCATTGTGTTTCAACTGTTAGATGTTCGCAATCAATTTTGAATACTTAAAACACTAGAGTTTACAACAATGTTAGATCAAATATAAAATCTTACAACTCATCTTAATAAAAAATACAAACAACTCAATGTTGATTATCAAGAATTTTGTTGTATAGTAATAGAGACAAGATCATAGATGAATAATATATGTGCACCCCCTAATTGAACTCAATGTTGATTATCAAGAACTTCGTTGTATGATAATACAGACAAGATCATAGATGAGTGATACATTTACACCCCGTAATTAACCCGATTATCTTAGCAATGACTATCCTCCTTTAACGCTATTTCTATTTTAGTTTTATTTTATTTGTACAAATATTTAAATTTTATATGAAGATAATAAATTTTTATATATTTGATTTTTATATTATTTAATTATTTTCTACTTTTGTTCAATATATGTTTTTAAAAAATATATTTTTTATTAAATAAAAATAGTAATACCAATAGTTGAAAAAGAATTATAAGAAATTTCATTATTATTGTTAACTCACCAATAGAATAAGTTCATCGATCTATTCTAGAAAGTTAAAAAAATAATTACTGAAAATATCATCATTATTGTTATCTCATAGACGACATTACAAATAGCATTTTATCGAGGATAATGTACTGTTATCGACAAAATGAAATAGATAATTTATTTATTTTTACATGTTTTTTCCATCTATAATTTCATCAGTAAATTTATTTTTGATAAACTCGTCATATTCCGATGGACTCTCAGTGTAGATACCAACAAAAACAAATGATCGGTCGGTAAAATCATTAAATCTGGTTTGTGTGTGCGAGCATGTTTATCTATGAAAGCAACGCGTAGATGGTGGTTGAAAGAAGTATCGTCTCAACTTTTCAAGCATAAGCAAAAACCATCCTTATCCAAGAAAATAAAACTTGAAAGAAAATTCAAGAAACCAAACCCATAGATGGGTTTGGTCTTTCCATCAGTGCAGATCTAACAACTCTCACTTCGATTTGGCTTGGATGAAACAAACACCTGATCGTCTTCTGGGCTAGGAGTCCAATCGTTCGTTGCAGGGTTACTTTTGAAACAAGAGACTAGTCTACCTCCTGCTGCAACACCTGACAATTGAATTCCATATCCATTTTTTTCATCTTCTTCTCCTCCCACCACCTTTATAAACCCACTTCCTGTCTGCTCATTGACCAAAAAAAATAAAAATAAGCAAAGGTACATCTGGAATTAAATATCACCATACAATTCAATCAAACACACTCAAAGATTGATCTGTACAGTGTGGTGTTGCTTGTCAATAGAATCCAACTCGGTGTAGTATTGGGTCTCCACAAATTCATCCTGCACCAGATTGGCTCCCTCTACAGACAATAAAACCTGGGCAGGGAAGAACATGTTCTATATATATATATCTCACCTGTTACTGTTAGAGAAACCAGCATACAAAAAGTTGAGAGAAGGTAACATACAGGAGATTGAGATTGAAGAGATCGAAGCTTGTCGAGCTCAGGAATATTGTTTTGTTCAACGTTAGAAAGCGACGAGGTTGGTGTTGGTGTGGTGTCGGATTCACTTCTGCTGGGCTTGCTAGGTCGTTTGGGGACCATGGAATCGAACTGAGCTCTAATTTGATTGGTAATTTGGAGCTGTTGATCTGCATCCAACACATCGTCGCTCCGGCTTGGTTTAGTCATCGTCCACTGTCCCACCATGATTGGTTTCTTTCTTCTGATCCTTTACCTTCCGTATAAAAAGATTAAAAACCACCAAAAGGAAATGAAAACCAGGGGCAATGCAAAGAAAACCGCTTTAGATTTTGGTTTGAAATATATTAAAATAATATTAATTTTTAAAAATATATCTGCTTCTGATAATATTACATCAAAGTATATATAAAAAAACTAATGAAAAATGAAAATAAAAATAAATTAATTCTTTTTAAAAATATTTCTGAAACGCCATTATTAAATAAGAGACTAATATTGATCTAATTAATGGCTCCAAAATTTTAAAGATGGTATTCGGTTTCTAACTGGGCTAGAGTATAATGGGTTTGCTCTTTTAAGCAGCTGGTTTTGTGGGCCTTATTCATTCAAAACCATCTTAAATTGTTGTTAAGTTCACACATGGTGGTTTTTTCTATTAGAAATAAATTTAATTTACAGCACCACTCGATTGGATTGGATTGAATTTTTATGTAAAAAATCGATTATGTTTCACCTAGAATTCGTATGATAGTAGGGAACCTATCACCTTTTACTATCTTTCATTTATTGTGATGATGATGATTAACCTATAACACAAATCTAACTTTCAAACTCTTACTTTTAAAATAATTAAAGATAAACTTATAAATAATAAAATTCCTTTTATAGTTTTTAATTCCTTATTGTTCAGTATATTTTTTAAAATTTCATAAAAAAAGATTTGATAAAATTAAAAACCGAACATTTGGGAGTGAAATAATAATAAAAAGAGAGAGGCTAAAATAACAATTATGGGATAAAAAAAACTAAAAGAATCATGAAACTAAGAGATATAAATGCTAATGAATATTTCATATATTTAATCAGTTAATTACATGTAATACTGATTTTAATGTTAGTAAATGTTTTATGTAATCAATTAGGTGGTTACACGTAGTACTCATTATGTTCATGTAGAACATATTTATTAAGATTACATATGGTTTTAGCCAAGAGCTAATATAATGGTTTCAAGTATATTAATTTAGTAAGATTTGTGTTTTGAAACAAAACCGTGATAACTTCTCCATAGTCTATTTTTTTTTCCATAGAATTTACTTCTTTATGTTGTACTTGGATTACATGCTTCAAAATACAAGTCCTTGAAAATTAAACAATATAAAATCTAGAAACTTCAAATTAATAGTATAAGGGTACATCATATCGATGTAATTTGGATATGATCCTATGCAAGGTTGTCAAACTCGTTTTTTTGACACGGAATTGTCATTTGAACTCGGATCATATAATCGTATATAAAATATTTCCGTACAAATATTGTAAAATCACAAGTAAAATTGTTTTGGTAAAAAAATTATAAAATTATAAATAAAATATTTTCGAATATAACACGACACAACAAGATTCCTAATGCCGTGAATGACGATTCTTAGGAGATTACTTGAGTTTTAAATGTAGGGAAGAAGAGTATTAAAGCTATTTTATTGGTGGGCTATAGTATCGATATCTTAATGGATAAAAGCAAAGTTGACGAGAAGAGCTGATGATTAACATCCTAATGAAGATGAGTTTTGATAATTAATCGATATCATAAGGAATAATAACAAATGTGAGGTCATGAGAGTACATGGACTGCCCTTTCAAAAACATCACTGTCTTGAAGCATATGTTCTATGGAAATGATATCAACCTAGCAAAGGAAGCTCCTCTACGCCTTACCCAGCGAGGATGCACAGAATATTTTCCAACTTGTTACACTCAGCTAAACTGGGAAACAAATTCATCTAACCTAGCAAATTGCTTCTTTGCTTAGACATACCAGTACAAATAAACGTTTATGAAGATTCGTCTGACTGCAAAATAGCCAATCCTATCAAACATCAGGCAAGGCAACACATCCCCGAATCAAACCATGCTCTGCTGCTATTCTGATACCGGTTCACGCTTCACAGGATGGATCACAAGTTTTAATCCAGCATATTAAGAATGATGGAGACAACTATTTAATTAGAGGAAGTGCCATACCTTGGTTCTAAATGATTTGATGACTGAAATCACTAACTTGTCCCCTATAATCTTTCTAACTTGCTGTTTCAGTTCTTGTCTAGAAATCTTCTTTCCTGCAATAAATCTAATTGAATTACTCACTCTGTGAGCTCTATAATACTTGATAATCAACCTGGTCGTAGTAGGAGGTAAGAACTTTGAGAGAGAAGAAATAAGAGAAGGAAATGGCATCCAAGGAGAAGTTGGCGTCCTCATAGACTCGGGAGTTCTAAGGTACCCTACTCAATCAAACAGCCAAAACCATATGATTACAATTCAGAAATTGTCAAAAAACAACTTCCCAAGCTAAGTACATCATCAAAAAATAATTTTGTAAATGAACCACCTTTCAAGTTAGAAGGAGCCCTGGAACTTATCACATACTAGAAGGATTACCATGACACCGGCCACCAGATCTTAGAAAGGCCGACGACAATGATGTCGGTGACGACCGATGAGCTTGCTGGGATTAGTAGTGCTGAGAAGAGAGGAGTAAGGGAGGAGAGGAGTGAGGACGACAAGAGTAAGAGGACAAGAGAGGAGCAAGTCGAGAGTGGAAGTGAGAACTCAGAAGACATTAAATATACCGGTATCATAAAATTAGACCGATCCTGTCCGATTTTATGATTTTACTGAGTTTGAACCGATTTTAATTGGGTTTCGATTTTTTAACCTGATTTTACAAGTTTTATAGTTTCAACTCGTAAAATCATACGATTTTATGAGTTGAACCACGAGTTTGATGATATTGATCTCATGTCTGTTGGCCTATGTATTTATTAAACTCTAAGCTCATAAATATCCTATTACCCTATAATATACGATGGATAAACTATGCTCAGAGGTTCATTTATTTCTAGGTTATTTTGAATTATTCTATCATCCATATCTTGTGATGATGAATTCTCATAATTAAGAAATTTATTCTTTGAACAATATTTAACTGCTTTTATCATTAAAAGTTTTCCTTTGTTAAATTTGGTTGAAATAGAAGATTATTCCTAGTAATGAATTATTTCAACCAACATGGCTCTTTCGTATGTTTTTTAGGATCATTCCTCATATAAATGGTTCTTAATCAAAATACCACTTGTTTGGAAATATTATTCATATAACAAAATTTAGAAATCACTTTATCATTTCATTTTATTATTTTGGTATTAAATTTTTCATTGACAGCTTCCATAACCTTGATCATTCCTTTTTAAGATATTTTATACAAGTTTTGTAGTTTTTATCAGGGTTATTGATCCCGTCCCGGGTGCCGTTCCGGTTTTGTGTTTGGAACGGAACGTTCAGGTTCAGATCTGGGTTCAAGTACCGTTTCGGTTTTGTACTGTTCATTTTTATTTAATTATATATATGAAAAAAATAAAATATTAATTTAACAAGTATAATTTAAATTCAAGATAAATGAAATTTAAATTATACAATACAAACATAATCTCAAAATTAGAAATATCTCTAAAATTCCAAAATATCATGAAAGTAAAATGTTCTAAAATAAAAGAAATATACATCAAACATCCTCTACATTATTAATATATATATATATATATATATATATATGAAATATATATATTTATATATATAGGGGGAGGCAGGGATGGCCTGGCATATATATATATATATATATATATATATATATATATATTAAGCCAGGGGAGGCAGAGATGGCCTTATCCCTTCAACCCGTAATCACGACCTCCTCGACTATCTCTCCTCTCGACCTTATCCCTTCATCACCGAAGGAAAACCCATCAACCCCATCAAGTCTTTCACTTAAGTCCTCGACCGGTTTTTCTCCCTCTTCGAGAACTTCTCCTTCTCTCACCATCTCCTTCAAGAAAATCTAGAACACGTCTCGTGAGACCGGGATGAGATGATGAGAGGAGGGTGGTTGTGAGCAAAATGGGTCTAGATCTAGAAGGAGATGCAAAAGTAGAGGATCTCGGGACGGGCTCTATAGGTTGTGCTTCGCCGAGGAGTAATAGAAGGGAGAACAAGTGTATTTTATTTTGCATCGTCAAAATGAATCCGGAACGGAACGGAACGCCCGGTACGGAACCAGGGCGTTCCGGCCGGAATCCGGCCGGATTTGCCGGTACTGACCGGAATTCTACCCGGGACAAAAACGTCGCCGTTTTGTCCCGGATTAGGCATTGGAACGGGCCGTTCCGGCCGTTCTGGCCGGAACGGGACGGGATCAATAACCCTGGTTTTTATACTTCATGCTCACTTTTTTCACCATTCTATTTCTTCGTAACTTTGGACTTTAAAATGGCATGAGTTGGTCTCTTATTCATTAATACAATTCCATTATAATGGAACTTCAATCATCTTTGTCATAACTCAATTTTGGGGTTACTCCCCAAATCTATCCAAAACTAAAAAAAATAAAATGAAAGGGACTAATGTGGTAGGAAAAATTAAGGTGGAAATATAAACATTGTCGAGAGCCTGATTGTATCTCTTTTATGCTCAAAAATGAAGGAAATGCAAATTCAAGGCTAAATAATTTATTACTGGACAAATCTGAGTAAAAATTAAGCCAAAAATCATAATTATATTTTGTATAGGTCAATTTGATTTAATCGTGGGCCAATTCAAACTATAATTATGTTTAAAAAATAATTTAGGGTCCAATCGAAGGATTTAATTACGTGCAAGGACTTAATTATACTTTAAATTAGTCAAATTTATTTTATTAAGGGCTTAATCAATGAAAAATCAATTTCTTGAGCTTAATTTGTGTTCAGTTGAGAAGATTGGAATTTTCGGAGACCGAATTGAATTTTTCCAAGCAATTGTGCGAAGTCATGGGTCAAATTAAAGACAATTAAGAGTTTAATGGTCAATTGAGTGTCAAATCACACAAATCAGAAGTCAATGCTCAAAATAAAAAAAAAGGCATGCAAAGCTAAGGTTATTGTTGAAATTTTGACGGGGATACAATTGCACAAAATTAAAAGTTTAAAACCAATTGGAGGTGCAATTGGAACAATTATAAATTAATGGATCAAATCGGATTTTTACCTCCCAAAATCATTCAAAACCTGCAAGTGTGCCTGCACTGTTCAAGAGGCGGCAACCCATCACTACACGCAATGGCAGCCGAATGGTTGTCTCTTCACCTATAAATAATGTACACGGACCAACGAATGGGAGGGGGAATCAGACAATTATGAAAAATAACCAACAACCACATTGTATTCCCAACTCTAGCGACAAAAACATCTCTTCACTTGTAGCCGACAGCGATGACGACAACAACTCCCTCTTTTTCCTCTGACAGAGCCATCAGAGCGGCAACTCTCTCTCCCCCTCTTAGTCGGTAGCTCTCTCTCTCTAAAATCACTTGCAATTGACGTTCTCTCTCCTCCAGCAGTAGCTCCCCCCAAGCACCACCAGCTACTCCTTCGACACTAGTGGCTCCTCCCCTACATCACCAGCTCCCTAACAGGCTAAGGCTTCTTCTCCAGCGCTGGTAAAACAACGGCAACACGCACTGGCACAAACCACCAGCAGCTTTTGGCGGCTGTCCCAGCCACCACAGGCCACCATTTTTTATGCAACCATCACAGGAAAAACCACTTCGGCCACCTCTACCCAACGAAAATGACAGGTATGTCGGTCATCACACTCCATTCACCAACTTGTCACTGTTCACCATTATGGTGAACAGTTCACTCCCTGTCCCACTGTTCTGCATGTGAATAGTAGGACTTACGCCACTGTTCACATGCGGAACATTGGGCTGGATGGGTGGGGCCTACCCAGCCTGACCACCTGGAAATGAATGGGCCTATTAGCCCACCTGGGCTGGAGACCAGTCCTAAATCATGGGCCTATCGGCCCATCACATCTGGGTAGTCAGTCCATACAGAAAAAAATATAAAATCTACATTAAAAAAAATTCTTAAAAAAATTATAAACAAAAAATATATTGTTTTCATGCATACGGCTGAATTCCAAGTTTTTCCGAGCATATTTTTCATAAAAAAATATATGTTGCATCTTTTGCATGTTTTAAAACGAAAATTGGATATCGTAACCGGTTTACGATTATCCGTTGGAATTTGGACAAAATATCAAAAGAATTTAACAATTATTTTGTTTTAGCTATCGCGGTGTAAAATTACATTGTAAAGTACACTCGTAGATAATTAAAAACGGGTTTTCAAAATGCAGTGTAAGAAATTTTGTTGTTAGGTTTTCAACTCCCAATGAGGTAGAGACTCTCACGAAGAGAGATCTACCTTAATCTTTAGGAAAGACCAACAAATAAAAATGACTTAGGAAGAACAATCAAAAAACAATGCAGCTTACCTTAGGTAGGGTGCACTGGGGGTGATGCGTCTTCCCCTTGCACAACAAGTACCCTTACTCAGACTCTTGTAAGCCAATAGGTTTCCTAGTGATCTTAATACTTAAGATTTATAGTCGTAATAAAACACACTCATTTTACCACGCACCGTTCTCTCCCTCCTGGGATGGCGGGCACGAAGCGCGAAAAAAACATCGTCGTGACAATCTTCATCTTAATTCTATGGTCTTCTTAATTTATTTAAAAAGACTCTTAAATCTTTTTAAAACATCGTATCAATTTCTTCCATTTTTCATTCAAAGAGTAAATATCTCTCTTTTATAGTTGTAAAACCTACTTCCTTTATCTTCTTTTTTTTATGTTTTTTATTTCCTTCATATTAAATCATGTTTTCCCTCTACATAATAGTCATTGATCATTTGAATAAGATTTGAAACTCTTTTTTCAAATTTCATTCCACTTTGACCAATGATTTCTCGGTGAATACAATTTGAGAATAGGTGGAGCATTTTTTCTAATTTACCTAGGGTGATGAATCCTCTCTTAATCACTCAAGTACCTTTATATAATCCATGTTATCTGTCTTTTCATTATCTCAATTAAGATAACATGTACTGGGATCAAAGCATAACATTAACATAACTTAGTGATCTAAAGTCTAAGAATTATTTACATAATCATCACATGAGCCTTTAAATAGATAAATATGATATCTTCATATAGAATTCTCAAACGAGTCTATTCAATATACATGTCTAATAACAAATATCTACATATTAGTTCTAGATATATTTTAGACCTTGACTTATAAAAACAATTGTTTCCTTTCATAGAGAGAAGAAACATAATATCTACTAGTCTTTATGGTTCTAGTAAATGTCTAGTATTTAAGAGAGTATTGATGAGTAATATTTTTAAGAAAATGCTTTGAGGTAATAAAAATATTATAATCATAACAACTTTATAATTTTCTTTATAAAGCATTATGTACCATGGGCTTTGTATTTGCTCGAGATTCATAAATCAAATATTAGATTTATCAATCTTATATTATATGACTATGAAAGACAGTTTAAGTTTTAATTAATATTAAATATGTATTTACATTAATATATTAATAATATGTGTAACCAATCAATAAACTACATATATATTAAGCTAATAATTAACATTTTTCTTTCTGATTGATAAGATTAAGTTGGTGCATATAAACTAAATTTTGGGATTCAAATGATAAATTGTCTTACATGGATTTGTTAATTGAAAGGGTGAAGTGTAAGTATGTGCAGAAAATATATTTAAGTATATGTCTAAAAAGACACATGCATGATTTTTAAGGTATTGAAGATTATTCTTTTGAGCTAGATTTTCATGCATTAATTTAATTATTGTATGCTATTTTATTTTTCTTCTTAACTTTTTTACATCAACAATTGGGTAAATCAAATCATTGTAATTATATTAGTATCATTTTTTTCAATTTCATTCTCGAAACATTTTTTTTCCTCAATTACAATCTCTTATAATGAAATTAATAACCAACTTCTAAGAATTTGCTAAGAAAAGAAAACCTTCAACATAGGAGGATTAAAATATAAAATAAGGAGAAATCACATTATTAGTCTCAAATTCATGCAAAAGTACTTTTTAATCCATCTATTTTTCTTTTTCTTTCTTTTTAGTTCCTATAATTTTTAGAATTCAAGTTTTGGTATAAAGTTTTATTTTATTTATTTTCACTCTCTAGAAGTTAAAGAGGAAAGAGAAAGACATCAATCTGCAACAAAAAGTCATTTGATTGATAGCATTTTGATGACAAAAGTAGTCGATCTTAGTATTAAAAAGTTTCGTTCGATGAGGAAAGGTGGCATCGAAATATTTTTGAACTTTTTATCATGCCTGAATAAGTATATCGGGGTTGAGAGAGAGACGTTTTGAATAATTTAATTTTGAGTGCATGGACTGCTTTTGGGCCTATTGGGTTGATGTTCAAAGGGTGTAGGTGAAGATGGATTGAATATACCCCCCGCCCCAGTTAGTTCATTTATCAATTTAGATTCTTCGAGGGTGAAATTCAGACAGCTGAAATAACAGGGATCGAAATAAAATGTTTCTTCACCCAAATAAATAATAATTAATCCAGGTAGACCTGACAAGATGTCAATTGAAGCAACCTTATATGATAAAAAAAACAGCAGCGGTGGAAGAAACTAATTCACGGTGACATATGGTATTGCTAAAATTAACAAAAAAAAAAAAAAAAAAAAAAAGCAACTGGTGCTGCTGGTAAACAACTGGACCGGATAGGACTAGGACTCGACGGAAAGGTTGTCTGATGCCTCGGAGACGATGACTGATTCCATCGTAACAGTGGATAACACCTTTTGACTTCCTACTCAAAGAAGTTCATGTGGACAAAGACTATGTCTCGGTCCAGCCATGGAGTTTCAGGTTTGAGCTACGGAGAATGTAACAGGCTTTTGTGGGGGAGACTCATCGTAGACATGGTCCGAAACTTTCGAGAGAGACTGGCTTCTTTTTTCTTAAAATTTGTTTTCTGCATTCAGACTTTGAAGTAGAAACTTATCAAATTCCTCTCTTAGCTGATGAAACAGAACAAAAGCTAGCTAAATGTAACTCTTTGGTGATTTTTTTAGCATAATTAAATTTTATTTGTTCATTCACAACTGCTATCTAACAACATCAAAGAATTTCCACGAAACATGGACTTATACCCAGCCTAATACTCTGTAGCTACTACTTACATAGAACTAAAAATGTACAAGACACGATGATTAGTGCCCGGGGCCTTCCCGGCTAGGTCCAGAGGAAGTCAGCTTATACACCTGCTGGCCATGTTGATCGCCACCGGCGTCCTTGACGGGCGCTGAATCTTTCACGGTGGTCGACACAGAACCAAACCCATGGCCATCAATATCAGTGGCTTCACGGTGGACGTTGGCTTCGTTCTTTCTGCCAGATCGAAGGGCTCTGCAACTGATGAGATTTGGCTTCGTAACAAGTAGGATCATGAACAAGATGAACAGCACCAAACTGAAGCTTCTCATTGTTTGGTATGTTAGTTTGTGTTTCTTAGCTCTAATATAACTCCACCTTTGCCAGCCCTTGAAATATTCTGCTTAGACCCAAAAAGAATGGAGCTCCTTTTACGCCTTTTGGTCTAGGCAAAGAACGGAGGTGAAGGAACTGATTTGCATCTTGGAATCTCCATTAAGTAGGATACCGACCTTAAATTATACACACAAGGAATGGTTTGGGTGGCGCAGGACGGAGAAGGGCTTTTCTCCAAATGGGGCCCTTCAACTGGGAGAACATTTGACTTGGAAATCTCCTGTTTGTTTCAAAAAAGCAGATTTCATTGTCACAGAAGTGTTCTTCCATTCCTTTTTCTGTCTGTGGAACTGCTTTACCTGATATGGAAACGCAGGAGGTGCAACTACGTGGTTCGTTTAGGGTATACATGTACATATTCTGTTTTCCATACTAGATTTCACTAATCTAAACAAAGACGTAGTCAATTTGGCACGACCATCAGGATGATAGAACCTAGTTTGAAGAGATAATTTCTTTACAATTTTGAAAGAAAACCACGATCACACCTTTCATTTCTCACTTCCTAGTGCGTGCGTGCGTGCGTGCGTGCGTGTGTATTTCTTTAAATTTAACATTTGTTCAATTTGCTTTTTCATTTCTAAATAGTGCCCAGAAGCCTTAATTATCTTATACAAAACAGAAGTAAAGCCACCTTACAGTGTGAATCCTTTTGTTATTATATTAATTGATATTGATTATACTTTATTTCACTCATGATGATGTTTCAAAATGTGAAGTATTCAAGCAATAGGTTATTAGTGTTTGGATAGTGATTAATCAAGGTGTTTAAGAACACAATTTTCTTCTCCTTGGCTCAAGGAGTACCAAACTAATGCTAAAAAACCAAGTACCAACAAAAACAATTTCCATCGAGATGATTTAAGGACTCTTTGATAATAAAGTCAGTAATTTTAAAGGGAAAGTAATAAATGACTCAAGAAAAACCTTAAGTTCCAAGAACAAAAGTGTTTGTTCTTATAAATGATTAATACTCTAAAGTATATGCAAACTATTTAGAGTTGAAAACGTGTTGAACCTCTTATGTGAATGGTTTATGGGGTATTTATATAACCCGTGAACCTTGTTGTCTTAAAGGAAGAGAAGAATTGGAAAGTCCTTGGTTTTTTGTGATATTAATGAGGGAATAAATATTTTTTACACGTCGTTAATGAGATGAATGAGATGATACATGGGATGGACTCCTTAAGAAATCTTTTATTTGTTTATAAATATAGAGAGATCTCTACCCCTTATGTGAATAAATCATGTAAATAATTCTATCATTAATGAGTTTTTTATCCAAACAACCTTTTTTGTTTCCTCATATCTGAAGGTGTACTCTTATTTATGTGTTTTTTGTTTGGAAATCTTTTAACTTAAAGCACTATCTTTTACAGTAAAACATATATTGAGTAGTATTTACTATTTTTTCAACATCTCATTGAAAAAATCTTAATTCAAACAAATTTGAACTTCTTTTTATAACAGAACCATTCCCATTAACATTTTATAAACGCATGGTTTATCCAAAAACAATTATGAAATTGATTTATTATAGCATCAAAATTGTATAATCCCACTCCTTAAAAGCTTGCATTATAAATTTGTATATTAATGTCCACAACAATTCATCATGCATAACAATTTACTAATATGCATAATAAAATTATTGCATGTTTTCATTCTAATTATTGGCTTTATGTGCAATCTTTTAAAATAATATTTCTAACATTTATGAATCTTAAATGAACCTAATTTCATAATTTCCCAAACTTAATGAATTTTATCTAATATAAATTAATGTTATTGTATGAAAAATGGCAACCTATAAACTGATTCCTTGAGTTCAAATAATTACATGAACTTAAACCCCATGGAAAAGTATTTTAGATATACCTTATATTACTATGTATTTTAATAGTAAAATTATGATTTTTTTCCTTTTGATTGAAAAATTAGATAAACTTGCCTTAAAGGGTGAAGTTATCTTCACATAAGGTTAATTTGTTATTATTTTTTTAAGGGAAACAATATCTTTTTTTTTGTTTTAATAACAATAAAATTAATGCATTAACCTTAAAAAATTAAAAATTAGAACCTATGGTCTTTGAGATTTAAAGAATTTTTTTTTTCAATGAGCAGTAGAATGACTTCATTACCTCTACAATCCAATTTTTTTGGCATTGACTTTTGAGGCTTGTGGGTAATTTTATAATGATTGTTTTGGTATTTATGTTTATTCCTAAGGATGTTTTAGTTTCTAAACAAATAAAAAAAGTTATTAGAGCGTGTTTGGCATGCAACAGCCACTCTGCCAGCTTGAGGCAGTGCTGGCAGTTAGCTCTGATGGTATTAATCATGCTTGCATCGCATCATGTGATTTGTCTTTGTGTCCTTTTCTCTCTTGTTATTGTGTGTATGGTGATTTGATACAAGTTTTCTTTTCTTTTTTCCTTTCTTTCTTCTCTCCTTCACCTCGATTTGTGTGTTGTCTCTTTAAACAAATCACATCAACCCTTCAATTTCTAACCCCTTCAAATTTATTCCTTCTCTTGAGTGTGGTTTTTAAATGAGAAAAAAATATATTTCAATTTGAAAATTATTTCAATCTTCAACTTATTTTAATTGTTATTTTTATAACTTAACAAGTTTTTTAGAATGATTTATAAAAAAAATTATCCTTGATATTAAATTTATTGGGGATTGATCTTCTAGCTTAAATCTGAGAATGAGATTTCATGAATTGAAATATATTTTTTTTATAATTTTATCATTCAACATTAAATTGGTTCGGAATTGACCTTCTAGATTAAGTCTGTGTATTATATTTCATAGGTTGTGACTTTGGAATATTAACTCAAATTTAGAATATTCACTTATGTTTTCTTTGTGTTTCCATGCTTTTAAATTAGGGCCTCCTTTTTATATAATTTTAAATTAATCAAACTTATCTATGTTATTTTGGAATATTATTCTAGCATCACTTTAAAAAAATTCTTCATGGGTCCAAAAACATTTTCCCTAGCACATGTCATTGTGTCGACTTCCAATGTAGTTTACTATAGTCATTATTTTAATTTTATGTTTATATTCTCTTTTCACTTTCAATATTTGGTTCATTATAATTAGACTTTCTATTTTTTTATATAGGATCCATATTTTTATCACTATCTCATATTTTATATCGAGAATTTCACAGGTTACCATGGTTGGCTAGAGTCAATTTGATGTGTAGATGTTTAATTTTTTTTAGAAAACAAAAATTATCCAATAAGTCACCAATTAAATATTTTAAAGGTTTTTTCTGCTAGCATGTATCAAGTTTTTTATTTTATAACATTTTTAGATTTTTTTACTGTTAAAAAGAATCAACGCATTGTGTAGCGCATGTCAAAAACTAATATATTGCTAGTAAATATGGGGTTATTTGGGATGTGATTGATATTATTTTTCAAAATGTTTTTCATACAGAAATGCATCAAAATAATTTTTTATTTTTAAAAAAATATTTTTAACATCAGCACATTACAATGATAGAAAAACCAAAAACAAAATAATTTAAAAAAAATAAAAAAAATCAAATGCGTTTTTGAAACGTTGTGCTAAATAGGCACTAAAACTATTATAGAAAAAATGTTTGTTGACTTACATGGTTACATGTTCCCCTTATTAAGTAATTTATAATGTTTATGCTTATTAATTGTATTGATATTAAATTTCCCTTGAGCATACTACGAGCTAAAAAATAATACAGTATATATGAAGAATAAAAATAGTAGATTGTATTATTATGTTTTATTTATTTATAAAAGATATAATAATTATAGACCGATTTAGAAAACTAAACTTATGTATAACCCCTCTAAAAAAATCACAAAACCTAGTCTTTTTTATAGTAATCATTTAGTTGTGGTGTGGCACCTTCTCATTTTGTTTTGCTATTTAATTCCATTATCTAGCAATCTCAGTCGAACCACTTTAAGTTTATACTTTTGGCACAGTATCGATTTTTCACTTTGTTAATATTTTTTTTCTTAATGCCCGTTTCTATGGTATCCCATCTTAAAATTAATATTTAAGTCTGTAATGATTTAAGTGAAAACGTGTAAATATATTAAGGGTCTATTTGGCATTGCGTTTCAAAAACACTCTTGAAAAAAAATTATTTTTAAAATTTTATTTTAAATTATTTTTATAGTGTTTTTAGATCATTTCAAGTGATTATGTCAAAAATATTTTTTTACAATAAAATAAAAAATATCATATTGATACATTTATGAACAAAAAATATTTTCAAAAGCAATCTTAATCATAATTCCAAACAGACACCAAATGAATTATAAGTTTTTCCTATATATTATAAATTGACTTTGAAATTTGAATAGAGTATTGTGTTGTTCTTAATCAATTGTATTCATGGAACTAATTATATAATCTAGATCAAAACTATTTTTAAAAAATATATATATTTTTTAAAGTGTTTATTTTACTCTTAAAAAATGATTGTCATAGCTATTTCGAACAAAAAAAAAGTGAAATTGGTGATGATTGAGTTTACGAAGTATGCATTGATTTGGCGGGATCAGATTGTAATCAGTAGAAGGAGTATAGGGGAGCGACTCATTCAGACTTGGGGGGAGATGAAAGTCTTAATGTGGAGACGATTTGTGTCAAACCATTATTACAGAGACTTATACCTGAAGCTCCAAGATCTAAATCAAGGCTATAAGACAGTAGATGAATATCACAAAGAGATGGAGATAGCAATGATTTGAGCCAATGTTGTTGAGGATAGAGAAGCCACCATTGCTAGATTTCTTAATGGGTTGAATCGGGACATTACTGATATGGTTGAGTTACAACACTATGTGGAGCTAGAGGACATGCTTCACATGGCTATGAAGGTGGAGAGACAACTTAGAAATGCACATGTTCGGCCAGTGTTTAATTCAAGTTCTTCATCATTTTGGAAAACGAATCTAAAGAGAGAGGGTACAATACGGTCGAGATCCCTTGTTCCTTCTAAAACTGAACCACCAAAGGCTAAAGTTGATATCCCTACTAGTGTCAAAGATAAATCTAAAACTCAACCTAAATGTACTCGTGATGTTAAATGTTTCAGGTTTCCAGGGTTATGTTTCGGAGTGTCCAAACAAGAGAATAATGATGATTAAAGATGATGGTGATATGGAATATGAAAGTGACAGATCTGATTGTGAAGGCATGCCATCATTGGAGGATAGTGATGGGATGAGTTAGCATTACCTGTTGTGGAGTCCTTGGTTATAAAGTGCACACTTCAAGTTCAGGTCAAGGAAGATGAAACTAATCAACAAAAGGAGAACATCTTCTATACAAACTATTATGTACAAAACAAGGTGTGTGGTTTAATTATAGATAGTGGAAGCTTTGTTAATATTTGTAGCACCACCCTTGTTAGTAAACTGAATTTGAGTACTATTAAGCATGTTAAACCATATAGATTACAATGGTTGAATGATAGTGGTGAAGTGAAAGTGACTAAACAGGTTATGGTTCCATTTTTTATTGGAAAATATATTGATGAAGTTTTGTGCGACGTGGTACCAATGCAAGCAAGTCACATCTTATTGGGGAAACCATGGCAATATGATAGGAAGGCAATTCATGATGGGGTTAAAAATAGGTATACCATTGTAAAAGATGGTAAAACCATCACTCTTGTACATTACACCTAAACAAGTGTATGATGATCAAATAAAGTTAAAAAGTGAGCATGAGGCGATGGGGAGAGAAAATCAAGGTGAGGAACAAGGGGAGAGAAGACCATCAAATTCGACCAAAACCTAAACCACTACAACTCATTCAACCACCCATCCAAACACAAACAAATATTCTGCCAACACTACAAACAAATCAGACCATTCGACCACAACTAAAAAACAGCCAAATCTAGTCGAGAGTGGAGGTAAGACAAGAGGAGAGAAGAAAGTGAGGAAGAGTGATGAGAATGGTGTGAAAAAACTAACGAAACAACCCAATTTTTATGCTAAAGAGGGTGAGATCAGATCTGCATATTTCACTAACAGGCCAATGATTTTACTTAAGTACAAGGAGGCTTACTTTAATACTAATGATCGTGATCATATTGTGCCTAGTGTTGCTATTTCTTTGTTGCAAGAGTTTGATGATGTGTCCCCGACGATACTCTTAGCGGATTACCACCATTAAGGGGGATAGAGCATCATATTGATTTTGTACTTGGAGTTTCAATTCCTAATCATCCAGCCTATAAAAGCAATCCTGAGGAGACAAAAAAGCTTCAAAGACAAGTTGATGAGTTGATGGAAAAAGGCTGCATTAGTGAGAATATGAGCTCGTGTGTTGTACCTGTGCTACTTTTTCCTAAGAAAGATAGAACATAGAGGGTGTGTGTTGATTGTCGAGCCATTAACAACATAATGATAAAGTATAGACACCTCATTCCTAGGCTTGATGACATGTTAGATGAGTTACATGGATCTTGTATATTCTTTAAAATTGACTTGAAAAGTTTGTACCATCAGATTAGGATAAAAGTATGGTTTGTATAAATGGTTAGTAATGTCCTTTGGACTTACAGATGCACCTATTATGTTTATACATTAAATGAATCATGTGTTGTGTGCATTCATAGGTAAGTTTGTGGTTGTGTATTTTGATGATATTCTAATCTATAGCAAGAACTTAACTGAGCATCTTGATCATTTGCATAATGTACTTAGTGTATTGCGTAGTGAGAAATTGTATGTTAATCTTAAAAGTGTGTCTTTCGCATGGAGAAAATTATGTTTCTTGGCTATGTTGTAACTGCACAGGGCATCGAGATGGATTAAAAGAAAGTTAAAGTCATCCGAGATTGGCCTACACCCAAATCGATAAGTGAGGTAAGGAGTTTTCATGGGTTAGCTAGTTGTTACAGGTGTTTTATGAAATATTTCAATATAATAGTTGTACCCTTGAATGAAGTTGTTAAAAAGTTAGTTGGGTTTAAATGGAGGAAGGAACAAGAATTGGCCTTTGTTCTTTTCAAAGAGAAATTATGTTCTTCACCTATTTTGGCTTTACCTGACTTTACGAAAGCATTTGAAATAGAATATGATGTGAATCCTAGAGGAATTTAATGGTATTCGCGAACCCAAGATCAATATAACCCAAGTTTGTTGACAATTGAATGAGCTTATCACAATGGAAGACTTGCTCCAATGCAACAAGACTATAAACCAACTCGATCACAACGCTTACACCTGGAGACGAGCAAAAGAAGTATAAATTCACAACAAAGATTGGTCAATTCTTTGAAGAGTTAAAAGTTCAGTCAAGAACCAAGATGAAGTAACCAAAGTCGACTACAATGCTATCAAATATTGTTCAAAAAGTTGCCCTAACATTATTCCTAAAGAGTATTTATACTCCAAGCCAAAACCCTAGTTTCCCTAATGGGCCTCACATAAACCCATTTTAAATAATAATTAACCCAAGCTAAAACTATCCCAAAGTAATTAAAATAAACAAAATGAAGAAATCTAAAACTCAAACAAATTGTCTCCTATCAAAATAATTAAAGTTTGATAGCCCAACTAATTAAATAAGACAAGTTCGTTGTTTCTGCATTCTATTTGGCAGCAGCAAGACCCAATTTATAACGGATCGTTCTCTCTCGTATTAATGAATTAGAAAATATATCGTTGGAAAGGTATAGAAGTATAGTTTTCATACCAACTAGAATAACATCAAAATTCAATATGTATATTTAGTTATGACTAAGAGAATAATGAAAGGTCAAATTGTCTGAATCTAGTCTTCTTCTACCAACCCTTGTGTAATGGTTTTGGATACACCAACAAGCCTCTATTAAACATGGATCAAATTAATCAAGGTTTGTTCTTTATTATTACAAATCTTCTTAAAGTCCACCTTAACTCATGTAATTTGAAGAAGTTCATTGAAAGCTTCTTTGAATTTCTTAGCCTTAAGCCTAGTAACTGGACCAACTAGAACCTCCAATGGATCCTTTAATGGTTGGATCACATCAAAATATGATGCATCTGAAATGGGAATAGGTGTTGTTTTGATGCAGGATTGGAGACCTATTGCGTATTTTAGTGAGAAGTTAAGTAGTGTAACCTTGAATTATCTCACTTACGACAAAGAACTCTATGCATTGGTAAGAGCATTTGAGATATAGCAACATTACTTGTGGACAAAAGAGTTTGTAATCCATTCGGATCATGAATCCTTGAAACATCTGAAAGGACAAGGTAAGTTGAGTAGGAGACATGTAAAATGGGTTGAATTCATTGAAACTTTTCCTTATGTAATCAAGTATAAGCAAGGCAAAGAGAACATCATAGTTGATGTATTTTCGCGCAGGTATGTTCTTTTACACACCATGAATACTATAATGTTGGGCTTTGAGTATGTGAGGAATTGTATGGTAATGATTCTGACTTTTCTGAGATTTATAATACATGTGAATGTTCGGGTTTTGGTAAGTTTTATTTGATGGATGGTTATTTGTTCAAAGAGAATAGATTGTGTGTTCGTAGTTCTTTGCGTGAATTGCTTATTCGTGAAGCACATGGAGGTGGTTTAATGGGTCACTTTGGGGTTGCGAAAATCTTGGATGTATTGCATGAAGTATTTCTATTGTCCAAAGATGAAAAGAGATGTGCAATGAATTTGTGAACAATGCATTACTTGTCGAAAGTCAAAATCTAGAGTATAATCATATGGACTATATACACCATTACTTGTGCCTACTGAACCTTTGATAGAGATCCTTATGGACTTTGTTTTAGGTTTACCTAGATCAAAGAAAGGTAGAGACTCTATTTTCATTGTGGATGATAGGTTTTCTAAAATTGTGCATTTCATTGCATGCCATAAAACAGATGATGCATCTCATATAACAAACTTGTTCCTTAGGGAGATTATACATTTGCATGGCATTCCTAAGAGTATAGTGTCAAATCGTGATGTTAAGTTCCTTAGCTACTTTTGGAAGACCTTATAGGGAAAAGTTGGGAAGAAAACTTTTATTTTCGACAACATGTCATCCTCAAACAAATGGACAAACTGAGATAGTGAATAACACATTATCTCAACTTTTACATGTTGTAATTCAAAAGAATTTGAAAAGTTGGGAAGAATGTTTGCCTTTTGTTAGGTTTGCTTATAATAGAATTGTGCATTCGACCACTAGTTTTTCTCCTTTTGAAATTGTTTATGGTTTTAATCCACTAACTCCTATGGACTTAATTATTTTACCTTTTGAAGAAAAGATGAGTTTAGATGGTGAAAAGAAGGCAAAGATGGTGAGACAACTTCATGAGGGAGTTCGACTGCAAATAGAGAAAAAGGATAGACTTTAAACTTCTAATGCAAATAAGGGATGTAAACTGGTTGTTTTCCAACTTGGTGATTGGGTTTGGGTGCACATGCACAAAGAAAGATTTCCTAACCAAAGAAAATCAAAATTACAGCCCCATGGTGATGGTCATTTCAGGTTTTAGAGAGAATCAATGACAACGCATACAAAATTGACTTTCTAGGTGAGTATAGTGTTAGTGCTACCTTTAATGTTGTTATTCTTACGTTCTTTGACATAGATTTTGATTCGAGGTCGAATCCTTTCAAGGAGAGAGGGGATGATGTGGATCAGCCCTATAAACACTAATAAGGACCAATTACATTCCAAATGGTCCAATTACACGGTCAAAGACAAAGACATTGAATGAGACATTAAATGCATTGGTTTTGAAAGTTTCAACCAAGTCAGAATTGTAAGGACCATTAGAGTATCACGAGGAGACCCTAGTATATCTTGTCCATGTGCAGGAGGGGTCCAGTATAACGTTATTTGAGGCATGAAATGAGGACAACAAATAAAACAAAAGAATCCTACTACAACTTGGAAACAATATGGGTGGCTACCTTTTCCTTTTTTTCCTAGGATTAAGGGGTTGGATGGAAAGCTATAAATAAGCTTTGAATCAACTCTATAATATTTTACTTCTCTTCTTCTCATGGGAGTTAATGGATTTATTATTATGGACTTTATTTAATTTTGTTGGCTACAGTCCAAGACTTGTTGGCCTTAATTAATACTTTGTTTTCAGCTAGTATCCAATGCTCATTTGGATTAAGTCATGGATTTTCTAATTTAGGGTTTTGGGTTAGTTTTGAGTGGACTTCATTTAAGTCCACATAAAGGGTCTATTAGGGTTAGTTTTTCAATAACTATATAAACTCATGTAAGCTAAATTTTGACAACCATTGATGAATATTAATTCTGAATTTTTCAGTTTTATGTGTGAGAGTGATTCTTTCATTCTTTAGTTCTTGAACGAACTGAATCTGACTTATCAAAAATTAGGTAGCTTTGTGGCATCATTTTACTCATTCCAATAGTGTTGGTGCCTTGGAGCAGGTTTTCATTGTGTCACACTCCTATCATACCTATTTCGACTTTCCGGGATCATATCTCATTCTTGGTTGTGGGTTGCAAGACCACGTGATCACGAGGTTCGTATCATAATACAACATTTATAAATTATATAATATTAGTATCTATCTAAAAACTAAACTTATCCATACTTTTTCACAAAAAAAATTATTTTTTAGGAAATACAACATTGCTAAATTATAGAATAATGGTATTTATATTAATATTTATCTAAAAGATATTGAATTGAATACATTTATTAATAATCCTAAATATCTATTTGGTATTAATATTTATCTAGCTTTCCTTAATACATTTATTAATAATCTTAAAAAATATATGAAAAAGATATTTATCAACCATAATTAATAATGAAAAAAACACAAGGAAAAAACACGTTGTTTTATAATTTTGAACGAAGATATGAGAAGTGAAATTGGATTTAGCTCCAGTCGATTTTCCTCTAACATGATGATATATATAATCTTATTTCTTACATTCAAATAGATATTTGTTAATACTTATTCCTTTCAATAAACTAATTAATTTATTATTAATTAAAAATGCGGACTCAAGAAATGGTCAAGCACTCTGATTATGGGACTCGGTGCTTGTTTGGTATTTTATTTTCAAATGCTAGAAAATATACTCCGTCAATGCTAGTGCCGGACTTTGCAGGCTACTTGTGGACTTAATAATAAATGCACCAAACTCGATTCTACTGCTCCATTAATATGTTGTAATGTTGTCAATTTTGTTTCCATTAATGTTTTATTTTTTAAATTGAAATAAAATGTTTTGATTTTGAAGTGTTTCGGCATATTATTTTGGAGTTGTATTGTTTATATATATATAATTAAATATATTAATTAAAAAAATTAGTTCAATTCCAAAAATAAAATTATTTAAAATTATGCAATTTTATCCAAAAAAAAAGACACAATAAAATGATTTTCCTAAACAAAATTATGAACATGTATAATATTACAAGAATGATATTAATTGTAATTTTACAATTACATTCTCTAATTGCTATAAAATTTTAAAATAATATATATAAATATATGATGAGACTCATTATAAAATTTCATCTCAATCAAACGGTCGGATTAAGAGATTTGATTAATATTGTAAAATTATTCATTATTTAAAAAAAATATTATTTAGCCAAAAAAAAACGGGCGGAACAAAACTGAAACGTTTCGACCGGTATTTTATAGAATTTAAATTGAAATAAAAACGATGTTAATTTTTTTTAATTGGTACAAAATATTTCAGTCAGTGACCTGACAGTTGACCAGACAGGCATGCATACTGCACATTCTATGCAGTCATTGGAATTCAAAGACTGGTTCGTATATGCATGGTGTTTGGTCTCCAATCTAGCTCTGTAATCTAGAGAAATCTCCGATGACTTGGTCGGGCAAAACATATTGCTGACTAATATACTATGAATTAGCTCATTAATATTTTCTATTCTACACCTTCCAATTTGGACTATGAAGCTGAATCAAATTTCTGAATTCCCTTGAGGCCCAAGAATACAGAACCTCTCCCGTTGCTTCCTTTCTCGTTTGAACGATTCGCATGCCCAGGTTTCTGGTCAAAGAATCCTTCGTCCCACAAGCTAGCACTCACTATAAATTAATAGCATGTGATGGTGGAGGACTCATCCACAATTCCCCATCGTCTCTCTTCTTCTTCCTCGATCCAACCAAGGCACCAGTCCTCTGCTACCTTACACTAACATGGCAGCCATGATCAGAGCTCTCAGCCTCGCTGTCATTCTCTTATTGGTAGGCTCCATTTTCTTCGTCGGGAGTACGGAAGCCCGTCCCGTCAGCATCTTGAAGTCGAGAAACTCGGCAGCGAGCAGAGCTATTGGGAGTTTCTTTGACGGGCTGTCACTGGCACAAATCAAGCAATCAGGGCCAAGCCCCGGCGTTGGGCACGGGTATACCACCGGCACGCATCAGTGACGCTTGTGTTTAGCTTGCCGACCGGCTCGTTAATTTGCTCATGGCGCCTGCAATAACTATTGTTTTCAAAGCCATTATTTTGTTATTTAATTGATACGGATCATATATATGTTCATTTTTCATATTATAGATTATTGATAATTTCTTTTTTTCTTTTAGTTTTGGAAAAGGTATGTAGCTCGTACTTCGTTGTTGGTCGAACCAAAAAAGACTATTTAAAAAAATAATAGGCTGAAAAAAAATTCAATTCTCAAACTCTCAATACTTTCGTTCAAGAGGTGATTTAAATAATATAAAAAAAAATTTGTAAGAAAAACAACAAAAAAAGATAAAAAGAATCACACTTGAGCCTATTCAAATTATTAAACAATTTAGTGTTACCTAATGGAAGAAAAAACGTAAACAAAAAGTAATATTTAAAAAAAAAAAAAACAAATAAGTAGAAACACCAGCTTAAAAAACCAAAAATGGAACCCAGTACACTCAAGCAAACCTCCTAAACCTAGTTTAATCTAAAAAAAAAAACATCAACTTATTAAATTATGGACTTGAATTCAATCATAAAGCTTAAATATCATCCAATTTAATTTTAGAGTAGATAAATTTCTTGGTCTTTGCCGTGGGCCAAACAAATATTTTTTTTATTTAAAAACTTATAGGCAAAAACAAATTGAAATATCGAGTTTTTAGCTCAAGAGGTAATTTAAGTAGTCTAAAAAGGGAAATAAAATAAATTGGCAAAAAAAAGTGTAAAAAGACTAAAAGAAAATCACACTTGAGTCTATTCAAATTATCTAACAATCCAATGTTGACCTAATAAAAAAAAACACAAAAAAAAAGTAAAATTTCAAAAATAAATAAGCATAAAAAAACACTTGAACTTATTCAAATTATCAAACAATCCATTGATAAAGAGTAAAATTCCAAAAAAAAACAAATAAGCATAAAACACCAGCTTTAAAAAGAAAAAAAGAAAAAAGGGGATCCTAAATCTGGTTTGAAAAAACCTGCAACTTGTTAAAATATGAATTCAAGTTCATTTAAGAAGCTTAAATGTCATCCCATTTAATTTTGAAACATAAAATCATTAAACTTGCAAAAGAAAAGGAACAAAAAAAAAGGGGATAAAATTTGACAGGAAAAACTCCAATGAGAATGAAATTTGAAGAAAAAAATCCAAAATATAAAAAAATGCAATTAAAAGAATTAGGAAAACAAATGAAATATTAAAAAATCATAGGTGGTGAAATTAAATTTTGTTCCTAATATGATAGATTATTTATAGATTAAAAAATGGTAATGGTGAAATAAAAAAAATTTAAGGGTTAACTCAAAATAATTAAACCAAAACAATAACAAAACAAAATAAGAAAACATCAATTAAAAACAAGGCAAACTCAGCAATCTTTTAGACCTAGTATTTTCTTTAAAAGTCATCATCTCATGAAATCTTTGATTTATATTAAATTAAGAAATATAATTCTCAACCAATTTAATTTTAAACGATGAGATCGATAAAACATATTAATAAGAAAAAACCTACAAAAACAACAAAAAAAAATAAGGATAAAATTTGATAGAAAAAACCTAAGAAGGATGGCATTTAATGAAGAAATTAAAAAATAATCTCAAAATCATAAATAGAAATTAAAATAATAAATGAAAAAATTTAAAGGTTAAAAAATTATCAATCAAGAGAACATGGATTAAATTTAATAGGAATAAAACACTAAGAAGGATAAAAGCGTAAAACAAAATCAATTTTTAAAAAAAAATCAAAACAGAAAAAAAAACATCAATTAAAAGAATAGAAACTAAATTTAAAAAATAAAAAATAAGATGAGTGAAATTAAAAAGACACACCAATTTTATAGATTATTATAAACAAATGCCAAGAAAAAAAAGACCTAAAGATCACATACAATTCATGGTAGATACTGATGACCGGTGAAAAATAGTTAACTTCCACATGAAGATTACAAAAATCTGGAACTATTAGGTGAATACCTTTATGTTTCTAGTGTGGTGTTGTTTTTACTAGGAGTCCAATATTTGCTGGAGGGATGACCATCATCATTGACCTTACTTATCTGTTTCAATTAAAACTTCAAAATGTCAAATTCTTTATTTGGAAAAAAAAATAAATGAATAAATAAACCCCCATAGTTAACTTAGTAACATTGTAGGTTTATTTTAGTTAATTACCAAAATAATAATTACAAGTGGTCGAATTTAAATTAGAGCAGAAGAAATTATTTATAAATTTATTTTACTATATTCTGATTGGAGGACTGTTTCCCCTCATCTTCTAACTATTTGGTAAGCAAAAGTAATTATAATATTCACTTCATAAATGGTTAAAAAAAATACCCTAAATAATAATCAATAAATTAAGGACTACAAAAATAGGCAGTGGAATGTTGACGGGTTCCTAAATTCTTGATGCTTCCCGAAGTCTGTTAAGTTCAACTGTTTAATTATTATTATAATTATTATTATATAGTTTTATGTAAAAAGATTATTAAATAAACTTACCTAAAAAACAACTATCACGAGTGGTGGAAAAAACCAAATATATATATATTGATATATTTTTTACTTTGTAGGTTATGATTCACACTAAGTTTCAAAAATATTTAAAAAAAAAAATTATTTTTATTTTTATTTTTTACTTTAAATTATATTTTTAAGTATTTTTATATCATTTTCATGTTCTATATCAAAAATATTTTTTAAAAAATAAAAAATATTTTTTTAATATATTTTTTAAAAAATAAAATATTTTTAAAATCAATTTGAATCCTCTTCAAACCGACAATCAGTACTTAATGTCTTAAAAGTCACATTAATGAAATGGACTCTTGCTAGGTCGGGTCTTCTTTTGTAGCTCCCTTCCTCGTGGACAGATACACTTCGAGCTACCAAACACGTCTGCGGCAGTTTTCCAACTTGAAAACACGTCATGAAGTCTAAATTTTCAGGTGTGTATTGTAGAGTAAATGATGTTTTTTTATTGAAATAATTTTTATATCTTATTTTTAACATTAGCAAATCAGAACTATATAAAAAAACATTAATTTATCTTTTTAAATTAAATATATTTTAATAACAACACTGAACAACCTCTACGCTGTGTTGCACGTGTCATTTTTCCATTTGAATGTGCAATTGGATCTTTGATTATTACTTTTTTTATAAAATACATCTTCATCTCACTTCACACGCAACGTTGATCGACGAATTACTTTTCCCCCTCAAGTATTTGTAACAACCGTTGAAAACTTGTCCCAGACCCATGACTGGTTAGGTAAGTTGATGCGTGTACAATTAGTAAGCCGTTTTTTAAAAAATGTTCTCAACTTTAAAAATATTAAATTAATTTTTTTAATAATTAATTTTAAAAAATACACGATACCATAATTTCAAATACCCACAAGTCATGGAACATATAATTATTGACAAACTTCAAAATCAAAATTTAAGACTTTGAATTATTATCGGCTGAACATATAATTACTTGTGACTTTAACATGTGTGTGAAAAAATGGTCAATAGTAAAAGCTCGAGACTAAAAAATTTATTTTTCTGTTGTTTCAAGTTCAAATTTTATGGCTATTAATATGATGGTTATTATAGACTTATATGATCATTAATTTTAAAATTAATAGAATTAGTTAAGATGTGCGCAAGTTAACCCGGACATGTGTGTGAGTGAATTTCACAAAACCGGTCCTCGTGTATTTTAGGACATGCATGCAAAAATCCTTTAAAATGCTTCCAGGATTTCGGTTCAAGAGAGAGAAAGACAATCCTATCTATCAACATAAAGTTAATTTTTCCAACGAGAAAAAAGGTTATTCAAACACATGAAACGTGAATTAACAAGGTTTGACGCGGAGGCTTCGATATGGTCCAAAAGTACAATTGCATGTTGAATCGGTGCGCATGAATTTCATCAAGTCAACGTGTACGCGCGCACCGATTATTTGCTAAATGTCTAGTCAACTATGGTGGGTGTTATTTTCGCTCTTATCTCTCTTTACAATTGATTTTTTTAGTTAGATAGAATAATATAATTTAAATACTAGTTTTTTGACAAATGATCACTACTAGAAAATTAATAAATAAAAATAAAAATGCTGATGAAAAATTTATGTTGATGGATTGCTTTGAGATTTACCGACATAATAATCTCTCGCTATATTTATCGGTAAATATCAATGAAAATATATATCAAAAGGATTATAGCAAAAAAGAGAGGAATTAAAAAAAATCTAAAATCTACAATAGTGTGTCATTTGTAATATTATTGTCAGATTGTATGGGCATATTTATTTCATCAATATCTAGTGAGTCATTTGTAATAATATTTAATTCAATTTTTTAGGATTCTCCATATCTAGTAAGATATTTTTTTTGTTTGAACTATATTGTAAAGTATTGATTTTATTGCATTTTTGTAGTGTATATGTAATTTATTTGGGTGTTTACTTGTTTTATTGTTTTTTCTATAGAAATTTGTTGTATGAATGTGTGATTTGTATATGTTAGTGTTTGTTTGAGATTTTAAAAAATAATATTTGTTTACGAATTGCAGAGATTGATTTTGTGACTTGGATGTTGTATAATGAAATAAATGGTGGTTTATTTAATGGGGCTGTTTAATATTTTATTAATTTTATTATTGAGTTGAAAATTTTAGTAAATATATTGGAATTTGAATTCATGTAGATAATTGATATTGAATTAAGAGTGTTATTAAGATAGACCAAATAAATTTGAGTTAACCAATGTTAGCTAATTTATTTAGTTTACATAATCAATTATTACATGTAATCATCAATATTCTATATAGATTTAATATAAGTTATGGATGATCATTCATGAATGTATCGAGATTCTCTTGAAGGGTTGTGTATGATGAATTTTTATAATGGGTTAAGGATTTTATTAATTACACATTATATAATCTAAGAAATATCAGTAGAGACAATATTAGATGTCTATATAAGAGGTGTAAGAATAAAATGTTTCTTGATCCAGATGTTGTAACCATGTATTTATAGAGAAATATTTGTGTTAGTTTGCACACATAGACCTATATATTCTTATAAAATAATGATAAAAAAGAATGGTTGTGTCAATTTCTAATTCTAGCAATGTGCATGGAGTTTTAAATAAAAATAGTAGTTCTTATAGAAAAATGGTCATGTTTAAATTAGGAATGAATTAGGGTTATGCAGTTAAATATTCTATCATAGATGAAAAATAAAATGTAGAAATGATTAGGGATTTTTTATCTTTTGAAAGACTCTAACGAACCATTATGAGAAGGGTGCACAAGTCAAAGCAAATTATCATGTTTTCACCATCGTGTCAGATTATAAATTAAGTGAGACTAATTACGATAAAATTATCGAATAGACGAGAAACATTTTACCTGAAGAGAATAAGCTGAAAGAGAACTTCAATGTTGCTAAATATATGATGAAAACCATCATTTTAAGATACTAAAAAATTGATTGTGTCTAAATTTCTGCATGAGGTACTACCTTAAAAATATAGACTTAAGTGAGTGCAAAACATGTGGTCATACTCGATTATAAACCTAAAACTAGTAAGGGAATGACTCTCGTCATTATATAAAAACTTAGATACTTTTCAATCACTCCTAGAGTGCTTTGTTTATTCATGTCTCCAAAGACTATTGAACATAACATATGACATCATTCACATGATATAGTGAATATTGTCATAGCGCACTCATCCAATGGTGAAATCTGAAAATATTTTAATATTATATATCCTTAGTTTTCAATGAAATAAAGAAGCACACATCTTGGGCCATGTATAAAAGGATTCAATCCATTTGAGTCATTTGTTGCTCTTTATTCTTGTTGATAAGTAATACTCACGACTTAAAATTTGTCATTGGGGATGTGCATAAGACTAGAGTTCATTTTTTTGTGTATGATCATACTCAATTCTAATAGTCTAGGATGGAATATAGATGTTTTGTCTTTGACTATTGATTAATGAGTTGAAACAATTGGGATCATTTGAAACTTTGAATAGTGATGTCTTGAGAAAACCAAATTTTCATATAAAGACAACTTTGATATTGATTATCAATTATTTTCCTGCATATAAAATGATTTCTAGTTTGATCACACATAGAAAATTAATATGTTCATATTGTATGCAAAATAACAAGGCTTTCATATATATATATAAAAAAAAAAAAGTGTCAAAGTGTCTTTTTTTAATTGTCACCAGTGTTCTTACCATAAATCACAAGTATAAGAGAAAAAAATTTAATGGTAGATTTTATAGAAATATTACATCACTGATACCATCAGGTAAAGAATTGTATGATGTTGTGTAACAATATGTCGTCGTTGTGTTTGGTTTTAATCTAATAAAAAAAAATATTCTCGTTTTGGTGTGACTCACAATTGGGTATATAAAAGTATTTTCTAGTAGCTTCCTTATTGAAAGATGAATCTTCTCTAACATAACCTCGATGTCATGCACATTGAAAAAAAAAACATGTTTGAAATACTTTTAACATGTTTATGTATATAAAAGGGAAGATAATTGACAGCATAGAGGCTATAATAGATAACACTTTATTTTGTCACTATGAAAATATAAAGATACTTTATAATGGGTCAAGGGTGGCAAAGTCTAAAGCCAACCTCCCCTTAAAAAACAAAGTATAGTTTACTTGTCTACCAATAACTTAAGAGTCTATGTTTTCCAAATGAGAATGCTTTTAACATATATAGATTGATGAATTTCAAAAATTATAGATTATATGAAATATAATATAATTTATTCATTTCACAATATAACTATTCATTATGTTTAGTACAAATGGAATCATGGATGGTAAATTTTTTGCCGATATTTTCCCAAAAGTTTTATAACTACTCATTTCTCATTGTAACTATTCATTTTTCAATGCAACTATATAAGCTATTCATTACAAATATAATTATTAATGGAATAAAAAGTCATTAATGATTTTTAAGGAGGTTTCTGAAAATTTCTAATTAAATATTACAAACAGAATCACCAATGAAAGTGTTAAAAATATTAATATTTAATTACTCTTCACTAAATCTATTGTTATAATAACCCCAAATCAAAAGACCAAAATCCTTAATTTCATAACATATAGGCATTTCATTTCATTTTTCTTTCTCTTCTTAATAAACAAACACGTTTCTCTTTCGTTATTTATCTTCTCTCTTTTTTTCTCTCCTTAATTTTTTATTTATTATATTCTCTACTCCTTCACGCCTTAAAGGTATGTCTTTCTTTTCTCTTCTTACTTCTACCTTCTTTTTTTGGTAATTAACATGACATAAATTTGTTCTTGTTTTTTTATATATATTTATTTTTGTAGGCAATAGTATAAGATTCACTCACATCTGAATTAAAAGATAAGGTTTTTCATTTTTCTTCCTGTTTAGGGGTTTTTTTTTCACTATTCTTGTTTTTTAAAATTTTTTGTTGAGTTACTTTGTTCAATTTTGTATTGAATTGTTTTTTAATTTTTTGAATTCATTGTGTTGTTTTTTTGTGAAATATTGTTGTTGAATTATAAATTCCTAAATTTTTAATTATATTAAATTAGATTAGATTAATAATTTATCGACTAATTATCAAATTATCTTGAAAATTTTATCAATTAAAAAAAAATAGGTTTTTATATTTTTTTAAATTTTATTATAATTATTTTTTGTAATGTCACGTTTCCATCCAATTTAATTTAATTTTTTGTTTTAATTTTTTTCTTTTGAATTTTAATTCAAATATTATGTTATAAATAATTGGTGTACACATTGTTAAACTTAACTAAAAGAACCATAATATGGGTGAAGGGATGACAAATAGAAAAACAAATTAGATTAAACAAAGTTTAAGGAATAAGTTAATGTTGACAAAAAAAAATCTATGGATGTTTTAAACCAGTTAGCCTAATACTTTTGTTCTTATACTTTTCACATTCTCTTAATATAGTCGTTTTATTTCTTTTTTATTAATTGGTTTCTTTTTGGTTGAATTTTTGAATTGATTGTGATTTCTTATACATAAAATATCAGTAATATATTATTTGAAAAAAGATCAAACATAAATTGTTTTGAAATAAGAATATTGAAATAAAGATTAAATGTAAATTGAGATTTGACATTGTTCAAGTGGTTAGTGTCTCATAGCTTAAAATTAAATAAACTTATTTTGAAAAGTTAGACTATTGAAATAGGGATAAAATCAATTGTTTTGTGGAAATCAAATCTAAATTGATGTGTATTTGCAAGTAAACACATTTTGAGTAATCTTCTATATAGAAGATGTGATTCTGAATTTCATTAAATAAGAATGGTTTACGGTGTCTCAATCCTTTAATTTGTGTAGATGTCTAGGGAAAAATCAATAGTCCATAATATGGACATGATCGTTACTAGTTTTATACCAATGTTTCTAACAACCATTAGTCGTTAGATGTCAACCATGAACAAGAACTTGAAGCACATGTAACCTTTTTCGATGTAAGCTCTTAAGTGTTGTCACCATGCCGAGAGGGGGTCCCTTTCGAGTATGATCTACTTACTTGGAAGTACTTTGTCCAACGAAAACTCGATTACTGAATGTAAGTTTATTTTTCTATTATACACTACTAAAAAATAAAGAACATTTAATCATTTTTGAAAAAAAACTAATTTCATTTGACGATTGCAATTTCAGGCTTAAAAATATTAAGGTTGCCTAAATGATAACATAGATAATGTAATCATTGATGGAAGTGTCGTTGTTTCAATGGAGTCGAGTTTCCAAAAAATCTAGAATTGAAACATATTATTGATTCGGAAAGTTCAAGGTTAATATTAACTTAAATTGTTATTGTTATTTTAGTTCAATTAGTTTATTAATATTATTGAACTAATTCTTTTAAAAATTTGAACTACAAGGAAAAGTTTTATTATGATAGGGTTAACAACGTTATTGATTGCAAGGAAGGTTTGAGAGAATCATGTTGTAACTAAGTAAGATTGAAATCAATATAAATATTATTTATTCAAATATTAAGATTTTGCTTTTTATTTATTAATCGGTAATTCATTTCTACCATAAAGGTTACGTGATGCGTACAACACATAGAAAAAAGCCACAAAAAAACATGCCAAATAAAGAGAGCTTCAAGATGGGAAGATTTGAGGTTATGGGCAGAATACATTGAAATGCCATGTCTGGGCATTTCATGTGACAATCATTATCTAGTGGATGATATGAATTTATTTATTGTGTACACCAGCAGATTGATTATGTTTGTTTCGCATGCGAAGTGGATGATATGAATTTTTTTTTATTACATCCATTTTGTTTAAATTGTTGTCTTATATGAATATGTTTAACGAACAATATGTTTCTCTTGTAGGCGACAGTTCTTGGAAGTAAAACAAAACAGATGGAGTTTTTTTGTTGAATGCATGTGCGAAATGATGAACGTTTAACAATGCAATAATTCTTGAACAACCGAGCTCAATACCTTTTGGTATGTTGGATTTCAACTATTTCTTTTCTTTAAGTTATTATTTTTTTTTAATTTTGTTTTAGAAAACATATAACACTTATAACACTTAGTTGTAGAAGAGATTCGAAAGGTGATTCATCAACCCCATCTCGACCTCAATTTGGAATCATGGTTGAAGGCAGATCTCAATGGACTACATAGAAATCAAGTTTATAGTATCTCAAACACTATTGTCGAGGACTTGCAACAACCCGAAAGTGTTTTAACCGTTGGATGCTCACAATTAGTTTGAGCACTTAAACTCTAGGGTTCAATGTGATTTTAAACCAACGAGTTGAAGCTCATATGCCCTATATTGTTGTTTAGGTTGTTCGACTTATTGATGAAATGATTGGACTCTAGCGCTTGTACATGGAGCTAAAATCATAGATAAGTGGTATATGTACTTCCCCTTATCGCCCCTCGGTCTTAGCGAAGACCAGTCTTTCCTCTTTCAACCCCTATCTTATAGATGAATTGTATGTGAATTGATAATTTTTTTTTAAATTTGTAATTAATATTTGATTTTTAATGTAATTTAATTTGTTTTAATTATTTTCTACTCAATTTATTAGAGATCTCTTATTTGAATTCCTGTTTGAGATCTAATAGTTAAAAGATAATATTTCAATAATCTTCATAAAACAAGATACTCTATAATTCTATTAAAAAATAAAATAAATATAAAATGAAATCAATAGACTATACAGTGGGAACAGCATCACTCTTGAGAACTTAAAGAATTAGATGTTTTTTCGAAACACGATTCCCCTGAGACGGTGATGTTTCCAAAACAATAATGAAAGCTTATAGAATTTTTATCCCATAAAGAAACTTCCGTCCAACTTTGCAAGTACAAAATGGATTTCAATGCAAAATAAGACCCGAAATTGAAGCACAGATATTCGGAGAAAGATTTGGTGTAGCATTTGAAAATATGGACCAGCGTGGTCGTCCACTCTTTCTTCGATGTTTCCTTTCATATGAACACATTAAATTTTCCGTCGTAGTAGGTTTACTGGCACTATAAATAAGATGCCACGAACTCATAACTCACCACTTCATATAAAAATCCACTAGCTTTGCTAACATTCTAAGCTTCCAAGTGTGAGCTCGGCGCATTATAGCATTCCAAGTAAATATGGCTCGAGAAGGTAAGCTTTTCGGCTTCTTCATTGTGCTTCTCCTTCTGCTGCATGGCTCGGTAGCTCGAGCCCGGCCATTCAATATCTTGGAGTCTGATCGAACCAGGGTCCGAGGGGCTGGTTTCTTTGGTGGGTTATCCCTCGGAGCCATCAAGCAATCAGGTCCTAGCCCAGGTGGTGGCAACAAATTTACGGATTCCGGGGTTTATGGAAGGATTAATTCAGGTCCTAGCGATGGAGGAGGACACTAGCTGGTTTATGGAAGGTTCAAGCATTCTTCGTGAATTTGATCGCTTTTTTATAATTATTATTATTATTTGTTTATATATCAATCAGTATTGCTAAGTATAATAAGAGTCCTCGAAATAGATATCTGGGCGATGGATGGATGTATTGGTTATTCTTTTACGGTTAAGGATGTAAGATAATAGTGTGGATGTGGTTGAGAAATAAATTAATATACTGTTGATTTGTTGTGTTCTGATGAGTGGTGTAATGACTTTTAAGTTTACCAGGAATGTTTACATGTAAGACCAAAAAAGTCTACCCATGTTGTTGTCTCGATACTCCTCTTCATTTGCCAGGAAGACAACAACCATGTAAATCCCTATTAAAAATACTAGAAGTAAACCATTACTTAGATTGTGTTGGTGAATGACAACATAAGACTAACATTCAATAACTACATAATTAATCATATATCATATTTCAGGATTCTTATCTGCTACACTAGAATATATCTCTTGGTTGCAAAAAAAAATAAAAAGAGGCAAAAAGCGAAAACGAAAGCAGAAAACTTGAGGTATGTAAGAACACTGATCTTAAAAATATTTTTCTAATAGTAGTGTACCTTTCAAGATTCAATAAATTATTCCTCAACACAAGAAGTCAACACATGTACAACTTGAAAAAAAAAGACTAATAAATATTTTGCATGATTATGTTCACAAATAAATAGGAAAAAATATCAGTATAATTAAAATTAACATATTTTAAGAGATCTCAAAACCAACTCCTGGATGTACTTTATTTTCACAACACACAATTATCTTTCTTTTTTTTGTCATGAACTTGCATACATAGCACCTTATGATTTGACAAAACAAAGTCTAAACAAAAAAGATTTTTTTTGCTGAACATAAACAAAAATAATGGCATATGAAATACTTGTGTGTTTTTTTCTATTTTAGCACTTGTACTCATTTTCTTATTTGAGTGCTTGTATTTATAAATTTTAATTAATCCAGTATTTTTATTAGTTGTGTTACCAAAATACTGACAAGATAGTTAAATCATTGTTAAGTTGGTCTACATTGTATTATTTCAATATTTTCATTATCTAGGTATAATAAAATAGGAAGTACTTTTACTTTATGTTTATACACACACACTTGAACTATTTTGTTTTTTACTTGAGTACTTTTATCCACAAAATTTGATCAATCAAGTACTTTTATCGGTGTATAAAACTAATTAATTAATAAATAAGACAAGTTTTTTTTATTTTTTTACTCGTTAGTGATTTAATTTTAGATTAGATGATGATAGAAACTTAAAAAACCCTATTGATAATTAAATATATATATATATATATATATATATATATATATATATATATATATATATATATATTAACCTAATTAGTTAATTAATTATATTAAAAGATGCTTTAAAATCACTAAAGATTAGAATTTCAAAAAAAATTATAGAAACAATATCTTGATCATCTTGTAATTTTATCTTTTTTCATTGGCTATATTTAAACAAATTACAATTTATATCCGAGTCAATGAAATTTTTGAATTTAAGAAAGATATAAAACTAGCCTCATATATAATATATTAGACACATGTATAAACAACAAATCAAAATTCATCTCTCTTCTCGCGAGGATCTGATCTCAAACCTCTCAAACCAAATTGTTAATCTAGTATTTAATCAATATCTCTCTTTTTTCTTGTTTGGTACCAACCAAATACCTGTATTTTTTTATCACGAAATTTCTTTTTTTTTGTGAAGATCTTGTTTGAAATTTTCAATCATTAGGTCTTCCAAAAACATTTTCCAATAATTTTTATATCCTAATCCTATCCCTAAAATCCAATCTAATTTCTTGATGATCCAGGAGTCACAAATAATTATTAAGCATTCCAAAAAATTATATCATTTTCCTTTCTTCCCCTCCCCTTTAGGCAAGATGGATTGAGTGCTTGATTTTTGGTGTTGGATGTGGTTGTCAATGTATTGTTGTTGCAATGTGTGATGTGCAACGACAATTATAAAGATAAATTGGGTTAGATTTGAGCTAATGTTGACCGTTAGTTGCTAAAATATATTTTGTTAGTAGCATCATTTTTCATTTAATAAAAACAACAACAATAAAATAAAAATCAAATAAACTATATTGATTAAAAAATGAATGTAAATTTCTAATAAATAACTAAGTCTCAAAATTCACTATTTTTAAAATTTTGACAAAAATATGTTTTTTTTGTCAATATAGTTTTTAGAGCAACAATTTATCGTGATTGTGAGAAACAAACATCATTTAAAAAAACAATAAAAATATTGATCATCTCACCACAACCATAAGAAAAATAAGAACAATAAACATGAAAGAGTTATAGTAAAAAAAACCAAAATCTATTTTTCTATTATCATTTCATATTAATAAAGCAATTTATTATTAAAACTCAGAATCTTGAGCTCATATATAATTATCCATAAAGTAATCTATAATATCATTGTAAAAGTTCTCAATCTTTAAAAAAAAATCATAATTTTTTTTATCAGGAGCAATTTTTTTAATAAAGCAACAACAATAAAAATAAATATGTTTTAATTCCAACCATTTGATATAGGTAGAATAAAAATTGTTTCTCCAATCTAAACTTTATTTCCTTAGTGATGCATTTATCGATTGTTTCAAGTAAAATATATTTTTCATTGCAAGAACTATTCTGTAAACAAAAATCCATCATGATATTAAAAGAAAGTTAGAATAATATATAAATATTTTGTATGTAATTGAAGAAAAACAATTATGTAAAAACCCTATTAAAAGTTTTTGAAAATATAAACTTAATTTTAAATTAGTCTTTATATATAAGATTATTTTTTCATAATAGGTACATAATAAATGAAAAACAAAATTACTAATATTCTCATAAAACCTTATGATGTTATTTGAGAGCTATAAACAAAATTGAATTATATTTAAAATACCATGTTTATTGTGTTTTATAGTGTATTCAAATCTAAATCCAAAAATATATAAAAAAGGACAAGAGTATGATGCATATAAAAAAAACTTGGATGCGATTAGCCTCAAAGCTTAACCCTCACTTGTTTTTTTAATTATTATTATGCAAGCAACATATAACTTATTACTAATTAGGTTGTTCGCCAAAAATCTAGTGACAATTATTATGGTCGAAAACTCCTTAGGGAATGGTCTAAATATATATTTTCAACACATTTTTAATATACCATAAAGACATAATAAACTACCAGTCGAACCCTAAAATATCTCAAAACCATTAAAAAATAAAAATTGATCAAATAAAAAAAAATATAGAAATGGGATCCAATCTATTTTTTCAATAATGTCTATAGAAAAAACACATTCCATTAAATTTTTATTGTCAAATGAAACTCATTGACACCAAACATGAATAATTTCAATACTAATAAGTGGGCATTCACCAACTTTCTCTCTTATATCTTAAACTTAAAAACTCAAATGTTAAGAATATGATTTTTTAAACCAAAATTAAAGTTACATAAACTAAAGGGACTATAGATTAAAATTAGAAGAAAAAGAGAGAGTAGATGACCTATACAAAACTTCTTATAGTAAATTTTAGATTGGGCATGTGATTTCTTATTATTTCTATGCTTTGGTCTTATTGAATTTTTTTAGTACATTTTAATAAATTGATCATTAATTTAGGCATAAAATATAAGAATAAAAATGGAAAACAATTTAAGCTATGTGGAATGCTACAGTATTGATCAAAATATAATAAATTTATTTTATAATTGTGAATGTAAATTGAAGGGAAAAATCATGAAACAATCAATATATTCAAATACTATGCAAGTATGTATTATATATATATAAATATAAATATCTAAACTCATTTTTTTCTAAAGAAATTTTTTTCTGCAAAAATATTTTTTATGAAGAAATTAAAAAAAAACTCAAACAATTTAAGGAAACATGTAGGTAAGGGACACATTAAATTGTAAAAGAAAAAAAATAAACAACAAAATAAATAAGAAAAAAAAAGAAGGAAAGACAAAAGGAAAGGAAAGAAGTAAAAATAAATAAATAAATACTGAGAAAGCTAAAACAAACTGCAAAAGGTGAAAACACACGCTCCCCCTTATTTTCAAACTGGAAAAAAGAAGAAGCGAAACGCCCGGGACCAGTTGTGCCTAACACTTTAGCCAGACAAAGAAGCAGTAAGTAAGATTAAGGCTCATCTCTCTCTCTCTCTCGACTCCAGTGAAAGCGAGAAATGGGGAGCTCATCGAAGGACGACTCCGGCAGCGACGCCGAGGCTTCAAGCGGCGACAAAACACCATCTAATTCCGGTCTCTTCTCCGAAGGCGAGCGCGTCCTCGCCTACCACGGCCCCCGCATCTACGAGGCCAAGGCATCTCTCTCTATAAGATCTTTCCTTTTCTATTTTTGTTTATTTGTGCCCTATGACTTTGTAACTGATGTTTATTTTCATATATTTTTTTTAAATCGACTTCTTGTTTTTTGGTGGTTTTAGTTTTTAATTGTGATTTTGTTTTTTTGACTGGAAACCTGTGGTAAAGAACGGAGGTTAAAGTGATATGTGAGGAATTTTAAGGTTCTTTAAATAGCTTATTGTTGAAATTAGGGTTTATAGAAGCTGGAGTTTTCTTGTTATTGCAGAATACTAACAATTATTGGTTTTAGTGACCTCACTGAACTAAGTAAATTTTACTGTGATCTGTAGTTGCTGCAGTCTAAATTTTTCTGTAATTGGGAGCATTTTAGTGCGGTGGAGAGCAGTGTTGTTTTCTTTGGTTGTGACCTTTCAGTTCACAAGTGTTATTTTTTTCATTTTTTTTGTTTTATTAAAGAAATTAAGATGCCAAGTATTTTTTTAGTTGCTAGGGAACCACACCCAAGAATCAAGGGATTTTAAATTTTTGTCCTGATTTTGGATTTGCTGAAGATGAAATTTGATTTTCATTGGAAGTAATGTTTGTGCTATCTGCATTAAAGGCTGTATTTTCTAATTTAATTTTGCAGACTATAATATATTTTTTTGGATAAAGTAATAATATGTTTTTAATTTCTAGCATTTTAACTTTCTTTCTTTCTTTCTTTCTTTCTTTTTATGTTCTTTTAAATCCTAGGTTCAAAAAGCTGAGCTCCGTAAGAAGGAATGGAGATACTTCGTACACTACCTTGTAAGCTCCTCCAAGCTATTCCTTTCTTAATGACCTGTTCTGGTTATACAATTTTGAATGACTGAACTGCCGAGTAGTTGTCTGGTACAGTATTACCTTGTTATGATGTTAACTGATTTTCCTTTTGCTGTTTTACAGGGTTGGAATAAAAAGTGAGTATGCATTTTGTTCTTTTCCCGTTACTATATATTTTGGCTGAGAGTTTGGAACTTAATAGCTCAGACTGGAACATTGTGAGGTCATTTTCTCTAACTCTTTTTTATTCAATCTAATCAAGTGCAAGTGCAAGTTCTTGGATGCTTCATTTATTCATGATGTGAACCCTTCTTTTCCCTTTAAAAGTTAGGATAATATTAAGGCGTTTCAAGAAATGAAGAAAAAATTATGGCTCATTGTAAAACTGCAATAGCAAAAGTAAATAACTAGATATCTATTTTACTCTTTTCATTTTTGTCACATTTAATGTCCATTGCACTCATCATATAACAATAATTTTCCAAAATTAAAAGTCTAGGTTTTTTCTACAAAATTTCATTAGTTTAAGTAAAGTTCTACTTCTTCTCTCTGTTTTTTTTCTTTCATTGATGCTAGCTTTTTAAGGAGTTTTAATTCTATACAATTATAAACCTTGTTTTGAGTGAAACCTGGTCTGACATTTTCCTTCTGCTATTTCCTTAACTAGTTTCCCCCTCTATGTGTTTTTAATTATTTTCTATAATTATTTATCAGATACTGTTTTATCTTTATTGTTTTACTAGTTTATTATTGTAATTTATTATATTGACATGAAAGGGTTGGAGAGAAAAGGGGGGTGGGGAAGTTGTTACCATTTGAAAGACAATGAAAAATCAATGGTGTATGAGATACATTAAAAAGAAACATTTAATCAATGTCACATTAGGGAAGTAGGAAACTGTTGTCCTATTTAAGTTTAGCTAGCTATAGAATAGTTATGGCTTGCTAGTAACTATAGGCATGCTAAGCAGGTGTTGGAAACTCATGGATTCTAGAGGATCTTCGCTGGTTTTGCTGTTTTTTTTTTAATTTAATTTGGAAATTATCTTTTTAGATCAACATGGCAGATATAACTTGAATGAATCGAAGACAAAGGATAGTTTTAGTGTAGAATAAAAATAATAATAATAAAAATTATCAATTGGACAGGTAAACGAGAAGCTACAACTTATAAAAACAAAATCTTGTCTTTGATGTTTCTTCTACTTCTCAGCTGGTGAGCCCTCTTGTTGCATCATTTTCATCTTAACATTCGGTCCTATTGTTGTGTTTTTACTACTTAGCCTCTTTTGAGAATTGGTTATTGTTATCACCGAAAGGTTTGGAATTTTTTTCTGTCCCAAGAAAGTTTTATTTCATTAATAAATACACCCTGTTTCAAAAAGGGACACAGAAATCATTACTGTGGGTTGGACATATTGCCAACAGTTGGGACGAATGGGTGGGCATGGACCGACTAATGAAACACACTCCAGATAATGTCTTGAAGCAGCAGACCCTGGAGAAAAAACAAGGTATAGACAAGAATTTGAAGCCTGGACGCTCCTCTCAGACGAAGCCAAAAAACTCTACTGGTAAGCTTCGTTTTTATTTATAAACATGTTTTTTAAAAAAAAATTGATCATGTATGTGTTAATGTCCAAATGGAGATTCTCGATCAGTTCTGCTCATTTAGCTTGTGCTGTGTGCAAGTCTCCGAGCAACTTTTGGCTGTCTAGAAACCTTTTTCTTTTCTCTTCCTTCTTCCGTGGGGTATCAGCTTATGGGTTCTTATGAGAAAGGAAATACTTAATTAATGCTCTCTCCCTTTTCAATAACTCTTACTGTTATATCTATACAAGACATATAACTTGGGAACTTAACTTTCATTTTGTGCTAGTATATGAGTACCCTGAATGTTTGTTCAGGTTTTTATAGTCAGAATCACTTGTTAATACTCTTGGCAATTTCATTACTATGAAACTGCTAGGTGATAGTTAAGCTCGTAACTATTTCTATTTTATAAGAAAATATTTTTTGTTTTGCAGATTCAAAGATGGACAAGGAAGATCCTAAAAGCAATGGTTTGTTCCCTTACCTTCCTTTTCTTTCCCTCTTCATAATCAAAGTTTTCTTTCTTTTATTAAGTGACTATTGGTCGTAATTATTCTCCAGTAGAAGTCCTACCACAAGCTGGTGGATTGTTCTGCTTCTTATACATTGCTAGTCCTAGAGTTGTTTTTGCTGTTTATTTTCTCTATATAGAGGTCATCCTATCAGGCTTGCACCTGTGAATTCAGGGCAGATGTTCCAAAAAGAGGATAAAAAGAATTTTGTAGTTTAATTATTTTCACCTAAAGAAAGTTTTGGTGCCATAGGACTTCTTATGAAGCTTGGCATTGACATTGCTATCTGTTGGTCTTAGGTTTTATTTTGTTTTTTATTTTCCTCAGCATCATTTTTTTTTCATCTAGAGCCTTATTGACTTGCATTAGGTAGTGCATCATTGTAATCATTTTGCTAGTAAAAACTGGGACATGACTTCATGATTGCCATAGTTATGGGATATATTTACTCAGCTTTTATTCTATTGCAATCTTGTCATCTTGACATGTTCAAATAAGTTGCATTTATATTTAGTGCTTTTTTTCCCCTTTACCTGTGGTTTATCTTCAATTTGCCTCTTAAATGATATATGCTTGTGAAGACAGAGATTTGTTCTTATGAATTGTCAATGCTGCTTGCAGTGGCAAAAGGGAAGAAGCGTAAAAGTGATTCAGGAATTGAGGTTTGTTTCATATTATTTCGAATGGTGCCTTGACATACTTCTTTTTAATTTCTGGAGTATTTTTTGGACAACAGTTTTGGCCTGCTACATCTTGTTGTTGCTCTGATCTCTTCCTTTTTGCCCCCTGAATTTTAAGTTTCATATCAACTAATAGCAACCCGCCACACACGCACACAAAAAAAAAGAGAAGCAAGCTTCAAATAATTTATCCTTCATTGAAGACCAAGCTGAAAATATGTATACCCTCACAGTCAGATCCTCTATTTCATAAATTTTCATTGCTCTTTGAGATTCCTCTTAATATGTGGTTTCAAATTGTTAGAAGGATAATTTGCCTGTAGAAAAGCTTGTCAAGATCCAAATTCCATCAACACTAAAGAAGCAACTTGTTGATGATTGGGAATTTGTCACCCAGCAGGATAAGGTATTCACGTATTTTCTCCTATTGCTATTATATTGTATTCATTATGCAAATTGATTTTATTTGAGTTAGTGTGGAAGCCATAGAGTTCAGTTATTTCCAAATAGCTTAATGGTTTTTGCTTCATTGATTATAACCCTGAATACTTATAACTTAAAAGCCTATCCAGCCATTTCAGACATGTTACCATAATCTTTTCTTTGGCAAATTTTACATACAATCTTGTGAACAAGCCTTTGGTAGAACACCCTTTTCACCATATATCTTGATGATTTAATTCTTATTTATTTTCTAGTTTACAATCAAAACAGCTTCTATAATTCTGAACCTGCAATGCAGCTACTTTTCTGTTATCCAACTTTCACTTTTCTGGTTGTACTTGTTTTTGATAAAAGATTTGGTGATTTTTTTTAGTTATTGGATCTTTCAGAAAAAAAGATTCAGTGCTTATATTGTTTCAAAACAAATACCAATCAATTGTAGTATTGTTCTTTGTTGAAAATCCTAATATCAACTTTTTTGTCCTTTGACACCTTTGTTGCTCCTGAATGCCACACATCTTAACACAGCCAATGCCAACCCATCCAACACAAGACCATCGTCCCATTGTAAGAGCTTGGGATTTTCCCAGAAAATATTTGGCCTTTTACACAGGTTTTATATATTTTAGCAAAAGATTTTTGATTTTTAGTTCAAGTATAAGAGTCTAGTGAAATTCTGCAATTAAAAGCGGAAACTGTGAGACCTACACCCCTGTAGTGATTCCATTCACTCTAGATGTTCTAGATATTCTTTTGAAAATTATCCTTGTTTTGCTTTCTTCATTAGTGTGTTATATGACTTTGTTCTGTCTTATTGCCATTTGTTAACCTTTATGAACTTGTGGTACTCACAAATAACTACATGTAATGGGATTTTTGACAAAAGTATTTTTTCTATTTACAAATTGAAAGCATTATAGTTTTCAGGATAGAAGATATTTCAACACTGTGCCGCGGTATTTTTTGACTGGTTGAATGTCTTTCTATCGAAATTTTCCAAACAAATGTCAAATGAAAAAAACACAAAATAACCAAGAGAGTTTAGTGTTCAAAAACTCAATTTATTGATCAATCAAAATCCATAACCTCCGTTCTAATGTCTAGCTAGCAAGCTTTATAGAGGCACCAAAGTCCGTACAAAATAGAAAATCTAAACCCAGTAGAAAAGGAAATGTTTCTGCTTATCCATCATTGGAGTTTTAGTTCAATCTTCTTTTTAATGATATAGTGCTCTAATTTGTTGAAGAGCCTCTCTTATTAAATGCAGCTTGTTAAACTTCCCCGATCACCAAATGTGGATGATATTTTGACAAAGTATCTAGAATATATGTCGAAGAAGGATGGCATGTAAGTTTTGTTATAGCTTCTGTTGAAATTACATGTATCGATTATAATTTGTATATGCTAGGAACTGTTTTTGTTTCCTATCAGCTATTTTAGTATATTTTCTCAGTTGCATAGACCGCCATAACAGTGATCTTATTCTCTGTCCCAATGGTTGATGATAGATCAATTTTTAGATGTTTTAAATGAGAATTTCCATTTTATCTTCAGCAGAAATTATATTGATTCTCTTAGTGCCTGTTTGGTATTGCATTTCCACCTGTGTTTGGGTGTGTTTCAAAAGTATGTGTGCCTCAAAAGCATTTAATAGAAGCCTTTTTGTTAGTGTTTTACAATGTTTTTGATGTGTTGATGTCAAAAATGAAAAAAAAATCTGAAGATAAAATGTTGATACATTTTCAAGTAAAAAACACTTTTGAAAAACACAGTACCACAGTATCAAACATGCATTTAAAGGAAAGCAAAAAAAAATAGATGAACATATCTAAGTTCCATCCATTGATAGTGGAATATCACTGGTGAAGATGTTAATAACTCGCCTGAATGGAAGGATGTAGATTGTTTTAATTTGAATCAGAATGTTAAAAGTAAAAAGGTGAAGTGAGAGCACTAGGAGGGAAAAGGAGTTGCAATTAAATGGTCAAGACAAGAAACATTTCAAAAGGACTGAATTGCTCAGGATTCAGATTGAGATGAGCATGTATGGGACCAATTAACGCTTATATATGCTCAAGCTCAGAGTTGATTTTTCCCAATGCAATATGGATTATGTATACCACAAGTCACAACTGTGCTCTCACATGGGCCTCCACTCCATAAAGGGCATTGATGTCAAAGTGGACATCAATAAATTATTTTGATGATTCTGCAATTATTTCACTTTTTCTGATGTTACTTAAGATCCAGGTTCATGCGTTGGTTGCATCAATAATAGTTGCATGGATCATGTTTTCTTGGATACAGGATAACTGATTCCATTGGAGAAATTTTGAAAGGCATACGGTGTTATTTTGATAAAGCATTGCCCGTGATGCTACTATACAAAAAAGAGCGTCAACAATATCATGATACTGTCAAAATTGATGCTTCTCCATCGACTATATATGGTGCTGAGCATTTGCTGCGGCTCTTTGGTATGTTTATCCTAATCACCAGTGCTTTTTAGCCACTTATAATTATTGTCTTCTTTAGTTGTTTGATCATCATATTTTTGTTTGATAAAGTGTTGAAACAATTGCTTTTGACTAGTAATCTTTGATGAAAGCTGATATGGTCACCAGCTGTGCTTCATGACAATGTGTTTTATTTTTGTCTGAAAAAAAATCAATCATTAGTATCTCTTATATAACCTGCATTTTTTTTCCTTGAGAATTTTATATAGTCTTAATCATTGTTAACAGTTGCAAGTCCAATTTTGTATAATCTTCCTCTGAATCGAATTACCTTGACAGATGGGGTTTTCCTTAAATGTTTAAAGACACCCTTATAGCTTACAGTTCTTCACACTCTAAGCATTTGTTAGATGGTTATTCAAAATCCGAGCCTTTCCAAAGTTATTTTCACATTTTAACCAAGTCATGTGTGCTTTTTGATAGAAACCACAAATGCAGTTGGTTTTGAAATCACCTGTATTTCCTTTGAACATCTCACAGCATTGAACCTGAGATCATCTACTTTTCTGTCAAGAATTGAAATGATATATAACTCAAATCAATGTGGAATTTGTTTTTTGTACATGGTGTGCCCTTGGCAAGTAACTTTATTCTTTATTTTAGGAATTTAGCATAATGTTAATTTGTCCAGACTTATTCTGTTCACCCGCTACCCTGCTACCCGCTGATGTAAATTTTACTACAAGTACATTTCTACCTTTTCCTCATTGCAGTTAAATTACCAGAGCTCTTGGCCTATGTGAACATTGAAGAGGAGACATCAACCCGCTTGCAACAGAAATTACTCGACTTTCTCAAGTACTATCTCCATCTTGCACATTAACTGTATTTTCTTGCTCTATAGAAGAATAAAAACACTGAAATTAAAATGAAAGAGAAAAGGTTTGGTTCCCACCACTGGCCTCATCTTCATTGTGATTGGCTTCATATCAGACGCTGACTTCAAACTGGATTGACATGTACACATTAAACCAAAAAGAAAGAGCGGAACACAGGATGGTTGATTGATTTTAGCTGATTCTTTTTTTGATGTTTGTTTCCCTACCTCATGAAGCTGTCATTGCATAACTGGTGTAATAATTCTAGCGGTGTATTAGCTGAAAATATAATTCCAAAAGCTATAAATAGCATGACCAATGGATCAAATTAATGCACTAGAAGTTGGTAAATATCAAAGGCTGCCTTCTTATATATTGAATTTTTAATTGTCCTGCTTTGACCCGTAAAAAATGTATTCTTGTCTTGCAGATTTCTACATAAGAACCAAAGTACTTTCTTTCTTTCAGCTTATGATGTGTCTAAAGTTTCTGAAGTCAAAGTCAAAGCAAAAGATTAGTGAGCTGCTGTTATGTGTGCCGTCTGGGGAAAGCAGTGGTGGACTGACATGACCAAATTGGTATGCCATCATCTTCCCTTTAACAAGACGGGGAAGGAAGGGGCATCCAATTGTTGTTGTAACTGTAGTATTTGTTATTCTTTATTCCCCCCGGGGGGGAAAGGATGCTTAGTATAAAACATCTGGTAGCTAACTTTGTACAATGGCGACGTTACTTGTTGGCTCGGCGCAGGCTTCTTAAATGATTTGGCGGTGCATGCATTAGTCAGTGGTGCAACCATATGCAGTTGTAATTGAGACGGCAATTAAACTACGTTTGCAGATTACAACTTTAACTTTCTCAAACTTGCATTTCAGCTTTGCATGGCATCTCACAGACTGCCTCCTGCTTCACGGATCTGCGTGCTTCCTCCCTCTTTTTATCAGAAGAGCTTGAGAAAATGACATGATGCCCCATTGCCTTTTCGATTAGCACACCTACATGGACAACCCCACCTAAGCTCAATATTCCTGCTTTGATAACTCGTCACCCCAGCACTCAATAGTGGTGCTGCCTGCTCTGGATCAAGCTTGCCTGGTATCCTAACCACAAACCTGTATTCATCATAAATGACTATTCAAACCGGAGATAGGAAATGAAGTTGTTTGCCTTGTTTAGCTTACTTTAGCCTTCCTTGAGTGGTTCTTCCATTTCTCTCAGTAGCTTTGTGAGTGAGGATCCTTTTCTCGCAATACTTTACGATGTTAGTGTTGTAAAAAAACGCATCCCCACTAGACCAAAGTATGCCTCAACTCCATGGAATTTCCTTGCTTTAGACCCAATTGACTACTCCCCTGTGTTATTAAACTTGACCCGTCCAAGTAACTTGCTGACCTGAAACCTGACCAAGCCATGTTTCATGCTGTCAGGGTTGATCATGCGAGTTGACTTAAAATCTAATTGACCCGACCAAGATTCAAGTAATATCCAATAGGATGAGAATCAATAAGCAATGCCATAAGATTCACCAATTTCAAAAATAAATTAAAAAGATCAAAAAGGCATTCATTGAGCCCGTTTATGACAATCAAGCTGAGCAAGCTTTGGGAATTATTTCTAAGGTGATGTCTAGTATGAAGTTGGGTTCAAATGAGAATCAAACCTCAATCTAAAGGTCTTCTTTCTTATAACATTAAAACTTCATGGTTATTAGATATCGGGCAAGACCTTTCTATAAAAACCTAGAAGTTACTATGTTGATTGAGTTTTTATTTGTACAAGACTTGGGCTTTGTATTTTACTTTTACACATACTTTTAGTTATTTATTTACTTGGGTTTAACTTTCAACCCATAGTTAATTAGGGTTTGTTCTTGTTCAAGTCAAATACATAAATAACTTTATTTATTGGATGGGAAGACAAATTGGCTTTTGAATAAAAATTATGTGAGCTCTCTCTTGATTTCGGTTATTTATTGAACTTTTCAAAACTTATCAAAGAGATCATTATAGTTTTCTAACCATATACTTTTGGCTTTTTATTTCAAATAATCAATATATAAGGGTTTTTTAAACTAATTTTAGTTTTATTGTTTAAGTATTCCAATTCTTGATTATGGGTCCTAGTCTTTAGCCTTTCTTGTTCATATCAATTTGGCATCAGAGATTGACTATAAAATCATGTTTACTATTTTTGTTTTTTTTTATTCTTGTTTTCGTTATCACTTTCTTTTTGTTTCAAGATTACAATATAAATAATTATTCCTTGCATTAAAATAATACCATACATGGTTTGATTTCATCTTGTGAGCATATTCAAAATAAGTAGCGCAAAACTCATCTTGTTCTTGAATTGCCTTACTCTTTTTTTATTTGTGATTTCTTTGATTAAAAATTGACAAAAAAAAGTCTTTAAGAAAAACCAAGTTAGGAGTAAAACACGAGTAGAGTAACAAATCTTTAAGTGTAACCATGTAAGGAAGTGTATGAGGTTTATTACTAACATCTTTTGAAAAAATGAATTAGTCTTTCAAAGACAAATCATCAACCTAAAAAAAGGAAAACATGTTATTTATCTTATAAGCAATGCAACAACAGTTTGAACGTATAAATGTGTTGTTTGATTATATAAAAGATTGAATGGATATAAAGAGATGTTGTGATTGGTCAAAAAGGTTGAATTGGTGTCAAGTCTTGGGATGGTTTGTTGTTGTTGGTCAGGAGTAGGGGAGTTGTTTCGGTCATGGTGGTTTGGTTATTGTTTTTAGGTTGGTTGGGAGAGATGGGTTTTTCTGGTGATGGGTGGAGGATGTGTTTTGTGTGGAGGTTGTTAGGCAAGGGTTTTTAAAGTGGTTGAGCCTATGAACTTAGGGGTCGGGATAGCTGTGAATAAAGGTGATAAAAGGCTAAAACGATATTAAGAAAAAAGAAGTGTGGTCTGATGGAGGATAAAGGAGACAACAAAAAGGGTGACTTTGTGCTGCAAGAGGTAGTTGGGTTAGGGCCTAGAATGAAAACAAGGAGGAGGATGGGAGAAAGGTTGGTGGTTTGTCTACAAGAAAGAAAAAAGATTAGTTAGAGTTTTTTTTATGAAGGGAAGAAAGGTTTGTGAGTTTTTTGGTGCCCCAAAAAACTTCTTTCTCATATATCTTTGCCCCTTAGATTTTCTCATCAAAATTTCTCCCCTTTTTTCTCGTGTGTGGATACTTATTTATAGGTAAAAAAATATTTTATTTTGGTCCATTTTTCTTACTTTTCAACTCTACTCCCTTTGTCTAGATTTTTTTTTATATTTTCGTTTTTCTTTTGAAACAGAGTAATATCAACGTCTACTCGAAGAGAAAAACTAATGTTTTGAAAATGACGCGTTAAAAGCCAAACACGTTGAAAATACATTTAAAATTTGAATTTTTTTTAGATGACACTAAAAATATTGAAAATGACATAAATATATCAACACATATTTTTTTTTATTTTATTGTTGTTTTTTGTTATTTTGTTATTTTTGAAAATATTTCAAAACTATGGTTAAGAATTAGGTAGAAACAACAATGTTGCAACATAAATATAAAACTCCATATGATAAAAAAAAAAAACCTTGCAAAATAAAGCAAACTATGAGTAAAAAAGAAGCACAAATGGTTTGGCTAGCACAACTAGATTTCCCAACAAAACAATTCAAAGTAAAAAAAATTCCCGAGAAATAAAAGGAAAACAAAATCTTCGAGTAAAAAAAAACTAAACATAGATTGACAAAGCTTTTTTTTATTAAAATTAAGACACCAATTATCTTTTCCCTCATCAAACCATTGAAAAAACATAATATAGACAAATTATGACTCATATGCAACTCACATGTTTAAAACTCAAAATATTATATTCATGCAAACCAATCCAAAAGGCATGACCAGATAAATTGTTATTTAAACTAATTTTCAATGATTAATAGACGTTATAATTTCATAAGAAAGTAAAACAAAGGACAACAGAAACACATCAAAAGAAAACTTATCAAACTAGAGCATGTAATTGATGGATAAGCATGCATATTTCTTAGAATGGTCCAAACATTTGGCATACTTAGGTTATAAGTAAAAAAAAATCAAAGCACAATATACTTGTTGTAAGAAAGGAAAAATATTGTTTTGACAATTAGATTTGTGCTATGCGCAACACCAATTGTCGTGTAAAAAGTAATCCAAGCCAAAAATGTCAAGATAGTGAAAATCAAATGAAAAGGCACATATTAACTAAACAAAATTTTTTCATGATCTGCAACAAAAAAATAAATTTTCAAAAAACAACAATCATGGTATAATTGCATGAAAACAATAATAGGAACATTTAAATGATATAATAAATAATGATATTCTTCAAAATATAATCTATTTCTCTTGCTATAGAATTATAAATTATGACATTCCTGACTTTTTGAACTAAATACACATATGAACACCAAGCAATACACGTAACATGTTTGTTTTTCTTAAATCAAAAACCAACATCCAAAAATATAAAAGATTGTATGTATGGTTGTGGTTATACTTTATATGTAATTATAGTTAGTGATTCTCATGTATCTTTTTCTACATAAAAACTAATGGTGGCAGCATATGCCAATGAAGCTACAAGCAAGACATGTGATGATACTACCACCATTAAACTTGGTGCTCTATAGACCGATCCTTTATAAATTGTATGGTCAACCAAAAATATAAAAAAAAGAAGTAAAATAGATGTGTAAAAGAACTTACGTTAGCTCATTTTTAAGAGAAAGAAAAAGAAAATTAACATATAAGCATTGAACTACAAGAATAATAAATGGAAAACAAATACCAATAATATCGGTAAGGCATTAAACTTAGACTGTGTTTGGGTTTAAAGAAAAAATATTCCACATTAACAACTATGATGCAAATATTTGAAGTTGTTTCATTGCTTGGATTATAGTTTGACCTAATATGTTTTTATTAAAATCCTATATACTCTAGTTGATATAGCTTTTATGAAACAATAAAAAAAAATACTTTCATTTGTTTCAAGGGGAAAAACCAACAAGATGCTTTTAGCAATAGAAACAATTTTTTTTAGTTTTATTTAGTTCAGTACATGGAAACCATATATTGGCTTTTTCAACCATATTATATGCTTTTATTTTTTTAGAACATGTAAAGAATAAATCACTACTGACCTTATGGAAATGTAGGTTATACCAACATCATCCTAATGAAAAAAAGGTAAAATAAAAATAAAAACAAAAAATAAAAGCACATCAGCTCTAGTCTTGATCTCTAACAAGGGTAACATCCATGTTTTATCTTGAATCAATATCAAACCTAACATGAAAGAAAAAAAATTACAATCAAGAATGACAATAGTAAAAAAAAATAGATGAAAAAAAAAGGCATAACATGAAGAAAAAAACATGAGCAAACAAAAATAGAAAAGTGAAATAAAAGATATAAAAAATTACATGAACGGAAGAGGAAAGTCAAACCAATAGTGTATTTACTTTGGTTAAAATGGACTAAAGACAAATTGAGAGAACTATAATCGATGAAGAATTGGAATTATTGTAGCTCCTCCTAACACAGTAAAATATTTATCATGGAATTATATATATAAAAAAAGGCTAGCATTGTTTAAATTACATAATTCAATCAACAAAGCATCCATTCATATTGTTAAGCAATTTCTTAGCAATGATTTTAAGAATTACAAAAATGATGCAACAAATTAAAAAAAAACACAATTGTCAAGTATAGAACAAAAAAGTTTGAAAACAAAAATAAATATGGTTATGGCCTAAAATAAATCTTATGAAAACCTTACCCATCAAAATATTTAGATCCTAACTCAACCTCTTGGGTTTCCAAACATCTCTTAGCAAACAAACCTTTCAATAGACATATTTTCAATATGTAAGTGATATATGTTGTTTAATTAGTAATTTATATTTCTTGCTCTTTTGTTGTTTCATCCATTAAAAGTCCTATAAACACTCTCATAACAAACTTCAGGTTAGCAAAACCCTAAAAACCTAAAAATAGATGATTGGTCGGGCAGAAGAGGTGTGTTGTTCTTGAATTCAACCTCCATTTTTTTGCTCCCTCTGAAAAAATCCTATCATTTTTTTTATCCTTTCCTTATATCTTTAATCCTTTTTGTGCCTTCATTAATATAACATTATATTGTATTTTTCAACAAAACTCATCTCTCCGTCATTTTAAAAACATGAATAAACAAAAGTGGAAGAAAAGAAAAGGCTCAAACCATCCTCCTAACATAACTAAACTTTTCTAATTGAAAAAAAAAGTAAGAAAATAACAACACTATTAAACTCTCTAACCATTGGAGTTTGTGCTCATAGTAAAAGTTTGAGCTTTTTTTTTGTTAATAATAGTAAGCAAAATGAGAAATGCAAAAGTAATAATAAAAGGACATGGTATTTAAATATTGTAACTCTGAAATTTCTTGTTACCCTAAAAATATAATGGCTTCACTTTGTATTGGTGACTCAAGCTCAATCTATATTGATCCTTATACTTACTGATATTCTTTATTGGTTAAGTATCCAATCTTTCTTTAATCCTCTCTGCTCTCTATACTTCTTGAGATATATTTTTATAATAAAGGTGTATATTTGTCTCTTCATGTTTTGGTCAATTGTATTTCTACTTATACTAAAATAGTTCTAGTAAATCTCTCTTTCAACTTGATTATAAGCTTTATCTATTTTTAATCTATCCAAGTAAATTGTAGTTTCCATACTAAAATGTTTTTTTAAAAAAAAGAAGCAAAATCTATTGTGTTTTTTCTTTATAAATTTGAATGATCCAAGCTAGTGCTATTTTATTATTATTATTATTATTATTATTATTATTATTATTATTATTATTATTATAGGCTTAATGTGCATTTGATAATGAAATACATGATGCTTTTTAATTGAAAATAAATTAAAAAATATTATTAAAATCAGAACATAAAAAACATTAAAAAAAAACACCCAAAGACCATCATATACTGCCAACTCACATAATTTACCTCAGAAAAAGAAACAAACTATTAATTGGAAAAAGATTTCTAAGAGTGACATGGCAAAATAATGGCACCCCAGGTGAACAAACTCTTTATTGAAACGTTTTTTCTTGAAACATGAGTGGCTAGCGAGTATGAGCACATAGTGAAGTGTGGATGTGGATGCTATGTTACCACCACTCTCTCTCTCTCCACAAATACAAAGCCCAAAAGGCAATAAAATAGAGCCATTATACATGGCCTGATTGCAATAATTTATTACTTTCTTCCTTCACAACCCAAACCATGGAAACCACCACTCTCCGTCACGCGATTGGCGTCACCAACTTCCCTTCACCATCCCTCTCACTCTCTGCTGCTGCTAATAACAATTATTATTATCATTCCTCCAAATTATCTGTACGAAAACGAGTCGGTTACCATCAATCTTTCCTTTCTTCCAAATTTCCCTTCAATTCCCTATCTCTACCTCCCAGATCCGCCAGTTTCCACTACCGCTTCATCCACCGCGCCACCGACCACGACCACGACCACGATCTTGATCATGACCACTGCTGTCATCACCATCACCATCATGGAGACCATGATTCGCAACTGACTGGACCCCAAAGAGCTCTGTTGAAATTTGCAAAAGCACTAGGATGGATGGACTTAGCCAATTTGTTGAGAGAACACTTGCAACTTTGCTGCTGTTCAGCTGCTCTATTTATCACTGCTGCGGCCTGCCCTTACATGATTCCCAAACCTGCTGTCAAGCCCCTTCAAAATGCGCTCATGCTGGTCGCCTTCCCTCTCGTTGGGGTACTTTTTCCATCCCAAAAATCACTCCTTTATCTTACTATTTTGTTTTTTTTTCACTTGCAATTCGTTTGTTTGGTTGATTGATTCCAGGTCTCAGCATCCCTTGATGCCCTTACTGATATTGTTGGTGGGAAAGTGAACATTCATGTGTTAATGGCCCTTGCGGGTTTTGCATCCGTTTTTATGGGAAATGCTTTAGAAGGAGGGTTACTTCTCGCAATGTTCAATTTAGCTCACATTGGTAACCATTTTTAAGTTAGTTGTGAATATCATTTTTTTTTCTTTTCGAGTGATGAATGAATAAAGTTGATGTAGGCCGGTAATCTGTTTTGTTATTTGCAGCTGAAGAGTTTTTTACGAGTCGGTCGGTGATTGATGTTAAGGAGCTGAAGGAAAATTATCCGGATTCCACGCTTGTGTTGGATGTAGATGATGACAAGCCTCCTGATGTTTCTGATTTTTCGTATAAAAGTGTACCTGTGCATGATATAGAAGTGGGATCCTATATTTTGGTCGGAACTGGTGAGGTCTGTGATTCTTAAGTTATTTATCTTTCTCATTGCTGAATATTTGAATTTAGTTTTGGTATTGCTAATGTCATGAAATCTCAGTTGAAAGCTTAGCATATTATGATCTGTTCGTGGATGTGGATACATGATTTTAAGCTTTTAAGGCTTCACGACATGACATTTTAAGACTGTACATTCTTGCATCCAAGTGTTCATCAGTTTAGGTTGTATTATAACTAGATTATTTAAAATCTGAATGTCAACATACCTCAGAAAGTTTCTTCCTTATCTGAATGTTCTGTTTTTAACTTCATTATCAAGGTAGGCCAGAACTTTAATGACTTAAGCCTTTCCATCCATCTAAATAAGAAGTTCAATGTTCAGGGGCAGTGCAGATATAGCCACCTTTCAATGATTAGCTTCCTAACTATCCGGTGGAAGTTTTCGCAATATGAGTAGTACCAAGCAAATACTCTGACTAACATGACATGCCATTTAAGCTATTAGATTGCTGTATTCACATTATTTTATCTTGATTTTTACTTTCTTTTTGACTGAATGATATATTGGGACTCAAGGTTCATAACAGAGGTTGGTGTTATGTTTAGGCTGTGCCTGTAGATTGTGAAGTTTTCCATGGTAGCGCAACAATTACCATTGAGCACCTAACTGGAGAAGTCAAACCATTAGAGGCAAAAGTTGGAGACAGAATTCCTGGTGGTGCAAGGAATGTGGATGGAAGAATGATTGTCAAGGTATGCCACATTTGCTGATGATGAAAATTGATATGCCTTTTATTGTTTTTTCTATTGATCTCCTGCAGAATTGTTTAGATATATGATTCAAAGTCTTGTCTGAGCTTTATTCCTTGATCAACACTGACAATATAGATTTTCTGTTGTGCTGCTTTTCTTTATATTTCTTTCTAAATTTGACGTAGGCCACTAAACTGTGGAAAGAGTCAACATTGAGTAGGATTGTGCAATTGACTGAAGAAGCACAATCAAGTAAGCCAAAACTTCAAAGGTGGTTGGATGAATTTGGAGAGCAATACAGCAAGGTGGTTGTGGGTTTGTCAATTGCCATTGCTCTCCTTGGGCCATTTCTTTTCAAGTGGCCATTCATGAGTACATCAGGTAACTTGGAGGAAGAGTATTTTTTTCATTTTTATTCTATGTTTAGAAAACCATTTGTATCTTTGAATTGGACTTCATTGTAGTAACAATGTTGTGCTTGAGGATTTGTCATTCCTAGAGATGGCCACATGAACAAATGCTTTGATTCATCATGCATGCTTTGGCTCATTCATTGTGGTTGGATATATCTAAAGATGGCCACATTTATCATTTTTTTTCTAGAAAAGATATAATTTTGAATCTTTTTTCTTAAATGTTGTAGAAAAGCAATTTGTTTCCATCACTCTTTGTTATTTTGAGAAATGAATATTTATAATTTTAAGACCTTTCATAGTAACTTTATTTGCGTAAAATGTTTGTTGGCTTTCTAAAAAATTACGATATATTTGTGTAAGGAAAGATAACTGGATGAATAAGGATAATCACACACACACACACTCACTTTTTACATGTGTTAGCATAGCCATATTTTTTTAACTTAAATAACTATACTCATTACATCTATCCAAATACACTACTCTAATCATATATAATGTTTATTTAATTAACTGTGACAATTGTAATTGGAGGATTGAATAACCAAAATGAGGAGAGCAAAGAAAAGACAAAATCAGCTAAAAAAACACAGATAAGGAAGTGGTGGGAAATTGGAATTGGAATAGGACCAGTGATTTGACATGGTAATGGAATTCGAGGTATATTAGAAGATTAAAATGGTATGAAGCTAAGTTCTTGCAAAAGACAAGTTCCAGCACATTTTATCTTCTGTTTTTTCAATGGAAATTGTTGGCTTCGTAGGGTATGAAGTGATGTTCTTGCGGTATTTTGTTAGGGTTACTCTTTGGAAAAAAAGAAGAATTGAGGGAGCATCTTATATAGCAACAATGAACATGGGGGTGGGTGAATTTTTTTGGGGCAGGGGTGGCCAAGGCCCCCTCTTCTCCCCCTGATGCTTGGCTGGTGTGATATATAAATCTGCAGTTTGGTACTCCTTTTTTTCTTTTCAGGAAAGAAAAGTTTTTGGTCTTTTACTTGCTCCACAATGAATTTGGAAAACTTGGAAAAACTGTTTTTGTGCTGCAACTTTCCATAGATAGTCCTTCTGAGAAAATAGGTTTCTTTTTGAAGATTCAAGCCATGATATGGTTTCCTTGTACTTAACCAAATAAACTAAAAAAATGTTGTTTTTCCAACCAAAAACATTTTGTTGTTTTTCCCCCTTGAAACCAATGAAAGTATTTTCCATTGTTCTGCATTACCTAAAAGCTATATCAATTGGAGCTCTATGGATTTTAATGAAACATATTGGGTCAACAGTATGATCCAGGTAATGAAAGAACTTCAAATATCTGCAGCCTTAAACACGTAGTCTAAGCTGATATTGCTGGGGGGGGTTTCCCGTTTATTGTTTTGGTATTTTGGTGCTCATGTGATAGCTCTCTTTATTTCTCTCATAGAAATGAACTAACATAGCTTTTTTAGACATCCATTCTAAAGTTTTTTATGCTTGGGTTGATCATGCAGTTTGCAGAGGATCAGTCTACAGGGCACTGGGTCTAATGGTGGCAGCATCACCATGTGCCTTGGCTGTAGCTCCATTGGCATATGCCACTGCTATCAGTTCCTGTGCAAGAAAGGTACATGAGAATTACTAGCCATAATCACGTAGGAAGTTAAGCCACAAACATATAGACAATTTTTCTATATTTTTGATGCAGTAGTTTAGGAATGATGTCTGAGTTTAGAAAAGCAGAGGTGCTATGTTGAAGTTTGGGTGTTGATTGTTGATTGGCATTGTTCTTAACTTCTCACGACTCCCTACCAGGAACCCTGTAACCACTGTCATTTTATATGTATGTGAACGAGTCAGGGTACCTTTTTTGTATTAGCTAATCTTCTATTTATGTTAATTTATGCCCTAGATTACTGCAGTGTTACAACAGTGAGCTCAGAAATTAGCACATTAGATTTTTTTTCCTGGGTTTTACTTAAAATTATATTATCCATAGATGATGCTAGGTTGTCCATGGTTGATACATGTAATTAAAGTATGAAACATGAATATTTCCTTTTGGAAAATGTTGGTGAAATAATATTTTAAATCTGGTAGGATGAAAAAAGAAAAACCATGGTGGAAGCAAAAATTTCAAATTTCGCTAAACTGGAGCTCAATTTTTTATGATTTAAACTTTCACATGTGTGGCAACTGGTTTAACTATCTGCTATCTTTCTCTGAAGGGGATATTGCTTAAAGGAGGCCAGGTTCTAGATGCTTTAGCTTCCTGCCACACCATAGCATTTGACAAAACTGGAACATTGACAACTGGAGGGCTAGTATTCAAAGCTATTGAACCAATTTATGGGCATCTGATTGGAAATAACAGGACAAATTTCTCTTCCTGTTGCATTCCCAGTTGTGAAGAGGAAGCTCTTGCTGTTGCATCTGCTATGGAAAAGGGCACTACTCACCCTATTGGAAGGTAATTCTTACAATACTTGTACTTAACACCCTTGCCTCCTCTACCCCACAACAAGCACCCACACACTCCAACAAAATATAAGTGTAACCTTCCTATTTATTATTCTTCGTTGTGTCCCCTGTTGATCTAGTATTGGCTTCACGGCTGGGAAGAGTTTTTCAGCTTATTCAATTGTCATTTCTTTTCAATGGTGTTTTATCAATATCTTTTGTTATGTCATACCAACTTGTTTTGAATTGTTTCTCATTCATCATCCTACCCTCTATGAAATATGCATATGCAAAATTTTCTTGAAACTCTTATTGAACCATTAGATGCTACAGTGTTTGGTAGCAATAAGTGAAAGTTCCTATTGTGTTCTAGGGGTTTTTCTTATTAGTGATGCCATATGTACATCTTATGTATATATCAGAGAAAATGTAATCGAAAGGAAATAGGTTTCTAGGGATTCAGGTCAGTTTGGTATGGAGATGCTTTTGTGGCATATTATAATTTTGGTTGAAATTAGCTGTTTGGTCCTTTCATTTTCTTAAGTGCTTGGAATCCTGTGTTCCTCATTTAGAAACTTAGAAATGAGATTCAGAATCTCATTCTCTCGTGCTGGCCATAGGTGGGGAATTAATCATGGTCTTGTCTCATCACAGAAGCTCATTTTTTATTATCATCTTATCTATATCATGAACATCAACTTAGTTTTTCTATTGGTAAATTACAGTTGCTTTTCTGCTTGATACAGAGCTGTTGTGGATCATAGTATAGGCAAGGATCTACCTTCTGTTTCTGTTGAAAGTTTTGAATATTTTCCTGGTAAAGGTCTTGTTGCCACTCTGAATAATGTTGAGGTAGTCTTTTCTTCAATACACTCAAGTCTGCTTCTTTTGAATTTAATAGATGAAGTTGAATTGTTATTTCCCTCTTGATTTCCTTGTTTTAAGGTACATTTTTATTTCCATGCTGCAAATTGAATTCCAAATATTTTTATTTTCTTATAGTCAGGAACTGGAGGGGGTAAATTGTTGAAAGCTTCTCTTGGTTCTGTAGAGTTCATTACTTCACTTCGTAATTCTGAAGATGAATCAAGAAAGATAAAAGAAGCAGTTAATGCATCTTCTTATGGAAGTGATTTTGTTCATGCTGCTCTGTCTGTTGATGAAAAGGTGAGGCTTCTGAATTGGTTTATTCATGAAAGATACCATCTAACCTGCTCTAATCCCAATTTCAAATCTCCAAGGATTTTGTGACCAGATGAAATTTCTGTACCAAATGCACTTAATATCTGTCAACAAATAGTCACAAATTGGTACTGATAATATTACCATTTTAGTCACAATTAACCTGAATGATTGCTACCTTCTGACCCCGAGTCCGTTTGGGATCACTGTCCAGACAGAGGTTGGTCAAAATTCAATGTTTTTTTTGCTTAAAATTATTTTTTTTTATGTTTTCGGATTATTTTGATGTGTTGATGTCAAAATTATTTTTAAAAAAAAATGTACGCATTTCCAAGCAAAAACCAGCAATAGCACACTTCTAAACACCCCCTTCCTAGTGATATATGCATGTGTTCCTGTGACATGATAAACACCGAAGTGTGATATTAAATGCAAATGTACTTGAACCAGAAACTCAAGTGAGTGTGCTCTTTCACTTTCTTCCACCATATTGAAGTCTATCCAAGTCATGTGTACATTTTGCATGTCTCAAGTTTTTAGTCTATTAACCCCCCTGAGATTCTTTATAGTTTCCTTAAGTTGATCATAGTGGTTCAGTGAATAGCCTTAACCAAGCGAATGCTGCAAGGCCTTTTAGAAACTCGCTTGGTCACAGAAAGAAATGTTGAGGAACAGGCTGGCTATAGCACAGCCCATTGTTTAAAGGATGATACTGGAAAAGTTATGTTCATTCTAGGCTCTCTTGTGGCGCACAGAGAATGAGAGGAAGTAGCTAGGTAATGCTTCTCTGTGAAGCCTACAATAAAATCGTATACAAAGGCCATTAACCCCAACCAAGATAAGCTCATGCTAGAGAAAATTTGTAAATATTCCTATAGCTATTTTGCATGAATGGGTGCTCAGATTTGAATCTTGCACTATGTGACTGCAACCCAAGACTTGCAATTGTGTCAAGCGATGGACCTTGTTACAGTGATATCTTGTGACCAGTTATATATGCTCTGGGGTTCTTACTGCATATGACGACTTTGTAACAATCCTATTCATCTGCATAACAGAAGGCACTGAATGAAGGGTTGGTCAGGCAGCTGTGATTTTCCTGGTTTTAAATGTGACTTTGTAGGTAACATTGATCCACCTTGAGGATAGACCACGACCAGGGGTTTCAGATGTCATATCTGAATTGCAAGATCAGGCAAGGTTCCGAGTAATGATGTTAACTGGAGATCATGAATCAAGTGCATGGAGAGTTGCAAAAGCAGTGGGCATCTCTGAAGTTTACTGCAGCCTGAAGCCAGAGGACAAGCTCAATCAAGTTAAGGGTATCTCGAGGGATATGGGTGAGCGTTTACATTGAGTTTGAAATGGCTTTGTGGCTACGTGTTTTCCCTATTTGGGTTTCCATGATGTATAAGCTCAAGCAATTTCTTTTTGAGGAATGATCTGAAGTTGATGGGTTCTCAAGTTACTCTAATTGAATTTTGTATGTGCGTGCAACCTACAGTGGTTTGCTGAACAGGTATTGGAATTTTGTGACAGGGGGAGGTCTGGTCATGGTTGGTGAAGGTATTAATGATGGACCGGCACTTGCTGCTGCAACTGTAGGGATCGTGCTTGCTCAACGGGCCAGTGCAACTGCCATAGCTGTTGCTGATGTCCTACTGCTAAGGGATACCATTTCTGGTGTTCCATTCTGTATTGCCAAGTCTAGGCAAACAACTTCCCTGGTACTTGCCATCTTCAATCTCCTTGCCATTTGTTATTTCTTGACATAATCATCATTCTGTACTCGCATTTACGCGCAGATCAAGCAAAATGTGGCCCTTGCATTGACTTCAATATTTCTGGCCTCTCTTCCATCTGTTTTGGGGTTTCTTCCCCTCTGGTTGACGGTATGAATCTGTTTGATAATCTGCTTTGATGAAACCTTATTCTTTATTGTTTCCAGAATCTCTTTGTAGTACTTTCGATTCTAGGATTTGGGAACTTGCTTGAGACAGATCCTATAGAAAAATGATAAAGAACAGTTTTCCACAATTTGGTGTTTCATTCAATGAACTTTCTGAAAACCAGCTCTCATTAGTTGACGTGTCAAACTGAAAATGGTTAGCTTCATCCTTCCTTGCCCCAAGATGGCATGATGGAAAAGTCCTGCATTCAGGGGAAGAGTGAAGCTAGTCATATTTTGAAATGGGGTATGTGGTTTTATACTTGAGAATACATGGATAAACTTGTTTTAGTGTCATGGTTGTCAATCAACAGAACCATGCATGCAGCCAAAGCCATCTTCATTAGCTGCTCAGGTTTCTTTTCAGTTTTGAGATTGCTTTGCTTTACTTCCAAGTTCATAGTTTATTACAGTTTATATCAAAAAGAAAACGAAGAGTTCATCATTTATTACTGATTTTCTTTGGTAAAAACGTTTAGGTTCTTTTACATGAAGGTGGCACTCTTCTCGTGTGCCTCAATTCCATACGTGCTCTGAATGATCCCAAATGGTCCTGGAGTAATGATTTGCCGCAAGTTGTGGAGAAACTGAAATCCAGAGTGATGCTAACGGTGACAGATGACACAAGCTCAAGCAAAGTGGAGGCAGCACCTCTGTGATTTACGTTCTTGGGTTTTCCTTATCTTTCTTTTTTTTTTTTTTTGCTAGAAAAGAAAATATGCAGAGGAATGCATGTCAGAATCGTAGATGCAGAGGAAGCCATGTGTTTTTGCAGAAGTAAATATTTTGTCCAATTTTATCCCTTCTTCAAATTGTAAATCATTGTTAATTTACACAAAAAATCAAATGAAGAAACATTTGAAACAGCATTGCAGTATTGTCTTGGGTGCTTTCTTGGTAGTTGAAAGTTATATCACTCAGTCCCACCTATTCTCTTGCCATTTTGCCTACAGTTTCTTCCTGGCCCTGTCTGTCAAAAGATTAACCCTACGACTAAAGCGTGGAAGCATGCATGCATGAGTATGTGTGTTTTTCCTAACTGCTAACTGCCAGCCATGACTGCAAAACAATAAATACAGTGGGCCTACATAAAAATAAATAATTTAGATTTGAAAATTGAAAGACAAGAGACAGTCATCCACACCCAGTTGAGATATAAGACAAACTTATTGAAAGATTTGTTGTTTTCCTTGTTCTTGTTGCAAGTTTTTTCAGTTCCCTCATCAGAACCAAATCCAAGGTTACAAAATGTGTCTCCACTTTTACCATTTCCTCCAAAAGACATTTCTTTCAAACATTTTTTTTCACTTTTTACCCGTCCCTCACTCTCCCTGTACAGTCCCAAAATTATTCCCTAACCAAAAGAGAAAACAGAAGACCCAGTTTCCTCTCTCTCTCGTTCTACCGTTTCCATTTTTCACCACTTAATTTTACCAACCCGGCGCTGTTATTCACTGCAACACTCCTGAACCCCTCCCCGCTCATGCCCTGATAACACATACCCCCACCTCCACTCTGTTCAATCATGTAATTCCTCACTTCATTCCTTATCATCTCTTTCATCACCGTCATAAGCTGTGTGCTGAACCCCGCAGACCCGCATCCGGGCCGTCCGCCCACTTCCGGGGACGACTCCTGAGCCGGTGCGTTCCTTCCAGTCAAAAGGGGTGTCACTGTATTGGATTTGGGCAGCTGGGCCTGCTCGGCGACTTGATCGGACACCTCAGAGGAATCGGCCCCGGGTAGAGACAAGCTCAGCGAGGTAGGCGGGTCGTTGTTGTTGTCGCAAGACGACGTCGTCTCAACTGGAGGCATAACCACTCCGGTTCGGGCAACGGGCCGGTATATATTGTAATTATAAGAAGAAGATGGACCGGGCAAGCTGGAGTTGCTGACGTCAGATCCAGAGGGGCTGCCCGGGCTCATGTAGAGCCCTGTAGAAACGGGCACACCAGAACCTGCACTCACAGATCTCTTCAAAGGCTGCGTATTATCACCATCCAAATTACCATCATACCCTTCTCGGTTGCAGAAATTGCCATCCTCTGCCATTGAAGAGCACTTGCGTTTAAGAGTGGAGTTCCAGTGGTTTTTAATAGCGTTATCGGTCCGCCCGTAGAGAAGACGGGCAATTGTAGCCCACTTGTTGCCGAAACGAGCATGGGCTCGGGTTATCGTGTCATCTTCTTCGGGAGAGAAGGGTCTGTGCTCGACCTGAGGTGAGAGCTGGTTGCACCACCGGAGTCTGCATGATTTTCCTGATCGGCCAGGAATTGATTTGCTTATCAACGACCAGTTTCTTGGACCATGTTTTTGAACTAGCTTTTGCAACGCCTCGTCTTCTTCTGGACTCCATGGCCCTTTGATCCTATCCATTTCCTTTCTGGTAATAGCCATATCCTAGCACGCAAATCTAAATCTCTTAGTGTTGTTTTCTTTTCCGCATAAAACGAGGCTGGCTGGTTTGTGTTCTTGTGGAGGTCGAGGAGACGGAGAGAGGAGGAGGAGGAGGAGGAGGAGGGAGGGTGTTATCAGAGGGTGGTGAAGGGATTTTATATTTATATGAAAAGAGGGTATGGTAGTTATAAAGCAGTGGGTGGGTGACTGGAAGAGACGGTTAGGGGTAGGAGAGGAGGAGAGGAGTTATGGGCACCGATGGTTCGAGGTAAGCGGTTGGGTTCTTGGGATACAGCTGGCGAATGGACACGCGTCATAATTAGTAGCAGTGATTTGCTTAGGTTACTCGCTCTTTTTTTTTTTTTTTTTTTGGTCGGGGAATTTGGAAATGGAGAGCTGCGTCCGTCGCACTCTCTTTTGAGACTAGTAGAGGGTGAGTGATTTGGATTGGAGCGTTCTTTCATTTTTTTTATTTTTTTATTTTTTTAATCAACATTCAACGTTGTATAATATTTATGAATATGATATTTGCTTGTTAATTGAACAAATTAGAGAAATCACGAATTAAAAAAAAATATAGCTTATATAAATCTTAAAATGAGTTTGAAAATATAGGAGACGCCTACCTTGTGAGTGTGTGTGTTTGTCAAAAAAAATAGAATTAATAATAAAACAAATAATTTCTCTTTGATTTTTTTTTGAAATATGTTTTTGTAAGACTTTTATTTTTGTTTAATACAAAAAAATAATGACTTGGTTTTCAGGAAATTGTATTTCATTAATTTTGGACTGAATACAACTTTCATGAGTTGTGAAAAAAATCAATAATATTTTTTATTATTATATCAAATTTGATCTCTTGATTGCTATATATTTTGTTTTGAATTTCTTTTCTATTTATTCTCATTTTTATCCCATGGAGTTTGATTTGATTTTTACATCAATTTTTATTTTTACTTTTTTATTTACTACATTTGATCCTTATTTTTTTGATAATAAAGTGAGACACTAGAAAGTGTTTTAAGAATTATTTTTCATGTCACGGTGAAACATTAAAAACAAACGATCCATCCTCCATGAAAACTAATAAAAACAAATAGGGCTTTAAATAATTTAAATTTCTATTAGCATACCATTTTTGAATAAAAATTACAGCATCCAATTTTTTCTCTGAGAGAGGGTAGGAAACTGGTTTGGATGGGGCGCCGAGTCAAAGCCAAAGTCGACTTCCCTAGGTGTGGAAAGTGGAAATTCCAAAGCTACGTAGGATAAGGATGCAGCCATTTCGATGAAGATAAAATTTCCATAATTGTACCTTGGAAGTTATAGACCATAATTAATACTCACTTAACCAACAAAAATAAAATAAAATAAAAAATCTTAAGAAAAAGATGGCAACGACTGGTTGAGCAAGGCTTTATGATGATCATGATGATCTCTCTCCGTTTGACTGAGGACAGCCAGGCTGTATAGCATTATCTTCCATGCTTCTTCTTTTCTTGTTAATCGTTTTAATTATATATATATATATATATATATATATAAAAGGGACGGCTGCAAGGGAAAATGCTGAGCTGGCAATAAACGACAAATGTGGTCGCCGAATCGCAGTGCGAGTCATTACTGTTATATTTTCACGCCAGCCTGTAAACCTGCCAACGGCCTCTACCCCCCACCGACACTTGCCGGTCACCAATCCGCTCATGCTTCGAATCTTTACCTGTACGGGACCCCTAAACTACACATCATCCCACATCACACGCTCCCATGTCCAGAGACTTTTCCTTCGGCTGCCTGCTTGGTTTTGGTCTCTAGATATTTTTTAAAAACCATGGGTGTAGTAAAACGGTTAAAAAAAGAGAGTAAAATAGTGTGTGTGTATATATATCATGTGTAGAATATGATTTTTAAATACTAAGTTTAATAATATAATTAATTTCGGGAGAATGTACAAAATAGTATAGTCGTATTTATTATTGAATAATGTAAAAGATATGGAATATAGATCTGTATCCGTTTCTGTTACTCGTGGATGATACCTGCCACCTAACTCTGTTGTTTGGTGTGAGTGGTTATCCATACTAATTGTATAGTATTCTTTCTCTTACAGCTTTGACTTTTGACTGATATTCCGGTCGGTGGTAGCGAGGTTGCTGGATTTTCTGGCCGTTCGTTTCGGTTTGCCTGCCGCTGGGATTCCTTCGATAATTTAGATTTTATAGCCAGTGATTAAGCTAGTGAAGGATAATATTGTAATTAGACATTTAAAGAAAAACCTTGGTGAAATTACTGTACATATGCCTTGATTGACTATAGATTATAATAATGAAATTATTAAAAATATTTGTCTTTAAAGTGTACAATAATTTTTTTTATATTCTATTGTATCACTCGATTCACCTCGGTCTCATCCCCTCCCTATACGGTGTGTATGATCCACATACCTTTGATGTGACATCAATGATGTTTTTCTCTTTTTTCTCCTAGAATTCCATGTGTGAGCCTATAAGTTTGCACATCATCCCTTCAATATTTATTTATTTAATTAATTTCATTCCTTCAATCTTTAGTTTGTCAAATTTAATTTTTTTATTTTTTTATTCAAGACAATTTCTATTATATTTCACCCCCTTAATGTTTTTTCTTTCATATTTAATGCTCATTCATTTTTATTGCTTTCTTAAGGTAAGTTTTGTAATACTAGATTTTTTTTAATTTTATTATTCAATATTAAATTAATTAAAAAAATAGACTTTTTAAATGAAAATGCATTTGAAATTTCACAATTCTGAAATTTAAACTATTAACCCAGATTTAGAATATTCACTTGAAGCATTTATTGTAGATTAAAATAGTAAATTTACTGTTTTATTCTACAAAAACTTTCACACTCACCTCCCATCAATTATTGTAGATTAACTATTTATAATTGATCAAGGTTATTATGGTCCTCATACACAAATCATACATTAATACTATAAAATTATCAATACAAAACAAGTAAACACGATCAAATATAGAAGCAAATTACAAATACTACAGATAAATTTCAATAAAATAACTTAAAATATAAATGAATTATAATAAAATAGTTGAATTATAAAAGAGTTGAAATTGATAGTTGCACATACTTCACTATACAATCACATTACAACATTTTTCCTACTTATTTTTTTAATGATATGTAAATTTCACATACCCATCAATTTGATAGAAAACAAAAGTGCATATAAAAAAGATATTTTCACAATCCAGTTTGCGAGAATGCTTGTGAAACTGTGGCTTCGGTTATGTATTTATTTAATAGCTTGGTTGATATTGTTTTTAAAGTGTTTTTTTTATAAATATATTAAAATGATATTTTTTTTATTTTTAAAAAAATATTTTTAATATCATGATCTAGAAATATTAAAAAAATAATTTAAAATAAAAAATAAAAATATTTTTTTAATTTTTTTCAAAAATACTTTTGAAACACAGTGACAAATTGGGTCTAATGGGATAGGGTGTTTGTTACTGTATTTTAAAAACATTTTTTTAAAAAAAATAATTTTTTTTTAAAAAAAAATAGATTATTTTTATGTGTTGATGTGAAAAACAATCTTTAAAAAATAAAATATATTATTTTGAAACATTACTAAATAAAAAATATTTTTTACAAAAAAAAATACACGACAAACATGCACTGAAGCTAAAGAGCCAGCCGTATCATTTAGCAACTTTTCCAACGAGCAATGGGCTCCCTAGTGATGATGAATGAGGGTGGGGCTGGGATCCAGAACTAGTTATTGTTGGATATTTATTTATTTTGTACTCTAGCATAGTAAAGCAATCATAAAATATTTTAAAAAATAATCCAATTTAGATATTTGCAAATAATATCTGAGATAATTGAAAAAGAAATTCAATTGTCTAATGAACGATGACCAGAGTAAACTAAATGAACGATTGAAATGAATCTTGACATCTTAGGATAATTTGTGTGATCCACTTTATTCATAGTTTATAATTATGAAAAAAAAACAATAATTTCAAAGATATACGAGGACAACACCGTTGATATAATATAAAAGATTTAATAAAATAAATCCAATAAAATTATTTATTTTTTTACAATATTAGTGATTTCGTTTTAAGATTTTTTTTATTTTTTTTAAAATATTTTTTCTTGTGATATTTTATTTTTCGTGTGCTAAAAAAACTCGTTATTATTGCGCCTCTGAATCCAAGAAAGAACAAAACCTTGAAAGCATTGGGAAATGTGAAGGTCATGCTGTTTAAGTCAATGAAGTGTTTGGTACGAATGTTAAATCGGATAAGATGTAATTAATGCATGACAGTGGCGAATTATCTCCGTAGATTTATACTCCTCTTTTATTCCTCATGTCAAGATTGCAAAAGGAATCCAACGGCTGTGGATTTTATTGTTTAATCCAGGACAGCCGCACCGGCCGGACAAAACGGTTTCAAATCTGGCTTCCTCTCTCACCGGACAACTCCATCTCCTAAGGTGGTGCGAGAACCGCTTCATTTGCTTACCAAGATGATGCACGCATGCCGCGGTTGTCCCTCGTTTCAAAAAAAAATATTTTTTTTTAATTTTAAATTTAAATTAAATTTTTTAGATAACTTTTATGTGTTGAGTCAAAAAAAAATATTTTTTATAAATATATTATTTTAATGTATATTTGAATAAAAAATATTTTTAAAATCAACTTCACCGACACTCTTAAATAAGCACGGAAATTGTTTAGGATTGAAGTTGAAATTGTTTTTTTTTAATTTAAAATATATTAAAATAACATTTTATTTTTATTTTTTAAGAATTATTTTTGACATTAAGATATTAAATTAATTTTAAAAAAAAACAAAAAAGATTATATAAAAAAAAACGCTCGTAAAACAACAATCGCTAACCAACTAATGAATAGTAGTATATCATTTTCTTTTCTGATTTTACTTTAAACTCACTTCTAAATTTTGATAGGCTATCACAAAATATTGTATTTCACGTGTTAATATTTTACCAGCCAACACAAACATTGTTTTCAAATACAATGTCGTCAAATTACTAAAATTCAAATATTATTAAAATCTTATTGAGACAAAAAAGAAAAACGAAAAAAAAAGAGTAGATGCTCTTGAATCTTGATAACTAAAAGAAGCTTAAAATAAGTCGCAACTTTTCTTTTAAATAAAAAACCTATAAAAATGAATGGATGTCCTTATCGTTCCATTAATAATAAAAAAACATTTTTTAATAAGTGGGTTCCTAAAAATATCTAACAAATGTCAGTTCATCCATAAGAAAAAAAAAGACGAAAACCCTTTTTTAATATATTAAAAACATTAATGAAAGATATCTATTTTTTTCACGTCCAACCGTGGCAAGCTTCACCACCCTAAAAGTTGCTGACAATAATTTCTACAAACACAATTAATTTATATTAAGAATTTCTTATATTAAAAAAAATTTTAAAAAGCCTAGCCATGTATTATTTTTTAAAATAAAATTAACCATCTCGGGTCAAATGACTGTTATTAAATTAAACATGATAAAACTTCAGGGACAACTGTCAATGACCCCCGCGTGTCTTCTGTTTTTTTCTTGCACAGTTCAGTGATCCGGCATGTGCACCAGAGACTTACTTGGTCACGTGCTTGATCCTCTCTCTGAAAGGAAACACACGTGCGCTTTGCACCCTCTGGCGCAGCAGGGTATATCTTGATCAGCATTGACAGTTTAGTCCTCGTTAAATGTGGAATCAAAACATGGGTTACTCTGTAATTAAATGCGGAAGGGCATGATAGAAGAGGGTTTTACCTAATAATCTAGTTACCTCGTGTAAAATGTAAATCCAGCCACCTAGATTAGGTTAGTAGGATTTAATTATTATAGTGTGATTAATGTTTTTTTTAAATGGTTTTTTGTTTAGATATGTATCAAAATATTATTTTTTTTATAAAAAAAAATTGACATCATCACATGAAAATAATCTAAAAAATATAAAAAAAATAATTAAAATAAAAAATAAAAAATAATTCAAAAATAAATTTGAATTGTCTGACATCGATTGACCAAGTAACTCCGACAATGTTTCAAAAAAATTAAAAAAAAATCAAAAATAATTTTGAAACACATTGTCGGAGTTACTTGGTCAATCGATGTAGACAACTACTTTATTTTTCTTTGTGGGCCTAACTTCACAAAGGAGTGAAACCATTTTTTAATTAAAAAGTTTTAAGATACAATTTGTTTATTTATGTGAATAAAATGTATTTTTTTATATTAAAATTAAGATTTTTTTAATGTTTTACATTTTCATATTAGTATCATAAAAAAAAACTCTAAAACAAATACCAATTGAAGTATTTCTAAGTAAAAAATATTTTAAAAAACAAATTGAATTATAAAAACAAATACACTATAATAAAAAATAAAAAATTCTAAATATTTTTTTTTAAAAGACTTATAGATTTTGATAGACCCTAAAACTCGTTTGAAGGGGAAAACAAGGTTGTTCATAATAGTAGAAGAAGGATAAAGAATGAGTTTGCTTGGCAAATTTGCAAGAGGGATCTTACACAAGTTTAGTAAACTAGGAGAATGAGTTTGCTTGACAGATTTGCAAAAATACCTTACATAAGTTTGGTGAATTAGGAGAATTCGCTATGATATGTTTCTTTGCATTAAATGCCTCTTTTTTTCATTTTAACAACATTTTTGAAAGTAAAATGATATTTTTTTTTCTTCAAATTATTATTTTGTAATTATTATATCATTTTGATCTGCTAATATTTAAAATAATTTTTAAAAAATATTGACTCATTTTCAAACAAAAAAAAACCAATTATTTAATTGAAAATAAATTAAACTATTTAATTTACTTAAACCTATTTATTTAACATTGTGATTTATATTCAAGCCAGCTTATTAGGAACTTAATGAGTTACACATATTAAAATCTTTGATAAAAAAATAAACTAGATTGATTAATTAAGTGTGACTTGATTTTAAATAAATTCTAAAAATTAAAGAGTAAAATGTAATTAATATAAATGATTACAATTCTAGATCTAGAAAAATCAACTAGAGACTTCATTGAATAAATTTATAAAACTATCTTAAAATAATATATGTGATATTAACCAGGAACAAATTGATACTTTATCATTTATACCGTTATTAGATTCCCCTTTAAATATAATACTTTGCCGCATATTTTCATATGAGAGTTGTACAAGCTATGTTACAAACATACAACACAAATAAACACCTAAAAACACACACAAAACAAAAATTAACACTTAAAGGTTTTTAGGTGAATTTTCACTAATAATTTATGTGAATTACTATTATATATTAGACAATTGAATGACTTGCGAATTCTAGCAACATAACTTTGAATAAATTGATTAAATCTTAGAAAAAAACATGATCTTTGAATAATCTTCGTTTAAACCCTAAATGCTTAACTGTTGTAGTTTTAATTTTAATTTATCTTTAATGACAGCTATTGGTAATAATTAATATAGTTGTTTTAATTAATTACCATAACTGTTATAATTTATTACAATAACAATTATAATTTATTACTATAACTATTTTGTATTTAAATTGTATAATTAGTTATCATTAATTCATCAGTGTATAGCAGGTACAATTCAAATGACAAACCAGTTTTTGAAGAACAAAAATTGATGCATTTATGTATTTTAAACTATTCTTCCATATACTTTTTATCCTCCCAAGTTATACTATATTTGTCTTTTATTCTAATAATTCAAGTGAACATTAAAAGTGATTAAAAGTTTGGAAATTTTTTGCCGCATCCAAAAATTTCAACAAAATATTTTTTTCTTGGGATAGAAGCGTGTTATATTTGAATTGTCCTTGAGCAGTTAAAGCATTTCCTCTACAAAGATAACACTAGTGCGTGTCATAATCTCATGCTTCATCTAAACTCTTATTCTTGTCATATTTACCATTAATTAAAATTATATATTTTTATTATTAAATTAAATCAATTAATAATTGTTTTATTTGCCTACCTTATTTATTTTTTTTGTAGTATTCAATTAATTTTATTATTTAACACCCCGGAAAAAAACAATAATTTTTTGTTTAGTGTGGTATCTGTTTTTAGTTGTGCTAGTTTACTAATTAAAAAAAACAATTTTTATTTTTATAATTGTGCTAGGTGATAAAAACACCCTTCTTTCTTTCTTACTCTGTTTTGCACCCTAGCCCAACGACCAACATGAAATATCATAATATAATTACATTTATTTTTGTTTGTTTTTATCATAACTGTTTTTTTGAGAGTAATCTGGGTCCGTTTATTTTTAATATTTTTATATCATTTTCATATGCTAATAAAAAAATAATTTTTAAAAAATAAAAAAATATTATTTTAATATATTTTTAAACAAAAAAATAATTTTAAAAAACAACCTCAATTACACTTACTAAGTACACCATGGGCTTATCTGTCATTATGTTTCAAAAATGGTTTAAAAAAATATTTTAAATTAAATATTTTTATTTTAAAGTAATTTCTTTTGTATTTTTAAATCATTTTTCTATACTAATATCAAAAATAATTTTAAAAAATAAAAAATATTATTTTAATATATTTTTAAATAAAAATACTTCTAAAAATATTGTCGACCATTCTTTTAATAACAGAATCCATCATATCTCTAGTAATTTATCACGCCGCAGGGTGGCCTTAAGTGATAAGACGTGCATCACGTGAACATCACAAGGCCCGAATATCACCGTCCAATTGTGGTTCTTCTCCTCTGCTAAATTATCTGAACCAACTTTTGGAAGCACGTGGAAAACGAGCGGTATTAGGCACCGCGTACGTTCTCTCGTCCCGTTAACAGACAAACATGACAGTTGTAGCAAAACACATGTTAAATTATAAACGTGCCACGTTAATAATAGAATTGATAGTTCAACACGCGTCCCTATAAACTCCCATGTCCGGTTTCGTGCCACGTCGACAAGCTTATTGAATCTCTCACTAGAGCTTTGTCGTTTATCCCTTACGTTGAAATGAACAAAGGATACAATTATTTATTTATATTTTATACGACTTTATTTTATTTTAATTATGGTTGCTGTCTCCTTTAGAACCGTCAATGAGATGAACGGAAGGTAGTCCACGTCACGGATAACTTTTGACAGCTATAACGCATAAATCGTTTTATTATTGTTTTTGTCCTTTTGTTTTAAAATTAGCTATTATTATTTTTTTAAAGAATAGAATGAAAAAGACAGCATCTCTATCTTTTTTGAGGTTTTTTTTGTGGAGAGAGGATGATACCTTCGATCCCATGATTTCCTCTACAGTAAACCGTATGCGTCTATCGTACTTTGCTTTTTCTTTTTTTTTTTCTTCTTTAAAAAAAACTTTTTTTTTCTTTCCCGTATTCGTTTTTCTATTATTAAAACCCAACGGTGCGTGTTGGCATTTCGAGGAAAAATGTAAAGAATATAAAGAGTACAAAATGACACCGTTTAGGGCCTTTTCTTTTTTAATGCCAGTGCCACAAGCTGTAAGAAATTCAATAAATTGATTGCTTGTGAATAGAGCCTGAGTTTTAAACTGATCAGATTTTTTTTTAACTAATAGACTATAGCTTACAGCTTAATTACATTTTAATGTTATTTCTATAAACCATTTTAATGAGATCATATAAAGTAAATATAGCCCCCATTTGTACAAATTAAACGAATAAAACAAAAAAATATATTTTAGAAAAAAGAAAATAAAGAATCATAGGAGCTCAATCAAATGATCGAGCCGTGCATAACAAGAACTACAGCTTTATTACAAGGATGTAGATTTTCTTACATTTTTATATATAAAGGTCTGCTACCAGTATGATTTATTGACTTTAATCCTCTCATGTCGCGAGATGTTTGGTCAAGTAGAAGGTCCAGTACCCGAAGGGTTGTTGACTATATTCCTCTTTGTTTCGTAAATGATAAACATTTTGAATATGTTAGGTGGGACGTGACGGTGTTAACTGTATAAACTTGAAATAAATATCGTCATGTTGTTGATTTTTCTTTATATAATATAAAGTTGGACTACAACATCTGTGTTTTAATCAAAGAACTGCCATCCTAACTTACTATAACATAAGAAATATATTTTAGTGTGATTTACTGCTTATATAAACATGAACAGTAAAATATATTAAAAAAAAACCCTTATTGTTTTAGTGTTGCAGGAAAGAAAGGGAACTAGAATTCTTTTTTTCTTTTATATGGACTTATTGATTCAAAGCAATCTCCTCTTGGGCAATAAAAAGAAGAAGAAAAAGGCAAGAGCTACAATTTGTTTTTTGTTTTTTACTAATTAAGGGGGTTTAAAGTAAATAATAATAATAAGAAGAAGAAGAAGAAGAAGAAGAAGAAGAATACAAGAAATGGCTATTCCAATGACTTCTTGGTGTAAAAAATTGGTAATTTTAAGCAAAGGATCCGAGCTATAAAATCTTCATTAGAAATCAGAACCAAAATAAAAGAATATTAAAGAATTTATTGAAAAACGGAACATAGAGGACGAGGGTAACATTTCAAACTCAAATAATATATTAATTAAATCATAATCTTTCATTTTCTATTGCAATCATTTTATTAATTATGAAGATTACTCTACATGATTATAATTACTACTTTGATTAACAACAATTACATGGGAGTTAATGGCTAGCTTGTTGATAAATGAACATTGTTTTATATAAGAACACGAATTAATGACTAGTTTCATAATTTTATATAGAGGTATTTTAGATAATTATGATGTACTTTTCGCAAACTAAATGAACCCTGCCAAATTGCAATTAGACTCACCCTCTTTAAACCAGGGTCTGGTGTCGTAAAATCTCTAGTAGTCCTACAAGAAAAGAAAATACCCAAATGATTCTAGGAAGGAAATAAGGTAGAAAAAACAGGAGAATAAAGGAAACATGACAAGTCCACATAAAAACAGTAGGAGAAACAAAGCAATAATTAATTAGATTGAATAACTATTTTATATATAAAAAAAATGTTTGATGTATTAACATGTCTTCTTTGTAGATTTGAAACACATAATTTCACCATAAGATTGTTGCGTAGAAATAATTATTTTTTAATAAATTTTATTTCAATTTAACTCTAATATTCACATCTACCAAAAAAATATTTTCAAAAAATTAAAAAATATCATTAACAATCTTAGTTTCAAGCTCCAAATATTGTAGATATTTTTATATTATAAATATCCAATTACAAATTTACAAGACCTATAAAAAGGCCACCCATCAAGTAGCCCACAAGATATTACGATTCATCAAGTTTTGGACACTGAAAGTAGTCAATCAGACTATTGGGTTTTTTTTAGTAAGAACTTATTAAGATTAAGGGCTAAAGATTGTAGCATAATTGGTTGAAATAAATGCTATATTTTTAAAATTGATTTATATTTTATATATTTATTAAATGTCGGATACCCCCCTTGACTTGCCACTCATCTTTTGGTGTTGTCAAATGGCTTGAACTTCATGATCTTTGATGGGTTATGAACACTTCCCCTCCCAAGTTCTGAAATATATTTTTAAAAATATTAAAATAAATGCTATAATAAGTTTTGTAATTGAATTTGAGCCCTATCTAGAAGACTTCAAATTTAACATGGGTGATCTTTTCTCAATTTTATATATTGTTTTATATTTTAATCATTGTGCCATGTAATGCATGCATTCATCCCCTTGAAAAAGGAATTAATTTGTGGGCGCTAGCAGCTTCATAACATTGCTGTTCGAAGCTTTAAGTTTAGTGCTCACCATATATATATATATGTAGAGAGATACGAGAATATAAGTTTGGAAAAATATCGTCGTCCTAGAAACCTAGTGGCCATTAAATCCATATTAGTTTTTGCAAGGAAGCAATGATGGGATCAAAGCAACAACTATGAATTTTATAGCTTTTATCATCATCCCACGCCTCCCTCGAACGTAGTTTTATGTTTACTTGGCTAAAAGTATTTGTAGTTTATTATTATCGATTCCTTTGGCCGACCAACCTGCCTCAGTAATGTTTTTTATAATTTTTAACATCAAATCATTTACGAGCTTCTTGTTGTTTTTTTATTATTATTCTCTTTTATGCCTTATCTCAAAGGCAAGCACTTAGTGTAGAACATCTACATCTCATCGGTTATTGAAAATTAGAAGAAGTTAGCTACTAATTAATTATATTTTTGAATATGCAAGCTGATCACATGAGATATTTTCTTTTAATTCTCTTGCAACAAAACAATTGAGGAAGATTGATTATTTGGTAAATATTTGAAAGAGATTCATATTTGTCATTTCATTTCAAAGCTCTTTAAAAAAAATGATTTTTTTATATTTATTTTTGGTGTTTTTAGATCATTTTCATGTACTGATATAAAAAACAATTTTTTTAAAAAAATATTATTATAATATATTTAAAAATAAAAAATATTTTAAAAAACAATATCAATAACACTGACAAAATATACGCCAAATTAACAATCCCACACGATTTTCAAGCCATTAGACAATAAAAGTGAAAAACAAATCTTGGAAAAAGAAAAGGATAGTGGGCATGTCGTTTCCATGAATTAGTAGAAATGAAACTACCAAAAGTCACTCATGCCTGCCCTAAGAAAAAGTTATGTAAGGCAATCCATTGATTGTCCTTCAAAGGCAATTCGAACGACCTAGAAGATGCAGACAAAAATAAGAAAATTATTTCTTAGGATTTTTTTTTTAGTTTTTAAAATTTATAATAAGTTTGAAAAAGATATTTTAAAGGTTTGATTATAAATATTTTAAAGGTTTGAAAAACATATTTTAAAACTTTTTAGCTATGTGAAAGATTATAAATATTGTTTTTTATATTTTCATATTAAGTTAATGTAATGAATTTGATTTTTATTGTAAATATAATATAAAAAATATATTTTTTTATGATAAATTTTAATTTCAATGAAATAAAATTAATATCATATAATTATTATATTATCACAAACATAACACATTAAAATGGCTATAATAAATTGCGGTTTTGATTTTCTTATAAAAAATAGCTATATATAAACTTGATGTTTTTCTTTTTCATGAGAAATCTATCTTGGTTTTCAATAGTAAACACGTTTTTGTAATTTTTGCTTACAAAAAAACTGAAAAGAACTATTTCATATAATTAACGAAGAGAGTACTCTAAATAAGTAAAAGAATTTAGGGGTGCCCTAGCCTCCCAATAAAATGGGCTTTTGTCAAAGTGGTGGAGCCCTTTGTCTCCATTCACGTCTCCTGTGGTTAGGTCAGGTGTCATTTTCCCTGAGAGCTTGAAAGCTCAATTGGGCCAATCAGTTCAGACCGAAGATGCTAACGCAATCCGGAATAACCCATTCAAAGAAATCACTAACAAGTAACAAATCATTATCCTATTTCGGTACGGACACTGCAATGAAAATGGCCTCTCTTCTTATATTATTATCAAATTATTTTCATTTTCATTTTATAGTTTTAGATATTTTAATGTATTTTTAAATAAAAAATATTTTAAAAAATAACTCAACCATACTCTCAAACATATTTGATCGTGTCCAAATTGTTGACTGAATTTTCCAAATATACATCGAGATTTAGGCAGCTTTTCAAATGTTTTCCATAAATGTTTTACCAACATAACATATTCTTGCATATATATGTTGACTAATCAAAACTCAGCATGACCAGTTCCTTCCATGCATACCCAGTTGGCCACCACCTAACTTGTAGAAATTGACATCATATCCATGCATGGCACATTTCACTGCATGCATGACACAGTTTCTAGGCAACCAAACAGGAAAAGAGAAACAGATGAGAATCATTGATACTACTCACTTTTAGAGTTAACCGTTTTTATTAAAAAAAACAAAAAAAACAAAAAAATATCAGTGAGGAGTGTGGTACATCTTTTGTTGTTTGTGGCCGCCGATACTTTATAATTATATTATTTGGGCTACTCTTCTTTTCTTTCTTTCTCATATATATATATATATATATTTGTTCTTTATATATATATATTTGTTCTTTAGAAAATTAATTTTAATGATTTAGTAATTGGGAGTTGAGGCCTGCTGGACACATTCTACAGTACAATACAGGTGGCGGCAATTAATTAACGTGTAAGGCCATTCATGTATCATAGCCCCCATGCTGACCCCCAACTAACGTATGACTACTTTGGTGGGCACATTAAAAAAGAAGAGAGAAATGGAATTTGGATTCTTGCAATTTCCAATTTATACAACTTAATTAAAATAATTGAGCAGAGTTGATTTTTCCCAAGTGATATATAGAGGGTGTTTGACATTTCGTTTCAACAATGTTTTTGAAAAAAATTAAATTTGTTTTATTTTTATTTTTTATTTTAAATTAAGTTTTTTTCTTTGCGTTACCGGTGTCAAAAATACTTTTTAAAAAATAAAAAATATCATTTTAATATATTTCTAAAAAAAATACCATTCAACCACACTTCTAAACATGCACATAGTGCTCAAGCCCATTGTTCTGCTCTTTATATTATTATTATTTAGGATTTGAATATGAGATGGATATTATTAGAATGTATTTTTAAAATGCTTTGGAGCATTGAAAAAAACAAAAAAACAAAAAAAAATGTATGAAGCATCAAAATAAGATCAATAATGCAAGTTAGAGAAGCTTCGATGTTGATCGTTTTTAGAGTATATTATAAACTATTCTCTTTAGTTTTGGGATCGCGTTTCAAAAATATTTTTGAATTTTTTTTTCATTTTAAATTAAGTTTTTGGTGTTTTTAGATCATTTTCATGTGGTGATATCGAAAATAATTTTTTAAAAATAAAAAAAAATATTTTTAAAAGCAACCACAGCTGCAACTACATTTCCAAATAGACACTTAGTTTCGAGAATGGATAAAGACATTTTCTGAAATAAAATAATATTAAATCAAATGCTGTTAACATTTTAACTGATTAACGTGTTTGAAATAAAAAGGACTCACCAACTCATTTCTCAAACTTAGAGGGACTGATTTATAACTCTAAAATGAAGTGATTCATGAAATAATGCAGAGATTTTCATCAAAAAGCAGTGGGTGACTGACAAAAAGTATATAAATAACTCACCAAACACTTTCAATGGAGAAACATAATTGGCTCGAGGAATTCTTGTCGCTTTGAATTCCTTTCCTCCTGTAGTAGGCCGGCATTTGTCTTTGTCACGCACAGATTGTAAGCATTTGAAGAATTCTCATATTTCATCCTAAGCTTTCATAGCTACAAGTTATTACATTTTTTTATTTATTTTTTAATATTCAGTAACTTAAAGGACTATCTTATAATTATATTAGTTATTTCTAGGCTATGGTATTTACACTTTTTATTCACTATATATAATTATAATAAATAGAAGTAACCATGGTCTTTGACATTCGTGAAGAGGATGGCCAGGTTTCATTAGGGGAACACCCTTCGACAAACAGATATTGTTACGGGCCTTGGATGGGCTGAGGGTCTTTTATTGGGCTCACATTTTTCTCATCAGTTGGGGCCCAGATGCTCAGGGTAATGCTGTCATGAACTAATTAATGTGCTCACACTTGAAGACCTATTAGATTTTGGCTTGGTTTTGATTTTAAGTTGAAGTCAGCTTTCATTTATTAAAATTATATCTTTCTCCGATCAAGAAGTTAAATAAATACATATAACTCTCATATGAACAATGCCTATCCTCTCTCTCTTTCCATTTTATCTCTCTTTTTAATTTTTTTAAAATAGCTTCATTTGAAAGTCTAAGATAAAGTTTTCAATTAAATTAGAAAAAAAAAAAATCAAAGCTAAAGAAACACAATAATTTTTAAACCTTTCAAAAAAATAAGAGAGAAATTCACTAGATAACAGTGAAGTTATTGTTTGGCCACAATTCAATCATAAAAATATTATGAAGATAGCTTTATTTTCTCAAGAAAAACTCGATGAAGATGGTTTTTCCTTTAAATATAGCAAGAAGAATAAATCAAGTCTGGTTTTGATTTTTTTATTTGATCGATTCTTCTTCTACTGATTTTGTGATATTATGATATTATTGTGTGATTTACTGTCTTTAACGGGAGTGATGATAGAAGACTTGTAATTTACACAGCAGGTCTCGAGTTCGAATCATGATATATACTATTTGTAAAAGCCTGAAAAAACCTGGATTTTACTTGCTTACCTGGACTCTCAAAGTACATTTTTCAGGAAATAGAGTTTTCTCATATCCCAAACCAATTGTGTGATTTATGTGTTTTAAAGGGTTTGTTTTAGTAAAAATAGAAGAAAAAAAACAGATTTTTAGGAAAAATCTTCCACCCTATAATTTTTTGATCACCATAATGGTGTTCAGATTCTAAACAACAACCCAATAAGCAATCTATCACCTGTTTCGTTAACGAAAAAGAAGAGTACATTACGGGTCATCCACTTTTGTCGCAAGAGATTAAAAAAAAAAAAAAAAAAAAACAGCCTAGGCATGGACCTAAGCGATTTATTTATTAAGATCAAATGCATGGACTCCTCTATTTTTTTTTTAATTTCTATTTTTTATTGCTTTATGTTACGTTTTATTTATTTATTAAAGTTTGATGCATTAAAATGGAGATTTTATTCTGTTTTTTTTTCTTTTTAAATTTAATTTTAACTTTTATTATTTATCAAAAATATATTTTAGATGTTATTTTAGTAAATATTATTCAATCTATATATTTTTAATAAGACTTTGTTTGTCTTTTTACAATATTAATAATTATTTCTTACATACCATCATTATTATTTTTTAAATAAATTATCAAAAAATTCATTATATAATTAAATAAACATTATTTTAGAGAAATGATATTATTAAGCTTAGTCAAATCCATGATCAAAGTTATGGATTTGATGCTTAACTTGTGCCGGGTCAATTGAAAATATCACCATCTTGATTTTTGAATTATTATATTTGAATTTTGTATATATTAGATTTTGAATTATTTTTTGTAAAAAAATAACATCATTTTATATAGAATTTAACATTTTGTGTTAAACAACTCTGACAAAACATTTCGAAAATAAAAATAAGTTAATATAATTGTATTCATGACTACAATTAATACTAACTCCATAATTAATGAGCATTTTTTCAGGTTAACCTTTTGAACCAATACCTTTCTAAGTTTTATAAAATAATTATTTTATTTGTCTAAATTCATGCACAATTGAGTAGATTTGGAATACAATCTTAAGATTTTAATAAAAATATATTTAATCTTTGTTAATTATAAAATGATATAAAGAGATTTAATTAACATGGTATTGTTCATTGTCATTTTGAGAACAACCCCCGTCTGCAAATTCTTTCATTTTCTCAATAATTTCCTACAGGTTTCCATGATACTTGATTTTTGAGCTGCAAATCATGGTTGTTCTGCCTAAGAATCATTATAATATCAATTAGAATTTTTTTTTCTATTTCATTTTATTTGATTGCAAGTAACTCGAGAATTACATCCTAGATTAGTGCACTCCATCTTTTCTAAGTAGAGCTATGTATAAGCTATATATACACCTAACCTACTGGGGGAGAAAACGAAGAGAAAAAAAGAGAGTAAGAGAACGAAGGAGAGACAACCAACAAAACAGGAAAAAAAAACAATAGGAAAAGAATGTCCATTCGACCAACACATCGCACATCCATCATCATCTTCATCTTCTTCAGCAAGAAGAGAAAGACAGAGATAAACACCAACTTTGTCGGTATTTGTCACTGTCTCTAGAACCAGTGATCACCAGGTGTGCGCCAAAGCTCCAGCAACATCGTCTTTACCAGTCAATCACACATGTAAGTCTCAATGCATTCCTCTTCACTTTGCATTTTAATAATATAGTCACTATACATGCCTTTGTTATTTTTTTCAAGTGAATTATAATTCACTTACACAATAACAGCTCACACATTCCTTTTGTTTGGATTGAAATCATGAATCTCAATCCCCAATAAATCATATTACATTACCTAAAACTTCATGGTTTTAGGTTTTTTTGGTTATCTTCTATTATTTTTATATAGGATTATCTTGGTCATGACTTAAGCCATAGTTTTGGAGGCATTTTTTAATAGATGTTTATTTTTTAAAATAAATGTTTGTATTTAATTTTTATTTTATTTTATACAAATAAGCTTTGTTTTATCCGGACTTATTTATTTTAAAGTAATATTTATAATATGTTTATCCTTGCATAATATTCTTTTCTTTTATTCAATTAGTTTTACACGTGTATTTTATTTTTATTCTCCCTTTTCTTGATTTAATAAACAAATTCAATAGACATGAATGGGTAAATATTATTAATTTATTTAATTAAATACTTGCACTCGCTTTTCGATTCATACTTTGAGTTGTTTTAATGAAAGCAAATATTAAAATATGAAGTATACCCAGACTTTTTAAAAAAAGGAAAATTTATAACCTGGAGTGAAGTGTTGCTGAATTACGTGAGGCCTCCATGCTTTGAAATCCCAATCTATGGACACAGCTTAAAACAAAGCACTGAAGTAGACCCAGCAAGGCATTGACCAGCTGCCTGGGGGATTAAAATAAAATAAAAACTATCTGGGGAGGGGAGTCTCGACCTTGATCCCATAGAATAACCAGATGACCGGGCTGTATTTTATGAGATGAAAAGCTGGACCAAGTCAGTGCCCTCGTAGTCACGGGGCCGATTCCATTACTCTAGGCACCAACTCTTTTCATGATCTCCTCGCTTCAATGCAGCCTTATTACACTCTCTCTCTTCTCTCTCTCTCTAGAATTAGTTTTACAGTAATAAATTAAGAGAGAGAGAGAGAGAGAGATTTTACAGTAATCAATTGAGAGAGAGAGAGAGAGAGAGAGAGAGGTTTTGACAGTAATCAATTGAGAGAGAGAGAAGCACAACTAACTAGTGGCCTAGCATGTGCAATTAACAGTAAGCTTTTTTGACGAGGTGAAACTAGCTTTTTGTAATTACGTGACTGATTTGCAATGTTTTTCAAAATCATTTTTAAAAAAAAATGAAATTTTGAAATTTTATATTTTATTTTAAATTATTATTTTTTGTGTTGTTTAAATTAATTTGATATACTAATATAAAAAATAATTTAAAAAATATCATTTTAATATTTTTATAAATAAAAATCACTTTAAAAACAGAATAAAAAAATGGGTTATACAAATATATTCTTATGAAAAGAATGAGGTCGGCGATGGAATGGTTCCCACCGAGCACAGGGGAAATACCAGCAACCTTCTGTGTCCTTTGGTTTTATATCTTCCAATTTTAGGCATCGGTATAGCCGTATTTGTTTTTTTTTATAAAAAAAACATATATTTTTATACTTTTAAATTCTTTTAACACAATATTAAAATTCTATTTTAAAAAATAAATAAATAAATTGTTTTAATATATTTTTAATAAAAACTCATTGTAATATCAAACACTAAACGATCATTTATGCAGTCAGTACTCTCTTACCCATATAGCTCATCACTGTCTAATCTTGTCTGTCAGTCAATGAAAAGAAAATGGGATGGTTTAGAAAAGCTCAATCATGCAGTGTACTACTTTACCTTTGTTTTTTTACGTAATAATTTAATTTTTAAATTGCAATTATGCCACAGCACCAGCAATTAATAAAACTACGGAAAACTTTATCAATTTATAGAGTGATGAAATAATCTTAAGTAACACCATGAATATTTATATTGTAAATTTTCGATAGTATTTACCCCCCCCAACGGAATCAAGCTTATGTTATTTTAGGCCTCGTTGCTATTTACAGAGACTAGGAGTCTATAAGCAGTTTAACAATCATCAACTAGGAGTAAAAATTGGTGGTTGACTGAGTAATGTTACTTGCCCAAGAAGAGAAGAGGAGACACGATCCTTTCTTCTGGGACACAGAATCGAAGCGGCTGTTCACCTCAAGAAATCCCGAATATGGAGATATTGACCGCACAAATATGGTACACAGACTTTCCCCCCCCCCGCAAACCCTAATTTTACCCTAGCAAGCAAACATGTCAAGCCCTAGTTTCTTCCCCCCCCCCCCACAAACACAATCTTGCCCTAATTTTACCCTAGCAAGCAAACATGTGAAGAAGCCCTAGTTTCTTTTCCCTTCACGGCATTGGGATCGTGCTTTCGTATCTTTAATGTGAAACGAAAGGGTAGTCGATCGCATCAAAATTGGTTTGCCGGAACATGTTTTTTCAATCATGGCAATATTGATGTTCATGGCTCATTGGTGTTTCAAAATCTGGGTATATTTTTATGTGATATGCTGGTTCTTATCATGTGCAGGCTTTATCGTCTCATAAGGGGCGTGTAGAATCATTACACATGGATGGCAACACGTACCGTACCATTCACACCCCTTTCCTTCCCTCTCTCTCTCTATATTTAACTACGTCACCCAGATTGAGATTAAAGTGTTTACTTTATTTTAAGTTCGAGTCCTGTAGTTATTAAAATAATGATCATTGAAGATTTATATAGTCATTAACTTCAACATCTATGAAAATAATTGAGATGCATGTAAATTGACCCAGATACTAAAAATAATAATAAAAATATTTAACTACGATGTGTCAAAATCCTAGAGGGTAGCTATAGCTATCCAAAAATACATGGACCCCACTCAAAAATGTGTTAAAACTTTGATTCATGAAAAACAACGAAATGTTGCTTTCTGTGCGTTTCGTCTTGCCTCTTTTCACTTTTCAATGTACAAATATTTTTTCAATGGGTAATGTATGTTTGTTGTACTTTTTTTTTTTTACTATTTTGAAGAGCTGGTGCATGCTTTATTAAATATTATAATTATTATAAGTAATTTTATAGGTTGAAAACAATATAAAAAGCTTGGTAACCAAACACTTGAAATTGTTTTTCATTAATTTCAAATTCAACAACAGTTTTAACCAAACACTTCAAAAATTATTTTGAATCGCAGCTAAAATGTTTTTCATGAAACTGTTTTTTTAAAACCTCAACCACAAAAACAAAAACAATATTAAACACACCTTTAATCTTCCAGAAAGTCTCAGCAAACATCATCATACATGGGACATCTTCTTACCTTTCTCCTAGTTGTTCTTACCGGCTTTCGACACACACACACACACAGGATAATGCTTTTGAAAAAAAAGTTTTCGACTGTGAAAGAAGGGACCTAATTTTGTTTAACCACGATGAAAGGAGGTATCATTATTGAGATACTAGAGAGAAAGCGATCAGAATTTCCTAAACTTGTTGCGTAAAGTAGATGGTCACCAGACAAACCAAGCCCCAGGTATTTTAATCTTGGCTCTATTAAGATTATATATTAATCAGGAGCTTCAGCTACTTAATTAGTCATTCGCCTGCTTTAATGAGAGTAGCAAAGCTTCCATAAACTATGTTAAAACCTAGCTAAAACGACGAGGAAAAAAAGGAAAAGAAAAGAGAAGGGTGATGGTAGATGGGATGACGCTCTCCCATGTCTGCACAGCTGTGGATCCTGCCACAGTACAAAACGGTGTCACTCTGATAAGTCACTATAGTCAATGGACTCTCGTTTTCTTCCCTGCAGGACAAGTACAAGGAGAAACAACAGGAAGCTACGTTGAATACAAAGACGAAAGAGGCCAAATGTGAAGTGACTCTGGTGTGAATAAGGCCAAGGGAAATCTACTGCAATCTACTGTGAAGTGGAATTTCATGTAAAGGCTAAGATGGACCTCCTCCTCTTCTTCACAGTCAGAAAAGAAGACAACTTGGATTCTGACTTGTAATCAGATGAATCAATGTTTTGGTTGAATTTTGGTTTTGATCCAATCAGTGTCTTTGGGGGTTTTGGAATTTCATTTCTTTTTTGTCGGTGTTGGATTAGTCTCTGGTTTGTAGGTCAGCTTAAACGACTTGATTTGCAGTAATTATATCGTTCAGAATTGATGGGTTTTTTATTATTATTTAAGTGATTGTGTTTAGAAAAACTACAATAATATCACATAGAAATACTCTGAAAATAAATATGCAGTAAGAAATAAAAAATCTAAATTTTTTATTTATTTTTTATATAGATGAGAGGTTGAAGGGTAATTTCTTCATGATAGTATTAATGACAAAAAAAAATATCTTTGAGATATATATTAATGTTAATAAAAATATATATATTAATGAAAAAAATATCATCCACAAATACAATTGTCCACTGGAACGGCAATTCCGAACATTTTGAGGGAGAGAGTTTTGTTGGTGCTTGAATTTTATTTTTAATATTAATATATCAAAATTATTAAAGAAATATTTGAAAATATATAAATTTAGTATTTTTAAAATAAGAGATAATTTTAAAAGTATTCTAACAGACGGGAAAAAAAAAGCAGCGAAGGGAGATTTTCAATTGAAAATAGTAATTGAAGAAGAATCTTTGATGACAATTAGTCCCACCATCAGTCCACCTTATAAAATGTACTATTTTGGAATGATTTGGTTTTCGCTGGCCCATGGAAATAATAAAAAAAGGGCAAAATTTGATCGACATTACAAATATGTACTATGCATTTAAGTGAGACTTATCTTGTGTTGGGCCATGAAAATTATTAAGGTTCCATGTAAGAAATTCCACTTTGTGGGTTCACCTTCAAGCAGCGTTGCAGAATAGACACCAAAAGGGGAAGAAATTTATAAACTGCCACTCAAATTTCGAAACGATGGAGCAATAAATGAATTCAGAAACTCAATAATGGCAATTGGAGATGTAAAATTTTAGAATATAATTTATATTATTTTTTAATATATTTCTTGAAAGATTTTTGAATTTAAAACTTGTACAGACCGCGTGACCCGTGTTTAATTTTTATAAAACAGAATAAGAATAGTGAGATTTAAACTTATGATTATCGGATCAATAAATTTTTAATATCATATTAAATAACTAGTTTAACTACAAACTTAAACTATTAATTAAATATATTATTCTCTAATATTTTGGACCACCCAAACAATAATGCATGCAACCACCGATAATATGGCCATTGAGGTTATAGCTGGTTTTCTTTATTTATTTTTTCGTGGCACTTGTGATCAATACTTGACTTCATTGCCATTTCTGTTTTTTTTTTTTTGCCAGCAATTAGACAAGCTTGAGTTTGACATCACATGTTAATGTATTGTCATGTTGCAATGGCCCTATAAACCAGAAGAAACAAGGAGGTAAGAACAAAATAAGTGAAGTGGAAGCTTGTCCAGTAAAACCACAACATGGATTAGTGTCAATTTGCAATCTAGCTCAGGAAAATTAACATGGGTGACTGGCCTCCTTCACACTATGGGGTCGACAAAAAACAGGGATTTGAAATGTCAATACAACGCTAAGCAGTACTGCAACCTTGTAACAACACCATCTGGATGTCTTGTAGCAAAGATGCCATTCTTGTCCCCATTTCATGCCTCTTCAATGTGAACTGTGAGGAGAGAGAGACCAAACAAATGGTGGTGGCAATTATTCATTCATCCATCTCTCGTAAACCTTAATTTATATATCAGCAGATCAAACCATTTTTCTATCAGAGAAAGTTTCAGTTTGGTGGGCTGTGCATCTCTGTATCCACTGCTACTTTTCTTTCTTTATTTATTTCTTTGACAACTTCGATCACATGGCATCATAAATCTCACTTACACCTCCCCCTCCCTCCCTCCCTCTCTCTCTCTCTCTCTCTCTCGCTCTATAGGAGAGATGTGGGATCATTGTGAGAAATCATGAGCTTCCAAAGTGTTCAGCTCCATTTATGGTGGAGGATTCTTGCACTAGAACTTTTACTTCTTGGAGTACAGTCTTTCGGGCTCAGCACGGATGGTGTTCTTCTGCTTTCTTTCAAGTATTCTATCCTTAGCGACCCTCTGTCCGTGCTTCAAAGCTGGAACAACCACGACCAGACTCCGTGTTCTTGGAATGGAGTTACCTGTGGATCTCCTGGAGCAGAAAACACTTACTCTCGTGTCACAGGCTTATCTCTCTCAAATTGCCAGCTTCTTGGTTCAATTCCAGCCAATCTTGGCATGATTCAGCACCTCCAAAATCTTGATCTGTCAAACAATTCTCTTAACGGGCCCTTGCCCTTTTCACTTCTCAATGCAACCCAGCTTCGGTTTCTTGATTTGTCCAGTAATTTGATCTCTGGTTACTTACCAGAGACCATAGGACGGTTGCAGAATCTTGAACTTCTTAATCTCTCTGACAACTACTTAGCGGGAACTTTACCTGTCAACCTCACTGCTCTCCATAATCTAACTGTTGTTTCTTTACAGAACAATAACTTCACTGGTAATCTTCCTGGTGGGTTTCGAACCGTTCAGGTTTTAGATCTCTCTTCAAATCTTCTCAATGGATCTCTACCTCGTGATTTTGGTGGTACAAATCTCCACTACTTGAACCTCTCATACAACAACCTTTCCGGTCTAATTCCAGAAGAGTTTGCTGATGAAATCCCATCTAACACTACCATTGATCTGTCATTCAACAATCTGACAGGAGAAATCCCGGAATCTAGTCTTTTCTTAAACCAGCAAACCAGTTCTTTCGCCGGAAATCCTGATCTTTGCGGCCAGCCATTAAGAAGTCCGTGTCCGATTCCTTCTTCAGCAACTTCACTCCCAAATATATCTGCACCTGCATCACCTTCTGCAATTGCTGCAATTCCAAAAATTATAGGCTCCAGTCCAGCAACCACTCCTCCGGGCGAGTCAGCAACAGGGTCGACTGGGCAAGATGAAGGTGGCCTTAAGCCAGGAACCATTATAGGCATCGTGATTGGTGACGTTGCAGGAGTTGCTGTTCTTGGCATGGTTTTCTTCTACGTATACCACTATTTAAAGAAAAGACGGAACGTTGAGGCAAATATCAAGAAAGAAGCCACCACTGCAAAGGATAGCTGGTCATCTTCATCTTCAGAGTCGAGAGGGTTCACAAGATGGGCATGTTTACGCAAAAGAGGAGAAAATGAAGAGGATTCTGAGTCTACAAGCACCGGAAAGGAAGCAGAAATTCTTGACCACAGTCAAAGGCGGACAGGCCATCATGAGCAAAACAGAGAAGGGACATTGGTGACTATAGATGGTGAAAAGGAGCTTGAAATTGAAACTCTACTTAAAGCATCAGCTTACATATTAGGTGCCACTGGTTCTAGTATAATGTACAAGGCTGTTCTTGAAGATGGGACCTCATTTGCAGTTCGAAGAATCGGTGAAAACCATGTAGAAAGGTTCAGAGATTTCGAGACCCAAGTCCGTGCCATAGCCAAGCTGGTTCATCCAAATCTTGTTCGAATTCGTGGATTCTACTGGGGCGTTGATGAGAAGCTCATTATCTACGATTTTGTCCCTAATGGCTGCCTTGCCAATGCTCGTTACAGTAAGTCCTCTAATCCCAAATCAAAATTAGATCTGAGCCTTCATTGTTTCACTCTAACAGGTTAAAATTATTGCGTGTAGAAGACGGTTATAAAGCAGTCTTTTTTCTTTCTTTTTTTTTACTTTCCAAGTGATTATTTCCATAAACTTGTCGGAAAATCACCATCTCCAATTTTCTCGTTCGTTGCATTGCATGAATGCCGCATTCTGATCGACATGAAGCTTGCTGAGGCGAGCAACACAGACCGAAAGGTTTGACGGTGGAGCAGGTGCAACGTAACCTTTGTTTTTAATGCAATCTGTGGAAGTCAACTATGAAACTGACCGAGGGTGCTCCTATTTGCTATCGTTAGCCCCACAGCTTACGTTATACGTTACCTGTAATCCCAGACCAAAATTAGTGAATAACTTTCCCCCGTTGAAAATGACCACTTGTTACTTTTTGACACTCTTTCTCCCTCGCCACCTTGCCACGTGTAAGATGCTCCACTATTCTGATTCGCGGTCACTTTTTATGTTTCAGGGAAAGCAGGCTCGTCACCCTGTCATCTACCATGGGAATCCCGGCTGAGGATCGCCAAGGGAGTGGCCCGTGGGCTTTCATTTCTCCATGATAAGAAGCACGTGCATGGAAATCTGAAGCCCAGTAACATACTCTTGGGCTCTGATATGGACCCTCGGATTGGAGATTTTCGGGCTCGAAAAGCTTGTGATCGGCGATACAAGCTGTAAAGTTGGAGAATCGGCCCGGAATTTCGGGAGCAACAGGTCGAACGCATCGCGCGATAGCTTCCAAGATTTCGGAACCGGGCCCAGCCCAAGCCCAAGCCCAAGCTCAATCGGAGGTTTATCTCTCTATCATGCGCCTGAGTCGCTTCGAAGCCTGAGGCCCAATCCGAAATGGGATGTCTACTCTTTCGGGGTTATCTTGCTGGAGTTGCTGACGGGGAAGGTTGTGGTTGTTGATGAGCTGGGCCAGGGAAGTAATGGGCTTGCGGTTGAAGACAAGAACCGGGCCTTGAGGATGGCTGACGTGGCGATTCGAGCTGACGTGGAGGGGAAGGAGGATGCCTTGCTGGCTTGCTTCAAGCTGGGGTATAGCTGTGCTTCTCCTGTGCCGCAAAAGAGACCAACAATGAAAGAAGCCCTGCAAGTGATTGAAAAACTCCCATCTCCATCTGCATCATATCCTCATGGTCATTGATGATTAATAATAAGAATCGGAGCACATTGTAAAGAGATGTATCTATCGTTGACTTTTAGGACGTTTGTTTGTCTCAAGGTTTTAAGTTGTAGTTGGGAAATGATATATTATTGGTAGATCTATATATGTATGAAGCTAATTTTCACATTTTTTAACTCAGTCTATTCCATTTTTTTTTTATCTTTGAGCTTTGGAATTGGTTCAATGCATGAATAGTTTTTTTTCTTCTTATTCATCTTATTTTTTAGTTATGTGTAGCTTTTGTAGGTAATTTAATTTTAATTCACTAATGAAAACATTTTATTGGATAATGAGATAGTCTTGTAGTGTGAACGTAAATTATTTGAATAGTTGCACATTAAATTTTGATTTCTTCTCATTCTACTCTTTACTCAAAAGGAGTCTAATCAATCACTCTGATGATGAACATTCCCCTACAAATGAGATATTCTTTACTTTGCCATTGTCACTCTAAATATGATGTGATTACTAAGAATAACGTAGACAATTATAATTGGCTTACAAATTTAAAAACCATATGTAGAACATATAAAGCATCCTATAGCTTGTAACATAGCTTTTCATGGATTTGCTTGAATATAGTACCATAGCTTTTATACCTTCACTTTTAGAGATAATCTTTTGAACTTTCCAATAAAAGCAATAGTGGAAAGTTAAAAAATAAAATGATATGTCTATTTAAACCAACCCTAATAAACTATCTATATTTGTTTGATTAATGTAAACATGACCAAAATTGTCCAGTAAATGAACATACAACTATCATTTTTTAAGATATGACCTAACTCATCGGGTTGTTTGCTACCTTTTATGCTCAATCCAATAGAGGCTAGTACTTCCACACACCATAATGCATAGTTATGACTTTCAAAAAAATCATTGCAACAATGTGTTTTCTTATGCTTATGTGTCAACTCTTAGTATAAAATTTACTTTTATAGTAAGTAATTATCTCCTTAACCTCTCTTCTTACCATAGTTGTAAAATCCGTTCCGGGTACCGTTCTGGTTTTTTGTTTGGAACGGAACGTTCCGGTTTCGGTGCATTCAGCGTTCGTTCGGTTTTGTACTCGTTCATATTTATTTAATAATATATATGAAAAAAATAAAATATTAATTTAACAAGTATAATTTAAATTCAATATAAATGAACTTTAAATTATACAATACAAACACAAAGTCAAAAAAACATAATCTCAAAATTAGAAACATCTCTAAAATTCCAAAATATTATGAAAGTAAAATGTTCAAAAATAAAAGAAATATAAATCAAACATCTTCTACATCATTAATAAAAGAACCATTTTTTTTTATCTTATTTTAATAAAGTTCAAGTATTTTATATATAGTTTAATTATATAATAAATAGGAGTAAGTTATATAATTAAATAATTGCTTTTGAAAAATCCCCCAACAATAAAATTATTATTTTTAATTATATTTAAATTAAAAAAAAATTAAATATAATTAAAAGACCCACAAATTTGAGATTTGAAATTTAAAATAATATTTAAAAATTAACCGTCCAAAAAAAAATATTATTCTTATTATTATTATTATTATTATGATTATTAATTTATAAACCCCCCTAGAAAGTTAGAAACGTATTTTTATTTAGTTATTTATTATTATTATTATTATTATTATTATTATTATTATTATTATTATTATTATAATTTATAACTAAGTATAAAATAGTCCCACTTGCATATCTTATCTCTTTCTTTCTCTGGGAAAAGGCTTCATCGATCAGAACAATTTTCTCTGGGAAATGAATCTTGAAAATTCCAACCACGAGCTCAAATGAAAATAACTTGTTTTCAAGGTTCTTCCTCCCTTGTCCATCCATGGCGCCCACCACCATATCTTCTTCCAGAAAGGCCTTCACATCACTAATAATCCGAGTGAATCCCATGTATCCATTTTTGAATTTGTTCATCCAGCACCCATCTTGTCTACCAAAGGGTTTGAAGCAAAATCTGGACCGGCCTCTGAAGATCTGGAAGAATGCTTCCAATAGAAGGGTTGTTCGAGCTCTGTGTGTCCTAAATGATTTGTCCTGTGAATCTCTTCGTCTACTTCCCTCTTCATTTGGTTTTCGACTTTTTTTTTATGATCCCGGAGCAGGGCACGCGATCTGAAACCGAGCGTTCCGGCCGAATTTGGCCGATTTACGGTACTTGACCGGAATTTTTACGGAACAAAAAGCGTCGCCGCTTTTGTTCGGATTTGCTTCGGAGCGAGCGTTCGGCGGAACGGAACGGAACTTACAACACTGCTTCTTACAGGGTGCCAACCTTTTTGGTCAATCATCCATGTATTCTATAACCTTTCCATTGATAACATAATGAAGCATTGATAATTAACAAAAAAAAGTTCAAGTTATTTGTGAGGAAAAATAAGTAGTCTTTATCATTACTCCACTCTTCACAAAAAAAAACTCATGTGATCAAGGTACATACATCATATCACTAGGTAGACAAAATAAGTTCACTCAAGAAAAATAATTACAAGTTCATACAAAAACTAACATATATTTCTATACGCTCTTTATTCTCCTTTGTTTTCTTATATATTCATCTATTTTCCTAACCTAAATTGAAAGGTAACCTATTTTGATAGAGGAGTTGTTTTCTAAGGATACTAATATTATATTCAAGCCTCAGCACTTTAACTTAAAACACAATAATAAAAAGCCTAAATTGAATATATAGTTTTCATAATTTCATATCAATATTATTACTACAATTAGATTTATAATAGACTTGATAATTTACTTATACTACACTGCAAGTTTGATAAATTACAAAACAAGGTTTAAAAAATATCAAGGCATTGTTAACGTGTTTTCAAGAAGAAAACAATTTAAACTGTGTAGAGATTGATCTTATATAATATTGTTATCTTGGCAAATCCAAAAATAACTTGGATTATCAGGAAAAAAAATATAGTTTGACTGAAAAAAAAAGAAGATAATATTTAAAAAATATATGGGGATGATAACATGTTGAATTGACTTGGATTAACCTAAGTTAACATGTAAAATTTTCAACTTAGGCTATGAAACCATGATAATCTTATAAAAAACAAATCAAAAAAATATATATCTATGCTTAATTCTCAATCAATCTATTGTTAACGAATACATTTTTTAAAAATAAATTAAAAGAAAAACATGAGTCAACCTCAATTAACTACCAAAAATAGAATATGAGACCATTATAACTCAAAATAAATTATGAAACTTGATTCTTATTCAATCTAACATTAAATAATAAAATTAAAAAAACAATATATTTAAAAAATAGATAGAAAAAAGACCTAAATGGTAACCTGTCAAACCTTTGAGCTGGAACATGAGAATGTGTTAACTTCATATAAATTAAATTAAAATAAATTATAAAATTTAATTCTCAACAAGCCTAAATGATAAAGAATGAGATTGAAAAACAATTACAAAAGAAAGAAAGAAAAACTCAAATGAACCGATTTAACCAGTAAAACTCAAGGAGTAATTAGGTTGGTATTTAAAATATAATTCTTTATTTTTTAAATAAATTATAATAAACTTATTAATAGTAGATTCTTAAATTACATAGTTCATTGTATGTGAATTATTTTATACTTAATTTTATATACCAATTTATGTTTTTCATAATTTCTTGAACATCTTTTAGCTATATTATTTAGCAATGATCCAAGTATAACTTTGATAAATATATTATTGATTGTTTTTTATATCATTAAAAATATTATGCTAATTGATATAATTATTTTGTATTCATATTATTCTTCTTATAATCAAATGGAAACAATAACAAAGAAAACAAAACTAATATTCAATTAAAACATATACTTAATCATCATTTTTTTAGTGGTTAAAATAAATTAAAAAATTATTATGATAGAAAAAAAAACATATACAATGAATAAGTGGATATAATATATTCTACATACTCTATACATATTTCATTTTTGAAAACCAATACAATTTTATATTATATGATCTTATTATTTTATTAGTGAGGGATTTATTTTAAATAATAATAATAAAATATATAATTTAATTATTGTATTATCTTGAACTTTTAAATAATTTTAAAAACTTTAATATGGACTGACGTAGAATGGATACAATTTAATTTAGTTAGTTTTATTTTTATTAGTAAAAAAATTTCAATATACCTCATAAAATTAAAACCTAGAAAATAATTTTTTAATTTTTAAAAATTAAAACAATAAAAAAATATTGATCTGAAATTTAGGTTTAATTGCTTTTTTTTATCTATGACAAAAATTATGGTTATCATGAGGCCTAAAGAGCCCATTGTTCAAAGCCCACAATGATTTTTTCTCCCATAAAAACGGGAGCCCATAGGAATACTCGGATCCATAAAAACCCACCCACAAACCCCGGAGCAGACAGCAACGGCTAGTTAGTTCCATGTCAGAGACTTTAGCCATTTTGAATTCTATAAGGAGCCCGCTCTCCTCTCCTTTTAAATTCTCTCTTTCTCTCTCCAAATAAAACACACACACACACTGAGGCTCAAAATCGAGAGGAGAGAGAGAGAGAAACAGAGATGGCAACTAATATCGGCATGATGGATTCGGCTTACTTCGTTGGCAGATCTGAGATTCTCTCTTGGATTAACTCCACTCTTCAACTCAATCTCTCCAAAGTCGAAGAAGTGATTTCCTTATTGATTCTCTTCTTTCTCTCTAATTTTTCCCTAATTTGTTCTAATCGGTGATCTGTTTTGTTTTGATTTTCTCTAATCATGTAGGCATGTTCTGGTGCGGTGCATTGTCAGTTAATGGATTCGGTTCATTCAGGAATGGTGCCAATGCACAAGGTCAATTTCGACGCCAAAAATGAGTACGAGATGATTCAAAATTATAAGGTTCTGCAAGATGTGTTTAACAAACTTAAGATCACTAAGGTTTGTGTATGCAATTTTACTTCAAGATCTCTTAAATGTTTCGTTAGTTTGATTTTGATTTTTTCTTGGAATTTTGTTTTGTAGCATATAGAGGTGAGTAAGCTGGTGAAAGGCAGGCCGCTCGATAACTTGGAGTTTATGCAGTGGATGAAGCGTTATTGTGATTCTGTCAATGGAGGACTTGTCAAGTAATTTCACAGTTTATTGTTTTGTTAAGTTTTGCTTTGGTTGAAGTAAATAAGTTTGGGGAATTGTTGTTGTGTGATTGTGGTCAGTTGTTTGCAAATTACTCTTGGAACATGAACTGATAGATTTGATGATGAGTTTTTTGAAATTCACGCTCACTTTCAGTGTTATATGATTTGTTATTGTATTTGCCGAATTGTTTTTTTGGATGTGGTGTTAGGGTTTATCGAATCAGTAAATATGAAGGGTATTACATTATTTTTTCCCCTGACAATTTGGAGTAAAATCTATTGAAATTGTGGAGTCTCTTTTCTTTTTGAGTAATCGGAATTAGAATGGTTTAATAGTGATTTAATTTATATAAAATAAGGGCCCTTTTTTGGAAACGACACTTAAAATCAAGAATTTATGAATTGCAATTTTTTTAAATCTATTTTGATGCCCCCAGAGTGAAAAGGTTTGACATATTTTTTCCAGATTCAACCTGTTTGTCTAAAATTTTATGAACTGTTTTTACATGCTAAAATTTTGTCCATCTCTTCTTTTAACCTTTGTAATTGCAAATCTTTAGTCATAGAGCAAAATCTTGCAACCAGTTATAGGCAATACTTGGGAAGATTGTATGAAGTTGCATAAATGCTGTTATAGGCAATACTTGGAAGATTGTATGAAGTTGCATAAATGCTCTGTGATTTCTTTCCTACATCATAAATAATAGGACACTTGTACAAGGTTTGAAGTGTTTGTTCTCAGTGTTGAGAGCCACGGGTTTGTATTAGTAGTTTGGTGTACACGGAAGGAATTGTTGCTTACTACTGATACGAAGCTACCTAATACAGTGGTCGTGATTTATACGAAGACCTCTATGACTTATAAGCTGTACAAGTATCAGATATAGACTTACATTTGATGATCTATCTATAAGAGACTGCCCTGTTGATAAAATTGTCTTCAACATTCTAAAAAAATATCGTTTTTTAGAGTTTTTAGTATCCTTTTCTGGTAGATGATTGCAAATATCCTAGTACTTTGAATTGATTTCTGATGGTATACGAGCAATGATCTTTGTGAAAAGAGTCCCAGTTTAATCATATGCACGGATGATTTACTTGTCTGCTTTTGTGGTTAGTTACAATCCACTGGAAAGGAGAGAGGGTTGCAAGGGAGGAAAAGAAACAAGCAAGAAATGTCTACCGTCTCAAGCTTCAAGCAAGGGCTCTACAGCTGTTCCCAAAGTCCAGGCTTCTCACAATGCTCGAAGGAACGACGTGTCCTCAGCACATCCCTTCAAATCAATCTGTGAAGGCTTCTAAACCTCCTAGTCCAGTGCCTGTATATGATGCAGAGGTATTATTACATTATTTCAAGGAACATGATTTTCATAACATTTAGAATCTAATGATGCAAATTGATAAGCAGATCACCGAGTTGAAGTTGTCAGTGGATAGCCTCGAGAAGGAGAGGGACTTCTACTTCGCAAAGCTGAGAGACATTGAGATTTTGTGCCAGAGCCCTGGGATTGAAAACCTACCAGTACTACTTCTATGACTATCAGATTTTCCTTGAATAACTGAGCAATTTAACTATCCTCGACAAGTTCTAATCTGTGATCCCCGTGTTTTTTCCACAGGTTGTTGCAGCAATGAAGAGAATCCTTTATTCTACCGACGATGATGCGTCGGTATTGGCAGAAGCTCAAGCCATGGTGTCGCTTCAACAGACGAAATCAACAGACGAAAAGGAGAACTCGGATCCTCTGAAGAGAAAGAACATTGTGAATCTTGATGTCGACGCTGTAGGCATCTCAGCATTGTCGCCGAGGCAAAGGCTTTCCGATGCAACAGACGTCCATTGCAGTGGGTCACCTCTTATGACTTGCTGATTTTTTTTGTTACCATAATGTTTTCTTCAAACATGTGTAGTAGCAGCAGCTCCTATAGCTACAATATTTGCAGCACCTTCTACCAACAGTTGTATCTCAGGCAGTGATAATAGTCGGACAGTTGATTCAACAACTTATAATTGTTCTGGGTAGGAGTTTTTCTTGTGCTGTGATCGGGAAGAAATAGCTATCATGTGTTCTTGGTTCTTTCCCAATATTTGTTCTTCTTCTGCTCTCGTGTGTCATTCATTGCATACTCGGAAGAAAGTAGCAATGATCAAGGTTATTAAAATTGTTTTTTTGACACGACATGAAAAACATAATTTAAAACCAGGTTGTAAAATCGGATTGTAAAATCACAAGTATATTTTTTTAACTATATATTAACAATTTCAGCCAATAAAATTAAATTATATTAAAATCTGATAAAGTGAGTTAAGAATATTATAATCAATTAGTGATCTAAATAAATAAATAAAGATAAATAGTTTAAATCAAGAAATCAATGACATGAAAAAAAACTCAAAATCAAATTTTCTAATATGGTCAAATTATTAAATGATAGTAAGTACACAAGAATCCCAATATGGTCAAATTATTAAATGATAGTAAGTACACAAGAATCCCGTGACAACTTAGGTGTTCTCATCATAACAAGTCATAATGAATCTTTTTATAGGTTGCAAGCTAATGAGTCTAAATTAGTAATTAACTAACATAAATTTAATAATTAAAATAAACAATGTTTAATGCGTAGAAAAAAAATTTAAATTAGAAATAATTTTTCAACATTAATTAAATAAATAAAATATAATAGTAAAAACAAAGTTTTCATTCTAAATTTTTTCCTTGTGGTCTAAATCTTTAATTTTCACAAATTCTTGGTAGATTTCAATCATGATTTCAAACATATAATTCTCTCTCATATAAGTAAATTATTGACTTTATCATATATATTTGAAAAATATTGAGATATCTAGTTTCCCTCCAATCTAGAATCGCAACAAAAATTTATTTGTAACTCCAGATATGTCAAAAACAATACATCAATGTTTAGTTTGACAAATTTGACAAGATTCATTGAACAATTTTGACTTTATAAAATAATATGTTTCTGAGCTTTGTTTAGTCTAATAATTTAACAAAATATATTTTCATGTATATAATATTTCCATATAAAATTTCATCTAGATCCAATATATAGCTTGAAAGATATGATTAATTTCATAGAATCATCAACAAATATTATAAAGGTCAAAATTTCAAAATTAACTTGGTTGTTCATATCATAAATTTAGTAAACTTGTAAAATCAAATCGAATTTTTCTAATTTTATCGATTTTACTGATTTTGCAGGAATGAAGTCCAATTTTACTAGTTTTCGAGTTTCATCCGATTTAACATGATTTATTTATTTATTAGGATATGTGACTAGGTAAAGTGACACGTGGAGGTGTTTGCATGCTACAAGGGCCCGGCCCTTAGCCTAACTTATCGTCCCCATGAAGACCAAGTGACAAATGGCCAACTTAACTTCCAATAAGAAAGAATCAAGAGAGACCTCCCTATTTAAACACTAATTAGGAACAATAATTCCTCCCAACATTACCCACATTAAGGTTTCAAAAAAAAATCGATCGCAGTGATCTTCAAATGAATACGCACACAAGAGAGGTACTTTCTCATCAGCTTAATATGTTTTGAGTATAAATAAATGGCAATATCTTTTGTAATTTCCATCTAGTTTTTAATCTTCCCTTCCTTTCAATAACCACTGTGATGCCTCTTGCCAGGAGACGGAGGCTGCCACCACACAAGGTGTACCGGAAAAAAGGGTAGAAACAGTAGATTACACGTCATCCCCAGGGCAAGGCCAAGAGATGAGGAGGGTGGTGGTGGTTCATCAGTCCAACCACCATGACAATCCAACCACAAGTGGTGGAATCTTGGCCGGTGCCGCAGCTTCTGTAGCATCCACCCTGGAGTTCGCCAAGGATGCTGTCTCTGGAAAGAACAGAAATTGATCATTGCATGAGAACCGAACCTCTTCAAGGTTCTGTTTATTATTATTATTCTACAACTTCGACTTCAGTCAGCACCACTATTTGTGTATTCATCAATCCTCTAATAAATTTTCACTTTGGATTTGTCATCTCCATTTCATTCTATCTAGTCTGCTTGCTAATACTTCACTGTGCCGCAGTGAGATTTACCATCTTTTCTTTCTTCTGTTTTCTGTGGAAAGACTAATCATGTCACAGAAAAGGAAGAGCCATCATAGCGAAATCGATCATAAACCAGAAAATGAAAATACTATTTTGTTAGGGATGAATCCTACTAGGCCTTGCATGATGAACACAATCCAGGCAAATGCTGGGCCCGGACAAATTACATTTTGCAAGACTATATGGGAAGGGGCCCTATATGATCCGTATTGAGTTCCACACTGCTAACACTATAGTAATAGGAGGATACATTTTTAATGTAATGCTTTTCAACTTCAAAACTTGAAGCATTGACATGGTGCAGCTAAAGAATGGACTACTTCATACATGTTTCCCGTTTCAAACCCTTTTCAGCGTGGCAAATGGTAAAAATACTGATGGATGTTAAGAAAACAAAGATGTTGATAGGAAAATTGACCAAAAAACACAACTAGAAAATTGATTCTAAAACATGATGTAATCAATTCTAAAACAAAACATGATGTAATCAAAATCTAAAGTAAATCAATGTCGTGTCGAAACCGAAATCATGCATCTGGCTGTTCATTACGTACTGCGCCACCTAATTCCTAACCAAATTACTATGTTCTGTTGAAAATTATGCATTTTGGCTGTGCATCATAATAATACTTCTTTTAATCATAGATGTTTTGTCCATTTCTTAACAACTCCTGTCGGATTGGTTGGCACAGCATGGCCAACTGCCCTTCTCAGCTCTGCTCATGCTAAACCCTTTCTATACTTTCTTACCTCATCGCCATGAATTTCCATTCTAACAGAGCCGGTGAGACCAGTGGGTCCCTACTTGAGATGCCCAATTTCTACATCCTGATCAGACCACTCAAGATATCGAGCGATTAAAACGTTAGCCATTTAGCTAATCAAGAGAGGGTAACTGTAATTCTAGTGACCATTACCCACCTTCATACGTTAGACTGGTGCATGCTGGTGTAATCTATGATTCACTCATTTCTCCTCGCAAGGTTTTGAATACAATCTTAAACCGTTGTTTCTTTCCTCTTTTCAGGACTCTTCTTTTTCCAAGTTTGACCTATTGATTTGAAGCAAGTGAAGAAGTTGACATTTTGATTTTAGAAAAGATGGCTTGCCTATGGCTTGCCTCAGTTCATGCTAAGAGATTGTTGTGAGCTTATTCTCGATGACTATTGGGTTGTCGCCATCATTGTCCCTGAATAATTTGCAATTTTTGCTTTAAGAGATCATCACTGTGGTTCCCGAAAGGGAAAAATCCTTGGAACTGTTTTGTATACAGTAAATGCTGCATTGTTAATATTTAAAACATTAATGAACTCGAGCAGACTTTACAGAGAACATTAATTCTGACTTCTGAAACTTGAACCACAAGGCCGATAACTGCACATGCACATGAGTAGAATCGGCATTGGGTTGCTGTCCGAGGGATTTAATGTTGAGTTTAATAATTTGAAGGTCAGGCTGGCAATGCATGCCATCTGGTCCTACTGGGAAATCCAAATTTTCAAACTTCAACCATTTACAACTAGGTTTTAACTATCACATGATCCAGAATCATTATTGCAAGGGGCTAGGTTCCTTAGCTGTTGCAATGCACATTCTCCCCAGGTTTCCTGCCAGAGTCATGCATACTCAAAGAGCCTCCTCTCTTCTTCGCTGGGATTGTGAGAGGAATGAAAATCCAAAATAGAACAGAAGCTTTGAATTTTTACAATGATACACCTAGTTTTCCTGAAGTTTTCAACATCAAAATACATTGAAACCACTAGTGTAGTGATTCACACTTTTAGTTCTTCTCCTCAACTGCCTAAACTAATGTCTGACTGCCAATCACAAGCTTTGATTATGATTGCTCTGTCTTTGAGAGTTGGATTCGTGAATCCGTGAACCCGCGATTCTGCAGCTATGAATACACAAAGCTAGATGGGAAGCCAGATGATTATTAACATTTCCCAGCAAAAATGAAGAAACTTGGGTTAAATCACTTAAGCATCTATCCGGAGTTTTTGGTTGAACACACCAAATATTTTACTCCATTATATGCCAGAACGTCAAATATGCAAGCACTGATTTTTGGTCTTACTGTTCACACATTACTGGAGCCCTCATTGATCTTTGGAGCACAATAGACAAACAAAACACTATCAATGGCTTTTCAAACTCTATCTATGGTTGGACTTCTAACAAAACACTATCAAAACATTAGTTTTACTGTGCCTATTGTCTTAGCTGAAAATATCAAACCATCAATCTATATTCCCAACTCTATCTATGGTTGGACTTCTATCAAAACTAATGTGGTTGAGGTGAACAAAAACAGGATAATCTTGGGTTTATTTAGTAAACCACGCAACATTTAATAGAGGAATGATTCAAATACAGACATCATGGTCATGCCTATAGGAAAAACATCGCCACCTCCTCAATCCTTTCTGAAACAATGAGATCACTAAAGATTTAGCCAGAAATGCATTTGCTAATTCATTCAACATAAAACGTCTGCGCCTCATGCACATACAATTAATACGCTAAAGAGGAAAATTATGGTAGCTTGAGACATTAAGACAAAGAAAGATTAGTGAGGACTGCTAAGCACATCCACGCACATACAGTTTAGTGAAGGCAATCGCATCTGCTGAACCTGGGCTCTGCTTCTTTTGAATTGAGACACTGATGCTAATGAGTGAGATGATGTCACAGCCCACAAATCATTGGAGCTTTCAGAGCTGAAAGATGCATCAATGACACCATTTGGGACTGCTGGGTTTAGACAGATACTTGCGCTTGTGGCATTGGTTTTGACTGCCTGATAGCTCTATAATGAGCTTGTAACACTCATTCACTTCATCCTGTTATAATGTAGCAACCAGAATTAACCAACAGACCATCAAGTCCAAAACTTGTTCACAAAACAGTCGATTTTGGATCGCAATGAAACAGAGGAACCAAGTTAATAGCATACGAACCTCATTGGTTTTGAGCACAGCCATAAGCTGATTTTGGGATTCCAGTTGATTACAAGGATCAACCTCCTTAATAACATGCAGCATTGTCACAGTAGCTAATATAGAAGGAAGATAGTTCATGAACCTTGAATCTGAAATCAAAATCCAATGTCGGAAAGCATGAGTTTGAAAGAAACTATAGCATTAGTTAAGATTCATGTCCGATGGATCGAGTGTTTGATACAAGTGAATCCATTGAAGGGCAATCAAACAATTGACTTTTCATTTGCTTACCAGAAATGACAGAAAGAAGTAAACGCTCACACCTCCATAAAAATTCCCAATGCAAGTGGGTTTTTAATCCAAGTCTCCTTATAATGTGATCAAAGAAAGAAATTGAGGTTACAGGATTCATCCTCCATTGAAGAGTTGACAGCACCAGCAGCTCCATCCTCTTGATGGTTTTGGCTTCAAAAATGTATTTTGCATCCTCCACCTGAAAAAAACAAAGAAAACACAAAACCCTATCATTGATAACTGAAGAAAACACAAAATCAAACATTGATAATTAGTTCAATAAACACACTATGAGGACATTTCAACCAAACACCAAGATTGCAAATTTGGCACATACTTGCAAGTCTAAAAGAAGTGGCACATGGGTTTCCTCCACTTTAGCAGCGAGAGACAAACAAGCCACAGCAGCAAGTTGACCCATCCATGGCTTCTCACTTTGAAACCTTGAACTTGAAATGAACCTATCAAAGTAGTTAACAGCAAGAACACCAGTCAAAGCACTGAACCCATAATGCGCCTTTACCCTCAAAAACCACTCAACAGCCTCTCTACGAGCCACCATTAAAGATCCATCTTTAGAGCCTCCACTATCAAAACGAACATGGGTCTCTTTTTCTTTGGAGATTAAAGACAGTAGCTCGTTTTCTTCCCAAAACAAGTCTTCCTGAAGCAAAACAGATGATAAAGTTTGCTCCTTTTTCATATTTTTATCACAAATTTCATCATCAAAACCACAAGAATAGTCCTCTCCAAATCCTTCCTCTTCACAATAAAGCCCATCAAGAACCAATGCTGGGCTTTGTCTATGCGTCTCTTGTTCTTGTAAGAAAGGCATCTTCTTCATAGAAGAAGAGATTCAATCCTTTTCTCATTATAGAATACCATGAAAATGAAAAGGAAGATAAAATCTCTCAAGCTTGTCTTTGTATCTATTGCATATCTTTCTCTCTCTTATTAGGCCCTACTGAGATGGAGTGATAGAGAGAGACAAATAGTGTGGGCAAGGGAAGGGTTTTCTTCTGAGAACCTTTCACGCCTGTCCCCTTTCTTTCGTTATTAATTTCCCACTACTTTGCCTCTGTTACTTTACTACCAATATTATTTTTGTATTTTCGTTATTACTAGTACAAATAAATATTAAAATCAATGGAAAACCTAACCCTTCCCAACCCCTTTATCAGATTGGGGAAGCTAGATCCGATTTGGCTAGTTTTTGCAAGATGAGAGGAGTCAGTACACTTTTATGTGTTTTCATTGTCGATTCAATAATATTTAAAATTTTAAAATAAAACAACAAACTTTGAAATTAAAAGAAATAAATCCTCCTAATTTATCTCCAAAATTAAATTGTAATCACAATGACAAAAGGGTTTCTTAAATTGAATATGATGTACATACAAAGATGTAAATTGAGGGCCTGTTTGGTATAGCGGTAGCGGTTGCGGTTGCGGTTGTGGTTGAAAAAATGGAGTTTTAAAAATGCAGTTTTCAGCTGTGGTTCAAAAAAAGCAGTTAAGTGTTTGGTTAAAACTGTGGTTGAGTTGAAGGTTGAAGAAAAAGGAGTTTTGGTGTTTGGTTTCCAAACTTTCCAAACTGCTTTTAACTTGTGAAATTACTTAAAAGGGTATATATATATATATATTTTTCATTTTTTAAATATTGTAAATTTAATAATGATAATAATATTATGAAATTAATAATTCATGAAAAAACAAATATTATTTTTTATTCTCCCATCAAACTATTTGCAATTTCATCACTGAACATATATTTTCCTTCCATTAAGATCGATCTGTATCTACATATTTTTTTTTAAAAAAATATATTTTTAAAAATTTTTTGGTGGGCCGAGGACAACCCAACCAAATTGGGCCTAAGCCCAACTTTGCTAGACTTGGTCAGTGCGAGTACTCACCAAGCCCAAACTGCTTCTTTCTCAAACGAGCAAAGCGGTGCGTGCTGCACCGCGTCTTCTTCGCGACAGATGCTGCGCGACGTAATTAACGCTAATAGTGCCTTCCGACCGACCACGATCGAGAGCTTCAACGGAGGATACCTATGGGTAGAGGAGTCCGAGGTGGTTCTTCCCGTGGTGGTGGCGCTCGAAATCATGGCCTGTGGTGGCCGGAAACGCCCTTCGAAGGTGGCGTGATCGCTCACCCGACCACGACGAGAGCTTAAACGGAGGATACCGCGGGTAGAGGAGGCCGAGGTGGTTCTTCCCGTGGTGGTTTCATCAGTAAATGGTGGCTCCCGTGGTGGCCGGAGTCGCTGGAAGCTCCGGCCACCATGTCCGCTTTGTGGGCGAGAGAGAGAGAGACGAGAGAGCAGCGAGAGAGAGAGAGCCATGCAATGGTTTTGCATGTAATTTTTTGCACGCTTTTGCATTCTCAAATTTTTGCATGAAAACGGAGATACAAAAAAAATGAAACGCGATGGCAAAAGTCGCTATTTCCAAACTTATCGAAAACCGTGGGTTTTGATCAATTTTTTTGGTGGGCCCCACATGCTTTTAAATGGCGTTTTGATGTTACCAAACACTAAAATTGATCAAAACCTTCATCCCAAACGGAAACGGCAAACGCACTGGTGCGCCAAACGGGTGCTGAATCGTCATGCCACTAGGCTTTCCAAGCATTTGAATGATATTTTATCCAAAACAAGCTAACGGCTTGTTTATAAATGTTATTGAAGTTGTTTTTAAGGTATTTTTTTATTCAAAAATATATTTTTCAAATGTAATGTCAAACACCCTATTAGTGGATGGCTATCAAGTTTTTTTATGGATCAATGGGATAAATCTAAGTTTAAAAAAAAGTTCAATCATGTTAGACTAGAGCAGTGGCTAAAAAACGTCAAAACAGAATATTTGATAGATGGAGTGGACTCAAATTTGATTAGATAATTCTATCGATTATTTTCTTATAAAATTTGTTTCACCGTTCATCATACTATTGGGTTTTTTCAAAAATAGGCCCACAAAATGTTGTTTAGGACACATTGTTATTTTTCCTTTATTTTTATGAATTTAATATTGATTTTTGTTTTCAAGTTCTTATATGTTTTCTAATAGAGATGGGATTTTCTAACCTATTTAAAGGTCTTATAAAACCTCTTAAAGAGGTAGACATCATTAGACTTTATTTTATAATAATAATTATGAATTTATGGCTTATATTTGCAACTATTTTTGCTTATCAAAATGTTTTTCTTTTTATGCTTGTAGTTATCTATTATGTTTCTCTTGTATCGATTACTATCAGAGCCTAACAATTTTAGGTTCGTTGCTTGCTATGCTACAGTCATGTTAATACTTGTTTGTTTGTTGTGTGCTATTAATAGTCATGGTAGGCAGAGATCATGAAGTATGACATGGCCAATGATGGGTTAAGAAGGTTAATCCCAGGAGAGAAAACATTTTGAGAGGTCATTACAGAGGACATGTATAATAAGATTATAAAGTTGATCCGTAGGTTGGAGGAGACAATCACTGAATACCAAAGGCATGATCAAAGGAGACAATCTTTTAATTAGGAAAATAATATATCTACGGATTTTGGATTTCATATCACAATCCTTGAGTTTATAGAAATTTTACAAGCAAAGGAGTTCATTAAATTAGTGAAAATAAGGCTGAGAGAATTTTTTTTTAGTGCATGGAGGTTCTTAAATATATTTAAGTGAAGTTAATGGTATAATTAATGATGTAATTGGGAAACAGAGCGATGTTAATGACAATCCTAATAAAACCACATGGTATGCTAATAGAATTTGTAGATTTGTGTTGTGAGGTCGCGGTCACACAAAGTAATTACTCTAATTTAAAACACAGAAGATAATATAGAGCAAACAATAGATCAATTCCACGATGAAGGTTTAGTTTAGATTTTCATGTTATATGTTATGCAATTGAGAGGGTTTGGTTGGTGATTATCTAGACTAATACAGAATTAAATAATCAAGCAAAATTAAATAAAACTAAAATTTATTAATAAAACAAACTTTGGTTGCAAGTAAACATCTATCTATGGAAATCACATTCGTTCCTTGAAACGAAACTTCAATTTATATTCTAATTTTTTTTATCTTTTCTTAATGTTAGTTAGTAAATAGATTTGTTGTCTAACTAACCATAACCAATGAACAATCACAATGTTCACACTAATGATTTAGTTAAATGGTAGCTTTAAAAACTACATAAAAATTGATTAATCTATACAACAGAACTGTTTGCAATTCATGTTTATTTATTTGAATGTTCTCCCTAAGATTAATAACGTAGATCTACCACAATTATTAAGCGTAGTTGTTTCACAAGGTTATATACTATAACTCTAGTTTGATAGTACACTTAGCAATAGATTGTTCACAACAACAGCTTAGAAATTACTATAGCAATTAAGATAAACAATCATAGAAAATATACATAAAAAAATAAATATATTCATTCATCATATAAAGTGAAAATAAATGGAAGAATAATTCTCACAGTTCTTGAAATTTGAAGGTTTATGTGTCCTTATAACCAAGAAAAATAGTTTAGTCTTACATATCTATTGAACAACTACTTAAAAAATAGAAAAATATTTGAACTCAAGTTTTTAGGAGAGAGGAGTATTTGTGTATTCTCTATTCTAACCGCACCCCTCTCTCTTCTTCTTATCATTCTTTTTTTTATAGCCTAGAAAACTCCAGTCTTTACTTTACAAAATACTTTTTCCTTAAGTATGCAATCTTACATTTAAATACTAGATTTTTGTTTTAGATTGATTGTCTTGTGAGTTTTATTTTTCTTTTTAATTTCACTATTTAGTTCAAAATTCTAAGTTATCTTCTCATTTATTTTTTATTTCATATTTGTGTCATTCCCTTAATTGCAAATTTTTATTCTTTTGTTTAATTGATTTTTTTTTAATAATTTTAATTGTTCTTTTCAATTTCACCCTTGTATTCAAAATTATAAGTTTTCCTATCATTTATTTTCTATTTCACATTTAGTCTTAATTCTATTGATTTCTATTTTTTTTTATCCTTTCCATTTTTTTTTTAATTTTATCATTTGACATTTGATTTATTGAAAATTAGGCTTCATGGTTTTCTCAAAAGAGTGCTTCCAATTTAGTGACTTGAATCACGAGTTTGAAAATTTAACAACGATTGACATCAATTTTTTTTTTGTTTTGCATTTTGTTTTCAAAATATCATCATTTGACTTCGTTTGTTTTGAAAATAGACTACATAATTTTCTATAATATTTTTTCAAGCAACTTGTCTCAATCTCTTGACTTGAGAAACAAGTTTGGTTGGTTAACCTAATCATTTCTTAGGGTTGATCTTTTTTTTTATTTTTTCCTTCAAAATTAGAATCTTTTTAAAATTAAGCTTCGTTGTTTTTATATTTTGTTTTATATCTGATTATCATATTCACATGAGGCGCTAGTGAGGTTTGATGATCATACCAATGTTTATAGGTGTTTTTTTAGGCTTTTTTTATTGAATGTTTTTTCCATATTGTTAAGGATTGCCAAATTTTTTTTTAATTTTGTTTCCATAATGTTGGCTTGACCTTAAGCCCAAGGGTGCTGGTTTAGCTCGCTAACTCAGGCTAACTTATGGTGCTTTATTTATTTTTTATTTTTTTAATTGTGTCTCTCAACATTAAATTATCTTGGAATTCAACTTTGTGATTTTTCTCATTTTGAAAAATATTGTTTTTTTTGTTATTATTATTTCATTTTCTTTTAAGATTTGGTCCATATACTGTCAATATGTTTTTCTATCATATAATTGAATGAACATAGTTTTTCTTTCCTTTTTAAAACATATCTACAGTGTCCAGACATCATTTTTTATGTGCACAGAAAAATTGGACACCTATCTAGTAGTTTCTGAGATGGAAAAGATACCATCCGTTAAAATGCAAAATCATTGACAATGTCCGAAAAAATAAAATCAACAAGTGGGAAATAAGAATAAAAAGACTGTTTTTTTAAAAACATAATAAATTAAAAATATCAATGAAATAGCACAAACAAAAAAGTATTTAATAATACAGTTTGTGTATATTATAATTAAAAAATATATAATTTTTATAGCTTATTATTATTCAGAATAACGTTTTAAAAAATATATTAAATCAAAAGTAAATTGGATGTTGGAAAACCTACGAAAGCATGCTAGGACTATACCGATTCCTTCCGTCACATTCCAAAACAAACGCGTGTGACCACAACGTCATGGATGTTGGATGTGCTTGACACGCGCTGATGCATGTTTGGTTCTGGAAACAGGTAAAAGCGTTGACTGTAAATAAACGGGGAGTGTCAGAATTTGTAACAGCAGTCTATGCATGCGCTAAAGGGTATTTTTGGAGTTTTCTTTTGATTATAGAATTTGTGGAGGCGTGGGAGGCTGGGAGCTGGTTAGCACTGGTTATACAGTGCTGACGTGTACCAACAAAAGATCTACCACCGTTTCCTTTTGGATAATGCCATTTTATTGTTGACACGTGTAACGACAAAGTATAATTTTACTTTCCAGTTTTTTTTAAGAACTTGAATTTTAAGAAAGTTCTTAAATATATTAGATCGATGTAAGAATGCATTTTTATATTTTCAAATTCTTTCAAAAGATATTTATTTTAAATTAACGCATAAAACTTTCACAATGATATTTTTGTTAAACAATCAAAGCAAACTAAAAGAGAAAATAAAAAATAAAAAAGCTAGAATTTCATTAATGAAATACTTAAATGCTTGATTAATCACTTAACTTAAATACCAATAGACTATATATAGGCTAAATAAAGAAATTATTCTCCCTTTAATAAATAATAAAATAAAAATAACTTTATTATCTTAACATCTCCTCTCAAACTCATGACGCGACACCCACAAGCATTAAGAGTTTTCAAATATAAAATGAAATCTGGAAATAGAATGAGACTTGGTAAATAAATCTATAATATGCAAAGAATAGGAAATAAAAGACAAAATGACGGTGTCATATTTGAGGTCATGACGAGTAAGATGATAATCAATCTCAATATGCTTAGTTTATTCATGAAAAATCAAGTTATAAGCAATGTGATTTTGGATCAATTTTATAAGTGAATCAATTTAGTCCATAACGAGCCATTTGCCCTGCACTCCGCTACAGGAAGAATCAAATTTTTTAAAATGAAAAAAACAAAATAGCAAGAGTTTTTTTAATAATATATTTAGCTAAAATAATTAAACTTAGACATAATTTTTGTGAAGTAATATTAAAAAATTATTTATCAGATACTTTTTTGTGTTTAATAATAATGTGAAGTAAAATAATTTTACATAAATAAAATAAAAAATCAAAGACAAGTGCATCAACGGATTTATGGGCAGATAATTGATGAAATCCATTAAAGATGAGTTATTTGTTTTCTATAGTAAACTGATTAATTGTTGGTTCTACTTTAATTGTTTGGTTAAATATTTAATTGACAGGTAATAAAACTACAATTGATAAAATTCACTAAAAATGAGTTTTTTATATTTCTTATTCTTATTATTATGATTGAAGGCAAAGCTAAAAAAAATATTATGAGCGTAAAAGAAAATATTTAAAACATTTTTAAAAAATCAGTATTAATATGATTTTAATATGTTAATATGAAACAAATATCAAAATATATAGTTAGTTTAACATATTTTAAGAATAAAATACATTAAAATAATTATTATCATTATTTTCAACACCTTATCCATAATAAAATTAATATATAAGAAAAACTAAATAATTGAAAGAATTTAAAAAATTAAAAGAACAAATGCCAAAATGAATAACACAATATATGACCAATTTCAATTGAAAGACAAAATTGAAACAATTAAATTCTCAACATCGAAAAAATAACAGGAATGAAAAAAAGAAAGAGAATAAGGGCCACAATGAAACATAACAACTGATTTTTTTTAATTAGTTGTGTTGTTTGTGATTAAATAGAGTTTATATATATATATATATATATAATGTGTTAATATTAAAAAAAATATAAAAAATATATAATTGGTCTTTTTGGGATTTTTTTTTATTTGTATTCATGTATCTATACTTTTAGTTTTGACTTTTAACTTTTATTGTAATTTATTTTTGTATTAAATGCAGTTTGAGTTAAAAAATAGAGTAAGTTTAGATTTGGTGGTGTGAAATGAGAGTGAAACTCTCTCTTGTACATGTATAGTGAATCTTCAATTGTTAGTGATTTGTTATATTTGTGCCTTTTTTACATTTATTTTGTTTATGTATGGCTTGATATATATTTTAGTTTAAAGTGATTTTTATTTAAAAAGAGATTTAATATTTTTGTTTATTTTTTAAAGATTTATTTTTTATATTATTATATTAAAGTATTTCATAACACTGAGATTAAATGAATTTGAGATTTTAAAAAAATATAGTTCATTATATATATATATATATATATATATATATATATATATTAAGGCGTTAATATTTAACAAATATCAAAATATATAATTATTTTTCAGAGAAAAAACCTTTAAAATAATCATTATCATTGTTTTAAACATTTTATCCATAAAAAAATAAATGTATATAAAAAAAAATAATCAAAGGTTTGTTGGCTAATTATTTCGCTTTGATGTATAACATCATAAAAAAAATCTAGGACTATTAACCTTTTTTTACATGTTAAAAAATTTGGTTCTGGCTGTGATGAAACGCATGACAAGTGACTTGTATATTTTTTCACTATACATAATTTGACCCATTTTTTCCACCTATTTCATCTATGTGTGACATCGTATATTTTATTTATTTATATGATATTAGATATGCAATATCATACATAAAAAAAGCCATTATAGTCAATTTTTAACAAAAACAACATCGACTGATGAATTATTTCGGTTATTATTCTCATGATTATTAAATTGTCATAATTATTATAGCTATCATTATAATTATTGTTAATTATTATTGACAATACTATCATTGCCACAATCATTATTGTTATAAAAAAAATTCAATTAATTTTTTTTATTTTTTATGATTTATTCTTCATATTATTATATTAAAAGTATTTTAGGGCACTGAGATTATATTAATTTGTGATTTTTTCAAAAAAAACTTAGTTCATATATATATATAAATATATATTCAGGTATTAATATTAAACAAACATAAAAAATATAAAGAATAAGTGCTTAAAAAATAAAAATACTATTACAATCTGCAAAAACGTATCTATTGATACAATATTTTTTACTATGTGTTTTAACGTTCTACTTTAGCTATTAGTTAATAATAATCAAACATTTTTCCTTGTTCCATTGTTTTAGTTAGGGCTACCAAATGTTTTTAATCAAATCACATTTTTCTCACTTTAAAAGCTAATAACTATTTTTTTGAGTTTAAAAAATAAGCACAAGGTAAAAGGACAGAAAGAGCCATGGATGATTTCGTCTGTGCAGTCTCTTCGAGAGCTTTTCTCTACAGAACATTAACTATACTTTAAATAGTGTAAAAAAAGAATTGTAGCATTTAAAATATAAATAATAGTAGATTCATCAAAGTTATTTTCTACGAGTATTTAAACTCTTTGTAAGTAAATAAAAAGACTTAACTAATATAGTAGTATAATAGTATTAAGGTTGTCAATACCGTTTCAATTGCCGTTTCGATTTTTCTATTGGTATGAAACGTTTTGGTTTCGGAGCATTTCGGCGTGCCATTTCAAGGTTGTACTGTTCATATATAATTAATTATATATATATGAAAAAAATTAAAATATTAATTTAAAGCATAATTAAAATTCAAGATAAATTAATTTTAAATTTTACAATATAAACACAAAGTTAAACAAATATAATCTCAAAATTAAAAATATAATCACAAGTTAATCAAAATAAGGAGGATTTTAAGGCCGGAACGGTACATCCGGAACTGTACCGAGATGTTCCGACCGGAATTTGGCGGTATTTCCGGAACGGACCGGAATTAAAACCGAGATGAAAATAAAGCTGTTTTATCTCGGTTTTTTTAATGGCATGAAACATTTCGGCTGAAACGGAAAGGTATTGACAACTTTGAATAAAATTATTATTATTATTATTATTATTATTATTATTATTATTATTATTATTATTATTTAAAGAAAAAGAGGGTATGGGATAAGAAAGGAAAATGGAGGGAAATGTCATTTTAAAACGAGTACATTGTTATTCACGAGAAATATGTAATCGGAAACACCAGTGCGCTATAAAGGGGACAACTCATGCTTGACTCCCCAGAGACAGAGAGAGAGAGAAAAGAAAAAAAAGGGCGATCTTTATTTTTGTGGCCGTATTTGTTCAGTATTGGAAAGGTGAAAAAAACTTGAATAATTAAATAAATAAAGTGAAAGGACCAAGCTCAGGAAACACACGCCGTACTCACACCATCTCTCTCTCTGCTGCTATCAACTGATCATAACTGCTGCCGTCCTGCCTGCCTGAAACACACGCCGTACTCTATTTAATTCTTCAATATTTTTCCATTCATTGCCAAATAATTGTCATCATGTATACACTACCTGCTTCTTCTCTGCATCTAACGACTGCATTCTCGATGGGGCGAATTGCCGCTACTTGTTTAATGCTAGTAGTATTTAACATTATTATAATATATTATTATAATATATTTTTAAATAAAAAACATTTTAAAAAATAATATATACCATACTTTCAAAAAACAAATCAATTACAATAACTTCAATCCCATTAATTATGTTTTCATCCATAATAGTACTTGTCTTCGATAGCTAACAGTTAAATAATTACAAGAATATTTAACTCGCTTGTGTACTGGTATATCAATTATTAAAAAAATTGAAGGGGTTATGTATTTTACTATATATGTTTGAACTAAGCAAATTGCAGGTGGATGGTATATAACTAGATTTTTTTATTCTAAAGCAACTAAATTGTTTTCAAAAATAAAGTTTTTCAATTCAACTTGAGGTGTCTGGTGTTTTTTATTTATTATTATAGTCCAGTTTGATGAGGTAATTTAGTGTTTTAGTAAAAATAAGATATTATTAAAAAATATATATAAAAATTGACGCGTGCAATGGATGTATTGGTGTGTGGAATGTATCTGCACTATTTGAGTGGTGCGTGAAGAGGCATTTGGTGGCCAAATTATGGCTTCTACACCGGTGTTCGAATCATCTTAATAGCGCCTTTATCCTTGAATGGTAAGTGTTGTGTATTCTCTTAAAAGCTAATCCTGCTCACGGTTTAGTTACTCTTTACCCAGAGAGAAAATATTGTAGATGGTAATAGTGGATCAGTCGGTCTATTTGTTTTTTTTCTTCTGTTTTTGCATAGTGCAATAATGAATTCGTCCATCGAAAAAGACAAAAAAATGGCACATGGGTTGAGGGGTTCCACGGTAATTGCATATTTTTGGTCCGGTCCAGTTCGTCTGACCGGTTTATTTTTTTTTAATATTTCATTGAGCAGTGCAATAACCATATTGTCCCTCAAAAAGGACAAAAATCAGGCTTGAGAGGGAGGGGTGATCTGGTAATTAACCATTTTTTCCGCTGTTTTTTGTCAAATTTCATTCCAGTCCCTGAATGTTCGATTTTGTTATTTTGGTCCTTATTGCTATTATATAGATTTTGATTTGTTTCAATTTTTTCTTTCAATTGAAAGTGATTATATATTGTAGTTTCAATTAAGCCCCCATTCTTTTAATTTTCGGATTGGTCTGGAATCCTTAATATTTTTGGTATCAAAGTTTTGATTTATTTCAATTTTATCCTTCCATGCAAATTTATTATAAGTCTTTAATATTTTCAGTATCAAAGTTTGATTTTTTTCAATTTTATCCTTCTATGCAAATTAATTATAGATTTCATTTTCATTTCAGTTCTAATTCTTTTAATTTCTGGTTTTGTTTTAAATTATTTAATTTCATCGGTATCAATGTTTGGATTTATTTCAAATTTTCCTTTAAATTAAATTTATTACATATGTTTTATTTTATTTTATCCCTTATACTTTTGATCTTGGATTTTATTTTAGTTCCTTTATTTTTTATACATATTTCTTACATAGTTTCTATTTTTGTCCATGTTTATATGTATATGCTCTTAGTTTTTCTTTCCATTTTTTTTTATTTCCAAAGCTATTAAGTTTTTCTATTTAATGTCCAAATTTTAATATGTGTTGGTCATTATTTAAATAATTAATAATTATTATAATTTCTCTTTTTTTCCTTTACGTCAAATAATTTCTTAAAATATAATAATATTTATTTTGATGTTGTCATTTATTTTGTTTTTGATTGCTTTTTTGTTAATATTGTTAGGTCTTGAATTTTCTAATTATTATAGATAAGACATTCAAAATAATGATAAAGATTATTTGTTAGTTTTGTTTTCTTGTAAATATGTCAGCCTAATTATATTTTTTGATATTTATTTAATATTAGCGCCTTAATATATATATATATATATATATATATATATATATATATATATATATATATATATATATATATATAGATTTTTTAGGAAAAACAATTACTATCATTGCTCTTAAATAATTTTAATATAATAATATGAGTAATAAATCTTATAAAATAAAATAAAATATTTTTTTTCTAATAATAATTATGGTCTCATTGATTTTTTTATTATTTCCACTGTTTTAAGGTTTTTTTTTTGAAATATTTACATTTTAATTTGTGTTGATGATCATTTTAAAAAATATTTTTATTATTTTTTCTCTTTGTTGTTTTTTAAATTCTTTTTATTTATCTTTCAAGTGAATTTTTTTTTAAATCTACCTATATGTTTTTTTTTGTCATTTATTTAGGTTTTTATTCTTATAAATATGTGAGACTAATTATATATTTCAATATTTATTTAATATTAGCACCTGAAAATATATATATAGACAGAAAAAAATTACCTAGGATTTTTTAAAGAGCAAAAAAATAATATTAGTGTTCTTAAATACTTTTAATATAATAATATGAATAATAAATCTGATAAAAAAATTCCTTTTAATTCTATTTTTGTCCTATTTTGTTTAAGCTTATTTCTTAGAAAAAATTGATTCTTGGATTTTATATTATTTTTGTAAAGAAAAAAATTGTATAATATTTCAAATTTGATATTACCCGGGAAAAAAACAACTTACAAACAAAATGAGTAGACAAATTTATCCAATTTATCTACAATTAAAAAATATACGAATAACTTTCCTTGCGTTTCCATTACACTGTTCATTTTAGGCGTAACAAAAAATATTTCTAACAGATTTAATCTATTACAATTTTATTAATATAATATTAAAATAACTAATTAAAAAAAACCAGCACAACACACGGACAAATCACCTCGTTGACATCTAATTTGACACCAACAATCTTTTTCTCTCATGTTTGATTTTTATGTCTCACCCTCTAAATTTTCAAAGTAGCCCTTCATTTATTATTTTTTTATTAAAACATGTTCTCTGTTTTTTTTATTATTCTTTGTTTTATTTTAGATAATTTATAAAATTGAATTTTATTTTCAATTTTATCATAATTCATTTTTTATGCTTTTTATTTGGTCTTCATTATTTTCATTCCTATTTGTTTTATTTGAGATCATTTTTAATTCTCGTGATTTCCTCCTACTTCAGTTTTTTTCTATTATAATTAAACATTGTTTTTTTTTATTACTATTCATTTTTCCTTACTTTGGCAAATTCTCTAAATTGTTAATTTTCTTCAATTTCATCTTTCAAAAAATAAAGTCCCAAGTCTAAGATTTAATAGGTTATAAGTTTGAAAAATTAAACCAGAGTTTAAATATTCACCTAGGTTTGGTTAGTATTTTTTTTCTTTCTTTCTAAGCTTATTTTTTTCAATTCCATGTTTCAGCAATTATTTAAATGAATATTGAGCTCAATTTTTTAATTTACTTTCTATAAAGTTTTTTCACTAATTTTAAAAATAACCCTTGATTTTTTTATTTGTTTGTTTTTTCTTTAAAATCTAGATTTTTAAAAAATGTGATTTTGTTTTTGAACAATATTAAATTAATTGATTTAACATAAGTATGAGATATTTACTTTATGATATTTTGTTTGACTTGTTTTCTTGGACATTGCTCTAATGATGCATGTGATTTCTTTCAGTATTACCATGTAGCCTTGCACAGTGGCACTAAAACCATCTTGATGATCTCTTTTTGGTTAACTATTGCCAGTTTTTATAGTGTATATTAGCAACTTATTTTCTGTGGTTAACTATTGCCAATTTTTTTGTTTGTTTTATTTTTTGTTGATGTTTTTTTAATTATGTTATTAAATTATCTGTATTGCTGAACTCAATCAAGTCAATGACTCGAATCTCTGATTTTTTTAATTTAAAAAAATGGAAGTTGCCTAGACATATTTTTTATATTATTAGCAATAATCTTAAGCCGACTCTAGTGGCAGCAGAAGTTAAGAAAAAAAATTATAAAATAAATGCAAAAAAAATTTTCTTGCTTTATTTAATTACGTGTCAAGTATAATCATCACTTTTCAGATTAAAGAGATAATATTTATACACTTTTCGTCGTTCCCAATAATGTCTTGAGTACTCGAGCAAGCCTGGATTCTGAAAAGAAGAACTCTCTCCATGTATTCATCAGCTTCTTTTACACAACATTTTTCTCCTTTTGAAATGCTGTGGTATTGTACGTTAAAGTGACTCTGTTTGGCAGCCACTAGGTAGGAAGAAGTGGTTTCTTCTTTGCCAAAGAGATTCATGTAAGGCTCTTTTAAGCTTTCACTAATTTCTCAGCACAAGCTGCGAGGTACAGAGAGATATCTAGGGTTTAATGAGTGGGAGGTGGATGCCTGAAGAGGAGAGTGTGATCCAGCGAATACCAACTTTCAAATGTTACATCATTTCAGTTATTTGGCTATTGTGCAAGTTAATTTCATTCATTATATTTAAGTGTGTTTTCCTTTGAGAAATAATTTAATTGATGTATTTTTTTTTATGTATTTTGACAGCATTATATTTAGTTAGCACGAGTTGGGTAGCCCGCGCGTTGCGCCGGGCTTTTTTAATGTAGCAAACTGGTTATTTATGTGGCAAACAAAGAATTTTTTAATTGGTAGATAGAAAATTGTAATTTTTAAATTATGTTGTAATTTTTTTTCTTATGTATTGAATTAGTTGATTATGGTTATAAGTTTAAGTACTCGGATAATAATTCAATTGACAAATTTCAAAATTATAAGCGATAAAATTTATGAAAGATGAGCGAATTGTAATTTGCATATTGAAAAAATATAATTGATTAATTGATGAGTATGTTATAACTGTTTCAACCGTTATTTAATTGGTGGATGTAAATTTGCAATCAATAAAATGAATGAAAGATGAATTTTTGTTTTCTTGAACTGAACGTGTTGATGGTTGAGTTTTTTTTTACAGTAATTAAGCATTTAACCGGTTGATAGCAATATTGCAATCGCTCAAATCTATTAAAGATAGATTATTTCTTGTTTGCATTGATTTGGTTGATTGTCACCATTATTTTACCGGCTTGGAGAATAATTTAATTGCAGTTTGCATTTTAATTGTGTGTCGATTTATTTAACTCATAGATTACAAAATTGCAATGCTTCGATTATTTGGTGTGTTTTAATTGGTTTGACAATTATATAATCAGTTGTTGGGAAAAATATAATAGATGAAATTAATTAGAGATGAATTTTCTTTGTTGTAGTCAATTGGGAATTCGTTGGTGGTTGGTTGTGTCGTAATTGTTCGGCTTATCATCTAATTTTTCTTTAGTCAGTTGCGTTGACTGGTTATGACATTTTTTTTTTATATAGTGAATTAATTGATTGTTTGGCGCGTATTTTTTTTTTTTGTAGTTGATTGATCAATGGGTGAATGTGTTTTAATTGGTAAATTGTTATTGAAAATGAGTTATGTTTTTCTTTGGAAATGGATTGATTGTGGAGTGTAGTTTAATTTGTCTTCAATTATTTAACGACGAACCAAAGTTTTAATGTGGAAAATTTTAAATTTGATCTCACACCTGTTATGCCGTGTACCTCATATTTTATTTTTTGTTGATTGGATAATGACTTGGACTGTTTTGCTGATTGACGAAGAGAAGCTGTAATATTTATAGAAACTTTTGGTATTTGCTATTGTTTTGGTTGCATGTTTGTTTGACTACGAAGCAGAGCAGAAAGCTCTGCTTTGTTAGAAGTAGTGATACTGTGGCTTGGAAAAGGTTGTTTGGTAGTCTAATTTTTTTTTCCTGTCAGTTGATGACAACAGGGATTCATGAGGAGAGAGTGGGAGAATAATGGCGTGGTGGCAGAAATTAAAAAAATGAGTGAACGGTGAGTGGATTGGTGATAAAATCGAGTCGTTGGTCGCGAAGAGTGATTTCATTGATGATAAAGAGGTGTGACATTTTTGACTCAGATTATTAGTTTAATGGCAAAAAAAATGATTGATGATAATGAGGTGTGGCATCTTTCGGAGAAGAAAATTATGCCAACGTATTAGCTGCCATTCTGGAGGAGCAGTTGAGGTTGTAATCTTTATTCTGTATGTATCTGTTATCTTCGGTAGACTTTCATGTAAATGATGAAAAGAAAGTTGTGTTTGATCTTGTGTGTAATTGTTAATAAGGCATTTGGATGAACATGCGAGCTGCTAGAGGAATAGTCTCTCATTACAACGTCTATGTCAGTGATTGCGTCCTAAATTTGCTATATGGAGAAACTGGATTTGGCAGAAGCTGTGTTCACCAGCTATGAGAGAAAATATTCAAATTTAATTAAAGCTATGAAATTGGATCATAATTTTTCTTTTTTGTGATTAAGCAGAGGTTGTGATATGCTATTTTTTTTAATCATGTGATGTGAAGGTTGGTTGGCCGTGTAATAATTCTTATTGTAGAGAATCAGATCATGCTGACTGAAATCAGGGAAGATGATCTGCAATCAAATGCAATGAAGTAAGAAGTTGGCTGTGTAATATTTGTAATTGCTGAATGTAAAATGATCACAGAAGGGAGCCTCGGATAGACGAACTAATGAATCATTGCATATTTCCAGTGACATTAAAATCTATATTTATGATATTTCAATGGCACCTACATGGCTGTTCAGTGACATCTATGCAGTTGATATGTCAATGGAATGTGAAGAAAATCACTATGCTTTGATGCCTGGAAGATTGTTTGTTTAGTGAATCAATTTTAGTGATTCAATCAGCCTGAATTTGATAGAAGACACTATATCTTGTAGAGGATTGCTTGAAATGAACTAATTTAAAGATGGGGATGCAAAGGAATTAAAGTACATCTTGCACATTCATGTTGACGGGAACAAATATTATCTTTTGGGAAACCAATTTTTCTTAATTTACACAACATTGAAATGGAAGGATATGAATGTGTATGGGAAGAAAATAATTCTGGGAACAAAGCAACATGTAAACTCTATTTTCAGAAATGATGTTATTGTAGAGAATCAGATCATGCTGACTGAAATCATGGAAGATGATCTGGAATCAAATGCAAACAAGGAAGAAGTTGGTTGTGTAATATTTTTTATTGCTGAATTTAAAAGTATCAGAAAAGGGAGCCTTAGATAGACGAACTAATGAATCATTGTAGATTTCCAGTGACATGAAAATCTGCATTTATGATATTTCAACGGTACCTACATGGCTGTTCAGTGACATGTATGCAGTTGATATGTCAATGGAATGTGCAGACAATTACTATGTTTTGATACTTCGAAGATTATGAGTTTAGTGAACCAATTTCAGTGATTTAATCAGCCTGAATTTGACAGAAGACATCATAACTTGTAGAGGATTGCTTGAAATGAAGTTATTTGAAGATGGGCATGCAAAGGAATCAAAGTACATCTTGCATATGCATTTTGACGGGAAAAAATAATATATTCCGAGAAACCATGTTTCTTAATTTACAGAGCATTGAAATGGAAGGGTATGAATGCGTACGGAAAGAAAATAATTTTGGGAATAAAGCAACATGTCAACTCTATTCTGGGAATAAAGCAACAATACTTATATCTTACATACAAAGGTAGCTGGTATAACACATGTTGGATTTCCACTATATGAGCATCCTTGCACTGTTGTTTCAGTAGTTAAATTTTCCTCTCACCAAAATATAAATAATACTTTCAACTCATGCAAATGACTACTGGAAACATGTAAGACCCCAATTTGGAAGTAAACAATTAAAAACATGCATAAGGAACCTGGAGAATAATATGGAAGGTGTTTCCTTCCCTTGAAAAAGCTATTCCAAAAGCATAACAATATTAACTACGCTTTAAACAGCTTATTCCAAAAACCAGCAGTAACCAGTCGAAAACCCCACAACACTCACTTATCAGTACCACAACACTTCATTTCAAATAACAGAAACCCAAAATGCACGTACCGATACTCTAATTGAACTGCATTAAATCCAATCATCAATCGGTTTTTTTTTGCAGAACAATAATTTCTAAAGTGTATAGATGTTATGCGATAAAACTGTTATATGATTAAATCGGCCAATCTATTACATTGTCCATATTTGACATCCAAAATAGTGAATAGATTAGCCTACTAGTTTAGGAGTTGAAAGCATAATAAAATGAACATATTATGTCACCATAACAAAAGGATGCCATTACAAAGCCAAAAAGCACTATTGTTTTTCAAGAGAGGATAAAGACCTAGAAATAGTGCAAGGAGGCATGCAAAATTAGCCGAGACGATGTTCCTAAGGAGATCGTGCCAATGAAAAAGCTATAGACATTGATTGTGATGTTTATCATTAAAAAAACAACATTGATAACTGAAAATGATTTTGCTGGTATAATAATTGATTTTAGGATTCTAAATATTTTGTTTTGATATTGTTTATGTAGAAAGTTTAATCTTGGTCTGCACAAAATTTACAATAGATGCAAGAATCAAGAGTGCAAGGTTTGTGTATTTGAAGTGCCCAGTAGAAAAGCTGTAAGCGATGTTGTATGAAAAAGTATATAGCATAATATTTTTGTGTGTGAGATGAAAAAGGCAATGAAGACAAAGATATAGTTTTTGAAATGGCATAAGTGAAGAGCAAGTTAAAACTAACCTAATCATCAAGTGATTTTGACGGGCAGTGATGTTTTTTTGGTTGGTCATCTTCCTTAGGCATTGTTGATGCATTGGGATCGAGTAATGAGATCACATATGGAGGTTCAACTGAAGTATTTGTTGCCAAGCTGTGAATTAAAAAAAAACCAACACATTGTGCATTTAGTATTAACAAAGCAAACATATATAAATGATATGATTGCAATTTAAAGGCAAAAGATATGAAGAGAGAAAGAAACATGTGACCTTTGTAGAGGTGTGTCATCTTCAAATAGCAGATGTTTCTTAGTTTGTGATTGTGAAGGAGTAGCGACGTGAGCTCTAGATGGTGGAATAGGTGTTGGGGTTATTGGGTCTAACAAAAGTGGTTTTGCAGAGGAAGATGCAGAAGCTTGTTCCATCAAAGGAACATTTATATATGAAGCTCTGGTTCAACATGTTGTTGTGGAGATTCAACTTCATAATGTCATCGAAAACAATGGCAACAATGATATCACAACGATTCATAATTGAGCGAAAAGTTCCGAATCGTAGCTGAAAAATTTTGGGCTTTTGTAATTTGTCTATCATAGGAGTTGGAATAGAATCAATGAACCCTTTATCATAGACATAACTATGAGCAGAGGAGCCAAAGAAGTTTTTAGCAGTTTTCCCGACCATTAGAAATGTTGTCACATCAGTGCCGTCAGTTACAATACAATCAACTCTAAACCTATGAAAATGTTAGAAATGAGATAATCAAATATGAGACGCAATGTAAATGATGTGAAAAACATGTATAATGTAGGCATGGACATGAAAAGTAATGTAGAATTTTTGCTGACCATGGAATCGGTGTGACTTCATTGTGTTCAATGCATTTAAAACCTATGCCTTTGTCAAATATTGATTTTGTGCATATTGGACATCTATGATACCACCAGCCTCGATGAAGATCATAGTCAGCTATTAAGGCCTTACATGTAAATCTTTGGCTCTGCATTTTTTGGAATAATAAACAAACAAACATATATTATTGAATAGTTGTCAAGAAAAGAAATTAAGGCTAATGTGTGAAAAGAAAATCGTAGATCATTGTTGTCATACTTTGTATTGGTATGGATCCATACAAAGGATTTCTTTGATTGTCTTTCTATTTTCTTTTAGCTGTTGATCAATGGTTTGAGTGTTCGTTGTAGAAGGGAGTTGATGCACCTCAACGGGAATATCCTTATAGCTTATCATTGAATATTTTTATTATAAATAGTTTCAAAAAATATTATTTTAAAAAGATAAACAAAGAAATGGAAAGCTCACTAATGTTTATAGGGAATAATTTCTTGGATTTCTGGGTTGAAATACCATAAGGAAGCAACAATGCTGGCGAGATTTGGTTTCCCTGGGAGTCAAAAGAAGAGTGTATATACTGGGGTTACTTGATATTGAGTTTAATAAGGCAGAAAATGTATAAAGGTATCAAGATCAATCAATGATTGAATAATTAAAAATTAAAGAGATATGGTTGATAAGAAAAACCTTTGAACTCAGTAATTCGAAAGGCAGCAAAGACAATTATAATTGGACTTGATTGATTGCCTAGATTAGAATCATCAAAGCTTTTTGCAACATCACCCCAAAGAGTAACCCTGAGCTCTTCACCTCTGCATAAAATTTTGAGTTGTTAAAAATAAGCTATTAAGCCGATAAATCTATGAGATTAAGATAATCAACCTTATATTTTCAATGATAAATTCTCTTTTGTCTGTCATATCTTGACCCCGAACCATAATTCGTTCAAGCGGTTGAATGACTTTTAATCGACCAAGCACATCTAATGTAAAGAAAAAAAGCCAGTGGTGAAAAGAAATGCAATAGAACAATAAAAACACATGAGGAACGCTAGCTTGTGATAAAACCTGTGAGCACCCCTGATCGTTTTCTCGTATTTAACAAATGTGCAAAGTCGATGAATGTAAAGTAATGGCGTGGTATGGGGGGTATCATAGGATCAATCCTTGTAACTTTGGTGTCAGCCTTAAGATCAATAACTGCTTCGTGGGCAACAACATAATTTGTATATGTGTTCTCAAAGGTGTAGAATCCACAAACTTGATAGTAATCACCTTCAATAATTGAAGCAGCAAATGGTTGTATGTTTCTGCCTTTAGCAGAGGCCTGAATTGCGTTACCCTGTTGTATCAAAGTGAAAATTATCATCAATGAAATTGAAGATATAATGCATAAGGAATTAAAGTATAAACCATACAAAAGATTGGCGAAGTTGTTCTTGTAGTTGGAAAATGTTAAAAGAGTTTTTTTAAATGTTTAATTTTTTGACTTGAAGTAGGAGATAGGGATTATTTAATGACTTCTGAAACTATTATGACCGTTATTGTGCTCGTTACAAAGGTCTTTAAAAGGAAATAGATATATTTTAAGGACATTTTTTTTAAAAGTTCTATTTTTTTTTCATTTGCCAAATGAAATGGAAGATGTAATTGCAGTAAATGGATTGTAATAATGTCAAAAACCGTTGATTGCTGTTAATAAAATGTTTGCAAGACTAAATTTGACAGTTTATTTTTTGTTTTATAGTAGTGGAACGTCAATAAAAAGGTTAGTGTTTTTAGGAATTAAATAATTTATAATATTGAATGTAAGTTTTGATAAAATACATTTGGATAAAAGCATTAGTCTGGGTTTAAAAGTCTGCACATAATTTTTTGTATGATAAATATTTTATGATTAAAAGTAAAAATTTGTCTTTGGAATTGAAATTCTCATGGATATTTTTGAATAGGCTATGGTATGGTATAACAAAATGCAAGAAACATGGAAAAATAGATGATAAAGAAAGGGTGTCATATATAAGCTTACTGTGGCATCAACGAAAAGGCAATTGAAACTGCTATTTTGACCATTGAGCCTTGGGATCCAAACATGACACACTCTTCCACGTAAGGATTGGTAGAAGCTGTACTTTTTTTATGCTTTGGATTGATAGTGCCATGACACTGAGAGCAAACATATAAACAATAGAATATAAGAATTAACAATTATAAATGACAAAAGAAATTTAACCCATAATGGATAAACAAACATAAAATGTCAGAAGTATATATAAGGTTGATGAAAACTTGACTAAATAATTAATAAGGTGGATGAACAATGCAATATATAAAGTTAACAAAAGAAGCAGTGTCGAACCAAAGATTAACGCTGATGATCTGCAAAATATTGATGTGGAAACAATGTGTTTTTTTTGTTTAAGATTGAAGGAAGAACTAAACATTCCAAGAAGCAAAGTGTAATGGTTGTGACGTACAAAATATCGATGAGTAAACAATGATTAAAATTTTTTTTCGCTAAAGATTGAAAAAAGAAGAAGAAAAACCTCTAGGAAGAGCGCTTATAATGTCTTTGTAACAATATTTTTTGCATAAGTAGAAGGACGTCCTTCATTGTCACATGAAATAATCTTTAAACCTTTTCTGGAAGTGACTCTTGAGAGAGCGACATAAAGCTGACCATGGGTGAAAACTTGGTCTTTCAGAAAAACACCGACAATTTTCAAAGATTGTCCTTGATTTTTATTTATTGTCATGGCGTAACATGTCTTTAAAGGGAATTGACGCCTTTTAATTGTAAAAGGACATCTGATTTCATTGATTGGGAAGATGATTCTTGGTATGAACACTTGATTGTCAATGTTAGATCCAGTTATTATTTGTGCTTGGATGACTTTTAACGAAAGCTGTGTAATGATAAGTCTAGTCCCATTGCATAGACCCATAGATGGACTGATATTTCTAAGCAACATCACCGGTGTCCCAACTTTGAGAGCAAGTTCATGAGATGGGACCCCATTGAATTCCAACTAGTTTATGTATTCTATGGGATATAAGGAGCTTGCATCATCACTCTCTATTGACGATGTGTAAATAGAATCAACGCTAAGATATACACGTTTTTCTCCAGGTGCGATGTGAAGTACAAAATCATTGATTTCAGCAACTGTTGTGTTCTTTGTTGTCACTATAGCTCTTTCTCTAAAATAGCTAGGGTAAACCTGAATGTCACAAATACTTGGATAAATTGTCGAGACAATTGTTGATATTGGTTCACATGAGTTTTTAAGGAGAAGATCGGAGGGAATGGTGACAAAAGAATCATCGGATTCATCGAGTGAAGGTAAATTAGATATTTGACCATTACTAACATTTAGAATCCATTCGGAAAACTCAGTAATTTCAGCCTTTTCTTTAGAAGTTAATCCATCTGTAGAGAGACGCATATTTTCTGTACGAGTCAATACAGTGAATTTGGGCCACAAACTTGAGCTGGTTAAAGAAGTATTAATTATTTGCTCTTTTGTTCCATCGGGTATAACTAGCAATATTTGACAAAAATCACCACCATGTAAAATGGTTTTTCCACCAAATGGGAGATCTTTGTTGTAGTTTTCACCCTTTGAAAGAACATCACGTATTGAACGATCTAGAGCTTCGAAACAATATTTGTTAATCATTGGTGCCTCATCCCAAACTATCAGAGAGGTTTTTTTGAAGAAGGCTGGAAAGATGTGTGTTTTTCTTAATGGCACATGTTGATGATTCATCAATAGAAAGTGGAATTTTGAATCTTGAATGAGCTGTGCGACCATTTGGAAGAAGAAGAGATGCAATACCAGATGACGCCACTGCAAGAACAATTAAGGACTGAGATCTGACACGATTTATGATTGTGTGCCACAAAAAAGTCTTGCCAGTTCCCCCATGACCATGCACAAAGACTAAAGCCTGTTTTTTTTTTTTTTTTTATCAAAGATGGCCGCAATAATCAAATCATATAACCTTCTGCCCATAGTTGAGAGAAGCAAAATTAAAGGAATGTTGACTTCTAAGTTCAGCCAAATCATAATTAAGCTCTTCTCTTAGAAGCTTGTTGGCAATTTCTTTAAGGAGTTGTCCATCAGGCATTGGCAAGCTATGATCTTGAAGTGTTGTTGCGGAAGCATTGAAAAGTTGCTCAAGCTCATATAACACATAATTTTTGAGTTGATCATCAGCTAGAATAAGGTTTGGCATCCTAAGAGATGCTCTTAACTTACAAAGGATGTCATCATGCATGTAGTGCCAAAACTGGTTGAATAGAATCAAAGGGTTAGCAACTTGACAAAATAATATAATACCAACAAAAAGTTGTGTAAGTTGCGGTGATGATGCAGTTGCAATCACCTCACAGAAAGCTTAAGACCATTCTTTATCATCCCCTAAAAGTCCATGTGCTTTGCAAGCAAGCTGAAATGTTGGATAAACAATGTCGTGAACCTTTCTTAAATCTACAAACCCAATTGATCCTTTAATATGGTTTAAAAGCAGTCTTAAGAAATAAAGTTCTTCGGCAGCAGGGTGCACATATGCTATACGCCCAAGTCTTAGCCCTTTAGACCTTACAGTCCACTCCTTTTATCTAGGATCCCAAACATATTTTTTCAGAAATTCTGAGTAATACAGCTCCTGTGCATTAGAAAATTATTTGTTGCATTCAAACCATTCTGTAAGCATTGTTTTCCTGATTCCTGGCCTTCTAAGAACAGATTGAAGACATTCACTACCTGAGAAAACAATATTTTGCTGAAAAGGTAAATGAATTTGAAGTCTCTCAACTGGAGGATTTCTTGAATGAATTGGAAACTGAAAAATACGTCAAACAACTTCATAAGGACAGATGAAACGACAATTAAGATATGCTTGTATTTCATCATTGTTGTCATGTTGTATTCCGACATGACACCTATCAGGGCCTTTGCTGACATATTTGAATAAATACTTGATGAGCATTGATTGACAGCATATCTCAACATTTATATGGGCATTATAACGCATCAAGAGTTCTTTGTTATATGGAACAACATAGTCATTGAATAACATAATGCCATTCTTTAACACAAAATTATCACTAAATTCACGCCTTTTATAATATACAAATCCATCCTCGCCCAAAATAGTGGAGCTCCTGAATTTCTTTGGAAATGACTTTGTACAAATATTTCCTGACATGCATTGCGCACTTGGTCTTGCAACACCGCATGGACCATGTATCATGAATTTGGAGACAATTTCATGACATAAAAGATCAATGTTTCTATCTGGTATCTCAGCGGAGACAATTGAGTCAATATCAACAGAAGTTTTGAATTTGTATTCCGAGGCAAGCCAAACTAAGATATGTGTATGTGGAAGACCTCTTTTTTGGAACTCAATTGCATGAACATCTACAATTTTTTTTAACAGAATTAGTAATTTCTTTACAAATGATAGTACGAAAGAAATAAATTGTGATGATTGCATTACCAGCAATTGTTTTGCCAAAAGGGGCGCCAGATTTGATGAACTTTAACATATCAAGAAGTTTTGATATGAAAACTCTTGTAATAATATCAGGCTTGTCTTCAGACTTGTAAGCCCTGCTTTTATTGAGCTCTCTTTGGATCTCTGGCCAATTTGTGTTGCATGTGAATATAATAAAAAGATCAGGATTTCTATAAGCTCTACAAATTGCCATGGCATCTTGATAATTATTAACCATATACTCGTGGGATACCAGTGACAGAAGATGGAAGGATAATTTTCCCAGTTGACGATCCCTGAACATCTCCTTTAAGCATTGCTTCAGTAATATTATGATACAGATCAGACTGGAGATCATTCTGGTTCATTCTGATATAGTCAAGCCTATCTTCTTCAATGTTGGCAAAAGCATCAACTAAAAATTGCTGGTAAAGCCGACCACCTTTAATAAGAGTGTCTTCACCATATTCTTTCTCTTGAATAAGATAAGCATAAAAAGCTCTCATGAGGACTCTTTGACGTTCCAGAGATGTGGCTGTCATGACTTGCAAAACTAATGTTCGTCCGATAACCGTCTTCACCAAATGAAAATAGAAGAGGATATTGCAAGGCCTTAAATTTTAGATGCAGCTTAGAGATTATTTGCAAACTGCATAAGGAACTTTCGATAATTATATCTCGTTCAGATCGATAATCACCAATATCTCCAACAATTAAGCCACCAATATCATCTGAAGTAGGATATCATTATATTGTTTGGTGTTAGTTGTTCTTTGACCCAACAATTGCAATTTATATCCAGGATTGCCAGGTTCGGAGAGTTTTTGGGATGCATGACGAAATAAGTCAACCAAACAATTAGTTGAGGCAAGCATTTCAATAAGATCAGCAACAATAGTCTCATCCAATGATGAATCAGAGGTTGAATGCGGAAATTATGACATCCGATTTGAAACCTCATTCGCAAGATCATAAATATAAAGTTGTGCAAATTTTGGAGCACTGTCATTAGAAGGTAATAGAGATCCCATAAGATTATGACAATGGTCATTTATCTTAAAAACATACGGGCCAAACTGACAATTAACTGATTGATCAATATTGTTCTCATGGATGTAAAAGCAAACATAGAGTTGTAGGCACGAATACTTCTGCGGAACATGTTGGATTTCTGGCCAAATAGACTGTTAAGCAAGTCATCAAGAGGATGAGGTGTTGGTGGTGGTGGTGGTCGTGGAAGCTTAATTTTCCCACCAAGACAACAAAGAGAAAATCTTGGATTGGACTGGCTTGAATGTGTGATACGCTCATTAAGCTAAAAAAGTGTGTTGCAATGACAACAATTGAATGTTTTGTTTCCAAAGTCAATGTACTCATGTGAAATTCCTGGGCATGAAAATTTAGTGTGAAATGTGGCAATAAATACATTGGAATAAATTTTCTTGACAAATTAAAAATAAGAAAAATAAATATTAGACGAACTTTTTCTCTTTCTTTGATGTGAACCCTGCCCAATTGATTGGTGGTCATTTAGAAAAGACCTAAGATCATGATTGAAATAGGCTGACTCTAATGGAACAGGGTCTTGAGCAAACAATAAAGACGTTGAATTTGATGCGCAAGACTGATTGGTTGCTATAAGAGCCAAGGATTGATCATGTTGATTATGGGGGGATATCGATGTTTGAGAGGAAGAAGCCTCGCCAGGATATAATGGAAAACATTGACTATGGGTGAGGAAAGGATCATGATGTGTGTGATACCTTGAAGATTGCACTAACACACCAGATGAGCACGAAGGAGCATCATTTTCTACATTTGGTGTGTTAAATGAACAATCTTCTTCATGAGTGAATAAACGTGATCATTGCAAGCATTGTCGTTGGCTAGTCATAGGTGCATGTATTGAAACTGGAGGAATAAAATATTGCAAGAACAATTAACATGAAATGAAGAAAATAAAATCTATTCTAAAGAAGCATAAACATGAGGGCAATGAGTATGGTGCAACGGCAAGTGAAGCTATTTGGTCATTTTGGAACGAAGTAGCCAATTATCCGAGGCGCGAGTGTAATAAAATATTTAACGTGTTGGACGGTGGTGATATAAATCTTAAGCAATTAAACATTTTTGTTGATATTTTGTAAATGTAGAAGCAATTGTTTGTGTGCAGCAAACAATTTGATTATTTGTCTTGTTGTAACTGCCTTTGTAAGAAGACAATGAATAGTTACGAAAATTATAGCTCGTTTAACCAGTGATAGATGACATATTTCATGCGTGTAAAAAAAATAATTTGGCGATCATGCATCAACAATTTGATGATCTATTTAATTGATAAATAGTCGAAAAGCATATTATAAAGTTTATAAAATATGAGTTATTTGATTAATTGTTTTAAAATTGGATTCATTGGTACAATTGTTCTAATTATCGGCATATTTATTTAATTGTCAAAATGTTAACTATTGTTTGGGAAATTGTATGAAGGATGAGCTAATTTGTTATAGTCAATTCAAGCGTAATTATATAATTGCCGAATTCTAAACAATTGTTTGGAAAATTTCATTGGAGATGAGTTAATTTTTTATTGTCAATTGATGAATGGTTGTATTTTTTATAAGTGATCGTTCAATAATAAGATTGGGACAGAGCAGAAAAATTTGCTAACACTTACTAACAATTATTCAGCTTTTGTTTATGGGGAAAAAAATTTGGGGGTATGTTTGAGCTATTCCAAAATTGTTTCTACCGGCAAGCTTTAAAACTTTAGTTGATGAGAGAAATTTTTTGTTTTTAGTTGAAGTTAAATGAATCGATGCATGTACTTAAATGAATGTTGAGATCATTTTAGATGTTTTTAAAATTTTTATTAATAGATCATGGAACTGAAACTCATAGAAGTAATTGAAGATAATATTTTTTTGGTGCATGGAGATGATTGATTGTTATGTAATTTTTTAGATGTCTGGTTAATAATTTAAGGAGGAAATAGTAAAACGAAAAACAAAATTTTTTGATAACCATATGATGATGCAACACCTTTCAAGGAGTTATTGGTATGGAAAAAAAAATTGTGTGGTTTTTGAAAGTCAAGGAAAATTTCATTATATGAGTAAGACTAACAAATTTATAGGAGTTGTAATATTTTAACGCATTGAATTTTGTTTCTTCTAATAATGTATTTGGTAATTGGTGGTTATAGCACCATAAGGAATTGTTTTAAAATTTAGTGAATATCTATTTCGCACTATTTTGTTTTCACCTAATGTTGCGTAAATGTTTCTGTATTTGATATGATTTTTATTGATTTTTCTTGGATTTGACAACAATTGAATATTTTGAGGTTGAGCTAGCGCAAAAAAATATAAGTATTGTTTGATGGTGATCATAAAAACTTTGATGAACCAAAGATTTTAAATTCATTGAAAACATGGAGTAAATTTTTGTTTTTTACAATGTATTTGCTAATTGATAGGCCACATGACACCCGGAAAAGAAGCCCCGGTGATTAGTTTGTTGATCACACAACCAAATTATCATCATCATGTTTTTTGAGGATGAGATGTTTGTTTTCGTCATTAGAGGGTTATTTGATGTGTATTGACCCAAATGGTTTTATTTGTTTGGTAAATCATTGAAGTGGTATATTGCAGGAGTACAATCATTCAAATTGTTTTTAGAGATGTTAGGTTATACTATTGAAATAACGTTTGAAGTAGATTTTTTTTTGTATGTTGAACATGAAATAGCAAATTATTTAAAGAGCGAGTGTAATGATCTCTAGAGACTTGTTTGATTCTAGCGCAACATTAGGTAATACAATGGATAGCGATGATACAAAAACAACAATTGCATAATATTACGCCAGGAAAAAATATAAACAACAATCAAAGGTAGAAATATATTTTTAAGTAAAAGCAAATAAAATATAGCTAATGCAGTTTGGTGAACGAAGTCTATATAAACAACATTCTTGTTGACAACATAAAATATAATTGAAAGAGTTTTAATAAAAATTACATCCTATAACAAAGCAAGGAGAATAAAGGAAAAAAATTTAATGTGATTAAATTTTGTACATACCAGTGCAGGTATTACAACAAGTTTTAACCCGAAGTGGTAACCCAATAAGCAAAAAGGCTAGAGTATCTAACAAAGTATCTATGACAGCAGAAAAAAACTGTATTAATATGTACAAGAGCAACTTTTGATGGTAGCAAAAAAATAAAATTGAAAATGTGGAATCCCGAGTAACAAAGTCTAACAAAACATGATAAGGAAAAAACTTTATGCTGCAACATTGTTGTTTTATGGAATCATCTCCAGCACGACAATGAAGCATTAAATGCATGGAAAAAGTGCTATAATTAATTACAAAGACATTTTTCACCATGATGATTCATTTCTCATAGAATATATTTTTGATTGGTGTGTTGTATTTGGCCAACGCAAAACGGAGGTGGTGTGTGTCATGACATAAGAATAACATGCAAGTGAACAGAATTTAAAAGATTGTGTCTAATTTGATAATCTATGCGTAGCTGGTTTAGAGTAGATGGTTTAGAATTAAACATTGTATGTATGTAATTTATTATTGTTTTATGATGCTCTAGAGGTAAAGCAGACCCGATAATCAGTCAATCGATGAAGGCAGCAAAAACCAAAACAAAGCACCGCAAAACTGCACAATGAAAAATCAACAGCCAATTAACAGCCTTTTAACCAAACAATGGGCAATGAAATTGACTGAAGAAACTCAAGCAAACATGTAAGTTGAAGAGGCAACAGAGACAAACACAATGACGCACCGTTAATGCAGAAATCAAAGGCTGAAAACAGGGTAACAACCAAGTTTAACTAACAGAAAGAAAATGATAAATGAGAAGAACGAAGAAAGACTCGAGATATGAGGAACTGTAATTCGGAGCAAAAAGAAAAGAACGAATTATATGGCAACTTGTGTCCTGAACAGAGCTGTGACCTTTGCTTAGCTGATGTGAATTGCGGTTCCCCGAAGCTAACGTCCATTTCACTCACAGCTGCACAGAAGATGGCATAAAGTTGCATACGTTGTCTTCAATTTCCGGGTGGCAAGGCTTCCCGCCGCCGCCAAATGCATCCAACGACAAAACACATAAATGAGATTAAATTATGAGCTGTTGTTTTCTGTTCAGGACACAATTAATGATGAGATTCATTACATGCTCCTCTGGCATAGTGCAACTCTGTTTTGAACATCTAATCCTCGTGTCCTTTGAATTCCAAAAACCAAAAGCACCGCATGTTGACGCGTGGAGTTGTGGAATTGTAAAGAGAGCAAGACAACGATTGTGTGAAACCTGAGAAGAAGCTGCGCCCTTCATTGAATTTGAAACTGGGAAATGCCGCGTCCAGTTCTTCAATTCCAGAACCAGCGGCACACTCTGTTCTGCCCAAGTTATGAGAAGGCAACGAACAGGCATGCATGAAGTGGACGCCATGCACAGGCATGTAATCGAGGCAGCATGTAATTAACGCAGTGTCAATGCTGAGAAGCAACCTTCAATTGAGCTTTGAAATTGGAAAAACAGTAGGCTGCTGAGTGGCGTCGCCTGTGCGGTAACACGTTAATGTGTTAAATTTTCAAAATTAAGAAATATGCAATTAACGCAGGCGGCCTGTGCATTTACACGTCAATGTATTTAATTTTCAAATTTAAGGAATCTGCAATTAACGCAGTCGGCCTGTGCGTTAACACGTTAATGTGTTAAATTTCCAAATTTAAGAAATCTGCAATTAACACAGCCGGCTTGTGCGTTAACACGTTAATGTGTTAAATTTTAAAATTTAAGAAATCTGCAATTAACGCAGCGTTAGCTCTATTTTTGAGGTTGTGAAATTAGCAATAATTGAAAGCAGAAGCAGCGCACGCCTGCGCCTAATTTTAATTTATCATAAGGTAGCGCATGGCCCTAAATTGAAAGTCACGTAGGGTTAATGTGTTTTTTTCGAAAGTGCAATGCACACAAACTTTAATACACGCAACATTCAGCCTCAAAAGTAGAAAACAGAAGCAGCGCACGCCTGCGCCTAATTTTATTTTTTCATAAGGCAGTGCATGACCCTAAATTGCAAGTCCCGAAGGGTTAATATGTTTTTTGTTAGAAAGTGTAATTCACGCAAGCTTTAATACACGCAACATTCAGCCTCAAAAGCAGTGTTTCATCGAGAAATGAAATTAAAAAAGGAGTTGAATAAGCGGCTTCGGTCTGATAAGGCAGCGCGTGGCCCTAAATTGCAATTCACGTAGGGTTAATGTGTTTTTTATCCGAAAGTGTAATCCACGCAAAATTTAAAACACACAGCGTTCACCCTCAAAAGCAGAGATCTGAAATTAAAAAAGCAGTAGTTGAATAAGCGGCCTTGGTCTGATTTTCAACGCGATCCTCTGATTCTCAAACGACGCAGCGTGGTTTGCCGTTCCTTTTTTACTTGCAATTCACGCAGTAGTTTGCACCCTCGATCAACAGCGTCGCCCACTCGTTGTTACCTTACAATCACAACGTCAAGCAGCCGATCACGCACCCCAGTCCACAGTGGATCTGGGTGTGCGTGAACAGTTCATACATAGTGAAAGACCGATGCATTTTAGTGTTTTTGTTAATAGCGAGTAATGTTTGTTTAAAAGTTATTCTTGATACATGTTAATATGTGTCAAATAGTCCATATCGTTTTTTGTTTTTTAAGTTCTTTATCACCAAGCTTTACTTTATATTTGTCAATAGTATCACTCTTAAAGATCCAATTATAATTTACTTTTGGGTGAAAAATTTATTAGTTTCTATGGATGATGGATTCGGTTTTACTATTTACGGTCTCGTTATCATAAACCATTATTGGACTATTCCCCAAAATCTACCGAAATAGAAAAAAAATAAAAAATAAAATTAAAGGGGCTAGCATTGGTAGAAAAATTAAGGTGGAAAATTTAGACATTTTCGAGAGCCTGATTGTACATCTTTTGTACCTAAAAAAATGCAGATTCAAGGCTAAATAATTTATTACTGAATACATCTGTGTAAAAATTAAGTCAAAAGGCATAATTAAATTTTTTATATGCCAATTTAAAGTATAATTATGTTTAAGAATTAATTTACAGTCCAATTAAAGGATTTATTAAGTGCAAGAACTTAATTATATTTTGAATTGCTTAAATTAATTTTATTAAGGGCTTAATCAATGAAAAATCAACTTCTTTAGCTTAATTTGGTTCAATTGAGGAGATTAGAATTTTCAGAGACCAAATTGATTTTTTTTCCAAGTCAATTGTTTGGAGTCTAGGGGGAAATTGAAGAAAATTGAGTTTAATGGTCAATTAAGGGTCAAATCATATAAATCTGAAACTAGAGACCAAAATAAAAAAGGCACGCAAAGCTAAGACTACTATTGAAATTTTTGTGGGGATACAATTGCATAAATTTAAAAATTTAAAGCCAAGTGAGGGTGTAATTAGAATAATTACAAATTGAGAGATCAAAATGCACCTGCATTTCTCCCAAAACTACAGACTCGCCACTACGTGTATGCCGCCGTAAAAACACTACCGCAAGAAGAAACCTCACTGCTGCACACAATGGTTACCTCCTACGCCTATAAATAGAGCAACAACCATGCATGACAGGGGGAGAAAATTTATAGACAATGGACACAGAGGCAAGGAAGAATTTTGATAGAAAACATGCAAAAAAAAACCCAGCAACAACCACCCCTCCTCTTCCTCATCAACAACAACCACTCCCTATCACTAGAAGTCCCTCCTGTCACCCACAATTAAAAGCCAATAGCCATGGTTTTCTTCAAAAACCAATGACAACCGTCTCTCTCTATTCTCCAACAATACCTCCCATTCGGTGAGCACCAATTGTTCTCTCAGCACCAATAACTTCTCCTCCACACCAACAGTTTCCCTAGCAGGCCCAGCTCTTTTTCACCAGCGCCAACGACGCAACGACAACAAACTCCAGCACAGATCGACCTTTCTGACACCTCTCCCAACCATCTTTTGATCACCTTATTCCTTACTATTCACGTAACATGTGAACAATGCAACAATTTTGATTTTTTTTATTCTTGGGTTGGACATGCTCTCGGCCTAGCCCAGTTGTCTGGGCCGACCCATTTTGTTGGGCCACGTCTATCCAATTTTTATATTTTTTTTAAAATAATATAAAAATCACATTTAAAACAAACAAAAAAAAAATGTGTTGTTTTTGTGCATATGGTCGACTTCCAAGGTTTTTACAAGCTTTTTTTTATAAAAATAATTATAGCATATTTCTCATATTTTGAAACGAAAATTGGATATCGTAACTAGTTTACAATTATCCATTGGAATTTGGCAAAAATATAGAAAAAAAATAACAATTATTTTGTGTTAGCTATCAAGGTGTAAAATAACATTGTAAAGTACATTCGCAAATAGAAAAAAGGTTTTTTTAAATGCAGTGTAAAATAACATCGTAAAGTGCAATCACAGATAGTAAAAAAAAAGTTTTAAATGTAGTGTGAATTTTTTTCAAAATTTAGAATTGTTAGGTTTTTAACTTCCAACGAGGTAGAAACTCCCCCATGAAGAGAGATCTAGTTCGAGCCTTTGAAAAGATCAACGAATAAAAACTAACTTAGAAAAAACAATCAAACAACAATGCAACTTATCTTAGATAGGGTGCACTAGGGGTGATGCGTCTTTCTCTTGCACAATAAGTCCTCTTACTCAAACTCTTGCAGACAAATAGGCTTCCTAGTGACCTTAATACAAGGAGGTGACTTCTAAGAATTATAGTTGTAATTTTATGATTATAAAACCCTCCTTTTATCGTTTGTTCTCTCCTTCTCTAGGGATAGCAAGGTGTGAAGCGTGAAAAAACATTGTTGTGACAAATATGATAGAAAGCTTCATGAAATGATATTGCACTAGAGTGGCTTTGAGGTTCATTTTTAAACAATTAAGTTAGAAAATATGGATCAAATATTTTGATTATTTTCTCTCTCTTACTCTTCATTGGCTAACTTCGTCGTCTTCTTCTAGAAGGTGATTACTAAAGCTTACTTTAAGAGTCCTATTATATGAATGAATTTATTGTGTTTTATTAGACAAAAACATATCTTTAAGGAATGTAACATGTTTTGTTTTTATTATTGTATTAAGATGAATATCTTCGGCACTTGACTTGCTTATAAGAAATTGATAGTGCATTATTATTATAAACATATCCAATAAAAATACATTTGATATTTTTAGGTTTTCTCTTGAAATTTGAAGGATCAAGTACTATCATTTATACAAGATACCTCTACACTAATATATATTATATTACGACTTCACTCGTATAGAAAAGTCTTTTACCTTTTCACAATTTATAAGGTGATTTTTGTTGACCTTTGAGTCTTATATTTATATTTTGATGATAATAATAAAATGAAAAATTAGACTAATAATATGCTTGGTTAATAATAAGTTTTAACTTGTTTATATAAAGATCATATCTACAAGCATGAAGGATTTTATTAAGAAATCAATGATGATGTCCAATATTTAAAACAAGTGAAGACTAATAATTAATTATTCATTTTAGTGAATATGCAAATCTTTATATTTTAACTTAATAAAAAATTTAAAATAAATTTGCATACTTCACTTTGCATGCATATAGTATTTCTTTTAAAAACATATAAATAACTCTACTTCTTGTAAAAATACAAGAGGATTACAAGTGTGTGTCTAAGCTACTTTAAGAAAGAAACCAATAAGAAGTCATCAATTTTATCATACTATAAGGTTGTAGTAAATTAAACCTTCATATTCTAGCACAATAGTATAAACTCCTACACTCATTGCACTTAAACACTTTCATATATTGTAAGTGTTACTGAGTGAGTTATAAAGATAATAGATTCAATTGTATTATCTAATCTTTGAGAGAATATTGTTACAAATCACATAATTATAATCCCTTAAGAGTTAGGATAAAAGTTCTTGGTATTGATGAGGGATTATCACCAAGAAAAATCTTGAAGAGGACATATCTTCAAGTTAAAATATCTTGGCGTGGATTCATCAAGTGGTGATAAATCTTGAATAGAGAATATCTTCAAGTAGTGTAATATCTTGGTGTGGATGTATCAAGTAAAAATTATAATCTTGGACTAGTAAAATAATACAATACTAAAGACCGGTTTAGTGCTTGAGGTATAGATGTAAACTTGTTAAACCACGTTAAAAATCGAGTTTACAATTCCAATCCCTTCACTATTTAATTTATACAATTTTTTTATATTGTTAGTTAATTACTTTTAATAAAATTATTTACAATATTTATTATTATTAGTGGAACACCTAATTCACCTCATCTTATATAATATTGTTATCTTAATCATAAAACAATAATTGATATCAGATCACGTTCTTATTCTTATAAGTTTGTTTAGACTTTAGTAGAATGACAACCACTAACTATAATCTTTAAAATGAAGGATCATCTATCTCTAGGCCATTTTTATCTAATGGTAATGATTATGCCTAATGAAAAGCTAAGATAATAATATATCTTAAATCAATTGATTATGATTTAAGGTTATCTATATAGAATAAACCTCATAAACCTTCTAAAACTGAAAACAATGTTATAATTCTCAAGGATAAAAGTGAGCAACAAATGGTGATAAAATTTATATTTATGATCTTAAGGATATGAATACTATGAATGGTATGTTAAATAGAAGAAAAAAAATACAATCACATTTTGTAAAAATGCTAAAGACATATGACATGGTTTAGAAATAACACATGAAGGAACTGACTAAGTTAAAAAAAAGAAACCCAAAATATTTATTTAGTTTATTAAAATGAATTATTCAAAATGCTTTCAATGAATCCATAAATAATATGTTTATAAGAATGACAATTATAACTAATAGTTTGGAAGTTCTAGGTAGGATTTATATTAATACCGCTATTGTAAGAAAAATTCTTAGGTCTTTACTAAAGACTTAGAAAGCAAAGGTGATGAAGATCTTATAAGCTAAAGACCTCACCAAGCCTCAATAAAAAAGCTTATCAAATTATTTATGACACATGTGAATATCATAGGAAATAAATAGCTACAAGAGAATCCAAATAAAAATTTGATGTTAAAAACTATGCAACATATTAAGGAAGAAAAAAAAAAGATGATGATGATTACAAACTCCTCACTAAAATTTTGTCCTGAAAATAAAATGGATTAAATTAATATCTAGAAAAAAAAACTATGTCAAGGGTGAAATTGAAAATAAGTAAAAAAGTGTTGTGATAGTTGATAAGAAGAGAGAGAAAACAATTAAAATTATAAGGAAAAATTAAGGTTATATATGAATGAGGGGTTAAAGTGTAAAAAATAAAGAAAATGGAATAAAACACCCCCACTCTATAGAGGCTAATTGCTACTGAAACAAAAAAAAAAGAACAAATATTGATTTTTTGTCTTTCAAAACTCTTAGACAAAATCACTATAAAACTAAGGGATTGAAAGGAGATTAAGAGAATTACTCACCATTACACCTATAAAAACTTCAATAAAAGAGAGAATTAAAGGAAACCAAGAAAATTTTGGAGGGGAATACAGGACTACAATGAGAAATATAAGGAGGATTTAATTGTTTTTTACAAGTTGAGATATAAAGATTAGATTATCACTCGATAAAAAGTAAAAAACCATAATATAGCAAGGTCATATGAAAAGGATAACAATTGAGGTTGAATTCATGCAATTTGTGTTAGGGTTTATAGTAGAAATTGAGGGAAATATAAAATGATATTGAATTGAACAAAGTGGGTTGTAGATTAGATTGTGTTGAGTGCTAAATCAGAAAGAAAAAATATAAAGATAAACAAAGTGTCCCTGAGAGTTCAATGACCATGTAATAAGGGACAAAAATGTTTGTAATAGAATTGTGATAAATTAGCGTGCGATGTTGTGAGGAAAATAATATTTTGTTAAATAACTTAGTTACATTATAAAATATTATTAGAATGTTATATTATCAAGATTTGGGAATTCAGGAAGGATAATGCATTTAGAGGTGAAGAATTATTGTGTTATTGTTTGATTTCACATGTAAGGGAGAGAGCCTTGATAAAACAAATACGAATAAATTATGGTAAGAGAAGAAGTTGTATTTAAGTGAAATAAAAGTTGAATCAAGCTCCCTTTCCTTCATTATAAATGTAGTTTTGTATTCACCTTTCAAAGAAGATAATACAATCAAAGCTAAATTTGTATAATTTTAATTATGAATGAAATGAGAGACGATATTCTTGAATGAATAATTTAAGTTAACTAGAATTGACCATCTTCTACTTTGTTTTAAAACTGTTTTAATATAAGACTTAATGTGGTGATTATTGTAAGAAAGAAATTTGAATATGCATGTATGTTAGGGTGAGTTATAAATATATTTTTTTAGGACACTAATGAAAAATAAATTTAATAAGAATTGAACTAGAAATAAAGGTAAAATTGTTAGAAGTAAACCTAGAATAATATTAAATGGTATGAGAATGAAATGAAAACTAATTTGGTAATCTTGTTGATACAGGAGAGGCCATGTAAATATGCAAAAATATAAAGGTATTACTCATACTCCTATAACAGGCAGATGTCATGCACCTTATCACTTTTCTTTACCCATTTTATTGTAATTTGTTATTGTGAATGTAATGATATATCATGTTTGTAATTATGATTTAAAATAGATGAATTTAGTTTCTTGATAATGAAACTAATGACTAGTAAGGGAAAAAGAAATAATTTATTTAATATCAAAGTACCCTTATAATTTATGTATCTTGTTATTCATTCTAAGACCATCTTACTAAATCAAAACCTAAAAAGTAAAATTTTCAAACCTAGGATTATATGCAACTTTTATAGAAAAAAATAAATTCATTAAAATTATTTCTAATCAATTTGATTTTTTTCATGCAACCTTAGTTATTGGAACAATATCAGTAATGTCGGCATCATTGCTTTCAACTAACCACCGTTACCATCAATGCCACACACCGGTTAAAGTAACAAGACCACATTATGCTCCATGCTAATAATAACACATCAATGACCTAAACTAATCATCATCACCATCAATAGTCTACCATCATTTGTCAACTACCCCTTCTTGCATCCTTATCACCAACACCAGACAAGACGTATTAACATTAAACCATCCACAATCCTTTAGCCTCATAACCCATTGTACAAAATACCTAAAATCATCCTCATAACCTATCATCACCAAATCAGCCTTATATTTTATGCTTCAAAGCTCACAGCCACAACAACGATCGAAATAGCCTTTTACTCGATACTATCAGTTATGCCAAAATAACATAACCCCAATCAATTATTCAACAACCACATCTTCTTTTTATCCTATGTCTTCTCATTTTCTTTCATTTTCCATGAACTATGATTTAGTTTGATTTCTCTTTAGTTGGGTTGATTTATCTCTCCCTTTTTTTTATCAAGATCGAGTGTTGTTGCTTAAGTTGATCTTGATTTATAAGTGTGGATGGCTTAATTTTGATGTTGCAGGTGAATTTGGCAAGGTTGTTAGATAATAGGTAGGTTTTGTTATTGGTGACAATATTGGTCTATGGGTGGTAGATGAACATGGTATCTAGTTGTTGTTGGAAAATAAACCTAGATCTTATTGCTAATGGTGTTGTAATTTAAGGAAAATGACAAATATATGTGGTTTTCCAATAACAATAGCATTTCATGAATGTTGTTTGAACCAAACAAACAACATCATCACTAAAAGAAATAGCAAAGAGAAGAGATAAAAGAGAGAGGGAAATGAGAAAGATTTAGGATAGGAAAAAAAGATATAGTTTAGGGACTTGGGTGATTCACTGTAGTGATGGCATGACTATATTAAGAGAAATTAAAGGAGAGGGGAGAGGTGATTGTGGTGTCTGAAAAAGATAGAAAGAGAGAAAGAAAGAGAAGTAAATAAAAAAGGAATAAAAAAACTAAAAGAGGGATATTCTAGTATTTTCAACAATTTTAAATCTGGCTTTCATTTGGTATGTAAAGTGTAATTTTTAAAAAGATGAAAGCAAAGTGTTATCATACTAAAATGCTAGGAGAGTCATAGTAATTTCCTCATTTAAAAAAAATATGACATGCAACATATTGCTTATTTGATTAGATGATATGTCATCCATTAGTTCATTTTGTAATACCAAAAAACCATGTTTCAAGTTTTAGGAGCTTAACAATCCAATTTTCAACTTGTTTTATTAGAAAATAATGCTTCAAAAATATATTAAAACTCAATAAACTCATTTAACTATAAAACATCACATAATCACCTGAAAAAAACAAACTTGATCCGAAAACATTCATAAGTCCACTATTTTTAGGCATTGAAAAAACCATTTTTATTTTTATTCAGATCCTCTTTTAAAGACGAACATATTCACACCATAGTTAGCTTTTTGTGATATAATGTGACCAAGAAGACTCTTTCTCTATCCTCTTCTTGTTTTATAACTTTCTCTCAACAACCATGGACTAAAAAGTAAAGGATCAATTCTACAAAAAATACAATTTAAGAACAAAATTGAAGTTTATACAAACCGGAACAAATTCTAAGAACAAAACCATGACAACATAAATTTGAGAACAAATTTTTTTTTAAAAAAAAAAAACAATGATCAAAGCAAAAACAACTATAAACTTGAAGGAGATGCTTGTGCATATTAACACAAACCAGATTTGCCTTTCCCGTTGTTAACTTATTGAAGGAGCAAGTATCTGCAACTTTATATGCTATTGATCATGGCAAATAAAGAGCTGTAAATGGCCAAAATATATTTCCCACTCCACTCGGAATCGTGCTGGTCAGTAATTACTTAGTGGCTCACAGCTCCCACGTTGCAGAATCAATTAGAGAAAACACACCCTGAGAGCGCTTTGCTTTGCCACCCACTCGACCAACACTGCAATTTATTTGAAACAAGAAAAATCTTTGCTAATCATGGCTTTGACCAGTCTTGAAAAAAGGGCACGCGACAGCACAAACCTGAAATCGGTGCCCGGTTTGACTATTCCACGCCATGCTTTAATGGTCAATCAATTTGACAAAAGGTTCGAATCATTGAGAGGTGGTGGTGGGATATCCACTCCGACACCGTTTTCCAATCACGCTATTCTTGAGATAAACGTCCACTACCAGCTTGCATGTCTTTGGTAAGAATTTGGCACTCAAAAGCTTGGAAAGAAAGCAAAAGATCAGTGGCAGCTGGGAGCAATATGTCGTCGTTTCCCGTGCTTTGTCAAATGTTTAGGTTTATGACAGACAAGAAGCCAGGTCCAAGTAAAAGGTCAGATGTAAGATCTGGTCCAAACCACCAGGAGACATCCATCGCCGGTGGTGGTTCTCTTTTTCTTTCTTTTTTGAAGTTCGTTACAATCATTAGACCATGTTTGTTTGTGTTGAGAGAGCTTTTATCATTTAAAAAACAGACATGACTCCTATTAATTAGGGAAATGTTCTGTGAAAAAAGAATAATAATAACTAGGAAAGAGGAAGCCATGATCAGTAGCACCAAGGTGAAGGTAAATATTTAAATAATCTGCAGGGAAAAGCTTCTTGTTGGGCCTGGATTGATCAGAATAGTATGCGATCCATTTATTTGGGCTATTGGCCCATATCAAGGAAGCCCTTTTCACACATTTATTTGGGCCTGACCACATGCCCTGCCATCGAAGTGGTTAAACAGTCATAGCCCTCCTTTTTCACGTTCAAAAGTAACAGGAAAATAAAAGTGGAAATGCCACCAGAGACCATTGATACGTTGAAGATGAGGCTCTAAGCAGCTTTTATTTATGCTTTTTTTTAAAAAGTACTTTTGGTTTTAAAAAATATATTAAATTAATGTCTTTTGAGTATTTTTTTAATGATTTTAATTTACTGATATAAAAATTAAAATTAAAACCTAAAAAATAATAATTAATTTGATATTTTAAAGATCGGTCTGCTGCACTGCAACCTAAAAGAAGAAGCTGCGCGTTTCAAAACTTTGAATAATAATAGCTCTTCTAACGTATTTGAAGTTTTGAACATGGTTTGAATTAAGAGTTGACCGTTGACTTTGAATGCAGATTATTTGTAGGCTATGAAAAGACTCCCCTCTTAATTTTGATTGTCAAAGCGGTGCTGGGTTTGGCCGGTTCTTCATTTTTCGTGGTAGAGAAATCGCTAGAAAAGAAACTGGCTAAAAGTTCTTAGGTTATTGATGACTGAAGATGGAATTTCATTTGAATCTTCAAAGTTAATTGAATGAAATATTTAAACATTGCGAACGTGTTATTATAAATTTAAAATCACACACACACACACACACACACACATATATATAACAAAATTGACCTTTAATTTGGGCATAAAATAACAAAATTGCTCAAGCTATATTTTATAACAAAAAAGACATTGTCCAAATCCAAAAATAAAATCATTTAGCTTAATAGAACCCCCTTGTCTTGGTGTTTTGTTGATATAGTAATAAAACTACTAATAAATTTTTGAAACAAGAAATTGTTAATTAGTCAAATAATTTTCTAGATCAACTATGCTTACTTGTTCATTGTTTCTTAATTTCAATAAGAAAAAACAATAATTAAGAATATAATCCCAAATGAAAATAGGTAGCTACCCCACAAGTTAAAATTAATATCAGTGTTCAATATTCCAATACCTAACAAACACTTCCAATATTTAAGAAGGAGCATACTATTCCAATAGATGTAAGGTAGATTATAATTAAAAATTTAGTTTAGAGTAGAGACAAGTAGCAATCATGCAGGTCAAACAAGATATAAAAATTGTTCCATTAGATGTCAATTAAAAAAGAAGTGAAAGAGTAAAAAGCTAATGTTATTTTCATAGTTGGATGAACTATTTATATTGGTATAAACTAAATTGTAACTTATCATGTAGTTTTTTTCTAATTACATAAATCCTAACTTATCTTGCAAATATTAGCTTACTCTATAAATATTCTTACTCTAAATAAGATTGATTTTTCTAGTTGATTACATGAATTTTGGTTGCGATAATTAAACAGTTTTCATTGATTGATCATAGCTTCTAAATTACCGATTAATTATTTTTTTAGTAGATTTTATTATTCATGATCGATCTCTATCTTTTATTTTTCTGTCCTTTTCTTTTCTAACATGCTATATACATTGAAGTCCAGCAATGAAATATAAACTTGTTTACATACTATACGTTTTTCTAATTAAATATTGGATTTTATATCTAAAAACACTATCCAACTTCATATCTAAAAAAGTGTTACCTAACATATTCATTGCTTTTTGAGCATCAAACATAAAGGAAAGACAGAATCCACATTTAACTTTCATTGCACATTTCAAGCTGTTTTTTACTTAAAAAAATTCTATTAGTAAGAGAAAAGGGAATTTCCATGGTGTTGAAAAGAATCAAGTTTTTTTAGATTATTCTCAATTAATTTCACAAATTCTAAAACATGATAAACAAATTTAGTAATCCAAAGGTTTTGATTGATCAGCTACCAGATGGTTTGAAAAGAATCAAAGTTTTGATATAATAGTATATGACCGGTTCACGAGAACGCGGTCGGAACCTAGCAGGGTCCCTCGCCTGTCTCTATGTGGCTGACGGACCACAACTCAGCTTCCCTCTGTTCCAAGCAAGTTCCAGTCAAAGGCATCAATCATCCTTTTTTTTTCTTTTTTTTTCTTTTTTTAAAAAAAAATAATCAGAAATCAAGTACTGCTTCGAAGAAAAGCAACCCCTTCTTTCATTCATTCCTAAATCAAGTACAAATAAGACATTTCGCATCCTGCTTTTACTTTAAACGGCCACGATCACTCCCGCTCGGACACGCAATCCTACGCCCATCTAAACAAAATACCTAGCGAGTCGGTTTAGGCGATAACGACGAGGACTCGGTATCTTTTGACGGGTGACTCGCTCACCCGTTTATTTATCACCACTTTCGCCCTGTACCCCCAACATGCCCTCCCCCTTCTCTCTCTCTCGCATCTGGAAAACCTGAAAAGCTAAACTGAAACGAAGCGGGGACAGGGTATAAACCAGTTACTGAAGTGGCGCGTCTCTTCACTCACCAAATGGGCCAATCGTCTTCCACCACGAGTTATCCTACCAGTCAATTTTTAATCTCACCGGAACCATCAGATTCCACCGACGGAATCAAAATCGGCCCTCTTAGGGACTACACGGAGGGCATACCAGACGAGTGTTTAGCTTGCATCTTTCAACTCCTCAACGCCGGTGACCGCAAACGCTCATCACATGTCTGCAAACGATGGTTCCGCGTCGATGGTCAAAGCCGACGGCGGCTTTCTCTCAATGCGCAATCGGAGATCATTTCTCATGTACCCTCTATATTTACTCGATTCGACTCGGTTGCTAAACTCTCTCTCCGCTGTGACCGGAGATCTCTTAGCATAAACGACGATGCGTTGCTCATGATTTCTATCCGGTGCGAGGGTCTGACGCGGCTCAAGCTTCGTGGATGCCGTGAAGTAACAGAGGTAGGTATGGATAATTTTGCTAAAAACTGTAAGAACTTGACGAAGTTTTCTTGCGGTTCGTGCAATTTTGGGGCTATAGGAATTAATATGCTGTTAAAGCATTGTATTAAACTTGAGGAGCTGACTATTAAGCGGCTTAGAAATGTCAATAATGGGAACGATGTGGTCGTACCCGGCGGGGCTGCTTTAAGTTTGAAATCGATTTGTTTGAAGGAGTTAGGTTATGGCCAAAGCTTTGAACCGCTTGTGGTTGAGTGTAAGATGCTTAAGACTTTGAAAGTGATTCGTTGTGCAGGCGATTGGGATAATGTGCTTGTAAAAATGGGGAGTGGGAATACGTTTTTGAGTGATGTTCATTTAGAGAGGTTACAAGTGAGTGATATTGGACTTGGAGCCATTTCGAAATGTGTAAATATAGATAGTTTGCATATCGTGAAGAATCCTGAGTGCACGAATCTAGGGCTTGTTTCTGTGGCGGAGAATTGTAAGAAGTTGAGGAAGCTTCATATTGACGGGTGGAAGATTAATCGGATTGGAGATGAGGGTTTAATGGCTATTTCGAAACAGTGCCCAGATTTACAAGAGCTTGTTTTGATTGGTGTTCATGTTACGCATTTGAGTATGGCAGCAATTGCTGCTAATTGCCAGAGATTGGAGAGGTTGGCATTGTGTGGGAGTGGAGCTATTGGTGATGCGGAGATTGCGTGCATTGCAGCCAAATGTGTGGAATTAAAGAAGCTTTGCATCAAGGGATGCGCTATTTCTGATATTGCAATTGAAGCGCTTGCTTCGGGGTGTCCGAATTTGGTTAAGGTTAAGGTCAAGAAATGCAAAGGAGTTAGAAGTGAAGCTATGGATTGGTTGGCACGGCGCAAAGGATCACTTATCGTCAGTTTTGATGCTATTGAAAGTGAGGGGTTGGATGCCAGTGGCAGTGATGTTGGAGGTCAAGAAAGTGGGGTGGGAAATTCCGGTGACGGGTGGGAATGTAGTCGTCGGAGATGGCCCTTCAGTTAGTAGTGGGAGATTGGCTCTGTTTAGGGCAAAGTTGGGGCTTTTTGCAAGTAGAAATTTAGTGCCTTGTGCCTTTCACAGGTCATCATATCATGGGGATAATTCAAAAAACAATCTGTGAACGATCTTTGTAAGAGATGGTAAAATGAGAAACCAACTCTTGCTCCATTTACTTGATTCTTGTTTTTATCAGGGTATGTTCTTGTGATTCCTCTTTCTGTATTGTTCAATTTTTGCTAGCAGTTCAATGAAAACAGCAACAATTTCTGCATATCATTTGCTTGTCTGTTGTCTTTCTCATCGCACTAATATTTCTGCTCTTACATTTGACACCTCAAGGAATGTCGCTTCCGAACTCATTTCATGTGTTTGAGCACAATCCGCCCTTCTAGATTAGCATATGTTGAATCATTAAAATAACCCCCATGCCATAACTTCTGGTTTTGCCATCTGAAGAGTCTCTTCAGTTTGCCCCCCTTGTGTTATCTTTTTTTTTAATTCCGGTTTCAGCCTTTGAATTCTATTTAGTGCCTATATTTGAGAGTGAGTGGTTGAGGCAATTTTGAAAGCCAATTTGAAAGTTTGCTTTTCGATCATAAATATATATATATTAAAAATGATTTAAAAATACAAAAAAAAATTAATTTTAATTTCAAAATCACTTTTCTATTCCCAAACACCCCCTTATTCTTTTGAAGCGCCACGGTTTCCTATTTTTATTCTTTCAGAAGACTTTGTTTTTTAGTACACCGCCAGCAATTTCATAGATTTTTAAAAGAGTTGAAGAGTTCAAACCAACTCCACTAGCTCAGAGGAGATATCTTAGCTCTTTGCCAGATTTTTAGGCAAATAGTTGAGGCGTACAATTTAGAAACGACCAGGCAAGTAGTTGTGATGGTGACTCCATTGAATATAGACTCCAAATTCAAAAGTCTTTTTTTTTTGGAGGTTTCCGAGTTTGGTAACTGATGGACGAAATTTCAAGGTGTTTTGGGATCAGGTTCGGCTCTTCTCTAATTATTCCTATTTTTTGACATTTTCCATGAACCCATCTCGATCTTGTGTTATAATAATTAGCTTTTGTAACGAATTAAAGGGTTAAGATCTTTGATTACTTGATTGATTTTCTAATATTGACTTTATTTTTTAATCTAAATTTTTTGTTTTATTATTAAAAACTCAAAGAAAATTTATTTTTTCTAAAATGTTTTTTAATAGTTTGTATTTTTCTTTAAAATAAAATGAAATATTATCTTTAATATAATATTACTAATTACTCATTATGTACCATAAAATTTTCCGTTTCCCCCACCATATTGATATGTTTCAAGGCTTGGAAAAGCTTAAAAGTGATCTTAGTGTTAAAGCTATCGATGCGGGTTGGTTGAGAGGCTGATCTGTGTGTTCTTAACATTTGGCTAAAGGTGGAGTGTGTCCAGAGATGGAGTTGTCGTGGGTAGAGTGTTGGGAGTCTCTTGTGTATATTTCAAAAATAGAGTAAAAAATTAGGTAAGAACAACCATTGACCTGGGTTTACTTCGGATAAGTAAGAAGTTTAGTTTTCAAATTATGATAATAATTATTGTTATTTAGATAATTTTAGCATTGAGAGTTTTTTATTATGATATTATATAAAAAATAAAAATAAAAATAAAAATAATAAATATTTTCTTCATTTAACTCATGGCTACTTATACTGGGCAGTATTTGTGCTGATGAAAGTACAAGGGTAATGAGTTTAAGGGTGTGTCTGGTATTGTAGTTGTTATTGTGGTTGAAGTTTAAAAAAACAGTCATGAAACGCATTTTTAGCTGCGGTTCATATCTGAAATTGAAGTGATTTGTTAAAACTGTGGTTGAGTTTGAGGTTTAGTGAAAAGCAGTTTCGTATGTTTGGTTACCATATTTTTCATATTGCTGTCAACTTGTGAAATTACTTTAAAGGGAATATACATACACTTTTTTTTTTATCAATTTTTATTTTTTGATTTTATAAATTATTCTTGATCCCACTTTTTTTATGCCAATTAATCAAGTACATTTTGTTTTTTATGTCATTTATTCAAGATCCCAATTTTTATTTTTTTTTATTTTTATCTATTATTCTTGATCCCACTTTTTTTTTCTTTTTTTTATGTCAATTAATCAAGTACATTTTGTTTTTTATGTCATTATTCAAGATCCCAATTTTTATTTTTTATTTTTATCAATTATTCTTGATCCCACTTTTTTTCTTGTTTTTTTATGTCAATTAATCAAGTATATTTTGTTTGGGTTCTTTGGCTTAACTCAGGATAGTTGCTTTTAGCTTAACTCGGGATAAATTTATGATTTTTATTTTCATGACTTCAAATAAATATAATATCGATAAAATTTAATTTATTTTTAATATGTTAGGATTTCATGGATGGAGATAACTTACTCAATAAAATCATGAAAAGATTTCACAGAAAAATAATATTTTTTTTGGTTGATGATATTAGAATTTTTATTTGATTATATTTTGATATTTAAATTAGTGTTTTCAATTAAAAAAATATCATGAGATAAAAGATGTAGGAGATGATTTTTAGGACACGTGTCATAAGCGAAGGGACCTAAGTATAAAAATATATCAAGTTAAGTACCAAATAAAAACCAAGAAATAATAGAGGTGCTACATGAAGAGATACCCAAAGTCTAGGGACTGCATGTGTAATTAATCCTGAGAAACAGCTACTTGATCAGGTACAAGAGCGAGAGGGCAAGTGTCTTTCAAAAAATAATAGAAATTCCTAAACCCGCTCCAAAACCCTAGCAAATAATGCTCTACCTCTTCCACCTCCGTCCAACCCTAACTTGCTGATGAAATTTGTCCTGGAACGACAGTTGCAGTGATGGCTTATTGAACGATTTCAAATTTGCAGTGTCGATGAAATCAACAACATCCAAGGCTCGCAGCATCATTGCATGTCTAGCAATTTGACAGATCATGAATTTTTTTTACTCGGCAGTACAGAAAAAATATTTTTTAAAAAAATAATATAAAATATTATTTTAATATATATTTTTTAAAAATAATTTCACCATTCCAAACAATTAAGGGCCTGTTTGGTATTGCGGTTGCGGTTGTGGTTGTGATTGAAAAAATGGAGTTTCAAAAAAAGCGTTTTTTACTGTGGTTCAAAAAAAGCAGTTAAGTGTTTGGTTAAAACTGTGGTTGAGTTGAAGGTTGAAGAAAAAACAGTTTTGGTGTTTGGTTTCCAAACTTTACAAACTGCTTTTAACTTGTGAAATTACTTAAAAGGGTGTGTATATATATATATATACATAATTTTTTTAAATATTGTAAATTTAATAATGATAATAATACTATGTAATTAATAATTCATGAAAAAACAAATATTATTTTTTATTCTCCCATCAAACTATTTGCAATTTCATCACGAACATATATTTTCCTTCCATTAAGACTGATCTGTATCTACACATTTTTTTTTAAAAAATATATATTTTAAAATTGTTGGTGGGCCGAGGACGTACCACCAAATTGGGACCTAAGCCCAACTTTGCTCGGACTTGGGTGGGTCGAGTGCACTGACCGAGTCCAGTCGCTTCTTTCTCCGAAGGTGCTAAAAGCGGTACGCGTGACTGCGGGCGTCTTCTTCACGACGACTGCAACGCACATAATTCACGTGAATAGTGCCTTCCGACCGAACACGACGAGAGCTTCAACGGAGGATACCTACGGGTAGAGGAGGCCGAGGTGGTTCTTCCTGTGGTGGTGGCGTCTGAAATGGTGGCCTGTGGTGGCCGGAAACAGCCTTGGAAGGTGGCGGTGCTCGTTCACTCGACCACGACGAGAGCTTAAAAGGAGAATACCGACGGGTAGAGGAGGCCGAGGTGGTTCTTCCTGTGGTGGTTTCATCGTAAATGGTGGCCTGTGGTGGCCGGAGGAAGCGTTGGAAGCTCTCGGCTTCCATGGCTGTTCGCAGGTAGAGAGAGAGGCGAGAGATCAGTCCGGGGAGCTGGTCGTTTTGTGCAGAGGAGAGGGATGAGGCGCAGACGAGAGGAAAGGGATGAGAGGCGCAGGGATAGGGTTATTTATATTTTCAACGGTAATATTTACTTCAAACGGCAGTTTCATAAATACAAACCGCACTTCGAAAAGCACCATTTATCAGCTTCACAAAAAACACCGTTTTAGATGATTTTAACCGTGGGTCCCACACTTTGAAACACAGTTTGGGTGTTTACCAAACACCAAAATGGCATCCCAAACGGCAAACGTGGAACGCACCACGTTGCCAAACGGGTGCTAAGAGAAAGTTAAATAAGCTCAGTGTTGCACTGTACACAAAGACTAAAATTATTGTGGATTGGAACAGTGAAATGACAATTTTACCTCTTGGTGCGCCAGAATTTCAACCTTGGAATCAGGGGTAATTTCTTCATTTTTTTCACATTCCTGTACATAGTAAAATAGCGATTCTACCCCCTAATAAGACAAAAACACGTTTTGCCTACAAGGGGTTAACTGATCTATACACGCTTTCAATGAACAATGCTATTAAGAGGTAACTACCGATCTACCCCCATAAAAGACAAAAACATTGAATTGGCAATGAGGGAGTTAGTCGGTAATTGACACTTTCTTTAATTATATTTTAATCCGAGGGTGAACAATATTTATGGTGTGTTAATATTGATTTACCCCCATAAAAGAAAAAATTAAAGAATTAGGCTTAGAGGGTTATTCGGTAATTGACTACTTTTTGAAAACAACTTCCTGTCAACTGCAGCAGATGCGCTGCCGGATTTTGGGCTCACGTGCTCTTTGAGAGGCGCGTGATGTCTACTCTAACGATGAAAAAATTGCATCCGGCGTGTCACCGGATGCGCTGCCATGTCCTCCACCTTATGGTGGAGCGCGTTTCCTCCAAAGATGGTTGGATCTGTTCCCATTGGCGATCGAACGTTTGTTTCCCCTTTTCTCTCTCCGCCGGCGACAATGCTCGACAATCCCCGGTGTTGTTGACATTTTCATTTCAGTTCCCTAATCTTTTGATTGTGTTTTGTGGTCCTGATATTTGTTATAGAAGTTTTGCTTTGTTTCAATTTTGTCCTTCAATGAGAAATTAATTAGATACTGTAGTTTCATTTTGGTCCTCAGTCTCTTTAATTTTCTGGATTTGTGTTAAATGCTTAATATATTCGGTATCAAAGTTCTGATTTCTTTTCAATTTTATCCTTCAATGGAAATTCATTATACATTTGAGTTTCATTTCGGTCCTTAGACTTTTAATTTCCGATTTGGTTTGAAATTCTTGAATTTTTTCAGCATCAAAGTTTAAATTTGATTAAATTTTCTCCTTTAAATGAAATTGAATATACATTTCCTTTTCATTTTGGCCCTTTATACTTTTAATCTTTGGTTTTATTTTAATTCCTTTATTTTTTTTATATATTTTGAAATGATTGCTATTTTTTTCCATGCTTATATATACATGCTCTTGATTTTTGTTTTAAATTTTCATGATTTTCTCTATTATTAAAGTTGTTTTTTTAAATATAATGTTTAAATTTTAATTTGTGTTGGTGATCATTTGAAAATTGATATTTAGTATTTTTTTTTCTCTTTTTAAAAACTTTCTATTTATTCTTCATGTCAAATAATATATTTTAAATGTAATAATTTTATATTGTCATTTTTTTTGGGTAATTGTTTTTTGTTAATATTTCTAATTATTATAGATAAGGCATTCAAAAAAATGATAATGATTATTTGTAAGTTTTTTCTTCTTATAAATATATGAAACTGATTATATATTTTGATATTTGTTTAATATTAACGCCTTCAAATAATATTTTTTTTGAAAATAAAATCATAATTTACTATTAGTGTAACAAAATATTTTACTACAATAATATGATGAATAAATCTTATAAAATTAAAACAAATCTTTTTTTAACAATAGATAGTATGACCAATAATACTTAGAATATTAATTATGTATATAGTATTTATAATGACAACTTCAGTAATTATAACAAAAACTCATTGATCAATGTGATCATTGTGAAGAATAACTTCTGCTTTTTTTTTGTATGATATTTTAGATTTAATATCACATAAAAAAAAATATATGAAACCACATGTTGACAAGACAAATAGAAAAATTATGCCAAATTATCTACAAATGATAAAAACAAAATTGCCTTGCGTTTCGCCACAACCATCACCAAATTTTTTAACATTTAACGAGATTGTTAATGATCCTAAATGTTTTTACAAATGTTATATATCTAAGCTAAATAATCAATTTAATTTTTTTTTAAGATTATGTAGCTTTTATATGTATTTATTTTACTATAAATAGGACATTTAGAATAATGATAATAATTATTTTTAAGACTTTTTCCTTTATTTTTTTTCATTGCAAATGCTATATATTTTAGTTAAATAATCAACTTAAAATTTTTAAGATTATGTAGTTTTTATATGTATTAATTTTACTATGAATAAGACATTTAGAATAATAATAATTATTATTATTTTAAAGATTTTTTCCTTAAAAAATAGGTGAGGCTAATTATATATTGTGATATGTTTTTGATGTTAACGTCTTAAAATATATATAAAAAAATTGAATTGACTGTTCTTTATAAATCTCATATGAATTTAATCTCAATTTTCTAAAATACTTTTAATACAATAATATAAAGAAAAAATGTGATATTTTTTTTTGTGAAATTTTAGTAATTGCATTTTTGCTATTTGTCAAATACATTATTCATCAAATAGTTAGAACATGCCAACAAACAATTATTATGTTGCAGACAACAAATAATATATCTTTTATTCAAATTTGATCAATTGCGTTTTTCTATATAACAATTAAATTATTACCTTGGTAATTAAAACAAAACTGTCAATCAAATTATTTGTAGTGTAAAACAAATCACTCATCTGTGCAAAAAGTTCATCGATTGTAATTTTACTATTTGCTAATGATATCATTCATGAAACAATTAAAAGCATACACAATAATCAATCAGTATGTTATAGGACGCATATGGTTTATTGATTCCAATTGTACAATCTACCGATTAAATAATTAGCAAAATATTTTTAGCAGTAACAATATTTAATCACTTTTAGTTGAAAAAAAAACTTATTTTCTAACAAATTTTATTACTTATAATTTCACTCATTAAAATATTAAATTAATCAATTATAACACACATAAAATCAATCAATTTTTTTATATAAAAAAAAAGAGTTCAACACAGCGCGTGCAAGTTAGCTTGTTATGTACAGTGAAGGCTGTGCTGCCGTTTAGGGCTGAAACTTGTGACAATAGGCATGTGACTTTAGAATCTTTAAGACACCAAAAAATAAAACATAATCGAAAACCCCCATCTCTAAAACCCTTCCTTTCCGGTCTGTAAATATAACTCGAGCCGCCTCTGTCCTCCGTCTCCCTTGGTTGTTCTCTCCTCGGAAAAATCATGGACAAAAACCTCCTGGCCACCAGAATCGCTGCCGCGTCGGATAAGGTAACTTCCGTCTCCGTCTCGTTACCCATAAGCATACTGACTATGATTTTACTTCACCTAAGGCTAGCAATTTGCGGAGTTTGAGCTTGTTATGAAAGTAGTTTTTTCTTTTCTAATAAAGAGAAAATGTGAAACAGGTGCTTGTTGATGTAGTGAAGTTAGCTCAAAAGCAAGGAAGGAGAGGTAGTCAAGGAAGCTGGAAGCAGTTTTTAAATGTTTATGAGAGGAAGTTTGGGTCTGGCTTTAGTGATCCGGCCAGAAGGTCACGCGATTCGCTCGTTGCGTTTCTTCAAACTTTTACTGATGACGATGGTTTGAAGGTGTGATTAATTTATTACCACTTCATTAAAATAGATGTTAATTGAATATTGAATTTTATCAATGTTTTTGTTTTCAGTTTGTTGATAATGTTATTCGGTCGCTTTCGAATTGTGAGATGTTGAAAGAAACTATGAAAGAAGCTCTGGACAATGAGTCACCTGAACAGGTATTGCCCATCAAGCAAGTGGTCTTATAGTTTTTAAATGTGTTTCTCTTTTTTCTTATGCGTAGATCTGTTTTAATCATGGCTTTACATTTGTGGCTTTGCAGAGGCTGGTTCGTTTAACTCTTGAACATCCACTTTACCTGCCAAAGTATGCACTTCCATCGTTTGAGAAGGTCTGCGATAATAGTTAAATGTTGTTGGAAATTGTGTGGCATAGCCAGTTTGGTTTTCTTTCTTGTTAACTTGTGGAAATGATGTAGCAGGGATGGGCAGTAACGAAGGTCCGGAAAAAGCCCAAGCTGCTAAGATGTAATAAAATGCTTGCTGTTGATTGTGAGATGGTTCTCTGTAAAGATGGTACTGATGCTTTAGTGAGGGTGTGTGTGGTGGATGAGAATTTAAAGGTATAAAAGATCCCATTTTGTTTCGGCTTTTGCATGTTTAGTATAGTTTAAACCCTTCAGAGATATCTGTTTTGTTATCATTGAGGTCTAACTGAAATGTATATGACTAAGTCATAAAATATACATGATTATTTTGGCACCTTTCAATACAGTAACTTGGACTTTATCCACTTAGGTGAAACTTGATGAATTAGTGAATCCATGCAAACCAGTTGAAGATTATAGAACTGAGATTACTGGAGTTACTGCCGAAATTTTGGATGGAGCTTCTTCTTCATTTGCAGATATACAGGTTTATTAGTGGTTGACCTATTATATTAGATTATCATTTGGTGCTCTTTGTCTGAAGGTAATTCGTGCATTTTACAGGTATCCATGAAGAAGTTATTATCGAGGGGAACTATTTTAGTGGGCCATAGTTTATATAATGACCTAGAAGGTATTGTGTCGAGCTCTTTTTTTGTTGGGTAAATGATGATAGAACCTGATGCTCGAACTTGTGTTGCTATGTGGTCATAGACATTGACACTCTTCCTTCTGCAATCTGTTTATTGCTGACAGCACTAAAGTTAGACCATGCAAGAGTGATTGATACGTCATTTATTTTCAAAAGTTCAGATGGACGTTCACCTTCCTTAAATAATTTGTGTAAGGTAAGTTGCTTGCATGTATACATGCTTTTGTGCTTTCTGTGATACAATTTAAGAAATTGAACCATCATATATTCACCAGAAGGCAAAGAAAGCAACTGTCGGTGGTTTGTAGATGCATGGCTGATTTTTCATCTGTTGTTGACAGACTGTGCTGGGCTATGAACTTCGCAAAGCAGGTGATCCACACAACTGCTTAGATGATGCATGTGCTGCAATGAAACTTGTTCTTGCTAAGATCGAGCGTGGAGTTGATAATTACATCCCATTGATTCAACCAGATGTAAAAATTGTGAGTTAGAATATATGTTTGTTGTGCACCTCTAATTTTGATCGCGTGATCATCAATAATTTATTTGTTTGTTTTGTGATTGTAGGTTCCAGAAACTGAAATGGCAAAGCTACTTCTCCACAAAATACCAGTCACTGTCCCCCCAGAGAAAAATTATGTGAACTGTTCCCTGCGAACTACACAATTGAAATCAAGGTTGAGTATATTCTGCATGCATTATTGTTTTTCTTTAGAAGATAATACCTGATTGTATTCAATAACTGATGAAGTTATTATCACATATGATAATGTGGTTGTAAGTTTTTCTTTATCTGTCACGATGTTTTCATTGTAAATTATAGATTGTAGGGCTGTTTATGATGTCTCCACTTCTCATCTTTATAGCAACTGCATTATGGTTGTCCATAGAGTTTCCATCTTACCATATCTTGACTTGATTAGCATTTGCCAGAAGAAATAGCCACCAAAGTAATTATGACGATGATGGTGATGAAAAAGAGTTACTTATATGATTGTTCAGTGGAGACAATGCTCTTTATGTCTTATCAATTTTAATCATGCATGTGAAAGTAGAGAAAAGAGCTCATTTTGATGTCTCCATATTTAACACATTTGAAGCAAACTTGAAGAAGCTATCAAAATTGTATGGATCTTGCAATATTGGTTTGAAAAGGAATCCACTATTTAGTGTGATACCTGTAAGAAAGAATTTGAATCATTGCATTCCTCCCAACCATTTACAATTTGAAATGAATTGACCTCAGACAGCCTTTCTTGGTTGAATCTCGGAATTATTAAATTTTGATTTATCGAGCTCATTCCCTTTTTGTATGCATCCCCATACTTAGTTTTTTACCGTATGAATAATTTTGTGGCAGACACATAAGGTGATTCAAGGAGTGGGATATTCTGTGCTTGCCATCTTTAAGAATCCAGAAGAGGCATGCCAAGCATTTGAAAATTTGATTGGCAGCCTAGAAAAGGTATTTGCTAGTTACTGTGCCATATCTAAATATGTATACATGTACCGCTAGTTTTCACTTTGGAAAGATAAGCTCTGTTTCAAACAGTTCATTCTTGATCCACTGAGTACAGAGCATCATGAACTATTAGTGCTCTGCAGTGGGATTCAATTTTCTGCTGCAACCTTGCCTTAAATATGCTTGAATGAGTGAATTCAAAATTCTGTAAATATATGCACCTAATTTATGCGTGTTTGGGAGACTGCCCCCCAATTTTCCAAGTTCTGGATTTTTTTGTATGCTGAATGGATGTTCTCTTATTTCAGGATACTTCCGGTCGGCCACAGAAACTAGTAGCAATTCAACTTGACACAGGAAGATCTGCTGGCATTAGGGTTCGCAAAATGACAAATGATAATTTTCTTTCCCATGTTTCACAGAAAAAAAGACCTTTTGAGGGTGAGGATTCAGGTGATCCCAAGAAACTGAAGATAGACCATTGTGATGACCACTTGAAAGAGATTGAAAGACTGAAGCAAGATATAAAAACAAAGGATTTTGAAATGACCGCCCAGGATAAGATCATAACCGAGCTGAAAAGGAAATTGGAAGAAATGAAAAAGAAAAAGAAAAAGGAATGTTAAGAATTGTCAGACGAATTTTTAAGCCTGTTGCAGCTCACAAGGTAGTTAATCAACCTTGCTTGCTATTGACAAGGCTGCTAAAGAGCATAGATTACCAGGGCAAAAGAAATGCGATTGAGAAATCCTGGATTTTGCAGGGGCCCAAGGTAGATGTCACCAGGTAATAAATACCAAGGCGAATGTTATCTCCCCTTTTTTTTTCCAATTTCCCCTTCAGATTTGATTCCCTGCCCATTAAATTTGTTGTTTATGTAGCTTTTAATATGCTTTTAGTTGCATAGAAAGGAGATGTTCAACCTGATTATGTTAACAAAAATCTAAAAGAACTGCGTAATTTCCTGTAGCTATCTTTGTTGGAACATTGTTTGTTTGTTTATTTATTTTTATTTAATTTTATAACATGGTGTTTATTGACATTTAGTCCTTGTAATTTGTTCTTCCTCCTTTCTTACAGGAATACCATAGCCATGATGCCATTTGGATGGTTCATGATTTTGTACCACGCACGGGACTAAAGTTAAATAATAGTAATAATAATAATAATAAAAAAACAGCCTTGTTACATGAAACAAAATCGGTATCTCAACTTATTTGTTAAATTTTTGTTCAAGGTTAGTTTTTTTTGATTTTTTAGTTTGGGAATCAATTGTTTTGTTTCAAGATTTGATTTTGTTTTTATTTCTGTTCTTAGTTTAAAAGAGGAGAAAGCTAATAGAAAATAGCAAATGAGAAAATCACTGGCAGCTAAAGATTTTACTGCTAAATAAGATTGTTTTTACTCGTCAATTTTATTTCGACAAAAAAAAAGTTTTATTTAAATGTTTTTTAGCTTTAATCTTGTTTGAAAAAAGTAGACGGTTCTCTAATACAAAGTGGAATAGAAAAATAAAATAAATGTATTTGGCTCTTTATTGAAATTAATAAAATAAATGTATTTGGATCATTGAAATTAATAACAAAGTGACTATAAATAGACATTAAATAATGCATAATGAACCCACTAACTCATGATTCTAGCAACACAAACACCACTTTCTTAACTACCTAAGCAAATTTCTAAAGACTAGGTCCATTATGACTAAATCAACATAAAACAAATAATTAAATAAAAATAATAAAATAAATAAACAAACTTTAACACCCTCTCTTAAACTGTAATCTGCAGATAACAGTTTAAAAGGAATCATCCTTCTATAGTATTCTTAATTACTCCTGATCGTGAACAAATTCCAAGTAAACAACGCAATTTCACAAATGCAACAAGTTTAAGGGGTTTGGTGTGTATATCTGCAACTTGATCTTCACATTGTTGAGATCTCGCAAGAAATAGTATCTCACATCGATGTGTTTGCTTCTTCATCGATGTGTTTGGTGTTACCATAAAATATTGTTGTAACTCCAATTTGCTTAAATTGTAGTTCTTCAAGGATTCTTCTTATCCAAATAGCTTGACAAGCACAAGATGTGGAAGCAATGAATTCTGCTTTCTGTAGTTGATAAAGTAACAATTTGTTGCTTTTTCGAAGACCATGAAACAACACCTATGCCCAACATTAAAACAAAACCTAAGGTGCTTCTCCTGTCATCTTGATCACCTTCATAATCGCTGTCAATAAACCCAACCAACTCCATCTTTTCACCTCTCTTGTAGAACAACCCAAAATCCTTAGTTCCTTGCAAGTAGCAAATGAATCCTCTTGAGCTGTTAGCAAATGCATTTTAGTTAGATTCGCCATATTTACCTATTGATTAGGCTTACATAATACATAATGTCAGGTCTTGTCGCAATTAAATACATTAAATTGCCAACAATTTGCTTGTAAAGTGTGTTGTCCACTTTCTTCCCTTTCATGATCTTTGTTGAGCTTTAAACCGAATCTAGTTGGAGTGCAAACAGGATTGCAATCCTTCATTTGAAATCTTTCCAAAATATCATGCACATATTTCTTTTGAGAAATAAAGATACCATTAACAAATTGCATTACTCTATGCTCTAGAAAATAATGCATCAAACCAAGATCAAACATTTCAAATTCAATCATCATAGAACTTTTGAAATCTTTAAACATATCAGCATCATTTCCAGTAAATAGAAGGTCATCGACATATAAGCAATTTCCCCTCATCTCCAATTTTAACAAATAACGAATGCTCATATAGACATTTATGGAAAGCCTTCTCTTAAGAAATAAGACTCAATGCGACATACCAAGCTCGTGGAGCTTGTTTTAATCCATGAAGAGCCTTTTTTAAGCAAATATACTTTATGCTCATATCCAATCTTAATATGACCAAGGGGTTGATTGACAAATACCTGCTCCTCTAAGTTTCCATGCAAGAATGCTGATTTGACATCCAACTGGAAAATAGGCCACAAATTCTATGCAGCCAATGCAATTAGCAACCAGAATTTGTATCATGTCTTGCAACAGGAGCAAAAATTTCGTGTAATCAATTCCATATTCTTGCTTATGCCCTTTAACTACCAATCTTGCCTTATACTTATCAACTTCACCATTTGCTGTTAATTTGAGTTTTGAATACCCATTTTATGCCAATGGATTTTTGTCCTTGTGGAAGATCAGTTAGCTCCCAAGTGTCATTTCTTTTGATGACATCAATCTCATCATCCATTGTTTTTCTCCATTTTTCTTCTTTGACAACACTTTCAAAGGATGTAGGATCACAATCTACAAACAAAGCAAAATGGGTAATTGGACCTTCAATTCCAGTTACCTCACGTCTTCCATCCAAGCAGGCCTCTTACGAATACGAGGACAAAGATTGAGCTGCTGCAACAGGAGCTTCTGTCGTGGTTGAGAAATTTTCAGCAACTCTTATTGTTGACAAATTTCAGCAACTCCTATTGTTGACAAATTTCAACAACTGTTGTGTGAGTTTCTAAGCATGGCTGCTGCAAAATAACTGTTGGTGATGACCCCATTTCTGTATCCATTTCAAGAACAATATGTATACGTTGCTGCCTATTCCTAGTCCCAAGTTTTTGCCTCATCAAAAACAACATCGTGGCTGGTCATAATCCTTTTTATGAGTGGATTGTACAATTTATAAGCTTTAGAACACTCACTCATGCTAGAAATACAAATTTTTTTACCTTTATCATCTAGTTTCTTTCTCTTCTAATCTAGGGACATGTGCATAGGCTATGCAACCAAAAAATTTTTGAAGTAATCAACAACAAGTTTCCTCCCACTCCAAGCTTCCTCAGGTGTTATGTTCTGAATAGAAAAAGGTAGAACTTCAGTTTAGCACATGAATGATCTAATTTACTGCCTCCGGCCAAAAATTCCTCTTACTAGCAGACTCCTCACCATGTTGAGGATTGTTCTATTTTTTCCTCTTGGATACACCATTCTGTTGTGGTGTATATATAGCTGTGAGTTTCTTTTGAATGCCATGCTCTCTACAAAAGGCTTCAAATTTCCTTGAACAATATTCTCCACCACGGTCTGTTCGGAGGGTCTTAATGGGCTTTCCTGCTTCATTTTCCACTTGAGTTTTTAAAGCTTTTAAACATATAAAAAGCTTCTGCCTTGTGCTGTAAAAATAAACCCAAGTTTTTTGTGTAAAATCATCAATGAAAGGTGATTAAATATTTTTTTACCTCCATTTGAAGATGGACTAATTGGTTCACAAATATCAGAGTGTACTAGCTCGAGAGCATGCTTTGCTCTCCACGATTTACCTTGAGAGAATTGAGAACGATGTTATTTGCTAATAACATATTCTTCACAGATTTGAGAAGGGAACATCAATTTCTGGAAGTCCTTTCACCATATTTTTCTGTTGAAGTGTCTTTAGGCCACTAAATTCAAGTGGCCATAGCGAAAAATGCCAAAACCACGAAGAATTTTTTATTTCAACCATGAAACAAGGCTAAGATGTCACAATTTCTAATGGAAACAACCTATTTGAACTCATTTTTACTACAACAATTGCCCTCTCAAAAGGATCATAAATTTCACATACACCATTTTGTATAGTTATCACATACCCCTCTCTCTTGCAATTGACTCAACACTCAATAAATTGCTTTTTAAGTTAGGAACATATAGGACATCAGAAATTGATTTGTACAAAACCATGCTTGGTTTTAATCTCAATATCACTCCTTTCCCGTTGCATTCACAGTAGAGTTATCATCACAAAGCTTACTGTAGAATTAAAATATTTCATTTAAATAAATAAAAAAAAGACTTACACTCACACATGTGATTGCTGCAACCCATATCCATAAACCAAATTTCAGATCCCCAACTTTCTGCTTCTACTCCTGAGTAGTCTTCACAACCATTAATAAAGTTTTCTTCTTCCCTTTGTTCGATAAAATGAGATAGTTCACCTTTGTCATTAAGCATCCTGGCATAACATTTCAGAACGGTAATGCCCAAATTGTGACATCTAAAACATTTCAACCTTGGATTTGTCAACTAGTTGAATTTGTCCTCTGCCTCTGTTTTGTCCTTCAACTGCCCTTAAGTGTCCCCTGCCTTCTCCTCTGCTTTTGACAAAATTGTCAACAACCTTGAAGTAGTTTTTGTAACCATCTCCTCTGTCTCGGCTCTCCCTGTCTCTACCCGTCCCTCTGCCTCTTCCTTGAAAAATTTGATGGAAATGAGAATAAGTTGTAGCTTTCAGGGCTTACTCATTTGTATGTGAGCACCGAAGCATTTTTTTGTTCATGAACAAGCAGGGAGCTCTGCAGTTCATCAAGGGAGAGTTTTTCAACATCTTTTGACTCTTCGATTGAACAGGTCACATAATCAAATTTTGGTGCCAGTGAACGGAAAAGTTTTTCAACAATCACATTATCATCCATCTTCTCACCATGGAACCTCATTCTGTTGCATATCTCCATCATCCTGGCACAGTAATTGATGATTGGTTCCCCTAATTTGCATTTGTGGAGTTTCAAAATCTCGACCCAGGGCTTGGAGTTGGGCACACTTCACCCTTGTAGATTCTTGATATTTTCAGCTTCATGGAGTCCCATATGTCTTTGAAAAGTTTCTTTGCTAAGAATGGTTTGCAAGATGGGACGATCGATGGCCTGAAACAAGTAATTTTTTGCCTTCAAAGCCTTAAGCTTTCTCCTTCCAGCTCTGTCTTTTGAGCGTCTGTCAAGACTGCAGTCGGTGTCGGGCTTTAATTCCAGCTTCAACAATCAACCAATATTCCTTTGACCAAAGGAAATTCTCCATTAACATGCTCCAATGGTCATAGTGACCATCAAAACATGGGATAGCTGCTTGCATAAAGGTTGATTCTATTGCCATCAATGTTCTTTGTGATTCTGGTGGAGGAAGGTTGTTGTCGTGGCTGTGAGAAATTTGAGATTTCTTAAATTTAGGGATTTTGGCTCTCTCGTCTAGTCACAATGAGGAAGAATTAGGGACTTTAGGGATTTGGGTTTCTCTCGTTTGCTCACAAACAAGATTTGTAGGGGATGTTATGGGTTCTCTCTTCTGTTGATTTAGAGAAATTAGGATTTGAGTATTTTTGGCTCTCTCTCGTCTGTTGAAATGCGAGCACTCTATTTGGGATTTTTGGCTCTCTCTCTCTCTAGCGTCTGCTTACGAAAGGGATTTAGGGATTTTTAGGGGTGTTTTAGGCTATGATACCATTGATACAAAGTGGAATAGAAAAATAAAATAAATGTACTTGGCTGCTTACTGAAATTAATAACAAAGTGCCTACAAATAGACATTACATAATGCATAATGAACCCACTAACCCATGATTCTAGCAACACAAACACCACTTTCTTAGCTACCTAAACAGATTCCTAAAGACTAGGTCCATTATGACCAAATCAACACAACTTTTAACGGTTTCAAAGTTTTATTTTTGTAATTGAGTTGATTTTGTACTGTATGGAAAATTTATCCAAGTTTAAAACCACAAATGATTTGTTTTTAAGGCTTTATAAAGGGTTTTAGGTGTTTTCAAATGAAAGTCTTGTTAAAAAAAATAGAAAAGTCTTGTTTATTTTAATATTATTTAGATATTTGGTGGTCGGAATCTAGGTTTCTGAATGACACTTTGTCTACTACTCCAAGTTATAAGTCAATTATGTTCTTAAGAGAAAATGGTTAAACAACATTATTTGCCTCAATATAGAAAAAAAAATTTCTCAGACGTATGGGCCTGTGTTTTTAGCCGAGACATACTTGAGCATGGGTTTCTTGCCAATTGCAAAAACATCTGACCTCTTTTTTTTGTTATGTTTTCTCTTTCAATTTTTTGTTTAAAACTTGTTTCTTTCTGTGATTTTTTTAATTTGCATTTATTTGGTTCATGGACAAGACAATCTCACTCAATATGTTTGGCCCAAAGGGTGGGAAAACACCACTTACAACACCGAAAAAAATATAAATATTTTATTTTAATATATTTAGCTAGTCAACAACGGAATAGCCATTTTGCCTGTAAAAATAGTTGTTCCGTTGGATAATTGCTCAAAAAGCCAAAAAGTACAAAAAAATGGTTTTGGCTCTCCATTTGCCTGCTCGGTTAGAGATGCTCAATTACTAATACAATGGCCAAACACATCATTCAAATGTGTGACTTGGAGGTGTTTTATTCGTAAGACTAGATAATTGCTCGCAACATGTTATAGTTCTGGTAAAAAAAAATTAATGAAAAACAAATTCATGTATTATTAATGTAATTTCTAGCAAAATAAATAAATTGTGTGAGGGTTGATCAAATATGATCAAATTAAAAAAATAATAATTCAAATTGACATCTTTTCTGTAAAAATATTAAGATATATTGGATTAATTTGTATTAGTCTGTGACTCAATTCATAAAATTATGATAACCTCGTAGAAGGTAAATTAAAATAAATTATAAAATTTAATTTTTAATCAATCAAATCTTAGAAGATAAAAATGATTTTTTTAAAAAAAAGAAGCAAACCAAAAACACTCAATCAATCAAATCTTAGAGGATAAAAATGATTTTTTTTTTTAAAAAAAGAAGCAAACCAAAAACTTGAGTGGCATTTGATTAATTTGTTAAACTCGCAACTCAGATCATAAGATTAAAATAATTTCATAAAAAAATAGTTTAAAATAATTTATAATATCTAATTCTCAATCAATCCAATGTTGAAAAATAAAATTAAAAAAATCAATTAAAAAAGAACACAAAAAATGATCAAAGTTAACTTATCAAACTCATGACCGAGACCATATTATAAAATTCAATTTCTAATCAACTCAAAGTTAATTGATGAAATTAAAAAAAAAAATCTGCAACTCAGTTTACAAGATTAGGATAATAAAGTAAAAAACAAATCAAAATAAATTATAATTTTTTTATTAAATCTAATATTAAAAGATAAATTAAAAAAAAAACTCATGAAACAAAACAATACTGTAAATAAATAGAGAGAATGGTGATAGTGAATTGACGAGCTCTTTTTATTTTTTGTTAATTAGTGTTAATTTCTCAACAACTTGAATTATTATACATATTTAATTTACTTGAAGTTTGTCATAAGGTGATAATGTAGATGCAGAAGTGCTCTCAGAATATTCGGAAAGAGATTTATGCGATTTTTAATTAGATATGGGGATATGGACATATATAACCTTCTTCTTAGGATTAAATCAGGAAGTACGCGTCTCTATAATTAAGTTTTTTTAAAAATAAATGACAATATCTTTTTTATAGCTGCGAAATTCTCTCAAATGTGAGCGCTTGACTAAGTAACTGTTTTGAAAATGGATTAAAATTATTTTTGAAAATATTTTTTCTTGTTTAAAAATATATCAGAATATTTTTTTTTAAATAATTATTTTTATCATCAACCTATAAAAATAATCTAAAAACATAAAAAAATTTTTTATTTAAAATAATTGTTTTTCAAAAACACTTATAAAATAATGCCAAACAGGCCTAAATGAGGAAACCCACGCCATTATAATAAAAAACTGGCATCATCACTCTGATAATGGAAATTAATTTCTCTTTAATTTCCTGTTTGGAAATCCCTGTGACTATTGCGTGCATATATTACCACCAGTACCCTCGTTCATATTTTCGTGCTCTTAAACTTTGAAGCATGTCCTCCTTGCAAGCCCCCATGGAGGCCAGAGGAGAAGAGGCGTAAAGTTTGAAAGACTGCTTCTTGACTTGATTAGTTCTGCTTACCGGCGAAACGCCAGTAGATTATAAGCATGCAGTTTGGAAAAAAAAAAAAAACATGAAATTCCTTTTTATGAATCAACAAATTAACTTCAAGAATTGAATATGTATTGGCCACCTCATGATGCATTCGTCAAGCAGTATCAAATGCCTTCAAACATAATTGAGTAAGGAAACAGAAGTCAAACTGCAGGAAAATTGTATAACTTTCAGGGTTAATGACATAACATATTGAGGGAACGAAAACAATGAATTCAATAAACTTATCTTACTTGCGATTATGCAGATCCTCACAATTTACTCACGTGAGGGGTAAGCCTTAAACGTGTCACTCGCTTTCATCGTCTTCATCTCCGAAAGTGAAAACCGATGCATCAGCAGCGATTGCTTTAATGTCACTGGCTCCTCCAGAGTTGAGGTGATGAATCTCGATGCCGGAGGCAGGGTTCCCAGCCCCACCAGCAGCTGGTTCCTTAGAAGCATTTATCTGTGAAGGTTCATGACTTCTGAGTGACATTTGGCTCAGCAACTTGTGTTAAGTTCCTCATTTGTTCTGTTGTGGTGTTAGATGCATGACCAGGTTGGGAAAGTCCAGTTCCAGAAGCAGCTTGAGCTTGCCTGCTCTTTGAAACCCCAGTTTCCTCTCCCTCACTGTCTGAGAATACATCATCATTCTCAGCCATGTCACTTCGGTTGGAATGGCCTGCAACTCCACCATCTGTGGCTGCAACATGACCTGAGCTACTAACATCAGATCCCTTGCGGGCCGAATCAACTTTAGACCTTGCAGGTAAAGTTCCATCATAGTCTATCATCACAACTTCAACCTGGAAACCTGGAGAGGGCAGTTTTCTCTGCAATGAAGAGCCAGAAAACCATCAAAAGCAAGTCTAAGAAATAGAGTAAGAGATCTATCTCTTGTTGAATGATGTAACAACTGAATACGAAAACCAGAAAGATTGAATTATTAAATACCTTGTCAAAACCATCAAGATCAGAGCCATTTAAAATTTTTCGATTCTCTGTCATCGATGTATTTATCCAACTGAATCGTGAAAAATAAAAAGATTAATCCTCGAGAACTGGAGTTACAAATAACAAAGTTATATGGAAGCAAATGGGACCCATAAACATCAATGACAAGAAAAGATTTATCAACTTTGGCTTATCAACTGATTAGAGTACATTGGATAGAGGTAAATTCTTTCAGCTTATTTCTTCATATATGTTAAGCTGTGAACAGATACAAGTTTAACGTGTGGATGTTCACAAACCAGTAGAAATCTCCTTGGCGATCATGAAAATGGATCTTAAAGTCTCCAGCCAGCTCTGTTAGACCTGGTTCCCCTGGTAGAGCAAATACTACCATCTTTTTCTTAGGTACACGGATCCAGAAATCTTCTGGCTGTGGAAGTATGTTTGAGAAAAATTTGATAATAAATTTAAAAGTATTCTGGGACAAAGTAACAAATAACACCAACTACTGAGACCATTGCCAAATTAAACTCAATAAATACCTACCATTAAATCCTTGGTTTTTGGATGCTTTCTGGTTGAGAACAGAACCCCTGTGAGAAATAAGGAAAAACATCTCTGGTTATGCTATCATCCATGTACAAGTAACCATGAGACAAAAAAAATAAATGTATCACATAATAAGACCAGCTTCCTCGCTTCCAAGTGTTCTATTGCAAAATTTTAGTGACAATAAACAAAAGCAGTAAAATTAATGTTTGCATGAAAAAATGGGTTTGCTCGTAAGATTAGCAAACAACTTTAAAACACAAAGCCAAATCACTTATGTAGGGCAGGTCAGAATGTGTCAGGGGACATTATGGGACAAACACATCACAAGTACAATAAAAATAATTGACATCACAAGTACAATAAAAATAATTGACATCACAAGTACAATAAAAATAACTGACAAATGAATCAAAACCTATGAGCAGTACTTATATCATGCACATTTGTGTGAGCATTGAGACATCTTCAATGCAGCTAAAGTGGTGAAAAGATGAATTTGCCACAGGAAAGAGCATACCACTGTTGTTAGAGATGGTAATAGAGGGCCTTATCCAATACGGACATTGGTGAAGCCGGAATCCCCTAAGCATGCACCTGTACAATGAAAACTTGAGTAACCAAGTAAAGCTACTTTTGGATAGTGTGAGAGAGACATGCCACAGTTATACCTTCGTTCGGGCTGGTTTTCTCCATTGAAATATGTTAAGGTCCGCTCAAAGTATTTGACATACCGCTGGTTATAGCAGAAAATAATTACTTTTGAGGAATGCAAATAAAAGCAACCCCATCAAAGTCACAAAAACTCGTTAATAAGCATTGTAAAAATGAAATTGACTAACAATCTGACTTGGAAGAACGAGAGCCTTCCCATCCACACATCTTTTCTTGTTGAAGTAATCAATGGCCTCCTCAGCAGTTGGGAAGAACTGCACAGAGAACGAAAATGAAATAAGAATATGATTGAAAGAAAAGAAACCTACAGAACCAAGGAAACAACCGAGTTTCACTAAACTGAGAGATTCTTAATGAAATACCAATAGGCACCACCTTAAGGAAAAGGAGAAGGCTACATATCATTAAACCTGTCCTGCCCATTCCAGCTTTACAATGAACAACCACCACATTTTGAATGTCTTCCTTCAACCAGGAGTATGCACTTTGACAAAATGATGTAATTAGTTGAAGAGGAGGGCAATTATGGTCATCAAATGGGAAGCACGCTACCTGGAAAAGATTGAAGAAAATATATGAAAGATCCGTATACATGTATTGGCCAAGTTATTCAAATTCAAACAGCCATGCAAGACAGAATAGTATATCACCTAAAAGGTTTTAACATTGTTCCATTTTGGAAGAAATAGATTTCTACCATACCTAAATATAAAAACTAATCAATATTAGTAATTTGGAAAGATATTGTTATTGACAGATCGCAGTTTATACTTGCCAAGATATTCCTATCTCTTAATATGTTTACAATATCATGGCATCCACAAAATATATACATTACAATTTCTTCATGACAGAAACAAACATGATGTCAATTATTTCTAATAATGTGACTTGAATAGCTAGGAAACCCTTAAAATAGCTAGGAAACCATTAAAAACTAACCAAGAAGAGAGTTTTAAGAGGGAAAAAAAAAGGTAATAATAATCAAGACCATCAGGACAAATGGTAATGTGTTGCTGGAAGAAATTGTGTTGGCAGTGTTTTTAATAAATGAATTTTGTTTTTAATCTGCAAATAAAGATTAAAAAAAGTCCTCCAGACTGTATAACAAATAACCAAAGATCAGTATTAGATCAATACAAAACCAGGAATGACTATTGGGAGCCATTGATACCAAGAACAAACAAATTATACTGGACAGCGGAGAGTTTTAATCTTTTTCAGATCCATTGTATCGTTTAGGCTTTGATGTTGATATCCAGGACAATCAGAATACATAAATATAAGTGAAGAGGAAAAACACACCTTTCCTCCAAATCGTGATGCATCATACAATCTCTCTGAACAAAGATTGTATACCTTGTACTTTCCCTGAACAGAAATCATGATTATATCAGCAAAATGGGATTCCAAAACAAAAAGCATGTGTCAACCATAAGCCTGGCTTAATGCAAGCCAGATTCTTTACAGGTGAATCCATGAACCATAATTGGCATACAAAAACAATGGATGTAATATATCCTGAAAATAACACAGCAGACTAAGACTATTGGTTGGTATAAGAGAGTGATTCTAAAGAGAAAACAATTTGTTCAGAATCAGAACTGTAATGAACAGCACCTAAAGCCATTACTCTAGGAGTTTGATATCAGGAATAAAATTTTGGTAATAAAAGGAAAGAACAGGAAAGTATTTCAATACCTAATTAAAAAAGTTTTACGAAACTCTGCACAGATGCTTTTGGATAAAAAATTCAGTTCTTAGTCAATGACCAGAATGATTCAAATTACCATTTAAGTCCTAGAATGAGTTCTGTCTAGGCAATTAAGCCATATCACGTGAAAGATATTAAGTATTCCACTTGAAGTACTTCCATTTAATGATTAGATTCCCTGGACCATTCAAGCATGGTTTAAGTATGCTTGACCTCCTAAAGTATATTTTCAGTGTTCCATATATTACATGCAAATATTGAAAACACCCCAGTTCCAGCAGAATCATTAACAACATTCTCAATCTAGTTTTTATACATCCTGTGCATTTTCATAGAGATTGTGTTCGTTCCTCCTCTAATACTTGCAAGATTATATTGAAATTCTATAACGTTGTTTATGAGATATTCATAATCACACCATCTTTAAGGTACATCCAGATTCACAGTTCCTAACTTTACAGTTTAAATTAATCAATCAGAAATTTTGAACCTTTTTATATAAATAGACAACAGTTTTTTTTCTATCTCAGAAGTTGTTACCATATTCCCTTGCTGTCATGCATCTAGTCAGAAATTCAAACAAGATCATACCTTATGATGGGTCTCAAAAAACTTTATCACTTCTTCCATGTGATTTCGATAGAATCCCTGTATTGATTTTCAGTTCATAAATTTTTTAGAAGATAAAATAAAATTCACAATGAAATTGTAAATGCGTACTGGAAAATGTTTTCCACCTCAAAGTATCCAAAAAGTCCAGAGCTTAAGTCACCAGCAGGAAAACCCATAGCAATTATGTTCTCAGTGATATAAGCCATATCCAAATCGAATCCTCCCTCCTGTATATATGTGATGGTGCAATCAACATTACTTTTGGTGAAAACGTCGACTAGCATGTCAACAGTAAAACATGAAGAATGCTAGGATGTTCCATACAAGAAAAGGCAAGGGAATCAATAACCTGACCTATGAGAAAAAATTTAGAAGCAATAACTATCCAGAAATGAATACATGAAAAAAAATGTAGGATTTTGATAGATCAATCTCCAGGCAGGACAATAAATGTACAATGAAGAATCGAGTCCACCAACAGAGCAAGTTTGATTTACTTATATTATGACCGTTTAAATATTTGCTCAAAGGTAACAGATTTGGCTTTGTAAGCTAACTAATTTGCATACAATTTCATTGATGCAAAACACTTTTAAGACAAAACAAAGTGGTGAAAATTTTTAAATTGCCATGAAATCCATTATTCAGCTATAACTCAAAAACAGAAATTAGCGTGTCAGTAAAAGCAGCAACATGGGTGAGGTACCTGGTATCTCCGTTTATTTTGAGAAACAACTTGGCGTGCCTTGACCTGCATGGCCTTCACAGCATTTCGAGACGAATCAACCAAACCCTTAGTGAATGATTCAAAAACACCACTTTGTGTAGATGTTGCATTGCCTTGACTACTCTCCTCGGTGGTAGGAAGCAGCGATCCAAAGCCACTGGTAAAACGAGAGAATGCAGAAATTCCAAAACCTTCAGTCTCCGAATTCGAGCTATCATTTCGGGTGGCGGGAGCCTTTGAATGTTGTTCAACATTACGAGAGTCTTTGGAAGAAGATTCGACAGCAGGAGGTTGAGTAGATGGGTCAGGATCCATTGTGTCGTCACCTATAAACTGCGAAAGAAGGCCTATAATGAACGCAGGAATCCATTCAGTTTGAAAGCTATGATAAATCTGAGGAAAACCCAAGAGAAAAGCAAACCCTTCTCACTGGAATTTCATAATCAAAACTAGAGAAAGAAATGTAAGGATCAATCAATTATGGACATGGGGTGGCTTCATTTTGATAGAGGAAACACAATGAGATCTGATGACTGACAAGCATTTTAGCAAAATCAAACAAGATAACTCACCAGATTTTATAAAAGTATTGGCTTCTCTTCTCCTCTTGCTTGTTCAAATTATATCACATCTCTCTCACACGCACATCATAATCGAAGACGTGATGTATTGTTTTGCTGGGTGCTTTCAAGCATCAAACAGATGCAAATTGGATCCCTTGGGTTCTGGTTCGGAGGCAAGCAGAGTTGGTATTCAAACACATACAATTAACCTTCAAATCACGATATTTGTGATAAATAAGGATTTCAGAAATAATAATCACCCTCACACTTGATGATGCATTAGTGATAATTAGTATATAATTTTATTATCTATAACTATAATCTATTCAATTTTTCTGCTATATATATTTACTTTTTATACTTTATCAAACAAAATGAGTTTATTTTCACTCATCTCTCGATTACTTCTTATATTATTTTGTTTGAAAGACTAAAAAACAAGTTGCAAAAATATATCAATTCCCAAGGAAAATGCATTCTTGACGCAATTGGACTATTTTTTATTTTCAACATTTTTGCTTATCATTTATTATTTCAATCATTTTTTTTTTATTTTCGTTTTAAGATATAAAAAATACAAATATATAAAAAATTTGAGAAAAAACACATTTTCTATGCAATTCGGCCAATTCTTGGGCATTTCATAATTTTAACTTTTTTGTTTATCATTTTCATGTCAACAAGTTTTCAAAGGTTGTGATATATATATATATATATATATATATATAAGAGAATTTTAAAAAAATTATGTGTTTTTTTTCTCATGTCCATGCATAATTGAGAATTAAGATGAGGTGGTTGATCATGATCCATGACTTTTATTGATCAAGTATAGCCAATAATTACATTAATTTATTTATTTTATATATATATATATATATTAAAGTGTTAATAATGCTAGCAATTTGGCCCTGTAATGAGCTTAAGATAGTGGTAAAGTCATGACCATTTAGTTGATGAATTATTGACAAAAATACATCGATATGATTAATAATGTAAGGATTACTTTGTTAAGTGATTACTTATCAATTGATCAAGAAACAAAATGTATTAAAAGGCGTAGAGATTTTCCACAATAATCCACAATTTCTTTTTTTTTTCCTCATTGATTTTTTTTCCTCTTCAATCTCATATTTTTAAGGTCAAATCTTTATATAATTTGTTGTGAAAATCCAAGATAAAAAAAAAGCAATGACCAAAGTGTAGGTCACGATAAAAATACATGGCCACTCTAAAACTCATGAAAAAAATAATTCTTTTAAGTGCCCCCAATTTCCCTTTAAATTCCCTTTTCAATTCATATAAAAGGTTTTTATAGGATGTTTACAATATTTTCAACTATTATGAACATAATATAAAATAGTAAGCTCATAAAATATTTATTTTTTTTTTGAAAAAGCTTAATATATTTTTATCAGATTTTAAATTTTAAAAATCTTCAATCTCATGCAAAACAAACTTAGAATGATGTTTAATTATTGATTTAATCTTCTTAGTTTATTTTTTTCAATTTTTATGTACATAATATAAAAATAAATAAGCTCATTAAAAATATAATTTATATATTTTAAAAAACTTTAATATATTTTTTATATTATCACATTGTTTTCTTGAGTCGCATGTAAATCACTTAGACTTTATTTCAATGTTTATTTTATCTTTATTTTCTTTTGATAGCATGATAAGTTTTATTTTAAAATATATTACTAGCAATCAAAAATTATAGTTTTGAGAGAGATGCATTAATGAATGAATTTAAATTTGAGGGGAACAAAACTTTACTTATTTCATGTGGATTAAATTAAAAAAATACCTTTATTTTTTTTATATTTTTGGATGCAAAGAAACTCCACCCTCCGGAAAAGCGTATTTTATAGACCTAAATGAGTAAGTAAGACCCCTAGTTGTCCAGACTCTAACAAGGGATCCACGACCTGACTCGAAACTTGAAACTTGTTGTACAAATCACAAGTTTTTTGCCATCACTTTATACCTCTTGGGGACACCTTTATTTTCATTGTCATTTCCTTTCTAATTTTTTTTTAAATGTGCTCATAAAACATGATGATTTTATTTTTAAAAAGATCAAGATTTGTTTTTATGATATTATCGAATGCTTTCTAGATAATTATATATTAGTTTGAAATCCAGTTTTTATGATATTTTTCTCATTAATATTGAATTTTAGAAAAATAATAATTATTTCTCATGATTTGTTTTCATTATATATTATTTATATAATTATTTTTCAGATTTACTGTTCATATTTTCTCTATGCAGTTGCAAGAAAGATAATCAGTTTAATATTTGTTAAACAAATTAAGCTTGTTTTCATTATCATAGTAATTATTTTTTTTTATTAAAATTCATATTTAAGATATTACTTCATTGGACACCAATCAATCCAAAATTTATTTCAAATATAATTTTAGCCTTTTTTTATGTTAGCAACCATTTATTTACTTATGCTATATGAACCGACAATGCAATTGTTTTTTGTTTTGTTTAAGGTCGTGAATATTCTATAAAAATAAAGTTTATGTCATTATAGTTATCGCAAATATTTTTTCTTTTAATTTATTTTACTTTTTATTCTCATCAAATTAAAAACAAAGGGAAAAATACGCATAAGAAAAACTACATTGGTGTGAAATACATGAATTATGCAAGAAAATTATTATTTTTGAACGGATTTGATATTATTACTTTTCTTACTCTTTTTTTTAATTATTAAATGTTTTTTTCTTCTTAAAAGCTCCCTATATGACGAGATTATATATATTAATATGCTTATTTATTATTAAATAGTTTGGTTTGTCCAGCTGTAGAACGTGGACACTTCTTGACATATACAATTAACACATAATATATACATACATATAAAATAAGATAAAATATTTTTCTTAAAAAATACTTAATATTATGATTGTTTTTTATTTTGTTCATCAAATAATCTCAGGCATTAGGATCTATCAGTGTCTCCTGTATCATTGCAACACAACAAAAATTCTTATTTATTTATTATCCTTTGATTATCGATAATAAATATTCATAATATTTGTTATGATTCGAATTAGTGATTTAAGGCATGTTCATCATTGCTTTTCAGAAATGATAAAAAAATTTTAAATTAAATTTATTTTTTATTGTTTTTAAATCATTTTCAGATGATGTTAAAAATAATTTTTTAAAAATAAAATAAATAATTTTGATATATTTTTAAATAAAAAATACTTAAATAAAAAAAGCGAAAACAACCCATTGCAAACACTTACCTTGGCTGATGACTGAAGATGACGTGGCTGATGACTGAAGTTGACGTGGCCGATAAGGGCTGAAGTAGTCTGCTGAAATGGCATATTGCATGGCAGGGGTGTTGGCGTAATTTGCTTTGCCTTGGGAGCCTTCTGTGGTTGCTGAGTCCTTTGTGATTTCCTTTTTGTTGTTGTTGGCGTAAAGAGTGATATGATTTTATTGGAGAAGACGGTCTCTTTAACTTGCTGGTTTGGTCTACTAAACTGATGTGATGGCAACCTGCTGTTATAGAGCTTGTGGTGGACCTCCGGCAGTATCGGGTGGCTAGCTCGAGGAGGCGACTGATGGGCTGGTGGCTGGCCTATCTGGTTTGGTGGCGTGGCTGAAAATAAAGTCGGCCATCGGTTTATGTCATTGATCTGGTTGCTGTGATGACTGGAGCGAATCTATGGCATTATTGAATCATCATTTTTTTGTGGTCGAGTCCGTTCGTAAGAGACACGGTGAAGAGATGGTGATCGGCCGAGGAGGACGTCGACTGAGGTAGACGGGTGGTGGTGGTTGGGGTTGTGGGTTGTGGGTTGGGTCGGGTTGATGGGTGGAGGAGATGAACAATGTTTTTTACTGTTTTTTTAAATATCAACCATTGATGATGATAAACTAGAAATCTTCACAGGCTTTAATAAATCTATTAAATGTAAGTATAATTAAAAGCTCGTGATTTGATATCAAATTTGATGTCGAACAATAAAAATAAAATAGAAAAGAACAAAACTTTAAACAAACAAGCTGATGCTATAAAAAGAATAAATAATTCACACAGAAAAACATAAACATTAAAATATAATCAAAAGAGATAAGAGAGAAACATTTTTCTTATTATAAATTCTTTTATTATTCCAAAGTGTAAATAATACAAGACATGGTTATGGAAATCCAAGAGACTAAACTCAAGAGTAATGAACATTCAATACATATAAATATAATTTATTATGAATTTATAACAACTAAAAATTAAAAAGAAAAAAATTGAGAATTCATGGAAAGAAAAAGTCTAAAGCTTTGCAAATTTTTATTTAATCTATCAAATTATCTCATAATAATGAAAAAAAAACATATAAAGAATACAACTTTAGTACATTAATTATTGAGCTCAATCTATTAATCATACACAATTTAACATAAATACCCCAAATAAATAAAGCAAAACAATGAAATAAATACAATCAAGTTAATATTGGAGAAAAAACAGACTACTCCTTGATGCAACACAAGCAATAAAAACTCTTTTCAGCAATTCAAATACCAAATCAATGTCTTTAACCCACCCTTTATATGGCAAAACTTATAAAGACCAGCTCAATTGAAAACTCATACATAAATATCTAGTTAAATTAATTATAACCCATAAAAAATAAAACAAAACAAAATCCTTGGGTACTACTTAGCCAAAAATAAAATACAGAAATAAGAGAAACTAACTTGTTTTAATAACAATAAAAAAAATCATTACCACCACCACTGCCCCTATCATTAGACAAGTTGCTAGAGCTAAGAATGATTGACTATTGGAGTAGCTACCGCCAATTAGAGAAGAGCGATAAAAGAGTCTAAAAGGCTATAGTGAGAACCTCTAATTTTTCTTCTGATATAAATGTAATTTTGTCAAACTTTAAAGTTATTCTTGTTTTTTTAATGGTGTATAGTATTTCTATGTCTCATCTACAATTAAGTTACAATTAAGTGTCATTTGAAAAGTGTTTATTTTTTAAAAATGTTTTAATTTAAAATTACATTAAAATATTTTAAAAAATATTTTTAATATCAATACATTAAAATAATTTAAGAATACAAAATAAAATATTTTTTTTAAATAAGTTTTTTTTACCAAACACCCCCGAAGTCTTTACCTTTCATATGGGTAATGTTTAAAATAGTCAAGGAAAGCTTATTTTTTTCTTTAAAAATATTAAAATATTTTTAAAATTGTATTTTCACAAGAAAATAATATAAAAGACTATTTTTTATTTTATTGTAAGAAAATCAAGTTTTGCAAACAAAAAAAAACACTGTACAGCCGTGTTTGCTATCCCAAACCCTCCCTTAAAAACAAAAGAAAAAAAACACAGCGCAGATCACAGATTCGGAGTCCAAAATCAGAGGCGCCTCTCCGTTAGAGAACTTATAAAGACCCAATCCAAACCAAACGAGACCCGAAGAAACACAAATCACTAACAGACAGAAATGGAAACCGGGCAGCCAAGCGGGACTCTTTCAGTAGACGATCTGTCCTCTCTATCATCAACCCCGGCAACCACTATCTCACGGTGGTCCTTCGCCGTTTCACGGCGGTTCCAACATTTTCTTGACAAAACGGTCCCCTACATCCTCTACCGTTGGATCGCATGCTTAATCGTAGTCTTGATCTATGTAATCCGCGTCTACTTTGTTCAAGGTTTCTACATCATTACTTACGGTCTTGGTATTTACTTGCTTAATCTCTTGATTGGATTCCTGTCTCCACAAATTGACCTTGATATTAATGACGGGCCCACTCTTCCTACTCGTGGATCCGACGAGTTTCGCCCTTTCGCCCGACGGTTAACGGAATTCAAGTTCTGGTATTGTACCATTATCATCCACTTTGATTGGTTAACCATTATCGTTACTTTGATTTTGACCACTTCTAGGGTTTCATGACTTCATAGAAATGTCGATTAATTGGATCATTTGGTGTTTGTGCGAAAGCTAAGGTATCATGCATACGTGCTTGAATGACTGATTTTGATGTTGGTATTGATTGTAGGTATTCGATTACCAAGGCGTTTTGTATTGCCTTTTGTGATGACATTTTTCAGTGTGTTTGATGTGCCTGTGTTTTGGCCTATATTACTTACCTACTGGGTCATGCTTTTCGTTCTCACTATGAGGAGACAGATTTCGCATATGATCAAGTATAGATATCTTCCATTCTCTACCGGTAAACAGGTATCTGACGTTTTATTTCCTTCTTTCCTTGGGTTTTGCTGCTGTGATTGATTGCTTACTGGTTTCTAATTCCGGTTATTTGCTCCTGTGTATCAGCGATATGATGGAAAGAAGGCACCTTCGACTGAAAGTGCGGATCTTCCTAGGGACTGAATTCAACAGGTAGTCGGAAACTAAAAAAAAGTAGTTTGAAGTGCAGCAAGCCTGATTGTTGACAGGCTATGAAGGCTATGATTGCTGTAGAAGATGTTTTGAAGACCAATATTGGCTCATTGAATGATCGTTGCCTCTTACTAAGTGACTCCCCACATTTTAATCTGCCATCTTGCCCGGTGGAAAGTTTAGCATAAGAAATCATAGTGGTTCATGATGCTCTTTTTTCTGAAGAATTATATTTTTTTAGAAGAGGGCATGCCACATTTCGTTTCTGTACTGTTACATTACTGATTTGTAGTTTACTGATGGAAATGCCAGTCAAGCAGGGCATCACGATTATGCTCAGTCCAGTTATACATTAATCATTTCTCATCAATTGAAAATGCCAATTTCCTCTTTCAAGGATGGATACCCCTTTAAATGAGATTATTGCAATTTTTCTTTGTTCTCTTGAATCATTCCTACTTCTATACTAAGGACGCAGCACCACAGTGGTTTGATTATGCACAAAATCCCAAGTTTTGGTGTGTGGTTTTCATGTTCAGGCACTTCTAGAGGAGCTTGCTTGGATGTAACCCGTGTATTTATTGGCCTGCGGCCATGTAGATTGAAAACATTTAAGATAAATTTGTGCTGTTTATAATGGTGTTTTGCTACTAATTGCACATTGATCAGAGACTGACAGGGTCATACAAACTGTGATTTCATTTGTGTTATTAGTGATCAGGCTTTTGTGACAAATAGCTTTATTCATTTCAAAATAGATGTTAAAGCAAAGGTCAATCATGAATGTCACCTCTTATTAATCACTTAGGTGCTTAGAGTGATTAGTTGTGGAGCTGCAGTCCCTCCATGGCTACGACTTAATTGCAAGCACAGGAAACCGATTATTACCAAAGTTACTAAGCCCTAATTCATTCTCATCAAGAAAACATTGACGTTATAATCCATTCATGGTGTTACAGGAAGTTCCATTTTAGAGAACAGTTATGCAACAAACCCCACGGTTCGAGCACTAGCAGATTTTAGTTTCCTGTTTTCTTTGATGAGCTTAATTGACATTTGCACGGTGTACTCTTATCGGGTTATCAAACATGAATATCAGCAGCGTATCTGCGAATTCTTTCTCAAAGCACCACCTGCCATCTTATACCTGCCACTGCCATTTGAAGTTACATGACAGAAATCATGGGAGGTTTTGCATTGATATATCGCATAAAGTATGCATGTTCTTCGCTATTGTTAGTTTTGGGTTTTGCAAGGTTTTCTTTAGTCTTCACACTTTCGATTCTGAAAAAAACTTAGCATTCAACGAATATGATTGTCTTAGTGTACCAGATGGAAGGCTATTTTGCAATCAGGAATCGTACTCGCATGACATTTTGACGAATTTAAAACCTCCAAACAGGCATCCAGAGCTATGGCAGGAATGTGTTAGCCTAGTCTCCGATTTAAAAGACCGGTTAAGTAGGTGGCGGTGTTAGCTTTTTCCTCGAGCTTTTGACTTCACTGGATTTTTTTTCTGGACATGGAGCTCGAGGGTAACTTTGTTATTCAAGTTCGCCTCCTTCACTGAAAATTCAGGCCTTTTTAGCATTGGAAAGTTCATTGAAAAGAAGAAAACAAGTTCAACTTGCAAATTCTAGCATTTAGCTTCAAACGTCTGTATATTAATAAATTCATATTTCATACAAAGAAATGTCATTCCTTCAGGCCAAACAATCCTCACCTCAATGGGATGAGGGGTATATAAAAAATAACCCTTTCCTAATCCTAATACCTTAATTCAGAAGCTGGAACTCAAGAAAAACAAATAAAGAATCAAGAAAGCCTCGCTGCAGTCAAGACCTTGGTCTGTAATAAGCATAAACTCCATAGAAGGTCTGTGCCAAAGTGAGCAGTAGCAGCACAACAGCAGCAAACAATGAGACGATTGCCCAGGGATTGCTGAAATAATTGTGTTTCAGACTAGCTCGCCAAGTGTTCCACTTGTGGTTGTAATAGTGGTTTACATCCTCCGACAATCGGGATAGGTAACTGTCATTTATATCGAAAACGACCTCTTGACAGAGCTGGTTGAAGAGGTCGGCAACATCAGCGTCACTGCCAAGCCAATGCTCGATTATGCCACAGTAATGGAGGTAGGCTACATCCTCGGGGGAGTTAATCAAGTTGTCCATGAAGATCACAAACGAGGTAATCTCATTCCCACAATCAATATGGCACTGCTCTAATGCAATAAGATTGAGGAAAAGTGATTTAGTACCATCATGAATCAAGAGACGAGGAACTCGGAGAATCCCCTTTTTAAATTTGACATCCCAGAATCGATCAGTTTTCCGTTTCCTGAGCTTGATACCAGCCTCCCTGAGCTCAGTGACACAATGAATCAATTGCTGGCGTCGCTTATCAGCAACGCGGTTGGCATTTGACCTTCGCTTGATCCAGATTCTGGGCACAGGTTTAGGCCCTGAGCGCAGGAGACTTCTTCGAAAGACATCGAGGCAATGTAGGCCTCCCTGATCTGACAAGGGGTCGAAGGTGGCGGCGCGTCCCAAAGAGGACTCCAATCTATTCCTATCACTTTTTGTCAGTGGCTCATCTGTTGGCATCAAAGGATCGAAGAATATGAGGGCAAGCTGCGCTAACAATCCCTTCTGATCAGAATTGTTAACCTGAAGACCCAGAAGACGATCGAGTACAAAAAGCGGAATCTGGTTCTCTAACATTATCATATCTCTCTGAATAGAATGCATTGAGCCACGCATTGCGAAAACAGGATCATTTCTAGGATAGCCAAGTTTCTTGAATCCCTCAGCAACACCGCGAAACAGTTCAAGCATAAAGCAGCCGTCGAGAACCATCATCTCCACAAATTCATTGCTGCTAAGATTGATTGGCCCTGCATAGCAAGACCGAGCTTTCTCTTCGATTTCTCTAACAGTATCCAGATATAGCTTTATATCTTGATTAGTACGCTTCAAGACATGATGAAGGCAACGCCACTTATGCTGATCCATTTGGCGTAGGCGTTTCTTGCCATGGTGGTAAGGCCCCAGGGAGATGATCTGGGGGACATAAGCCTTGTCATCCACCTCTCGGAGGTAGTGGGGGACTCGATAGATGGACAGCTTTCGACCATGAACCTGCTTCGTCTTCTTGGCCAGCTTGTTCAATTTTCTTTTTGATTGATACCACCCAGTCAAAATCTGGTGATCTTGTTTCCTCATCTTCATGATTCTCTCCATCACCTTCAATCACAATCTGCAGGGAATCTGATGGTGTCTGCTGCTGTTTTTCCTGTTCCTGTTGAGGCTGTTCTGGAAATTCTAGCATCGGGGCACCAGCAGATGATGTTGGCACCGCCGATTCGAGTGTTTCTCTGAGTTTGAGGGTGATAAGGTACCAACTTAAGAGCTCTTTGTTGAACACAGCAACCATTTTTTCGAGAAGAAAAGAAATTCTGAATTTGATTTTGCCTTGATGACCCCTCCAAACAACTGAAAGCACAATGACAGCTACTATTTCTAGAGGGGAAAAAACAAAAGAAAAGAGAGAAGAACTCTCTTGAACTGAATAAGATCTTATCCAACATCGTGAAATAAAATGGAGTTAGATAATAGTTTTTATTTCCTTACTTCTTGTATAGCCCACAACATGGACCCTTTGCTTGGCTTGAAAGAAGAACAATAATTTTTAGAAAACTTTTAGGTTGAATGTATTATTTTCAACTTTAATGTGTGCACTCATCATTCCCCAGCTTTCTTTCACGTCACAGGCTGCGATCAAATTTCTTGCACAACTAATTAGGAGCTGGTAACTCGGCTGAAAAGGGCTCTAATGTATCCGAGTGCACCAGGCTCGTACAGTTGATACTCATCCTATTCAGACTCATTTTACTATTTACTTTAAATTTAATTTCTTAAAATGTCTCATTTATTTAAATAAAAAGGGTATAAAAAAAACATGGAAATTTTAGTATAATTTTATCTATTATCTAGTTTAATGCTATTGTGTATAGTAGGCTTAAAATCTGAATCTCAAATATGACTGTTGATCAAGATGGAATTTCACTAGGAGTTTCCATATATAATTTTCTATGTTAGTTTAAAATTTTAATTCAATTAGATTTTGGAACGGTCTTGCGATAGTGGTTAATATATACAATGTGAATTTATTATTTGTTGTCTTTTGGCTTATAAACTTTCTATTTAGAGATAACCATGATGTTTGGAATAAATTTGTGTTTGACTTGATGCAATATGTTTTTCTTTGCTGAGACAAAGATTAACAACTGACTTATCAAGATATTATTGACCTTATGATGTCTTCGTATACTTTTGGGTTTTTGTTTCTCTATAAACAACAAGTTCAAGTTCTTTTCTTATAATTCTAGTTCTTAGGTACAAGGTATTCTTTAGGTCAATGTTTCCATCCAAACCTGAATTTTAACTTTCTTGGGTTATTTATTTATGTTATTTTCGATTTCAAGATTGTTATCCTAAGGGTTTTTATTAGTTGGTATCAGACTTGACTTGACTCTAAAAATCAAGTTATATACTTTTAAATTTTTACTTTTCTTCTTATCTCAGGTTTAAATTTCTCTTTGACCTCAATCTTCTACTTACTCTTTTGCTTATGACATTGCTATTATATACAAAAAATACTCTTCTTGTTTTCATTACTATATCTATATATCAATAATATTGAATTCAAGAAAAATAAACAAAGAAGAAAGACATTAAAAAGCTATAGATTGAATTATGTGGTGAAAACACGAATACAAAAGATATTGAATCAAACTATGTTGGAACCACTTCAAAAATTATATTCCATGTTTTTTTTTATTACATTAACATCAAATATTAAATTTGATGTCATTTGGATTTTGTTTGGTTTGCATTTTCAAACTTGAGTATTAGATTGGGTTAAACAAATTTAATTTTTGAAACTTATAAAATGTGTTTTTCTACTATTGAAATCAACCTATTCAATATAATAAAGTTATATTTGGGGTATTTGGTTTTAATAAAGTCATTTTATTAGTTTTCATTTGATTTAATTTTTGTCTTAAAAAATGTTCATATTGCATATAAATTTGTTTGTTACTCATGAAGTCATAATCTTAGTTTCATTTTTTATTGTTTTTATATACTTTTTGCTTCTTGAGTTGTTATATATATTTTGGTTATGCTATTAAGTTTCTCTAGTTGTTTTATGATGAATTACAAAGTGAAAAGCCTAATTGAGTAAAACACAAGAGAAGTAATGTAAACACTAAAATAATGTGAACATATGAGGAAGTTAATGAGGGAATAAAATTATATTTATCATTAATATATTATACATATTTCAAGGTGTTAGACAATGTCATAACCCAATTTTGGGTTATTTCCCCAAATTCTATCCAAAATAAAACAAAAATAAAATAAAAGGGGTTGACGTCAACAAAAAAATCAAGGTGGAAAATTTTAGATGTTTTCGAGAGCCCGATCGTACTTCTTTTGTGCCCAAAAAATGAAAGGAAAATACAGATTCAATGCTAAAAAGAATTTTATTATTTGATAAATCTATTTAAAACTTAAGTCGAAAGGCATAATTATATTTTTATGGGCCTATTTGATTTAATCGCCAACTAATCTAAAGTGTAATTATGTTAAGGATTAATTCAGAGCCCAAATGAAGGATTTAATTAAGCAAAAAGACTTAATTATGGGAAGGCCTAAAACACAAGTGAATAAAACTTGGATAATAACCAGCCGAACAAGGTGACAGAAATTGTTGATGCTTTAAATGGGTCAAATTAATTTTATTAAGGACTTAATTGGCGAGAAATTAAGTTTGGAAGCCTAATTTGGGTTAAATTGTGGGTGAAATCGGAAGCTAAAATTGAAGAGAAAAACATCGTTCTTCCCAGATTTTCCTGTTGAAAAATTCTTTTTGTAATAACTCATTTTTGTTAGTCTATTATATAAAAAAAAATTACCTGTCGAGGCATTATCGATATCCATGTTGTGCCCATGCCGGCAGTCATGCCTACCACCCACTCCTACTCCTGCAACACACAACATCCCATTCCTAGACACATGTCCCATACCTAATTTAGTCTATAAGAAAGGGGTAGCATGAAATATACGGGGGGAGGAAATAATTCACAAACAGGAGATCATCATTAATTCACTGGGAAGAACACAGAAATATAACATAGAAGATAATGTGAATATTTGATGTGATCATATACTTCAAATTCAATATTTATAAGTTGCTATAAACAAGGAGTTCAATGTTTTTCCTACTATATTTAGTTTTTAGATATAAAGGTTTCTATCCAAACATTAATTTTGATTTTCTTGAGTTATTATAAAATAAACTAAAAGAGGTCAGTGTTTCACTGTAGCATGTGAATGAAAACACTATGGATTGCAATAGTGTGTTTTTGGGTCGAGTCGGTTCGGTCGGGTAACCGGTTTATTGATTTTTTATATTTCTTTGCACAGTAAAATAATCATTCTATCCCTCGAAAAAGATAAAAAAAAAACAGTAACCGGGAGGAGTGTCACGGTAATTGCACAGTAAAATAACCATTATATACCCTCGAAAAAGAAAAAAAATAGCATTGGTCAGGGGGTGCCACTGAAATTTCATTTTTTTTTAAATGACTAAATATTAATTTGCCCTCATATAAGATAAAATTGAAGATTTGGTTGTAGGGGTGTTATGACAATTTACCTTTTTTATTTATTATTTTCCTCCAAAAACTGTGGGACGCATGTAGCACACGGGCCTGACATTATTCATCCTCACACCTGCTTTGGGCGTTGCGTGCGACGTCTTCTAGTGGTGAAAAATATCCATCCAGCATCTCAACCGATGTGCTGCCATGTACTCTTCCTCTTGATGTGGCGTGTCGTAACCCACAATGGTCGGATTTGCGATGGTGATCGGTTGAACTTTGTTTTGTAGTTTTCTCTCTCCTGCATGCTAAAGTAGAGAGTAGGCCCCTGGTTTTATGGTGTTTTCATTTTAGTCTCTAAGCTTTTAATTGTTTTTCATGGTCCTGATTTCTATTGTATAAGTTTTGATTTATTTCAATTGAATTCTTTGATTGAAATTGATTATATATTTAGGTTTCAATGCGGTCTTCATTCTTTTAATTTCCATATTGAGTTTTAAATCCCTTAATATATTCGGTACTGAAGTTTTGATGTTTTCAATTTTGTCATTTAATTGAAATTGATAATATATTTGGTTTTCATTTTGGCCCCTATACTTTTAATTTTTGATTTTAATTTCTTTATTTTTTTATATTTCTGAAATAGTCTCTATTTTTGTCCATGTTTATATATGTGTGCTCTTAGATTTGGTTTTTAAGTTTTATTATTTTCTTATTTATTGAGGTGGTATTTATTTGAAAAATTTTAGTTCTTAAAATTTAATTTGTGTTTATGACCATATGAAAATTGATATTTCTGTTTTTTTTTCTCTTTGTTCTTTCTTTTGGTTTGTTTATTAGTTTTTTGTTTCAATTGAAATATATTTTTTTTTAGATAATAATTTTTTTTTATCATTTATTTTATTTTTTTTGCTTGTTAAAGTTTTGTAGGCTTTTTTTAGTTATTGATTTAATTTTGTTGTTTTTCTCATAATAATAATAATAATAATAATAATAATAATAATAATAATAATAATAATAATAATAATATAATATAATAATAATAATAATAATAATAATAATAATAATAATAATAATAATTTTAGTTTTTTTTCTTACTTACTCATTTGTTGATTTTTTTCTCGGGATAGTTTAATAATTTTTATTGTTTTGACAATAATAGTAGTGATAATTTTAGATGTTAAAACTTCAATGTTGTTGTTGTTATAATAGGGTGTGTTGATCTGTTTCATTATATAAAACTTTGCATGTATAGACATTATATTTTATTTTTGATCTAACAAATCCTATTAATTACTTTAATCTCAATAGTTATAAAAATTGTTTGCTCGACCCGCAACATAGGGCGATTACATACTATTTTGTATCATGGGTTTTGAGATTTGCTATCCTAGAGAAAGACAACAATTTATGCGATTATTTACTTACAGAAATGTAATTTAATTTCTTGCCAACTGCTTCGTAATTGCCTGTCAATATGCTTACAGAGTCCCAAGTGGGGAGGAAGTGGAAACATACAAGATGTGAAGACGTGAATTAAAGATATTTCTGACCAATGGCAACACACACAACTAGTTATTAAACCAACCACTCCATTTTCCTTTTATTTTGACTTTTCTTCAAATTTTATAGCGTTCTTTATTATAATTTCTTTCCTTCTAGCAAAAATTATAATCCATTTCTAGTTTTTTTTTTTTTTTAAGAATTTTACAAAATTTATCTTAACAAATTTAGCATCATACTCCATGACTTAAAAAAGAAAAGTCAACTGCTTATCCTAACATTTTATTAATTATTTACGGTGACATCAGTCGAAGCATCTTAATTAATGAAACTTATTTAGTATTTTTTACGTGCGAACAAAATGGGGATGTGAAACCCACAACGCAATCATGCTAGCTAGGGCTAGGAGGCGGGGTGGCATATGCCTTACGTCGACCAAAATATGGTTCCTTTATGCTTACATTTTTCCTTTTAAGCTAACCTTGAATCATTATGGTTGGTGAATGATGGATTGGATGGGCTATTTCTTTTTTCTTTTTTATTTCCCATTTGTGTTTCTTAATTCAATATTTATAAATTAAGCTGTTAGCCAAGAACTAGCTCGCTGGAATGACATAAGCAATACCTAAATAAAGTTAAGTGATTTTCATGGTATCAGAAAAAAATGCTAAAAAATGGATTAGTGTTTTGAACATGTAGAAAATCAAATAATTATTTGATGAAAAAATATGAAAAGAATAAAACTCCAATACCCCAAACCAAATAATAAATTTTTATAAACTAAATAATTAAAAAAATAGTTATATTATAGCTATCCGTAAAACTTGAGTGAATTCTCAACATGATTTAGATTTATCATTTATAGTTTCAACAGATATGTCATTTCTTTTATTAGATGTTTTTTTATTAATATGAATATTCGGATCAACTTGTGTATACATCAACTAATCCTATAAATTCTCGATCATGTAAATTTTCATTAACCAATAATGTATTTCGAACGGAAATGACAAGAGAAAACTCTTGCAAACCCCCTATGTCACTTCTTTTTCGGTCGCTGTTTTGACAAAGAGAAACAGCACATACAAAGACAATCATCCATGGAATTGAATAACTGGCCCCATTGTCGTTTTGGTAAACTTTAAACGAAGAAGGATCAGAGTCTTGTGATCGATCGGCACAATAAATCAGCACACAATCTCACGAATCATCAACTTTTTAATCACCTTGCCTTCTTGTTTTGCTCGATTCAGCTAGCAAACACGATGCTTCAAATACTGCTGATCTTCTCACCCAAGGTTCAGCAGTGTTCTGGCCATTCTTGACTGGGTAATTAAGAAGATTCCATTGCAACCCCACATCTTCCAGTGTATGTGTTGCCGACCTTACGTTGCATCTTGAGGTATCCATGCATGCTCACCCCATTCTGAGCTCCTAGCAAGCCGATAATCCAATCCTTTCTCCGTGCCATATCCAACGACAACAGCACCGTGGTCTAGAGCTGCCCCACAATCACCAGTGAGCACTCCCTGATTAAATCAAAAGAGAACGAACAGGTTTACGAATTCTGGTTTTAAAAGCCAGAAATAATTAGTTTAAGGAAGCATGAAGCAAGGTTGTCAATACCGTTTCGTTTCGGCCGTAACAGTCGGAACGTTCCGTGCCGTTACAAAAACCGAGATAAAACTGCATCGTTTTCGTCTCGGTTTTAATTCCAGTCCATTCCGGAAATACCGGCTAAATACTAGCCAGAACGTTTCGGTACCGTTCTGGGTGTGCTATTTCGGCCTTAAAATCCTCCTTATTTGATTAACTTGTTGTTGTGTTTCTAATTTTGAGATTATGTTTGTTTGACGTTGTGTTTATCTTATATAATTTAAAGTTAATTTATCTTAAATTTTAATTATGCTAGTTAAATTAATATTTTAATTTTTTTTCATATATATATATATATAATTAATTATATATGAACGGTACAACCTCGAAACGGCACGCCGAAACACTCCGAAACCGAAATGTTCCGTACTAATAGAAAAACCAGAATAACGACCGAAACGGTATTAACAATCTTGACATGAGAGCGAGTCACTTACAGACTGGTAGGACAGACTGGTAGAATTGTAAAGCCATGCCAGTACTGGCTTCACTAATTGGCTGATGGGCCACGGCTTTCTGCAATGCTTTCTATTCTGGTAGAGAAATTAGCTCCCCTGTTACAATCTGGTTTATTCCATCTACTGCAGCTACTGTTGAAGAAGCCCAGCAACTACCTGCATGCATCAACAATTTCTGTCACCTTGTTCGGCTGGTCATGATCCAAGTTTTATTCACTTGTGTTTTTGGCCTTGCCCAGGTCAAACAAGAGTGGAGGCGAGTGCCAAAATACCCGACTTTCCTCGGAAACTTGGTCGTAACTCAAATTTTTTAAGATTTTATACGTGTTGTGATAAGGTTGCCGGCCCATTTCTTGTGATTTGTTGTCTCGGGGTAAATTTCAATTTGACCCGAGGTTTATGTTTATGTACATTGACTGCTATCTAAGTTTTTTAATTTATTTTAATCATCCCCTAAATCTTTTATTTTTACTCCAATCACCCCACATCTATCGTTTTTTTTTCTCCAATCAGTCCCTCATATATTACTTTTATTCCAATTTTCTCTCCTACTCAATTTCATCCTTGAAGTCTATGAATTTTTTTAATATCATCTTAAGAAAAAACAGAGAGATAGAGAGATAGAATTGACATCATCAAAATAAAAATAAAAATAAAAATGAATAGAAATGATTTTTTTTTATTAAAACAATATGATAAACTTGAGAGAGTTAATTTTTCCAGAAATTCTTAAAACCTACCAACTTCAATTCTCACTTAATAACATTATCTTTTCCATTATCAACACTATATATAATAAAAATCAGAATTAAAACTTAATTTAACTATCTCCTATTTTTTTTTCGTAAATTTTTTTTTATCACTCTAACCCCTCTCAATTATCAAGTCTCTTCTTTCTTTGATCTTTTGCATCTTTGATATGTGTAAATAATAACGTTCTAGGTGATGTCAAAACTATTCTACACTCAATCTACTATTCCATTCATATGGGATTTCAATATTTTTTAAAAAACTTTAATGGTAAAATAAGATAAAAAAATAATATTTATTTCATTCTTTCCGGTTATATCATGATATTCCACAGACTTTGAAGATGAACTTATAATTTATACAAAATGGAATAAAAAAGAAAGAAACGAGGTTTAATTAAGACAAAGCAAATATTTTTAGTGGAATTGAAAAAAAAATAAACCTCTTTGAAATTTGGCGTTTCTCTTTTTACTGACAACAAAGAATTCTTGAGAGGAAGTTAAACCACCTTAAAGGTCCAAAACCTACAAGTCAAAACTACCATTTTTTATATGTGCAAGGAAAATAAAATAAAAAAAACTACCATTCTGCCACCAACCAACTCTACCAATTCAATCTCAATCACTCTAATATTTTTTTCACTAACGAGAAAATATTGTGCATCATAATCTTTAATCTAAAACTTGAGTTCAATCAACAAAACTCAAACTCATGATCTAGATGAACATTGGATGCAAATATAGATATAGATCAAATATGTGATTCATGCTATGCCGCAAGCCGAGCCAAACCTTTTCTAATGCTAAAAATGAATTCATTCGACAATAATTCAAGACAACCCAGTTTAATAGCTAAGCCAAGATATGAGATTGAAAGAACACGTAGAAAAAAAAAGTAAAAAAAAATAATAAAGTTTAAAGTTTAATAACTCGATGTCAAAGATACAAATAAAAAATATAATGTTGAAGAAGAAAATCAAAGTCAACTCAGGGATAACTTGACAAACCCACAACCTATTATATGAGATCAAGATAAAAAAAAAATCAAAAGAAAGACCTAGTGAAAAAACATAAAAAAATCTCTGAGCTAACCTTTGCTTGAAAGAAGAACAATAATTTTTAGACAACTTTTAGGTTTAATGTATTATTTTCAAGTTTAATGTGTACTCATCATTCCCCAACTTTCTTTCACGTTACAGACTGTGATCAAATTCCTGCACAACTAATAAGGAGTTGCTAACTCAGTTGAAAGGGCTCTAATGGATCAGAGTGCACCAGGTTCGTATAGCTTATACTCATCCTATTTTGACTCATTTTACTATTCATTTTAAATTTAATTTCTTAAACTTTCTCATTTAATAATAAAAAGGGTATCCAAAAAAATAGTTAGAAGAAAGAAAAAATTTGATTCTAGTATAATTATATCTATTATCTAGTTTAATGCTATTGTGTATAGTAGGTTGTAAAATCTAAATCTCAATCCGACTGTGAGTTTCCATATATAATTTTCTATGTTAGTTTATAATTTTAATTTAATGAGAGTTTGGAAAGGTCTAGATAATAGATACAATTATACTAGAATCAAATTTTCTTATTATCAAATATGAGTTATGAAATAGCATTAAACTATGAGTTTTGTTATTCTAGAAAGTGTGGTCAACATATACAATATGAGTTTTGTTATTTGTTGCCATTTGACTTATGAACTTCCTATTTATAGATTATTATTTTCCTCATAATATAAAGATATTTAACAACTTATTTTTTAGAGTTTTCTAGTTCTACAAGGATCTTTAATGGGTACCAAATATAATTTTCAATTGTGTCAAGAATTCATTAATGTTCCAAAATCCTTTTCTTACAAGGATTTCTTATTTATTCTCCCTACACAAGGAAAAAGGGCTAGAGTGTTTAATGAAAAATTACTTTTGGGTTGAATTATTGCATTGCTAAAAATCTGAATTATTTTAAGGTTTTATTTGCTGTTTTATTTTATTATTTGGATATTTACATTTAGTTTAGACTTGTGTTTTAGTTTGAGTTTGATTTGCTTAAAATCAATGTTTAGGTTTTTTTAGACATTAGGTTTGTGTTAGCTAATTATTAGCTCTAGGCCCATTGGTTTGTAACCCAATAAAAGTTTATTAGATTTATATAAGAGGATTATTATATTATTTTCTTTACTAAAAAAAAATTCAATAAATATGATGCTTTAGAATAAATTTGTGTTTGCCGTGATGCAATATGTTTTTCTTTGTCGAGACAAAAGATTAACAACTGACTTGTCAAGATATAACCCTGACCTTGTGGTGTCTTCAGTATACTTTGGGTTTTTGTTTTGCTATAAACAACGAGTTCAAGTTCTTTTCTAATATTTTAGTTCTTAGGTATAATGTTATCTTTACATCAATGTTTCTACCCAAACCTTAAATTTTAACTTTCTTGGGTTATTTATTTACTTTATTGTTGGTTTCAAGATTGTTTATCCTAAGGGTTTGTATTAGTTGGTATCAGGACTTGACTCTAAAAATCAAGTTATATCATTTTAAATTCTTACTTTTCTTCTTATTCTAGGTTTAAATTTTTCTTTGACC